>CM032758.1:13441767-14641767 GCA_019155195.1 Avicennia marina | reverse complement strand
TCATGGTGATAGCTTAAGCCAAAAATAAAACAAGAGCCCATGATTGGTTACTGCTTCTAAATTTATATACAATTTATATATGCAATTTATTTAAGGCATGCACATTCACCATAATCTCAAGGGAAGGGGTTTTTTGGAAAATTTGAGGGTGATCAAGCATTAGGCTAAATAATAATAAGAAAATCCCAGGGTTCAAGACCTTCCAAGAAAACACATTTTTCCTTATCACACTTTTTTAAGTATATAAGTAAGAGAAAAACTTACCAAAGGTTTGATTAGTACCTATTGGTACAAAATCGAAAACCTCGTAAGCAAACAGAAAAAGTTAGGGGTTAGTCATGTTAACATTATTTTAAAAGTCTTAACAACGTCAAAATAAAAGGGTAGAAAGGGAAAATCCATCATGTCCTAAGTTAGTAAATACACACTGAAATATAGCCATTGATGGGAGGTTTATAAGGGTGGGATATTACATGGAGAACTATGTACACACAGTCTCTTGGAATCTCATAAGAATCAACATATTTTAGTTTCCTCTTAATTGTTTCATAGTAAGAGGATTTGGAAAACATGGTTACTAACCTTTGAAATTGGAAGAAGAAAAAACAACTTGAAAAGGGTTGTAGATGAAGTACTAGAAAAGAAAAGGGTTTTTCATGGAAATAGAACAACCAAAAGTAACTTCATTTGGAAGGAAAATGTTTGTATAGGGAAATGGCTGAACATACATGTAAGAAAAATTGTGAATTGTGGGGATAACATAACGCAAACAGAAGATGAAGAGTCCGCACACACATTTAATGAATAAAACCCATACATGACCAGTGCCTCGGAATATGAAAGAATAAAAATAGTAAGCTAAAGGGTTTTCGCTTTAAAATTTTAAAACTTATAATTGACTTGACAAGAGTCATGATTATTGGAAAGATGCAGGACTCTTTAAGGAAGAGCTCAGTGGGAAAATAGCTCGGTAATTGGGGTTCTATTAGAGCTCAACATTTCGAGGTTCTTTCCAGAGCTTGATACTTCTTAGTTAGGCTAAAAATTATTACAGTGAAACTAACTTGGCAAAAAGAAATTAGAGATGTTCTCTTAATATAGAAAAGTTAAAGAGCACAATACAAAATAAGCATTACCCTTCTCAACAGGAGGAATATCATTTTACGAAAAGTAAAAGGGAATATAGGTCAAAAAACATCCTTTAAAATAAAACCCCACCTTCATGAAGACAAAAATACTATCCAAAAGCTACACAGAACTAGCCAAGTCAAAACTTTCACTATCAACTCGACGTGCTATCTCCTTATGGAGCTAGTCCTAACCAAAATTCCAATCTCGAGCTTCCACAATAGCGGCCTCCACTATGCTTTCTAAAACAAATTGATCTGGACAGTGATCCATTCTTGAGACTCATCCAAAGCATTGCATCTCTTTAAGCATTCATCCAATTCTAACTGAGCACCATCAAACTGTCTTTGAAGATACGTCATCTATTTGTAGAAAAAAGAGTCCACATTCAGCCTCTTGTGAAGTTAGGTATACTCTATTTGAAGTTGTTTAAAGCCATGAAAAGCGTCAAAAGTACAAAAGCTTTTTCACTGTGGAAGTTAAGGGAAGTACGAAGATCCTTTATTAAAGAGCGAATGAAGATAGAAGAGGTATTAGGGCCAACCACGACAGAAGAACTATGAAAATTAGCTGTGAATGCAATAAATGAGAAGGATTATTCCCTATTTATAGTAACTGGAAAGAGAAAAGAACTGGGAGGGGGTGGGGAGAGGTGATGTGCAATGACATTCCTAACGACAATCTATGATTTAGTATAATAGGCTAGACAACAAGCTTATCATAGGATAATTAAACCTAAAATAAATAGGACAATGTTAAGAGACTATCACCACTTATGTATCTTATAAAGAGTAACGTGTTTTCAATTTATAAGGGATGCAAATTACAAGATATCTTTACTATTTTTGGAAAAACTATTGCTTTGATTAAAAAGTGAGGCTTTGAAAATGAACCCATATCAATCCTTATTTTAAATTTTTTTATTTTTCTAACATTTTCTTCCGCTCTTATTTTATAACTAACCATTTTAATTTATCTTTTCTCTCATTTTTCCTCTCGTTTCATATTCTTTTGATGTTTCTTTATTTTTTATTATAAATATTTTTATAATTTTAAATTTTAGGTAATTTTGTTTATATTTCTTAAAATACAATAATTACATAATTTGTAAACAAATTAGCATGTACATAAAGTATGCTATTTTTACTAATATTAGTATATTTTAATAAGATCCAGCCCAAACAAGTAGCTTGACACCTATGCACAGCATTTATATCTTTGGATAAAAAACATTCAAGCTAGGTTGGAAGAGGGGTTCTGCTGGGACGGTAGTTTGCGAGAGAGCTCCTGATATTAGAAGTATGTATGTATAATTGTAAACTTAAAGTCTTGACAATTTTGATTTATTTAAATATATATATATATATATATATATAATATACATATATTTATATAATAACAACTAGATGAATGATATGATTGTATGTATAGATAATAATTAATTATTTTTTAAAATAATTTATTTATTTATTTAACTCTCCCATTATTAAATTACTTTTTAAATTTTTACATTAAATTCTCATCCACTAAATTCGGCATACGAAGTCAATGCATCGAGAGCACGACGGCCGGTGTAACCATCGAAGTTGACAGCATAAATGCAAAAATATTCGGTGAATGCGCAACAAGTACATGAAATTTGGACGTTCAAAGTGTCATCATAACTAATTTGGGTCTAAACGTATCTCGATAGATTTTGTGGGCAATTTCAACCCATTCTAATCAAAGCCAAAATATTATTCACGTTTAATATTTGCCTTGTTGCCCGTCTGTCGGTCTACGATATCCACTGGTCAATCTATCCTTTCCATCTGCTGCTTTTGTCAACATATTCCACTATCAAGAGATACATATATTTTTACGTATTACAGAAAAAAAAAATGTTGTGCTTGACAGTAAAAATTACTTAAGAACACTTAATGATTATTTAACTGCACAAACATGTTTTTCTCAATGCCTTGTGTTGGGCTTCGTGGGAGCTCACCATTAAGTTGATGGATCTATTGGATAGGTGACGTAATCCAACAAATCTAGATAATGAACAATAACTAATTCCCCTAGCGTTGAGCCAGCTAAATTAAAATTAAAGAGAATTGTCTATGTACTCATGTATAAGTACATATTTGACGTCATATTTCAATTCAAAATTGTCAAATTATATACACAAGTTACTTTTTTATCTCCATCTAATGTAGGACACGAACCCTTTTTTTTTTTTAGCTCATACTTGTACCTTGTCACTTCAAAGAGAATTCATTTGGAGAGGTGTATTATATTCTTTTGATTGGCTAGGATAATTTCCTCAGCCACTAGGAAGAATTTCTCTAGAAACAAGAAGGAGCAGACAAATTTATTTAAATACAAGTACTAATGAAATGGGCAAAAAGCAAGGAGAAGCAATAGCCTTTTTCACTATAAAGACAGGAGACCTTAGCACTCTTAGTTCGCACTTAAACCTACTTTAATCTAGAGCTGACCTAATAATATGATATTCACGAGTGCACCTATTTATTATTCTTCCTCCTCCATTATTCAAGTTAACTAATGTTTGCTGGCAATGGATTATGGTAGCAATAATACTAATCCCATTAAACTATAAGAAAATTAGGGAGAAGATAACATCGAACATTTAAACATGATTAATTAAGCACTCTAATTAATTAGGATAATCTGAACTTCTCAAATGAACGGCCCACATGAAAATATTCAGCTCAGGCTGCATCACATCTTGTGTTCTTGGTTAAAGGTTGGTGGATTGGTACTGCTTAACAAAGCTGCTTTATTCGCTTTTGATTGATAAAATAGACTGATTTAAACTGGGAATGGATGCTATTCCCCGGTAAGGACTGAGGACTGCATATATTTAGTGGAGGGAATCATTTTTTTTTTTTTTCCTTCAATCACAACCATTGACAAGATTGTTGTTTCAATGCATATTAGTTTATCTATTTATTCTATATTATAAAATGTTTAGGCCCTATTTTAATTAAATAATAGTAAAACTATGTATTTATCTTTTTTAATTGCATAATGTAACATTACGTATTTACTTTTATTTTTAATTCTTTCTCTTTTTTGATTTCTTTTTTTAATTTATCTTTATTTGTGTTTTCTTTTCAACTTTTCACTCGCAATTTCTTTTCATTTTTATTTATATTCTTACTTTAAATATTTTTTATATTTTAAATAATATTATATCTATTATTTAAAATAAATACATTTTATAATTTATAAATAATTTTATGCGCACACTGTATGTGTCAATTTTACTAGAATTAGTAAAATATTATACATGTCCCCTTGGTTATCATCCTTCACTCAAAATTTAATGGCAATTGGCAATCAGTTCAGCCTATCTATCTATATAAGTACCAAGCCCAAGTTGCCCACACCCCAACAATCAGAATCATCTTTAACGACACTCTATTAGTGCATCTCTGGTAACTTGCTACAAACTTCTTTATTACAACCAGACAAGCAATGGAGATGGATCAGACCAAGGAACAGGAGTCACAGGCGCAGGCTGTGGATGAGGAGAAATGGGTGCATGATTTTTCCCTTGATCGTAAAGGAAGAGTCCCTCTCCGAGCTTCCACCGGTGCATGGAAGGCTTCCCTTTTCATTATAGGTAAGGAATGCCACGAATCTGATCACACATGTATCAATCCCATGGACTATTCCACCTCTCTCCAAGCTGCATGTTCGTCCAAATTTTAGCAAGTGTAGCTGAAAATTCGGGGCTCACAGGAGGTCATTTGTGTTTTTATCGTTGTCAGGAATTGAGTTCAGCGAGAGGCTGAGTTACTTCGGCATAGCAACAAGTTTGATCATATACCTGACCAAAGTGATCCAGCAAGACCTCAAAACGGCAGCAAAGAGCGTCAATTACTGGTCAGGCGTGACCACCACGATGCCCCTACTTGGAGGATTTCTAGCCGACGCTTACCTCGGCCGATTCTCCGCCGTGCTATTGTCCTCCATTGTTTATCTGCTGGTAAGAAAAATGTCCCTTCATATCAAGTGGCCTAATCATCAAATAACTTACTACGTTTTTGGTCTTGAAAAACAGGGCTTGCTTCTCTTGACAATGTCTAGAGTAGTTCCAGGTCTGAAGCCTTGTGACGGCGAGATCTGCCAGGAACCTAGAAGGATCCACGAGATTCTGTTCTTCCTGGCGATATACCTCGTCTCAGTGGGGACGGGCGGGCATAAGCCTTCCCTGGAGAGCTTCGGAGCCGACCAGTTTGACGACGACCATCCTGAAGAAAGGAAGAAGAAGATGTCCTTTTTCAACTGGTGGAGTGCCGGGCTTTGTTGCGGTTTGCTACTTGGTGTGACCGTAATTGTCTTCATCCAGGACCACATTAGCTGGGCTGTTGCAGACATCACTCTTTCCGCAGTGATGGCTCTCAGTGTCGTGGTGTTTTGCTTGGGAAGGCCGTTTTACCGTTTCAGGAAGCCAATGGGGAGTCCCCTGACGCCATTGTTGCAGGTTCTTGTAGCAGCTTTTGCAAACAGAAATCTACCAGATCCGCCAGAACCCCATCAGCTCTACGAGGTTTCTAGATCGGACGAGGTTCAGGGGAGACACCTTTGCCACACTGACAAGCTCAAGTAAGATGATGCCCCTTCGCAAACTAGTACATGGGATAAATAGGATTCAGACATACTAAGTTAATATCGTGCTATTTTCCAGGTTTCTTGACAAAGCTGCAATAATAAGAGAGGGACAGAATCCAGCCGAGAAACAAAATTCATGGCGGCTAGCAACCGTAACAAAGGTGGAGGAGATGAAGCTTATAGTCAACATGATCCCAATCTGGCTAACTACCATACCATTCGGTATTTGCATAGCACAGGCGTCCACATTCTTTATCAAGCAGAGCACCACACTGGATCGCAAGATCACAGACAGTTTCGTTATCCCATCGGCCTCAACCTACGCCTTGGCCGCCATCGGGATGATACTTTCAGTCACCATTTACGACAAAGTCCTCGTTCCCTTCTTGAGAAGGGTAACGGGTAACGAGAGGGGCATCGACCTTCTCCGAAGGATCGGTATTGGGATGAGTTTCTCAGCTGTAACTATGGTGGTAGCAGCTTTGGTTGAGAGGAAGAGACTAACTGTTGTGGAGAGCAATCCACTCGAGGGTTCACTTTCAATGAGTATCTTCTGGTTGGCGCCGCAGTTTCTGATCATTGGCATAGGCGACGGCTTCGCGCTGGTCGGCTTGCAAGAGTACTTTTATGATCAAGTGCCTGATTCCATGAGAAGCTTAGGCATCGCGTTGTATCTAAGTGTGATTGGTGCAGCAAACTTCATCAGCAGCCTTCTGATAACTTTGGTGGATCATCTGACAGAGAAGGGTGGGAAGAGCTGGTTTGGCAAGGATTTGAACAGCAGCAGACTTGACTACTTTTACTGGCTGTTGGCTGGCATTACAGCAGGAAACCTTTGCATCTACGCCATTGTTGCAAGCCGATATTCTTACAAGAATGTGAGGAAGACAATGGTGGCTGTTGCTGATTGCTACCAAGGTGATGGCATAGAAGCTGTGGCTTGAAACTATATGCATGCATGTCTTCACAGCTTTTATTCAGGTTTCAGAATATATATATTATAGTACAAAGGTTAACTTGCATGTGTGAGTCCAGAGATCCGAGTTCAGATGATGGTGTATTTATATTTAAGTGGGAAGTAGGGGCTATGATATGCTGTGATAAATATTTGCTTATATCTATGTTAAAGTTGAATCTTGAACCATACACTTGCTATTTTTATTATTAAATACAGTAATAAAAATTCTAAAGCACAAAACCTTGCTCCATGAATTGCAGCAAATGCCAGAGGATAATGTCTCTAGATTATATGGTGTTCGCAGTAAGGCTTTGTGGATCCACTGGGTCGCTAATTAATTTTAGTATTATGTTTTAATTCAAAGATTAATAAAGTATTATACTCTTAGAAATGTTAGCATTTTATTATAGACCAAAAGTTTCATAATATGATTTTAAATCCAGAATATAACAAAGTTGGTTTTGTATTGAGACTTGTGTAGCATTAAAGTCTTTGCAGCATTAAAAGAGGTTTAACAAAGCAAAGATTCCTACCAGAATTTTAGATTAATTGCTGGCTTTGCATCATGTTGTTGCTACTATGACGATGCAAAGTTTTCACATTGATTATTGTAATAGATATTCTTAATTGAATATATATTCTCATTGCCATGAACTTTGTAATATTTTTCATATGCGTTAAATTAATCAAAATACAACTTAATTTAATCAATTAATATAAGACATATTAAGGACAAAATAAAATTCACTATAATACAAATTTTCCGACTGACCATACGTACAAGATTTACTTTTCATGATCTGTAATCATTTTCAATATTATGAAGAGTTTTACTATAATATTAAATAAATAAAAAGGCCGACCAAGTTTTTACAACATCAATTGTGAGAATTAGCGTTATCGTGAGAGATTCAAACAAGTAATACCAGATAAACCTAAGATGATAATAAAAGTAAACTCATACAAAATACGACGTACTTTACACAAAATCTTCCGACAACCAAAGATGGGGGTCCTCACATCCAGTCGTGGAACAAAAATCAAGCCCGCTGGACCAACTGCTATATTCTTTTCATGTCGATCAGTGAACAGCCCACAACACAACGTTTCGAGGGGCATTCATATCATGCCATACTCCGTCAGATTATACAATTACCAATGTCATTCATATATCTGAAGCGCTGGGAAAGGAGAGCTTACTTGGTTGTCTATTGCCATGAATTTATGAACAAAAATCATTACACGTATACATAAATGCAGATGGAAGTATATCTGCTCGAAAGAGTGATGGAAGGCAACCATCAAATGATCAGCGTCATGAAATTCGGATGCTTGACGACATCATGGAACCGTGTTCAGCCAACAAAATCATGCATGAACTGTCCATTGACAACGTCTCTTCCAAATTGTCGACTTTGCGCAGCAAATCCACTCGCCATGTATCCTCCCTCGCCGTGCGAATCCAGACCCAAACGGCGAGCTGCATTCATCGGGCAGGGATCGGGAAGCCCGCCACCATTCTGATGAAGGCCTAGAGTTAAGGAAACGCTGCCACTGCCGATGCCAACAGCATTGCTCAAACCAGCACCCAAGTGAGGATTGCACAACACATTGTCGTATTGCAATTTCATCGGTCCCTCGCTCCCTCCGGGAGTTCCAGTCGGATCCTCTCGTGTACGTTTTGAAGGCAACTCTCCAATTCTGTGTACGGAGGTGGATGCATTTTCCAATTCAATTGAGTAGTTTACAGGGCAATGATCATTTGGTCCATCGGGAGGATGATCCTCTCTTTGGGAAGCCTTTTGGCTCTGTCGCGTTTCAAGCACGTGTATCTCCTCCACCATTGGCTTCCAAAGCCTTACTCTTGCATTGATGAACCAGTTAGAAACCTGGTCCACACCGACACGTTCACAAGATGTAGCCAACAAAGGGAAAGAACTATACTATATTATTATTTCAATAAGAGCTTCTAATGAATTTACACGATGACCCCTTATGTTACAACACTTTTATTCTCTCTGTAATATTTCTCTCCTTTCATCCAACTTCTATTTATATGTTTTCTCAAATTTTATCATATTCAAATTGTTTCGATCTTTAATCATTTTTCAATTTTAAATTCCTTAGAACAATGTAAAATTTTATAACTTTCTTATTTTACTCTTTTATTTTTCTTTCCTTTTCTTTTAACTTTTATATTTTTATTTTCTCTCAAAAAATTTTCCCAAATTCTTTTGGAATTTTTTTTTTAGTTTTAAATATTATTTAAACTCTTTAATGTTAATTAATTTATTTTTATTAATAAAAATACATACATATTTATTTTATAATTTATAAATAAATTTGCACATGCATGTGCAAACTTTACTAATTCTAACAACGCATATTATCTAAAAGACCATATGTTGAGGTAATGAAAAGGGATGCACCTGGTTCCTTGAGAGACCGGTCTGTTTCGCCAACATTAGTTTGTCGGTGTCGGTTGGGTAACTACAACAGTAGGTATCATGTTAACATCTTGTACATGTACATTGCACAATTGGGAACATGAAATGCCAGTAAAACAAAACTGCTATGCATACTCCATAAGCGTGCATAAGCAATACTTACGGATGCAGGAAGTGCTCAAACAACCAGGCTCGGAGAACAGCAACAGCACAATCGGGTAGTCCTCTTTGTGGACGCCAGATGGGTGGATTGGCAAGTCCTGCATTTTGAAACGGCCTTTGGCCATAAGTACCACTTCCTGAATTTTCCAGTCTTTGAGTTTCATCTCTGTCACAGTTTATTTTGCTGTGAGATTTGGATGTGGAATGTAACTGATCAGCAATGGCATTCTTTAAGCATATAAAATGTTTAGACATGGCCTTTAAAGCCCAATTAGCAAATGGAGCTGCACTGCTCAGTCCAGCAACAGATTCAAATGCTGCTACAGCGCCCTGCATCTGTTGGTAATACTGCTTGTACCTCTTGTAAACCTAATTAAAAATCAAAAGCTTATTCAGGGATTTTGCAAATGTTAAATATCAACTGAACAAATTCATCTCTGATTGCAGACTCAAAAGATGTTAGAAAAACCACTAGGGTTGACAGATAACTAAAAAGGATAGCCAATATAAACATTGTAGCAATCATCTATCTTCCTAGAGCCGTACAACGTGCCACAAAGACACCCTTTTGAGTGGTTATGCTTAACAGCCCAACTCTCAGGTACATATTTTGTAAATACCCCTTCCACATTGAATTTAATTGATATCAAAACAATCAAACTGCAATAAAACTTTGCACATTGATTATTGACAATCAAACATCACTGCCTACTGCTGCTGTACATGTTGGTCTGAATGGTTCAATGTGAGAGGAATTGCACAATAACAAGCACAAGAAAAGAACTTTAGCTCATAAAAACTCAACCACACAGAGCCTAATACTATTACAACTTGGCTGCTGCACTTTTCCTCACGTCTCTACTCTTGTGTTCTCTTCTTCCTTCTACTACAATGCACCTATTTATAGATAACAATTATGTTTAAATTAGGAAATTACTTAAACCTACTAAGCAACAAAAATAAGGAAGTGTTTACCCCTCTAAACTATGCAACAAATTTATCATACAACTCTAAATTCCCAAGAGTCTTGATCTCCAAGCTTCAACATTTATGGAACAAATCTTACTTCCTATTTTGAATCAATCTCCAACAGTATATCCCATCCCACTTGATGTGCAACAGATAATCTTGGGGAGGGGAATGATCTTTCATCAAAGGCGAGACCTTGTGAAACACTCAAATGCTACAGCATAAGCTAAAAATCCACTATCATGGTGTCAGATTAGTAACTATTTTTGGATTGAATCCACCAGCTGAGTTGCTACAATAGGAAAAATGTAAATCTTGAATATTTGATATAAAGACAAGATTTAAATTATCCACAAGTGTTCTAATGACTTAACAAGTTAACCAAGCCTCGCCTGATAAGAATATGCAACATGGATATTGCACAGCATTCGCCTCCTAAAGTTGCATTCGTCTGCACCTTTTTTAAGTGGATTTTAAAATAAAAACATGGAACAAAAATCTAGCATCAAGTTTCTACTCTCTCTGCAAATGTGCATTGGTCTAATCTTGTAAGTACATCAATATCATTATACACATCAGCTATAAATTATTACAGGTAGTACCAAACTCATTTTCGCATATCTTAGTATGTATTGACTTGTTCATCCAAACACGGAAGGAGCAAACTCCTACACGAAATGCATAACATGCAACTTAGAATTGAATGAGCAGGTGAATGCTTGTGCTTGTGTCTTTTCCTAGACAAGCCAATTTTCACAAATTTATCTTTTCATTTTTGTGAGATGATATCTATAAATTGAATTTAAGAAGTATATAGAAAAGCCCACGTCTAAAAGAACACAACTATGAGTTGAAATATTCAAGTCTTCAACAACCAAGTCCCACACTTCATAGATAAAGCTCAATTCTATGTTGGTAAAAATTGAAGTCATTTGTGACGCTTTCTATTTGTCACTTTCAGTTGTTTGGCTTTTCAAATTATGCTAATGCAAAATGGTGAAGTACATTCGGTTACTGTGGTGAGGGGCAATACAGAATCATATTCTCGCACTTCAAAATATTAAAAACAAAAAAGGACCAATTAGAATAGCTAGCCCTCAAAACATTTTTCAGTACTCTACTTTCGTTAGGCATAAAACTCCCTTAAATTCTAACTAAACACTTGCTTTTCAAAAAGAATAAATCTTCTCAAGTGATTCTGAATAACTTTATGCAAAATGCACGCTGAACTTGTTCACAACATGACATATTAAAACTCGTTCTCTGGTTGTCAGATACTTTACCAATTTCTGTGCATATATTCCCACTGTATTATTTTTTAAAAGATAAAGTCTTGTCACCTTCTACACCCCATCACACAAGAATCTAGATCACATATGGATTTTAGATGGAGGAAGCCACCATGATCTATTTATATTACCCATGGCATGCCTTTTGTTCTACTAAATCATGCAGTTAATGATTGGTAACCCTTTAGTGAATCTATCTTTAACAAATTTAATAATATCGCACAGTACATGCAGTCAAAAATTAAGAACACCTCTACATAGTACTAACTACAAGTAGAACAGGAACGCCACATAAATCTATGAACAACTGACAAAAGATATGGTTGCTAAAAAATTACAATCTAGGGATATGTCCAACAAATAAGATCAGTTGATTATACATAAAATAAGTTCTATTTAGCTTTAAACATATGTAGGAAGAAATTAGCAATAAAGTTACCTCGTCAAGCATTGAAAGCAATTTTGACTTCTTCCTAGTTTGCTCAACCCCTTGACCGTAAGTCACTGAATCATCAACAATCCCATTCTCCTCCAAAGCTTCCAATGGAGGAGAATCCAACAGAGATGAATCAGCTCCACTTTTCTCTCCGTAGATTCCCCTACCCACATCACAAAGCTCCTCCAACAACTGCTGGGCAGGTTTCAAGAATCTTGACCCTTTCAAAACAGAAGCGTAGCCAGTGAAGGGCCCTAAAGGCACCGAACTCTTGGATAAATCAACCGAGGTAGAACCACCATTGTTGCAAGCAACAACGCACCCTCCGTTTACCTTGCTATTATTGAACACTGTGGAATCGTATCTCTGCAGATTCAGCTCCAAAGGAAGGTTACCGTGCTGTGAAGACAAAGACAGAGATAGAATTTGACCATTCGTTGCTGCGCTGTTACTGTTGGGCTCTTGATGGGCTGCTGACAGCGCCTGAGGCTTATACGCCACAACTTCATTTCCATGAAAAGACTGATCAACAGCTCCTCCATAACACTGAGGTGATGGGATACCCGCCGGGTACACACATGTGCTGCCACTGATCTTTTGAATAGTCATGTTAGGGTTCAACTGTGCAGATAATTGTGGATCCACAAACATGTGGCTTGCGTTCACTCCACCCACAAAACCCATCAAATTGACGCCCTCTTCTTTAGCAGCAGCGCCCGTATTTGCACCTCCCACGCTGAAACCCTGGCGGTGCAGGTTAGCAGCGGCGCAGTTCATCAAATCAGAAGAGATGAGTGACGGATCGTACAGAGGAAGTAAAGCTGCACAGCCTTGGAGGTTATCCACGCACCCCGGTTGGCTGCTTCCTCTTAGCTTATCTCTTCTGCTTTGCTGTGGGACGTGATACGGTTCAAATCCATCGGCCATGAGTGCTGCCACTACTGTGCTCGACAGGGAATCTGCGTGTATATATAGTGTTTGGAAAGAAATAAAGATGTGGGGGAAAAGGATGGTGGAATTTAAAGGAAAGGGAGAAAAAGAGAGTAACAGTTAAACTTATGGGGCGAGGATGAAAAGAGAGGATTCATGACATACATGAATTGGTGCTGGCATGTGAAAGATGAGTTTGTACACTCTCTTGTAATAACTTCTCTAGTTTCCTTTTCGGCTTTCCATCTCTGAAAGAGCAAAACCTGGAACGGCTGGAAGAGGGATAGATAGACCTTTATTTTATCTCTCTCCCCCTCTGGCGCAGGGTAATTTGCAGACAAAAATCCATGTACAGTTCCAACGTTGAATAGTGAAAGTACTGTGTGAGTTTCAGACAGGCGTATTTATTGTGTATGCATTGATGCATGTGTTTGTTTATTAGTTCTTTTAATAAGATTGGTCCAAAGGTAGAATTTTTTTTATTTACCAATTAATTAATTTTAGGGACCATTATTTCTTGGTTACAATGGTTGTTGAAAAATGTCTTTCAGATGAGGTATTCCTTTTGAGTAAAATAATAAGGTAAATGTATACAATTTATTCACTTCGATTTTAATTGCAGTACTCCTTTTTTCCCAAATTAATTTCTTGAATGTCGGTAAATACTAAATACTTCTCGAAGAATTACTTAATTGATCATTTCCTCGAAAAATAAGTTTTCAATTAGTATTTTCAATTATTTTTTTGAATATTTCAATTTATATTAGGTTTCTATGTTTATAATATGATTTTCCTTAATCAATTTAATTTTATTTTTTATATATATATTCACACTAATTTATTTAAACTTCAACCATTACATCTTTACACAGTAATATTTGCAATTGAAATTTGATCATTTTCCGTATATAAAAGCATTATCATTCAATATAACTATTTTCTGTAAATATATTTTTTAAAAATCAATCAATATACAATGTTTATTTTCGCAGAACACTAAAAAATTAATTTTAAATATATTTTTATTAATTTTCATTCAAAAATACCAACTAACATGGCTATATTTGTTTTGTAATTACGATTGGAGAGCACAATTTTGGTGATTCGTGTCAAGATAAAATTATATTTAATTTATAAAATTTTAATAGATAAAAAATTTATTTATATATATAATATTTAATAATAATTTAATAATATAATAGTAAATAAATTTATAAAGTAATAAAAAATTAATTTAGATAAAAAAATTGTAAGAATAAATTTTGATTTAATTGTTAATAAATATAATAATTAAAAAATTATTAATTAATTATAAAATATTTAAAAAATTAATTTAAATAAAATCTATTATGATAATTAATTTATAAGCTTTAAATAATGATGAATACTGTAAACTTTAGAAAGAAACATTGCCCATGCTTTCTCATTAATAGTTTGAGGTGCGCCACCCGTGGGATGCGCGCGTGACGACACATGTAAATAATATGAGGCTCCCCACACCGAATCCGCCAAACTGTTGCTTTTCGTGTTGCGTATCCCCTCTTCCTGTTTGTCTATTAAAGAAACGAAGTGATTGATTGAAATAAAATCCACCGATAGCGTTGGCCATGGCCGCGTGACTCAACCGAGTTGTTCGACTCGTAAGTAATTCAGTCAAAATTCGACTCGAGCTCGAGTCAATTTCAGTTTAACTGAATATACCTGTCAAATTGAATTTGAATATTTTAAAAAAATACTCGAGTTCGATTTTTTTTTTAATTTTTTTTAAATATATTTAACATTTAACTCGAATTCGAGCTTAAGCTCGACTCAATAAGCTCGAACTCTAAACCCAACGAACTCGAGCTCGAGTTATAAAATTTTACTCGAGCTCGACAACTCGACTCGAATTCAAACTCGAGCTCGTAAAAAATCGACTCAAGTCGAGTTCGAGTAGATTACTACTCGAACTCAACTCAACTGGATTCGATTCCAGTCCTGATTGCCCTATTAATAATTTTGTACTCAGATGCTTCAATGGGGACGAATTACCTATTTCCAATTTTTATGAAGTGCAATTTATAGTCTGTGAACGGAACTAAATTTGAATGCTGCATACCTAAATGTGTATTTAATTTAAATTAAATTATTACTGCACACATGTATCTAGAGCATATGTTAAGGGAAGCACATCCAAAATATTTGATGGGACTTTTTGTTTATGGTATTTCTTTTGTATGGCCTGCAATTCACAATCTCGTACAGAGACACTGTTTGAGTGTGGAACCCGAAGGCGACAATTTGAGGCCACGCTAAAATAGGAAATTATTAGGATGTTTGGGATATGTTTGATTATCCATTTTTTTACTATTTATTCCCGTTAAAAACTTTTATAAAATTAAATATTTTACTCTATAAATTTTATTTAAATTTAAATTTTCTTCTTTCTTATTATTTATAACAATTAATTATTTTTTAATTATTTTACTAATTCACAATCAAATTAATAATTATTTCTATAATTTTTTAATTACATTTACATATTTTAATATTCTATAAATTTATATATTATTATATCGTTCAATTATTATTACATATTAAATATATATAATTTAAAAATTTTTTATCTTTTACAACTAATACCAAACATAGTTTTAATATCTAATTAAATCATCCAAATTTTCTCTCCTATCCTAATTGAGAAACAAACATAGCCTTAGAGTCATGGTAGTGAAATTTTTGTCACTTTCAAAATAACTTTTTCTAACTATCTTATATGTAAATAATATTTTAAATTTTAACTATTGCTCAAATCATTATTTTTATGTAAAATTAAATCATAGTGACCTAACATGAGGAAGACCAGATTTTTACTTTTTATTTATTTTTTGACTTTTCGTACATATTTGGACTTTTTATGGCTATGTTTGTTATTAAATTTCACATTCAAAACATATGCATTGTAACTATTTTATTTTTTAAATTTTATTTTTATCTCTTTTATTTTTATATAATTTTTAATAAAATTACATCTAAAAAACCTGTCAAAAAACTAAAACAGACGAGGTTTTAGTATATTTTAATATAAATATTTTCTTTGTTCAATCAAATGACGAGGTTTTTAAAGATCTGGTATTACGAAATCATTTTATTTTTCTCTTAAATAAAAATTATGGTTTTTTATGATTAGTAGAATAATTCATAATTCAATTCCTTCAAATTGATTCAACAAGATATATTTTTTATTTGAATCATGAGCGCATTAATTGATTATGATATATCAATTATATTCATTCTATCATATATTCTATGCGATTTATCAAGTTAAATTTTAATTTTATTATGTTAAATTATATAATTTGATGCATAGCTCATATTCCTATCATTTAAAATTAGATTTGATTGGCTTTTTTTCTACTTTTGCCACCTTCAAGTCTGTCACATGATCATATTTTTATTTATATTAAAATTTAATCATTACTCTTATACTAACACTGTATTGTTAAATATTATATAATTCTATATACAAAAGAGACAAAAACTTTAATTAAATCAAACATATAAATTTTATTTTATTTCCACTTTCATGCAGTATATTTATAAATTTTTACACTGTAATACAAATTATTTCCGTGCTAATCAAAATTTACCAAAATACACTTTTTAAACAATACCTATAGTATTTGTTCAAAAATCAAAATATTGTCAATATACAGTTCCATACACTGTGTTTGGAATTGGAACCTAACCTTCATTCATTGTACAGAATACATCTTATCGAACTTTATACTATCTATACTCAAAAAATTATCATTCAAATTTAATTTTTTTTATTTATATATATAACTAACTAATTATTTTTTAATTTACATATATTTATAATCAAATTGATATCGATATATATTACATATATACTAATATTTATATTTGTTTACAATTTAAAACTAATCGTTACTCATATATATTATAATATTAATCAACTATTCTCATATATTTTATTTATATACTGAAATAAATCAACACTTTGATTCTATTAAAATCTTATCATTAAATATACCATTGACTACAATACAATGCCCACTAAATATCATCTCTACAAAAATCCCTCTCCCAAACATAGCTTGATTTATTTTTACCAGGAAGCCATTACATATTAGAGAATCACGGTCCATGTGTGTTTTCAAATTTTTGTACGTGTTTTAAAATATTTTTATTTTAAAAATTACATAAAAGTAAAATAGTGAAAAAGAAAAAAATTAAAAAATATAATAATTAAGTGTATATTTTTTATAATCAAAAATTTTAAAAAAACATAGCCATTTCGCTAAATCTTAGTATAACAATTTTATGTATATTTATTTTCATCCAATCCATACAAGGCCAAATTACAGAAACTATGTTTAGTAATCCCGAATGATAAATTGTTGGCCTTTATGTCTTCTAATAATTTATATAAAAAAAAAATTCTTGTAACATATTAGAATTTCTTCTCCTAATGTAACAACTCAAGGATTCAAATTTTCTGTTTCGAAAACATCTTTATCCTCTTATTTTTACTGATACATAATTTTCATGTGTATATTTTATCAGTCTACACCTATTATATATGGCAAACTAATATGCATACCAATTTCGTATTGCTGAATATGGGAATTGAGAATTTCATATTGGAATCATGAACCTTAATACACGTACACTACCAGCAAACCCGCACACGCTATGTGTGTGTAAAAATAAAATCTTATTATATTATTTAATTTTATTTATATTCATATATTATTTTCTATACGTGCATGTATTAAATTGCTTAAAAATGGAAAGAAAATTGTTATCTTAAAACGACGAGGGTTTTTGTAATTACACTTGACACGACCTAACGGTTTCTTTAGGGGACCTAGCCATTATACATAGTAATAGACAAGAAAAAAGAAACTATAGCTATGTGTGTTTTCGTTTTTTATTGTGTTTTTATTAAGTATTATGTAAAATTAAGAAAAAAATTTAAAAATATAATAATTATAGTGTTATAAAAAAAACAAAAACAGCTCAATTTTTCTCATAATTGTACGTTTTACAAGTTCACCAACATGCTCAAAATGTCATTAATACTGCTGCTACACTTAATCACCATTCCCTAGGGCTATGTTCGGAAGACAAGTTTGACTCCTTCAACCTTTCTGTAAATTTCATCAAACCAAACATTATATTCAACTAATTTTTATCTTAATTAAAATTATTTTTTCATATATAAAAAATTAATTAATTATTTTTTATAATTATATATATTTACAATTAAATTAATATTTATATACATATACATATATTCACATATACATTTATATTTAATCAATTAATTATTATCTTTATGTATTATATATTATTTAATTATTTTTATATTATATATATATATTTATTTATTTAAATAAATTAAAAATTTTAAAATATTTAAATTATATAACTAAACGCAGTACCCGTTATACGATCACTCACACCAAACATTATTCTTTTAACAAAACCCCTTTCCCAAACATTGTGTAGCTATGTGACACTTGTATATACAAATTTTACGTGTCTTAAGTCACGCAGTAATACGTACAGGTATGGCTTTCCTAATTAGGATGAGGAAGAAAATTCAGATAATTTAAAGAGATAAAAATTTTATTGTAATATTTGATAGATAGAAATAATTAAAAAATATATATACATACATATAATGAAATAATAATTAGATGATTTGATAATTTATAAATTTATAAGGTAATAAAAAAATAAATATGAATTAAAAAATTATAAAGATAAATATTGATTTTAATTATAAATATGTAAAATATTTTAAAAAATTATTAATTAGTTATATAAGACATGTGAGAAAAGAATTTAAATTTAAGTTTAAATAATTTATATAATAAAATAATTAATTGATAATATTTTTAATTAGTGTGTACAGTGATAACTTTATAACTTAGAGGCTATGTTTGTTTGTTGCGATATTGGGCTCGTATGCTTGGGGGGGTTTACTGTTAAGTCGTCATGCTTACGTTCTTCATTCTGTCACCGACAGAAAATACTCGTACTGAGTATTTGAATTTCCCACAGTAGCTCTGTTCTACTGGTGATGGGTCTTAAAAGAATGGTAGACGTGACAGCAACAACAGTAGTTGTAATAAAATTGATACTAATAATAATAATTAATTAATGACGGAAGATCAGTGAGAACAGTAACCAGATCATCGCATATCTATGGCTTGTCGGAGAGAATAAGTACCGATGCATACATGCATTTATGCATACGTACATACAATCCCCCGATTTTTGCGAGGCTAGCTAGCCTTTTGCTTTTCAGTTTCTTATCTTTCATTTTCAGTACTATTGGATGACAAAATATATACGTGTGTGTGTGAACTTGACAAAAATATGGGTTACATTTGTTTTATATGTATTTTTAAGTATATTTTAAAATATATATATATAAATAAAAAATAAATGATTTCAATATGTAATTTTTAGATAAAAAATAAATAAAATATAGTCATTCATTTCAAACCGTTTTGTTTCGCTTCTTTCTAAAAAATATATATTTTAATTATTATATTTTTAAATTTTATTGTTTTTATTTTTATATAATTTTTTAAAAATATATCATTAAAAACCAAAACAAACGCAACCTTAGATTGTTATTGCTGGGTATTTTTGCTTTCTTTGACCTTTATTACCACCATCTAAACGAGTAAACATTGAATGTAATCTATTTATGAATTAAGAAGTTGTTGATTTTTAAATAAAATTATTTAAAATTTTTAATAAAAATAAAGAAATATAAAAAAAAATAGGTATATAAAAATATATTTTTTTTCAGATATAAATTTGTAACATTTATAAAATAAGAGAAATACTTGGAAAAAATTAAAATTTGAAGAAGACTGATAGAAAAAAATAATAATAAACTATATTTGAAGAATGCATATGGAACAAACTATTTTAATCAGCATTTGACAATTAAAAAGAATGGTTAGCTGTAACTAATAAAATCGACACATTCTGCTTGTACCTAAAATTATTTCTAAATCATTATGTCATCATATTTTAAATTATATATAGAAATAAATTTTTTCGAAATACAAAATATAAAAAGTATTTAAAATAAAAAAAGTTAAAGAAATCAAAAGGAAGAAAGTTGAAAAGAAAATACAATATAGAAAATTTAAAAGAAAAGAGAGAAATGAAAGAACATAAAATAAATTAATGACTTATATAAAGAGTAAATGTGATGATTTTTTTATGCTGCATGGCCAGAAGAGAGTAGACATCTCATTTCATACCGTGTAACTAAAATAAGTCTAAATATTTAATACTATAATACAGATAAATAGATATGCAATCAGCAGCAGTGGCAAATTCCACGGATAATGTAATTTTCTAAAACAAAAATAAATTTTTTTAATTTTAAAAAATATTTATATATAAGGAAAAAAACGACGGTAATGTTTATTCAAAACTCCACTTTATTAAATATATTATTTAATAATATTTTTTATCTAAAATTAAATTTAAAATTTTTCTATCTTATATATATAATTAATTAATAATTTTTAAATTATTATACTATTCATAAATAAATTAATAATTATATATACTATATATATTTATTTTTATTTTTATTTATATCTTATAATATAATAGTTACCATTATTATTATAATTTATTATATCAAATAATAATTATTGTATATTTTATATATATATTTACATAAATTATATAATTTATTACATTAAAACCACTTTGACAAACAAAGTGTCCAAGAAATATCCTCCTCCCAATCATAGCCTACGAATTAAAAAATTTATCCTTATCGAGCGAGAGCAGCGGCTTTTAAGGCCTCGTAACTTGCAGTAGACGGTGATTGTAACGTGGAAGGTGGGTCCCGCTCTCTCATCCGTCAGCGAAGCCTACGACCGTAGCGCCATCGTAGCCATCCAGCCTTGACAGCGCACCTCTGCCATCCACCCCATAACACAGACAACACTGCAAGGGATTTTTGTATTAAGAATGCAAGATAGAATTTAACTTAAGTTCGAATGATTTTAAATTAAATTCCAATTCGATGCAATTTTTTTATAGTTATATAAAAGAAATAGGAAGAATATAAGGCTATGTTTATTTTATATATCGAATGTGTATTTTTAAATATATTTTTCAAAAATTATATAAAATTAATAAGAAAAAAGAAAAAAATTAAGAATATAATAACTAAGTATGTTTATTTTTTGATTAAAAAATGAAACTAAATATATTTCTTTAAAATTTAAAAATATGATGATTAAAATATGTATTTTTATTAGTTTAAGTGAATGACAAGTATAACATATTAAAATTATATTTGGTAAATATTTTTTATTCTTAAATCATGCAATAGCAATAACGAAGACTTTGTTTATTTTTAAATTATTCATTTTTCAAAATAACACATTTAATTATTATATATATATATTTTTTAATTATACACAATTCTCAAAATAAAAATTTTTAAAACACATACTATAATTACAAAACAAAGTCGAAGAAGTGTTTATACTAATATTGTATGAGTTTTTATATATAAGCTCTATAATTTTTTAAAAAAAATATTCATATGCATGCATAATTACAAATAAATTCTTATATAATTTTTCATCTACTTATTTCTAAGCTAGCTTTATAGAATCTATTAAAAATTTCATATTATAAGTTAATATATACATGACTAGATCAAATTATTATGTTAGCTAATAAGAATTCAAGCAACTTAATTTTATACCTAGTAATTTTATTTGAAATTTGTTAATATTTACATACTAATATTACACATAGTTTAATTAGCACCTTAACATGTTCAATCTTTTATAATTTTTTTAAGTCGGATAGTAAATTTAAATTAACATATTTTATCTAAATTTTTAATAAGTTCTTTAACTTGGCGTTGAACTTATCGTAGAATTCAAATTTGAGTTCAATTCAACTCATTATGAGCTGAATTTAAGTTATGTTCGTTTTTATTTTTTAATCATAAAATATATATTATAATTATTATATTTTTATTTTTTATTTTTATATAATTTTTTAAAAAATAAACCGAATCTAAAATATGAAAACAAACGTAGTCAAAATGTTTACGGCCACTCAATTCGAGTTCCACTCATCTCCACCTGTAATTTGTACATTGGCTCCTACATATCAAGTTCAAAGATACAACCAAACTAATCAAAATTGACTTTTTCGTTTTCCCTTTTTAAAAAAAAAATAAAATTAGATACTAAAGGAAACTACAATTAAATTTGTTAGAACCAAACGATATTTAAATAAAATTGCTCCTAAAAATTAAAATTATTTTTATTTATTAATTTTACAGAAGAGCTCACACCTTATTAGGCGTGCAACGGGGGCAGGTGTGCCCCTCTTTCGAAAGGAACAAACACCGCCCCTCCCATGCTTTAATTAAATAGTGTATATAATTATATATTATTTTAATTAAAATAGATTATAAATGATATTATTTATGTATAATGTCAAACAATTATATTGTCTATTTTTATACATGATTAATTTAGAAATTAGTCCACTCTTCTAGTAATTTGATCATTCAGTTTAAAATTAAAAGAAAACGTTATTTAAAAAGAATTAATTGTAGTAAATATATTGTAATAAAATATATGTTTTGGCACAAAGTTAATATATTTTATCACAATAAAAAAATATAAAAAATATGATCAAACCAAATTCATCACAATAACCAAAAATGGAAAAAGATCACTTTAATCAGTACAATATTGAGGTCAATTTTTTACTCAATGTAAATAAGAGGTTTTTTTTATTGTAATAGTACTAAGAACAAAATTAATTAAATTTTAATAAATATTTACATGTATAGTTGTACAACTTTCACAAATTTACGATTATAAATTTGAATACACCGTAAAATATGCGACCTAACGGTTCATGTTAATTATTTATTTAATTACACAAAACTAATCATTTTAAGCAAATTCACCTGCTAACCTTTGGGCAGTGGTGTGTGAGGATGCAAACAAGTTAAACTAAAATTGAATCCACTTAAAAATGTTAGGCTTAAAACTTAACTTAGATTAAATTGACTAGAGTTCGACTTCAACTCCAAAAAGCTAAGTGCATTTGAGCTCGAATTTAAAATTTTTTAAACTTAAATTTAATGGAGTTTGAGTTCATTATTTTTTATTTTTAAAATAAAATATATATTTTAAAAAAATTATTAATCTTATAGTTTGTAAATATTAATAGTTTTCAAATGATATTAAACATATAAATTATGTGAATATTTATTAATTAACATAATAATGTACTCTAATTATATTGTATTAACTTATAAAATGAATAAATATAAAAATTTAATTAATTTTATTATGTCATTTTTATATTTAAGTGATCAATATATATATATGTGTGTGTATGTTTTAGAATAAAATTATATGATAAGCTAATAATAATTATATATGTCATATATATATATATTTTAATTAGACATAGAGTTCACATTAATTCACATAATATATGTAAATATATCTTATTATTATGATTGCATAATTCCATAGTTACTACATATAATTTTAATAACTATACATTATATATGACATATTAATTTTATAATTATAAATTATATTGAAGTGTACAAAATATTTGATAAATAAAAATATTTAAAGATAAAAAAAATTCACAAGTCAAGTTCACAAATTTTTGAATGAAGAAAATTGAATTCAAACTTAATTTAATAAAAATTTAAAATGAATTTAAATTTGAGTTAAATTTAAGTTTAAGTTAAATTATTATCAAATTAACTTATCAAACTTCCAGAGTCGTCTTCCACCACTGTCGTGTGTAACTGTGTATTACCTAAAGCCATCGAAGACCGGCAAACATCGTCCCCAAGCTTGATTATAATATTGCCACACCATATTTGGTGGGGTCCATTGTCTTACAAAAGGGGATTAGTCCCAGCATCTTTTCAGTTCTTATTTAACAGCATAATTTCCTGTCAAGGTAATTATCTTCTGCCGAATAAATAATTGGAGGTGCTGGCGGATTACCATTCAAATAATCTTCTCAAAATATAACACACATCAAACTTTAACTTAATCATTTGTTCATATTTAGTGACTAAATTGGTTATTGGATGAGTTACAAGATATATATGTTATTTTAAAATAAAGTTAGGATCGAAACATTTAAATAGTCTAACTTTTTTATTTTATATTGATTAATATATTATACAAAATTAGCACTAATTAAAAAATTTAATATTCATTTTTCCCTTACAAATCAAAATTTATTATTATCAATTATATATTATTAATTTCTATTCAGACACGTAAGTTATAGTTAAAAAAACACAAAGATTAATCGTAATTATTACCTAAAACTAATACAAAAAATATAAAGAGTACAAATAAATATCATCCAATAGAACAAGTTCTGTTAGGAAAAAGACGTGAATGTAAAAGAGTTGAAAGTTTTTTCACCTACGCGTGACTATATATGTATACATTTGTGTGTGTATAGAGGCCAGATTGGGTAGATTATAATTGTTAAATCCACCGTGCTACCCAAATATAGGGAATTTCGGTCATTAATTAAAAATTTAAAAACAATGATTTATGGGCAATTTGTATGAGATGGTTGGATTAGCGGCTTTATTACACCCCTAATGTCGATATTGTTATGATCCTCTATCTCTCTAGTTATTTGCACCACCTTCGTTCTACTTTCAGTATTTGCAAAAGGTGGGATGTTTGTCTGAACTCTGACCTTTTTGTTGCTGGATCGGGCATTTGGACTCTCCAACGATAATGGGCCGAGGTGCAGTCATGAAGTTGCTTGGGCTATGTTTGTTTTCTAATTAGGATTGAGAGGAAAATTTAAGTAATTTGAGTGGAAATGGAAATTGTATTTGCTTTGTGAGATTTGGATAGATAAAAAAATTATTACATATATATACTTAATATATAATAAAGATCGAAGTTTTGGATATTTATAAATCTTCACCATCCATTGGCCTTTAGTCCCGTGTGAGAAAAGGCAGCAGCTAAATGCTAGTAGCGTGTCATTTGGTGTATTGATAAGTTCACTCCCGGGAGGCTGCGAATTTTGTATGATCTCCCCCAAACATCGACTTTAAGCCAGCCATTTGGATGTGAAAGTCTCATTTCAGGAAACTCTTTACTCATTTTCTAATATAGCCTGATGTGTCGTCTCACGAGTTGCATCAGGTTCTGCTTAAAGTTTACACGTTAAGGATGAGAGCATTTGTTCAATGAACAAAGACTTTTTGCATCAGCACTCAAAGCCAGATGGTGAAATAGAATTATAGTGACGCCGAAGATTGACAAAGTGAAGGTCATGATTGGAAAGGAAACTGGCAATCATGCATGGAAAGAAGACAGACAAGGGTTTTGAGGTTTGTAGTTCCTCTGTAACAAAATCACGAAGAATGCTTTTATTACAAGTTGGCGATCTCTCTCTCCCTGGCATTTTTACTTTCAGTACTTCTTATGAGCAGATGCAGCTGTTAGTTCTTCTGGAACACTGATCTAGGTCAGTTCTAGTCTTCGAGAATTCAAGGCACAACCTAGTTTGTGATGTGATTGTTTTCCTCTATTTTTCTAGGTGGGCTGTTTTTATTTTTTCTGGTCCTCTTTTGGAATCAGTCAAGGATGAAATATCGTTCTCTCATAAAAGGAAATATTCCCATTTATTATTGGCTCGGAACGAACAATATCGACGATGATTAAGGAGACGCACCTTATCATTGCTTATTATATATTAGACCTCTTTGCATCTCTTAGGGGAATTTAATATGGGTCCCTTGTGAGGCATTATATATATTCCTCTCATACAGATGAATTATGAACCACCAACACTTCTGCATGAAAGGTTTAGAGAGGTCTGTTTTGTTTCTCTTCTGCTCAAACTTCTTCATGACAACAGCAATACCGGGTGAGGATCAGGTAATCTGCATCCTGAGGTTTAGTAGACTATTACACCTATTATGTCTTCTAATCCTCAGGTTGCAGATTTCCCCATGCTCACGTCCTGTAGGAAACATTAAATCTTGGGATATCTACTAAGGTAACCCGGTTCTTCCTCCCATATCACTAAATATTTGCGTTTTAATGGCTTGGAGTACTGATTGGTAACGGTTTTCACCATACCATTTCCATAACAATGAATTTCCCTGTTATTATAACTCATTAAAAGCAATCACCGCACCATGCAAATCTTTGCATCTTTGAACGGGAGGAATACCATCATCTCCTCACAGAAACAAGCGAAGGTTCCTCTTACATATGTAGTGCAAGATCTCAAGCCTTTGCCGGCCACACATAGTGTCATGTTGAACCATATATAAGATTTATGGAACTCTGCGAGGGCACGTAGAGATCATAATTTGGTGCTGTCATCATGAAAAACTTGTCAGTATCTTTATGATCACTAAGCTAGTTATGCCACTAGTTTTGAGATTATGAGAGAGAAATGATCGGGCTCTTACACCTCATGCAGAATTCGCCCATTTTTCATACATCGCGTGTGGCGTTCCAAACCTTGAATCAGAGATATTGGGGCTTCCTGACAAGACATTACATGGTAACTAAAATCTCCCCCCCACTGGCATATTCTTATGTTTGCTTTTGAGAAAGATATTAAGAGGTCTATAGTTACTGACAGTGATGCAAATAATAAGAAACTTGCTAGTAACACTTCAGTAAAATTTCTTTGGACTCAATTTGGGTGCTTGTGACTGCTATGATCCAAGTGAACCGGAATATGTGAATTTCCCCTAACGAGAGAGATTGCTTTAGTGGGATCTATGATCAAACAACAGAGTATGCTATACATCCCTGACAACTTTTTTAAAAACAATAACAATTGTAACTTGTAAGCTTTAAAGACCGATTGATTCTCTGAAACTTCTCCTGTGGCTTTCGAACTTCACATCTAGCTAGCAGTAGGAAATATTCTTTCTTCTATGCAATATTTTAGTGACTTCAAAGGAATATAAATTAAGTTCAAGCATTTACATCTGGAAAAAAAAGCCTATTTAGGCTTGCTGGAAGGATCAAACTTTGTTTCTTTGGCACAAAAAGCTTACCAGCTTTCATAATGAACATCAGGTTGCTGTCCTCGGCTATTATGGACTCGGACTAGAGTACTGAGCTTGTCTCCCCCGATAATATTTCTCACATCAAACTGGTTAAAGTAAATATATACACAATGGGTTTTTCTATGTTCCTTTGAGCCCTTGATGATTAACTAAAAAATAAATTTTATTACCAGAGTAGCGGAAGTATGGTTAATTCTTTCAATAATCAGCGTTTCAGATGGTATCACTGTCTGAGATGCAGCACAGCAATGACAGAAATGCAAAGTGATACCTATGATCTTAAAGATAGCATACTGTAGTAGACAGACAATTATCTTTTGAAGGAGTATAAGAGAAGGTCGTGTCCAACATTTTAATATAAGTTTGGAATATGTATTTTGTCTGCAGAATTGTATTCAGGTGTTCAGTGAGATATATACAGTTTTGATAATAAAAAAGAATGAAAGAATAACTAAACTTGATTATTAAGCTCACCTTGGAATACTTGCTAGGACATATGTATATATGGCTAGTATTTATGCTTCATTTACACTTTAAGCAGAAACGTAAATCTTCAAGGGGGAGAATATTCAGATTTCAGCCTACTAAAAGAATGGATCAATCCCATTCAGAATTCTTGGAATATCATCTATCATTTGTTAGATAGTAGGAAATGATGATCTCGCGAGGGAAAACAGATCTTCTGCTCTTAATATATGGCATTCTCTTTAAAAGACAGAAAAAAAAAAGTACTACTGCTTCGTGTGGATGACAATTAACATCATAACAAGGCTAAGAGAAAAATATCAAGCAGAAAGTAGCAACTGTAATACAGAATGGCGACTCATTAAGAATCTTGAATTATTGCTCCTCAGTTGAAGAACACATTTAAAATAGAGATCCCGTGAATATGATACCCTCAATCAATCATAATATTCAAAAGCATGCTGTGCCCAACACACTTCCACTTTACAACAACACAAAAAAAAGGTTGCATGAATCCATTTCTGCCTAATAAAATCAGTAATCACCACACACGCATATCTTTTTATCCTACACTGCAACCTACTCTTATCTTTTCTAACAAAGGCAAACAATAAATTTAAGCTGAGAATATTTTCCAAGCCTTGGACTTCCAACAAAATCAGGATTCCAGGTTGTGAAAGCCAGAAATTTTCTTGTCCTTGCACAAGTGGCATGACTATTCATCCATACCAACCATTAATTCATCTTCCTAAATTAATCGCCTCTTGAATCCACGACAAAATTTCGTTTGTCTTTTCTTCACCCAAATTAGTAATGACAATCATTTTGACCTCGTCAAGAAAACAGTGTGTTCTGCTGCGGTGCCCTTTGCGGAATCGCCAAACCCAGCTTTCGTAACGGTGCAGTTTCTCGGCCCTGCCTCGGCCAAGTCATCGGCGTTGAACTTAAGAGCTATGCGTATAGCCCGCACCGCATTTCCAGGATGAGAAGTGGGGGTGGGAATTGAGGATTCCAGCAGAAGGGCAGGGTTGACGCTCAGGAGATCTTGTTGTATGCAGGACCAGACGTGGCCGAAAATGGTACCGATCGCCACTGTTCTGAAGGCGCACGGTGGCACGTACAGGGTGTGGTGGTGGTGGTGGGACTTGTGAGCGAACAGGAGGAGTATTCTTGGTTGTCGTAAGGATTTGTTGATTGGCTAGGTGTTTGTCATCAAGATCGTCACGCAGAGAGGAACTCCGGCGTTTCTCGTTGGTGGGGGGCGGAGAAGGACTGCCAGAGGCGGTGGCGCCGTGGAGGGAGGTGAGGAGGAACCGACGATGAGCGTCCATCTTCGTCATGATCTGTCCGGGTTATGGGTTTCAAGGTTGAAAAAGAAAAGATGCAAAAAAACCTGAGACACCGATTGAGGAGGACAATTGAAATGTATCAGATTAATGAGGAAGAGCGAGAGGACAAGGAAAGAGGCGGGAAGGGAAACGTAGTCATTAAAGGCGACTTGTGAGATAAACTATTGAACGAAGCCTCAGATTCGGGGGTACCCTTTTTCAGCGCTTCGGCGAGAGAAGATTCCATGATTTGACCATTGACAGAATGGTCAAACAACAAAAGGAACACGTGTCCTATTGCAGTTGCATAGAGTTGTCACCGGAATGAGGCGCTCCTCGACCATGACCATGGTGATGAAATCATAAAATCGCAACAAAAACAGCCACGGTGATGAAGCATGTTACACCCCAAACTGATGCGCTCTCTAACGGCTGTACTGCAATGTCATCCTCTGATTTTTCTAATTCTCGAGAGGAATAGAAAATGCTTTTGTGACGTTGCGCCTTTAGTTTGTCAATTCTATCTCGCATTTATCCTAAGATTCAATATGAATGAAATAATGTCTCAGACAAACTTTGATTCCATGCATCTCCCTTATTGCAGCATAGTGTTGAATAAGACATTTGCTGTTGCTGGATTAAAATTTTGTATATATTTGTTAATATTTTATAATTATTTGTAGATATATTTTATCGAATTTTTAATATCTATTATTATCACTTATTTTTTTTTTTTTTTGCTAAGTCTATTGTGAAGGGTAATGTGTCTAATGAAGTTACGTATAATTGTTATATATTTATAATTATTAGAATTCTCTCTATTTTAATCGTCATTCATTATAAAGTGAATTATTAGATCAATAATTTATTTCTTAAATTGTATATGTAATTGGTGCTTTCATTTTTTTTTAATTGGGATTGTGCTTTTAAAGGGATGCACTTACGTGCAAGTTTAGTTAGATGTAATTGATTGCAGAACGATTACTAGTTATATGGTACCCTTGTTCCGGTGCTGATGCAAAGGAAGGAAAATGATTTAGATTCAACTCTGACTTGGATCCTACACCATAATTAGAACCAAACGGGACTCAAATTTTGCAAGAAATTAGTAACCTAAAATTGATGATTTCCCTTGTGCAAACATGCATCTCTGATGATTTCCCTCACGCAAACATTCAAAACATTGATAAAAAAAACACTTACAGAAGATATCTACCCCAAATGAATATCACCAATTGACTTGCCACTAATTATGAAAATCATTGACAGAACAACTAATTTTTCACTAAATTTAATTATGTAAACTTCTTGATATAAAAATTTCTTAAATAATTTGTCAAATTCAACTAAACTTCTAAGTGCAGCTGCGATGGCACAAGAAAGACAGAGAGTGAGACTGACATTGACCGATTGAAGCTCTAATGGATGCCATTAATGTCTATCTGGATCTCAAAGGTCAGTTTCATCTTCACATTCCAGCAGAGTCTGCACCACAGAAGCCATCGGTGGCCGCTTGTTTCTATCTTCCTCGACGCATGAAATACCTGTTTGAATCAACGTCAACGCTTGGTTTCTGCTGAATCTACCATCCAATCTTGAATCCACCACACTTTCCACCCAAGATGAGCTTCCGAGCTGCATCCTTTCTTTAGTCTTTCGAACAAAATTCGCGAGGGCTGCTTCCTGCTCGTCATCATCCTCTACGATCCAATTGCTAACTCTCACCCCCCTCACCATTTCCAAGATCACCACCCCATACCCGAAAACGTCCACTTTTGCAGTGATGGGATGGTTTAGTGTCCATTCGGGTGCCATGTAGCCTTTTGTTCCGCGGATTCTTGAAAATTCTGAACCGGGGCCCTCTCTCTGCGCCAGCTTCGCCAGCCCAAAATCTGCAATCTTGGGCTGGAATTCGCTGTCAAGAAGTATGTTTTCAGGCTTCACATCACAATGGATCACCCATTCTAGGCACTCATGGTGGAGATAGGCCAAACCTTTGGCTGTGCCTAATGCCACCGCATATCTTTGTTTCCAGGACAGGAAGTTCGACCCAAACAGATGCCTGTCCAGGGACAAGTTATCGATGTATTCATAGACTAGCAGCCTGTGCCTTCTTTCGGAACAAAATCCCCAAATCCTCACAAGATTCATGTGATTAATCTTCCCAAGTGTGCTGATTTCTGCAAAGTACTCGTCTTGTGACTGAAAAACATCCCCCAGTCTCTTCACAGCCACGTCTCTGCCATCCGATAAAACGCCCCTGTAAACGGTGCCTGAGCCTCCCCTTCCCAGCTCCTCTTTGTAGTCATAGGTTGCCTTCTTCAATTCTGAATAGCTGTACCGCCTGAACTGACCGGAAATCATGTGATATCCGGCCTCTACTGAAGCCGGAACTCCATGCTTCCTGAACAGAAACCACCAGCCTAGTAGCACAGCCATCAGCTCAATTGCACCCAGTGCACCAGCAAACGTGTGGAAGTACACCCATCTCACTCTTCTGGAAGGAGAGCCCAGCATAATTTCCACCTCACCCGATCCACAGGTCCACCTGGAGGCACGAAATACATCAGGCCTGGAGGTCTCCACACTGTCAGGCAACTTGATATGTATAGTTCCAGGAAAATCAGGAGAAGAATAGCCATTGAAAAGCGCATTCTTTATATAACAGACGCCCTGTCCCAGTAGCCTGTAGCTGAACGCCAGGCACCGAAAATCCTCCAAGCACATATCCCTGCAAGCCTCCAATGTGACCGGACTCGTCGTGTTCAGATCAAAGCCGTAGTAATCAGTATGAGGGATCGCCAGGAATTTCACTTGCCTGGAATTCAGGAGACTTTGGTTAAACGTGGCCTCGCAACCGGCGTTCCAGTCATTCGGATCGCTCATCTTGAATCCAGGAGGACACGTGCACCTGGTGTCTGGGGCGTAGACACACAACGCGTTCCTTCCGCACACACCTCGTACATCGCAAGGTTGTGCAAGAGCTTGCCATGTTACGTCCCACAGCCCTGTTGAATTATCCAAGCTGTAAACTCTAAGGTTCCCGTCATAGTCCATTGTCAGCCTCCTCCTTATCCCATAACCCATGTCAGAAACATGGAACTGCAACAGATCACTCGACAGAAACCTGCCCATACCGTCTAAAACTGCAGTTCTGCTACTGTTATAATTTGTCCTACCGCTTGCATAAATGTTTGTATCATCAGGATTAGGCCAATATTCGGTTGACGTGTCAGGGCTATCAGATGTCAACCTCAAAACATTGTCACTGCCGAAATACAAGTTGAAGTAGCCTGATTCAAAACTCCCCTTTCTTAATGCAGATGTCAGTCTAGTTCTCTTGGTGAATGTTTGAGAAGGTAAAAGGGTGTCCGTAGGAAAATCAAAACTTTGCCAGAGAACATCACCTTGTGGGTTCTTCAGAACCAGGTTTCCAGTGTTAAGGAGCTCGGCTGCAGCAACATCAGTAGTTGTAGTATTAGTCTGCCATACGACGGTGCCATCAGCGTCTGTCAAGACCATCGCTCCGTCTCGCCTGAGGGCCACTCTTGAGCCTTTGCCGTTGACTGGCCTGTCCCGGTTAGCCGTCCAGACGACGGTTTTGTCCACCGAATTGGTGAACCATATTGCAAACCAGTAGGCATTGCTTCCCAGGCCGTGGAAACCGCAAGTGAATGAATTGTCGGGAGAGTTGATGAACTCTGACACTTTTCCGACAGATATAGAGTCACCCCTTCTCAGATCAAATCCAGATCTAGAACTTGCTAAAGGAAATGAGGACAAATGGGTCAGTAACAAAAAGAGAAAAAGAGATTCCAGGGTTCGGCTTCTCATTTGGGAAATAATTCAACTTTCTTTATCAGCTGCCAAGTGAATGAATCTAGCATGCGTTCATCTGTAAGGGGGGAGAATTAATAATCGGTCTGTATCTTTCAGTATGCCAGCTTCGATTTTGGGATTGTTATTTAAATGCAAATAAGCATATTTAATTGCATGATGTTCCGGTACGGACCCGGGGGCTCTAGACAACGACACGGCCAACTTGTTGTGGCAATATTATGCCGAAAAACAAAAGATTAAAAGTCACCACTTGAGTCTGCAGAAACTGATAACCTAAATGAGAACAGCCAGGGTCACCAGTTATGAATTCCGAGTTCCAGCCAAAGAAAATTGACTTTGGATTTGGGAGCATGCCATGACGTGACTAATAGCTTAATTAACGTGGAATTTAATGTTGAATAGCTGCCAAAATAGGGCAATATTCTTCTGAATTCACAAGTGTTTTTTTTTTTCTCTCAGAATTTCTGGAAGAACTCGGCATGGTCCTGTCTAATTTTCTGTCTGAGGCGGCATCAAATGGAAGACTTCATTTGAAGTTTATTTTCAATTAGCCAGAAGGCTGAAGCTGACCTTACAAGGACAGTGATATCCTTGCGCTGATGTTTGACGTAACAAAGCATCATGGGCTTTGTTTATTTTTTAATTTGCACTATTTATCCTTATTTTAAAATTTTAAAAAATAATCATTTTATTATATGAATTTTATTCAAATTTAAATTTAAAATTTTTCATATTTTACTTTTGATAACAAACTAATTATTTTTTAATATCAACCCCACCTACTTTGTAATTTTCTCCATCACATTTAATTTTTTGTACTTTATAAATTTATATATTATCGTACCATTTAACTAATACGACAACCAACTCAAATCACCTTACCCACCCCCTAATAAAGAACCAAACATACATTAGCCACATGCAATGTAATTCTTAAACAGTCTTCACTCGCAAAGGAATCAATTTCACAAGACAACAGGGAAGTTTCACCTAGAAGAGTTTCCAATTTTTATACTGTTAGGTGCTTCATCTGAGATTATTCAAGTGTCACAAGTTTAATTCCATAGAAATAGCAGCTTCGAAGAAATGAAGCCCCAGCTGCGCAACTTTGACCTATAATACTACGTTTGGGAGACGGGTTTTTGTTACAAACTATGTATGGTGGGAATTGTTTTGTAACAAGTAATACGCTTGACTGTAAGATTTTTGATTCATGAAAATTTTGATTTATTTGAATATATGAATAAAATATATAAAAATGATTGGATGATGTGAAAATATATAAAGATAATGATTAATTTTAAAAATATAAATATGAGTATATAAGTTATATTTATTTGAGTACTGATTTGATCGTAAATAAGTGTTATAATTAAAAAATAATTAGTTGATTATATATGTAAGGAAAAAAATTTAAATTTAAATTTAAATAAAAAATTTATTAAATTATATATTTAACGGTGTGAAGTTAAATAGAATAAGTAAAGATTGGGGTTTAGTTTTCGAACGTAGCCTAAGCATCTTGTCAAGTACATATTAATATTAACCTACTTTGACTAGTCTATGTTTGGATGCAAATTTGCATCCATCAAAATACATCATTCTAAACAAATTATTCATGAAAACAATGTTTTATATCTATTTTTTTCGTTCCTTGTTTTTATGCTATTCTTATATTTTCATACCAAATTTTATATTATCAAAATTTTTATCCAAACAGAGCCCAAGGAATTAGATATGATAGAGAGGCCATTCTTTTAAGACCGTGAAATGCTTTGCCCAGTATTGAGGATATGAATGGCTACTCTGGATATGCTAGAGATCGTCCTGCCTTGTCCACGCGGGAAAATAGAGTTATTTAAATAATCCCATCTATGTAAACTTTCCTACACCAGTTATAAATAAATTATATTATTACACGTGTTGAGGCTAATTTAAACACCTTATTTGGGTGTGAGTGCATTTTAATCATTATTGCCTTTTTCTCGACGAGCTGTCAGGTTTGACCGATGACGATGGGAATAACAATGGAGGGGTCTTGAATGTGATTTGTTTAAATAATGTTGCGTATGACTCATGGTGGAGATGTTTTATTAATTGTGAGCAAGTTGAGAGGGAGGGACAGAGGGACAGACTTGGACAAGTTGGAAGGACACAATAAGTTTTAGGAACGTCCATATATTTTACATATATTCATAATTATACTCTAAAATTTAATTATTATTTTTATATACTATCACAGCATTTAATTATTATATTATATATATATATATTCAAATAAATCATATTATTCATCTGGATAAGACTTTCGTTTTAAATATACTAACCATCTCAATATAACTCATATCAAACATCTTCTTCAACGAAAACCCCTCTCCCAAACATAGCTCTTAATTTTTATTAAACATTTAATTATCTTGATATTTTAAATAATTTACTATTACCTTCTTAGTTCTTGAAAAAATTACGATCAAGCAAGCACAAGAAATGAACTAAAATTACAAATATTTTCTTATTTTATACTTGGCAGTAAGGTTTTTTTTTTTTTAAAAATTCAATGAGGTAATAGTAATTCGTTAAAAATGAGGAGAAATTTGTAATTTCAGTAATAGTCGGAATAGTAGATGTAAGTTTTTCAAAGTTTTAATAAAATAACAAATTGTCATAAAATTAGGAATTCTATTACATCATCAACTCAAATTGCTCGACGATGTAATCAAGTCCAGTTCTATGTAATAATACATTAAATCATGAAAAGTTGACAAGCTATATATGACTCATTTATATAAGTTCGACCATTTTTTGGACTAAATATTTGATAATGTGTAAATTAATTTTGTTTAATTAAATTGAAATTTAAACTTTTTTGCGTAAAAATGCTACGCGTGCTCAATTTGACTTGTCTTCACTCTTGATAAAAAGAGAACAAAAAATTAGAAGAGAATTAATGATGATTTAAATTTGATAATTAGTCAAATTATTTGCTACTCAATTTTGTAAAGATAGAATTCAAACTAAAATTAGAATCAAATGGTAATGTTGTGCAAACAAAATTTTAAAATTCATGCTTGAGTTCGATAAAACGTAAAAAAAATTTTAAAATTTAATCGAACTCCAGTTGAATAGTCTTTGCTCATTATAAATTATAGATGTATTTGTTATGGGTTTACTCAAAAAGAAGCAATGTTTAATGTGAGCAAATTTTGAAACACCATTTGTTTAAAAAAATAAATTATTCCTTTCCATTTAGTGATTAAGACAACTTAGAAGCCAACAAGATAAGGTGTTTTCAAAATAGTACATGCTTAATAATCGTAGAATTACATTGTTTATGCCTAGTCTAATTCAATGTCAAGAGTGGTTTGTGTATTTGGGAAATTTAAAGTTGTCATTTTGATGGATGTTGGCCCCAACGGGCCATTGATTTAACTAACCAACCCCAAACTAGTGAGCTTAGTTATGTGCTTAACGTAGATACACGATCACTTCTTTTTTGCATCTTTATCCTTCAAACTTGAGCTTCTTAGAGTTACAAGGTGTTTGGATAAGCTTGGTATTAGGAGCTTGTAATCTCTTAAAAGAGTTTATAAGATGTTGGATCTTATTTTAGAAATAAGATCTTTAAGTATTTGGTTAAAGTTTAAAATAAGATGATTCAATTTATAAGTTGTTTTTAAATCTTATAAAATGGTAAAATATTTGTCATTATAAGCATTTTTATTGTCATAATGACTAAAAGGGATATAATACCATTAGACTTGCATCAACATCCACTTCATAGAAGTATTTGAATCTATTTGTTTTATGTAACACTCCCATTGGGATAGCCCAGCCGCCCAGCCGCCCACAAGCGTTAACACCTTTCTATTTGTAATAATGGAATATTTTACACTAACTAATTTTATTATGTTATTTTTATATTTAAGTGATCGATACATATATACATGTGTGTCTATGTATTAGAATAAAATTATATGATAAGTTAATAATAATTATATATGTCATATATATATATATTTTTTTTTAATTAGACATAGAGTTCACATTAATTCACATAATATATGTAAAAATATCTTATTATTATGATTGCATAATTCCATAGTTACCACATATAATTTTAATATCTATAGATTATATATGGTATATTAATTTTATAATTATAAAATATATTAAAGTGTATAAAATATTTAAAGATAAAAAAATTCAGAAGTCAGGTTCACAAACTTTTGAACGAAGAAAATTGAATTCAAATTCAATTCAACAAAAGTTCAAAATGAATTTAAATTTGAACCGAATTATTATCAAATTAACTTATCAAACTTCTAGAGTCGTCTTCCACCACTGTCGTGTATTACCTAAACCCATCGAAGACCGGCAAACATCGTCCCCAAACTTGATTATAATATTGCCACCCCATATTTGGTGGGGTCCATTCTCTTACAAAAGGGACTTGGTCCCAGCATCTTTTCAGTTCTTATTTGACAGCATACTTTCCTATCAAGGTAATTATCTTCTGCCGAACAAATAATTGCAGGTGCTGGCGGATTAATTTTACAACCATTCAAATAATCTTCTCCAAATATAACACACATCAAACTTTAACTTAATCATCTGTTCATATTTAGTGACTAAATTGGTTATTTGATGAGTTACAAGATATATATGTTATTTTAAAATAAAGTTAGGATCGAAACATTTAAATAGTCTAACTTTTTTATTTTATATTGATTAATATATTATACAAAATTAGCACTAATTAAAAAATTTAATATTCATTTTTCCCTTACAAATCAAAATTTATTATTATCAATTATATATTATTAATTTCTATTCAGACACGTAAGTTATAGTTAAAAAAACACAAAGATTAATCGTAATTATTACCTAAAACTAATACAAAAAATATAAAGAGTACAAATAAATATCATCCAATAGAACAAGTTCTGTTAGGAAAAAGACGTGAATGTAAAAGAGTTGAAAGTTTTTTCACCTACGCGTGACTATATATGTATACATTTGTGTGTGTATAGAGGCCAGATTGGGTAGATTATAATTGTTAAATCCACCGTGCTACCCAAATATAGGGAATTTCGGTCATTAATTAAAAATTTAAAAACAATGATTTATGGGCAATTTGTATGAGATGGTTGGATTAGCGGCTTTATTACACCCCTAATGTCGATATTGTTATGATCCTCTATCTCTCTAGTTATTTGCACCACCTTCGTTTTACTTTCAGTATTTGCAAAAGGTAGGATGTTTGTCTGAACTCTGACCTTTTTGTTGCTGGATCGGGCATTTGGACTCTCCAACGATAATGGGCCGAGGTGCAGTCATGAAGTTGCTTGGGCTATGTTTGTTTTCTAATTAGGATTGAGAGGAAAATTTAAGTAATTTGAGTGGAAATGGAAATTGTATTTGCTTTGTGAGATTTGGATAGATAAAAAAATTATTACATATATATACTTAATATATAATAAAGATCGAAGTTTTGGATATTTATAAATCTTCACCATCCACTGGCCTTTAGTCCCGTGTGAGAAAAGGCAGCAGCTAAATGCTAGTAGCGTGTCATTTGGTGTATTGATAAGTTCACTCCCGGGAGGCTGCGAATTTTGTATGATCTCCCCCAAACATCGACTTTAAGCCAGCCATTTGGATGTGAAAGTCTCATTTCAGGAAACTCTTTACTCATTTTCTAATATAGCCTGATGTGTCGTCTCACGAGTTGCATCAGATTCTGCTTAAAGTTTACACGTTAAGGATGAGAGCATTTGTTCAATGAACGAAGACTTTTTGCATCAGCACTCAAAGCCAGATGGTGAAGTAGAATTATAGTGACGCCGAAGATTGACAAAGTGAAGGTCATGATTGGAAAGGAAACTGGCAATCATGCATGGAAAGAAGACAGACAAGGGTTTTGAGGTTTGTAGTTCCTCTGTAACAAAATCACGAAGAATGCTTTTATTACAAGTTGGTGATCTCTCTCGCCCTGGCATTTTTACTTTCAGTACTTCTTATGAGCAGATGCAGCTGTTAGTTCTTCTGGAACACTGATCTAGGTCAGTTCTAGTCTTCGAGAATTCAAGGCACAACCTAGTTTGTGATGTGATTGTTTTCCTCTATTTTTCTAGGTGGGCTGTTTTTATTTTTTCTGGTCCTCTTTCGGAATCAGTCAAGGATGAAATATCGTTCTCTCATAAAAGGAAATATTCCCATTTATTATTGGCTCGGAACGAACAATATCGACGATGATTAAGGAGACGCACCTTATCATTGCTTATTATATATTAAACCTCTTTACATCTCTTAGGGGAATTTAATATGGGTCCCTTGTGAGGCATTATATATATTCCTCTCATACAGATGAATTATGAACCACCAACACTTCTGCATGAAAGGTTTAGAGAGGTCTGTTTTGTTTCTCTTCTGCTCAAACTTCTTCATGACAACAGCAATACCGGGTGAGGATCAGGTAATCTGCATCCTGAGGTTTAGTAGACTATTACACCTATTATGTCTTCTAATCCTCAGGTTGCAGATTTCCCCATGCTCACGTCCTGTAGGAAACAGTAAATCTTGGGATATCTACTAAGGTAACCCGGTTCTTCCTCCCATATCACTAAATATTTGCGTTTTAATGGCTTGGAGTACTGATTGGTAACGGTTTTCACCATACCATTTCCATAACAATGAATTTCCCTGTTATTATAACTCATTAAAAAGCAATCACCGCACCATGCAAATCTTTGCATCTTTGAACGGGAGGAATACCATCATCTCCTCACAGAAACAAGCGAAGGTTCCTCTTACATATGTAGTGCAAGATCTCAAGCCTTTGCCGGCCACACATAGTGTCATGTTGAACCATATATAAGATTTATGGAACTCTGCGAGGGCACGTAGAGATCATAATTTGGTGCTGTCATCATGAAAAACTTGTCAGTATCTTTATGATCACTAAGCTAGTTATGCCACTAGTTTTGAGATTATGAGAGAGAAATGATCGGGCTCTTACACCTCATGCAGAATTCGCCCATTTTTCATACATCGCGTGTGGCGTTCCAAACCTTGAATCAGAGATATTGGGGCTTCCTGACAAGACATTACATGGTAACTAAAATCTCCCCCCCACTGGCATATTCTTATGTTTGCTTTTGAGAAAGATATTAAGAGGTCTATAGTTACTGACAGTGATGCAAATAATAAGAAACTTGCTAGTAACACTTCAGTAAAATTTCTTTGGACTCAATTTGGGTGCTTGTGACTGCTATGATCCAAGTGAACCGGAATATGTGAATTTCCCCTAACGAGAGAGATTGCTTTAGTGGGATCTATGATCAAACAACAGAGTATGCTATACATCCCTGACAACTTTTTTAAAAACAATAACAATTGTAACTTGTAAGCTTTAAAGACCGATTGATTCTCTGAAACTTCTCCTGTGGCTTTCGAACTTCACATCTAGCTAGCAGTAGGAAATATTCTTTCTTCTATGCAATATTTTAGTGACTTCAAAGGAATATAAATTAAGTTCAAGCATTTACATCTGGAAAAAAAAGCCTATTTAGGCTTGCTGGAAGGATCAAACTTTGTTTCTTTGGCACAAAAAGCTTACCAGCTTTCATAATGAACATAAGGTTGCTGTCCTCGGCTATTATGGACTCGGACTACAGTACTGAGCTTGTCTCCCCCGATAATATTTCTCACATCAAACTGGTTAAAGTAAATATTCACAATGGGTTTTTCTATGTTCCTTTGAGCCCTTGATGATTAACTAAAAAATCAAGTTTATTACCAGAGTAGCGGAAGTATGGTTAATTCTTTGAATAATCAGCGTTTCAGACGGTATCACTGTCTGAGATGCAGCACATCAATGATAGAAATGCAAAGTGATACCTATGATCTTAAAGATAGCATACTGTAGTAGACAGACATTTATGTTTTGAAGGAGTATAAGAGAAGGTCGTGTCCAACATTTTAATATAAGTTTAGAATATGTATTTTGTCTGCAGAATTGTATTCTGGTGTTCAGTGAGATATATACAGTTTTGATAATAAAAAAGAATGAAAGAATAACTAAACTTGATTATTAAGCTCACCTTGGAATACTTGCTAGGACATATGTATATATGGCCAGTATTTATGCTTCATTTACACTTTAAGCAGAAACGTAAATCTTCAAGGGGGAGAATATTCAGATTTCAGCCTACTAAAAGAATGGATCAATCCCATTCAGAATTCTTGGAATATCATCTATCATTTGTTAGATAGTCGGAAATGATGATCTCGCGAGGGAAAACAGATCTTCTGCTCTTAATATATGGCATTCTCTTTAAAAGACAGAAAAAAAAAAGTACTACTGCTTCGTGTGGATGACAATTAACATCATAACAAGGCTAAGAGAAAAATATCAAGCAGAAAGTAGCAACTGTAATACAGAATGGCGACTCATTAAGAATCTTGAATTATTGCTCCTCAGTTGAAGAACACATTTAAAATAGAGATCCCGTGAATATGATACCCTCAATCAATCATAATATTCAAAAGCATGCTGTGCCCAACACACTTCCACTTTACAACAACACAAAAAAAAGGTTGCATGAATCCATTTCGGCCTAATAAAATCAGTAATCACCACACACGCATATCTTTTTATCCTACACTGCAACCTACTCTTATCTTTTCTAACAAAGGCAAACAATAAATTTAACCTGAGAATATTTTCCAAGCCTTGGACTTCCCACAAAATCAGGATTCCAGGTTGTGAAAGCCAGAAATTTTCTTGTCCTTGCACAAGTGGCATGACTATTCATCCATACCAACCATTAATTCATCTTCCTAAATTAATCGCCTCTTGAATCCACGACAAAATTTCGTTTGTCTTTTCTTCAACCAAATTAGTGATGACAATCATTTTGACCTCGTCAAGAAAACAGTGTGTTCTGCTGCGGTGCCCTTTGCGGAATCGCCAAACCCAGCTTTCGTAACGGTGCAGTTTCTCGGCCCTGCCTCGGCCAAGTCATCGGCGTTGAACTTAAGAGCTATGCGTATAGCCCGCACCGCATTTCCAGGATGAGAAGTGGGGGTGGGAATTGAGGATTCCAGCAGAAGGGCAGGTTTGACGCTCAGGAGATCTTGTTGTATGCAGGACCAGACGTGGCCGAAAATGGTAGCGATCGCCACTGTTCTGAAGGCGCACGGTGGCACGTACAGGGTGTGGTGGTGGTGGTGGGACTTGTGAGCGAACAGGAGGAGTATTCTTGGTTGTCTTAAGGATTTGTTGATTGGCTAGGTGTTTGTCATCAAGATCGTCACGCAGAGAGGAACTCCGACGTTTCTCGTTGGTGGGGGGCGGAGAAGGACTGCTAGAGGCGGTGGCGCCGTGGAGGGAGGTGAGGAGGAACCGACGATGAGCGTCCATCTTCGTCATGATCTGTCCGGGTTATGGGTTTCAAGGTTGAAAAAGAAAAGATGCAAAAAAAGCTGAGAAATGAATCTTTGTGACACCGATTGAGGAGGACAATTGAAATGTATCAGATTAATGAGGAAGAGCGAGAGGACAAGGAAAGAGGCGGGAAGGGAAACGTAGCCATTAAAGGCGACTTGTGAGAGATACTATTGAACGAAGCCTCAGATTCGGGGGTACCCTTTTTCAGCGCTTCGGCGAGAGAAGATTCCATGATTTGACCATTGACAGAATGGTCGAACAACAAAAGGAACACGTGTCCTATTGCAGTTGCATAGAGTTGTCACCGGAATGAGGCGCTCCTCGACCATGACCATGGGGATGAAATCATAAAATCGCAACAAAAACAGCCACGGTGATGAAGCATGTTACACCCCAAACTGATGCGCTCTCTAACGGCTGTACTGCAATGTCATCCTCTGATTTTTCTAATTCTCGTGAGGAATAGAAAATGCTTTTGTGACGTTGCGCATTTAGTTTGTCAATTCTATCTCGCATTTATCCTAAGATTCAATATGAATGAAATAATGTCTCAGACAAACATTGATTCCATGCATCTCCCTTCAAAATGTTACAAGATCTGCGTACGGACAAAGTGTGATGGCCAATTATCCAACACGCCTTCTTGACATCACGTTGGTCTTATTGCAGCATAATATTGAATAAGACATTAACTATTGTTGCTAGATTAAAATTTTGTATATATTTATTAATATTTTATAATTATTTGTAGGTATACTTTATCGAATTTTTAATATCTATTATTATCACTTGTTTTTTATTTTTTTGCTAAGTCTATTGTGAAGGATAATGTGTCTAATAAAATTACGTATAATTGTTGTATATTTATGATTATTAGAGTTCTCTCTACTTTAACCGTCATTTATTATAAAGTGAATTATTAGATCAATAAAAGTTAATTTATATCGTAAATTCTATATATAATTGGTGCTTTCATTATTTTTTAATTAGGATTGTGCTTTTGAAGCGATGCACTTAGCGTGCAAGTTTAGATGGATGTAATTAGTTGCAGAACGATTATTAGTTATATGGTACCCCTTGTTGTTCCTGTGGTGATGCAAAGGAAGGAAAATGATTTAGATTCAACTCTGACTTGGATCCTACACCATAATTAGAACCAAACAGAACTCAAATTCTGCAAGAAATTAGTAACCTAAAATTGATGATTTCCGTAGTGCAAACATGCATCTCTGATGATTTCTCTCACCCAAACATTCAAAACATTGATAAAAAAACACTTACAGAAGATATCTACCCCAAATGAATATCACCAATTGACTTGCCACTAATTATGAGACTGACATTGACCAATTGAAGCTCTAATGGATGCCATTAATGTCTATCTGGATCTCAAAGGTCAGTTTCATCTTCACATTCCAGCAGAGTCTGCACCACAGAAGCCATTGGTGGCCGCTTGTTTCTATCTTCCTCGACGCATGAAATACCTGTTTGAATCAACGTCAACGCTTGGTTTCTGCTGAATCTACCATCCAATCTTGAATCCACCACACTTTCCACCCAAGATGAGCTTCCGAGCTGCATCCTTTCTTTAGTCTTTCGAACAAAATTCGCGAGGGCTGCTTCCTGCTCGTCATCATCCTCTACGATCCAATTGCTAACTCTCACCCCCCTCACCATTTCCAAGATCACCACCCCATACCCGAAAACGTCCACTTTTGCAGTGATGGGATGGTTTAGTGTCCATTCGGGTGCCATGTAGCCTTTTGTTCCGCGGATTCTTGTAAATTCTGAACCGGGGCCCTCTCTCTGCGCCAGCTTCGCCAGCCCAAAATCTGCAATCTTGGGCTGGAATTCGCTGTCAAGAAGTATGTTTTCAGGCTTCACATCACAATGGATCACCCATTCTAGGCACTCATGGTGGAGATAGGCCAAACCTTTGGCTGTGCCTAATGCCACCGCATATCTTTGTTTCCAGGACAGGAAGTTCGACCCAAACAGATGCCTGTCCAGGGACAAGTTATCGATGTATTCATAGACGAGCAGCCTGTGCCTTCTTTCGGAACAAAATCCCCAAATCCTCACAAGATTCATGTGATTAATCTTCCCAAGTGTGCTGATTTCTGCAAAGTACTCGTCTTGTGACTGAAAAACATCCGCCAGTCTCTTCACAGCCACGTCTCTGCCATCTGATAAAACGCCCCTGTAAACGGTGCCTGAGCCTCCCCTTCCCAGCTCCTCTTTGTAGTCGTTGGTTGCCTTCTTCAATTCTGAATAGCTGTACCGCCTGAACTGACTGGAAATCATGTGATATCCGGCCTCTACTGAAGCCGGAACTCCATGCTTCCCGAACAGAAACCACCAGCCTAGTAGCACAAGCATCAGCTCAATTGCACCCAGTGCACCAGCAAACGAGTGAAAGTACACCCATCTCACCCTTTTGCTGTTGAAATCATACATGGAAGGAGAGCCCATCATAATTTCCTCCTCACCCGATCCACAGGTCCACCTGGAGGCATGAAATACATCAGGCCTGGAGGTCTCCACACTGTCAGGCAACTTGATATGTATAGTTCCAGGAAAATCAGGAGAAGAATAGCCATTGAAAAGCGCATTCTTTATATAACAGACGCCCTGTCCCAGTAGCCTGTAGCTGAACGCCAGGCACCGAAAATCCTCCAAGCACATATCCCTGCAAGCCTCCAATGTGACCGGACTCGTCGTGTTCAGATCAAAGCCGTAGTAATCAGTATGAGGGATCGCCAGGAATTTCACTTGCCTGGAATTCAGGAGACTTTGGTTAAACGTGGCCTCGCAACCGGCGTTCCAGTCATTCGGATCGCTCATCTTGAATCCAGGAGGACACGTGCACCTGGTGTCTGGGGCGTAGACACACAACGCGTTCCTTCCGCACACACCTCGTACATCGCAAGGTTGTGCAAGAGCTTGCCATGTTACGTCCCACAGCCCTGTTGAATTATCCAAGCTGTAAACTCTAAGGTTCCCGTCATGGTCCATTGTCAGCCTCCTCCTTATCCCATAACCCGTGTCAGAAACATGGAAGTGCAACAGATCACTCGACAGAAACCTGCCCATACCGTCTAAAACTGCTGTTCTGCTACTGTTATAATTTGTCCTACCGCTTGCATAAATGTTTGTATCATCAGGATTAGGCCAATATTCGGTTGACGTGTCAGGGCTATCAGATGTCAACCTCAAAACATTGTCACTGCCGAAATACAAGTTGAAGTAGCCTGATTCAAAACTCCCCTTTCTTAATGCAGATGTCAGTCTAGTTCTCTTGGTGAATGTTTGAGAAGGTAAAAGGGTGTCCGTAGGAAAATCAAAACTTTGCCAGAGAACATCACCTTGTGGGTTCTTCAGAACCAGGTTTCCAGTGTTAAGGAGCTCGGCTGCAGCAACATCAGTAGTTGTGGTATTAGTCTGCCATACGACGGTGCCGTCAACGTCTGTCAAGACCATCGCTCCGTCCCGCCTGAGGGTCACTCTTGAGCCTTTGCCGTTGACTGGCCTGTCCCGGTTAGCCGTCCAGACGACGGTTTTGTCCACCGAATTGGTGAACCATATTGCAAACCAGTAGGCATTGCTTCCCAGGCCGTGGAAACCGCAAGTGAATGAATTGTCGGGAGAGTTGATGAACTCTGACACTTTTCCGACAGATATAGAGTCACCCCTTCTCAGATCAAATCCAGATCTAGAACTTGCTAAAGGAAATGAGGACAAATGGGTCAGTAACAAAAAGAGAAAAAGAGATTCCAGGGTTCGGCTTCTCATTTGGGAAATAATTCAACTTTCTTTATCGGCTGCCAAGTGAATGAATCTAGCATGCGTTCATCTGTAAGGGGGGAGAATTAATAATCGGTCTGTATCTTTCAGTATGCCAGCTTCGATTTTGGGATTGTTATTTAAATGCAAATAAGCGTATTTAATTGCATGAAGTTACGGTATGGACCCGGGGGCTATAGACAACGACAGGATCAACTTGTTGTGGCATTATTATGCCGAAAAACAAAAGATTAAAAGTCACCACTTGAGTCTGCAGAAACTGATAACCAAAATGAGAACAGCCAGGATCACCAGTTATGAATTCCGAGTTCCAGCCAAAGAAAATTGACTTTGGATTTGGGAGCATTCCATGACGTGACTAATAACTTAATTAACGTGGAATTTAATGTTGAATAGCTGCCAAAATAGGGCAATATTTGTCTGAATTCACAAGTGTTTTTTTTCTCTTTCTCTCAGAATTTCTGAAAGAACTCGGCATAGCCCTGTCTAATTTTGTGTCTGAGGCGGCATCAAATGGAAGACTTCATTTGAAGTTTATTTTCAATTAGCCAGAAGGCTGAAGCTGAGCTTACAAGGACAGTGATATCCTTGTGCTGATATTTGACGTAACAAAGCATCATGGGCTTTGTTTATTTTCTATTTTGCACTATTTATCCTTATTTTAAAATTTTAAAAAATAATTATTTTAATTTTATTCAAATTCAAATTTAAAATTTTTCATATTTTGCTTTTGATAACAAACTAATTATTTTTTAATATCAACCCCGCCTACTTTGTAATTTTCTCCATCATATTTAATTTTTTATACTTTATAAATTTATATATTGTCGTACCATTTAACTGCCAACTCAAATCACCTTACCCACCCCCTAATAAAGAACCAAACATACATTAGCCACATGCAATGTAATTCTTAAACAGTCTTCACTCGCGAAGGAATCAATTTCACAAGACAACAGGGAAATTTCACCTAAAAGAGTTTCCAATTTTTATACTGTTATGTGCTTCATCTGAGATTATTCTAAGTGTCACAAATTTAATTCCATAGAAATAGCAGCTTCGAAGAAATGAAGCCCCAGCTGCGCAACTTTGACCTATAATACTATGTTTGGGAGACGGGTTTTTGTTACAAACTATGTATGGTGGGAATTGTTTTGTGATAAGTAATATGCCTGTAAGATTTTTGATTCATGAAAATTTTGATTTATTTGAATATATAAATAAAATATATAAAGATAATAATTAATTTTAAAATTATGAATATGAGTATATAAGTGATATTTTATTTAAATAAGTGTCATAATTAAAAAATAATTAGTTGATTATATATATAAAAGAAAAAAATTGAATTTAAATTTAAATAAAAATTTTATTAAATTATATATTTAGCAGCGTAAACTTAAAAAGAATAAGTAAAGATTGGGGTTTGGTTTTCGAACATAGCCTAAGCATCTTGTCAAGTACATATTAATATTAACCAGCTTAGACTAGTCTATATTTGGATGCAAATTTGCATCCGTCAAAATACATCATTCTAGACAAATTATTCATTGAAACAATGTTTTATATCTATTTTTTTTTTTTTTGTTTCTTGTTTTTATACTATTCTTAAATTTTCATACCAAATTTTATATTATCAAAATTTTTATCCAAACAGAGCCCAAGGAATTAGATATGGTGGAGAGGCCATTCTTTTGAGACCGTGAAATAATTTGCCCATTATTGAGGATATGAATGCCAACTCTGGATATGATAGAGATCGCCCTGCCTTGTCCGCACGGGAAAATAGAGTTATTTAAATAATCCCATCTGTGTAATCTTCACCACTTACTTTCATACACCTGTTGTAAATAAATTATATTATTACATGTGTTGAGGCCAATTTCAACACCTTATTTGGGTGTGAGTGCATTTTTTTCTCCGCGAGCTGTCAGGTTTGACCGATGACGATGGGAATAACAATGAAGGGGTCTTGAATGTGATTTGTTTAAGTAGTGTTGCGTATGACTCACGATGGAGATGATTTATTAATTGTGAGCAACTTGAGAGCAACTTGAGGGCAATGTTTTAAAAATCAGATCGGTGATCGAAAAATTACTGAGTCACTGATTCGATCGGTTGAACCGTTGAAAAAATCAGTTATTTTAATTATATAATATTATATATATTACTATAAAAATAATTTACAAAATAAATGTAATCCAATATAATAATAAATTATAAAATAAATTTTAAATGTAATGTTAAAAATTAAATAATTTAACTAAAATAAAAATTTATTACACAAATTAAAAAATATATTAAATTCAAAATGATTAAAAGTATAAAATTGAAAAAATAGTTTTGAAAAATAAACAGATTAATTATATGACCCATTTTAATTTTAAGATACAATAATTTAATTTTCAAAATATTAATTAGAAAAATAAAAAGATAAAAATTATTAAAAACAAAAGTCAAAATAAAAATTATATATTTAACTAATATTAAAGAGTTGTAAATGTAATAAAATTTTGAAAAAAGTCTAAAAATTTATTTTGTAATTTTTTAAAAAAAATTGCTAAAAAATTCTTTTTTTTAAAATTTTTTAGATAAAACTTGTTTTTAACCAATTTTGACCAGTTCGAGCCGTTTTGGATCGGTTTTTAACCTATTTTGACCGGTTCTGGACTAGTTTTATGCATGTTGTATTTTTATACTTTAAACGGATCGGAAAATCGACTGATTCCCGATCGAACCGACCGATCCGGTCCGGTCCAGTTTTAAAAACACTGCTTGAGGGAGGGATTGACTTGGACAAGTTGGAAGGCACTTTGGTTTCGTTTTCACAAGTCTCGTGGTTGGTTGGCTTGCCCGCGAGGGCAGTAACATGACTACGAACACAATAAGTTTTAGGAAGATTTAGGTTTACTGCTTTGGATTCTAAAACTTAACATTCCAAATATTAAATTACTGAACATATTATTCGATAAAATTTTCATATAAATTCAAATTTAATTTTTTTTATATATAACTAGTTAATTATTTTTTAATCATCATACCTATTAACAATCAAATCAATATCTATATATAACACATATATTTATATTTATTTTAATTTATACTTTAAAATCTAATTATTATTCTTATACTTATATATTATCACATTATTTTATTATTATTATTATTATTATTATTATTATTATTTATATATATATATTTAAATAAATCATATTATTTATCCCAACAAAACTTTCCTTCTAAACATATCAACCATCTCAATATAACTCATACCAGACATCTTCTTCAATGAAAACCCCTGTCCCAAACATAGCCCTTAATTTTTATTAAACTTATAATTATCTTGATATTTTTAATAATTTACTATTACCTTCTTAATTCTTGAAAAAATTACGATCAAGCACAAGAAATGAACTAAAATTACAAATATCTTCTTATTTTGTATTTGATAATAATGTTTTTTTTTAAAATTCAATGAGGTAATAATAATTCGTTAAAAATGAGGAGAAATTTATAATTTTAGCGATAGTCGGAATAGTAGATGTAAGTTTTCCTAAGTTTTAATAAAATAACTAATTGTCATAAAATTAGGAATTCTATTACATCTTCAACTCAAATTGCTCGACGATGTAATCAAGTCCGGTTCTATGTAATAATACATTTAATCATGAAAAGTTGACAAGCTATATATGACTCATTTATGTGGGTTCGATCATTTTTTGGACTAAATGTTTGATAATGTGCAAATTAATCTTGTTTAATTAAATTGAAATTTAAACTTTTTTGCGTAAAAATGCCACGCGTGCTCAGTTTGACTTGTTTTCACTCTTGATAAAAAGAAAACAAAAAATTAGAAGAGAGTTAATGATGATTTAAATTTGATAATTAGTTAGATTATTTGCCACTCAATTTTGTAAAGATAGAATTCAAACTAAAATTAGAATCAAATGGTAATATTGTGCTAAAAAAATTTTAAAATTCATGCTTGAGTTCGATAAAATGTAAAAACTTTTTAAAATTTAATAGAAATCCAGTCGAATAGTCTTTGGCTAATTATGAGTTATAGATGCATTTATTCTGGGTTAATCCAGAAAGAAGCAATGTTTAATGTGAACAAATTTTGAAACACCATTTGTTTTAAAAAACAAATTATTCCTTTCCATTTAGTGATTAAGACAACTTAAAATCGAACCAAATAAGGCGTTTTCAAAATAGCACATGTTTAATAATCGTCTAATTACATTGTTTATGCCTAGTCTAATTCAATGTCAAGAGTGGTTTGTGTATTTGGGAAATTTTTTAAGTTGTCATCTTGATGGATGTTGGCCCCAATGGGCCATTGATATAACTAACCATCCCAAACTAGTGGGCTTAGTTATATGCTTAACTTAGATACACGATCACTTCTCTTTTGCATTTTTATACTTCAAACTTGAGCTTCGTAGAGTTACGAGCTTGGTATTAGGAGCTTGTAAGCTCTTTAAAGAGTTTATAAGATGTTGGATCTTATTTTAGAAATAAGATCTTTAAGTATTTCGTTAAAACTTAAAATAAGATGATTCAATTTATAAGTTGTTTTTAAATCTTATAAAATGATAAAATATTTGTCATTATAAGCGTTTTCATTGTCATAATGACTAAAAGGGATATAATACCATTAGACTCAGCGTTAACATCCACTTCTTGGAAGTATTTGAATCTATTTGTTTTATATAACACTCCCATTGTGATAGCCCAGCCGCCCACAAGCGTTAACACCTTTCTATTTGTAATAATGGAATATTTTACCCTAATTAAGAGACCGACAAGGCGGGTGAATGTATGAGTGTATGTGTGAACATGTGCGGGTGCATGTATGTATGTATACATGTATGGGTGACTTTATTGCGCAAAAAATCAACCACATGGGTAAGGGAAAATTACAGAAAAGGCTGGCCAAACCCACGCCAAAGGAGAGCTTTATGACTTATTAAAAATATTGTACTATGGTAAGAATTGGAGGTAATGACCAAGACAACCATAAAGACAATAGATGAAGGTTCTTTAGCCATTGTGGAGTTTACCACACACACACACACACATATATATAAAAGTTCCTGTGCATATACATGGGTATATGAAAATATTTTCGAATGCATCTATATGTGGGAGTTAAATTGGACAACTGACGGATGCATAGGGTGCAGAGATGATCAGTCAAGCAGAAATTAAGAAGGGAAATACTGGTCAATTAGGGGTGAACATGGGACGACCAAAAGCGCCAGAATTTTGGGAGGCTAGGCGCCAAATTTTGGCAGGAACAATCAAAGGAAGACGGGAATTAAAGGCCAGTCAACAAGGGAGAGTAATTAGGAACAAAAAGAATTAATGCTAATCCTAAAATGGGGATGAGGCGGTGGCCAAAATCTCTCTATTTAGCGGAAAAAAAAAAGGAAAAATCGAAGGAATGGAAGGTTATGGTAATCAAAAAAGGGGTGAAGACGACGCGGCTTCACCCGATCTCATTTCATGGAAAGCCATTGGGTAACTGAAGCAAAATATTGATTGGTAATGAAGATTTAGGGAGATTTGACCAAAGTACTAGAATTTTGGAATACGCCTAGGCTTAAGGACGCGTTGTGATTTCTCATACACATGCTGTAGATAACTCACACCCTGGAGAAAACCAAGGCTATCCTTATACTTAAAGGCGTATGTGATCGGCCGTTTGAAAAAGGAATACTTGTCCGATCGCCGAAAGCTGAAGGTAGGAGGAGAGGAGTTATAATAACGTAAGGCAATCATAGTATTGTTTTTAATTCCCTTCGATCAGAAATATCTTACTTACTTCGTGCTGTAACGAAGGTAAACGGGCTGCGAATTTGCCATTCGTCTCTTCCAGCAACCAAACTGTTGAGCCACATCAGAAAAGGAAAAGGCGGGTGGTCCCTCGCCACACGCTACTGAGGTAAAACATCTTGCGACGAGAAATCTGAATCCTTATAACTTACTCTATCTTGTGAATTATTGGATCACTTTTTCCTTAGGAAAACATCGCATGACCATACGTGTTCATACATGTATGTTAGCTGATAACAGAATTGGGGGAGCATGGATAGACAACGAAATTCGAAGGAGGACGTAGAATGACAGAAATCAATCGTATGAACATGGGGTTGAAATTGTGGTTAAATTTTGGGTTCCATTTCTTCATATAAAAAACCATACGTGGATTGTCAAGGGGGAGTGGTCAATCCTATAGATCGGTGAATAAAAAATGGAGTAGACGGTCGCAAATACTAAGAATCCAATTGTACCTAGTGGAAGAAATTTAGAGATTTTATGAAATGTTGAGAAACCATAGGGAAGGATGTGAAGAATGATAGATTAAGCTTAGAAATAGCTTTAATCATGATTTAGGATCAAGAAGTGGAGAGAAACAAACAGAAATGGATTGCCAGAACAGTTCGGGTAGGATTCGGATCGATCGTAGTTGATCGGGGACCTCATAATTGCAAGGGATCAACGCGTGCTAGCCCGGCCATAGAAAAGAAGTCACCAAAACAATCGCTGACCTTTATATCGATCACGAAGTCTGTCAGATCAAATCGAAATTCGGTGGGATTGATCCAAAGGAGCCTAATATCGATCCCAATCACTATTTCTTGGAATTTTCACCCAAAATAGCAAAATAATTATGAGTTAACTACAATTGCATATTTGGGACATATAGAAATCAGCAAACAAGGATAGAAGAGCGTTCAATAGAGTAGAACTCAAATAGAGTAATGTGAGTTGAAAAAATGACATGGAATTAGAGAAAGAAAAATCACTTCACGAATCTAAAGAATTTGGGTTAAGACTCAAAAGATATATAAGAGGTGTGAATATTACAGAATTCGAGATTAAAGAGAAAGATTGTTTTGATTGGGTAGGAAATCAATACAACGAGAATTGTCAATTATAGAATTTTGATATCAAGTGAGTTACTTAGAACTTTATTCAAATGATTGCAAGAAGTATGATTCCTAAGCTATTTACAAAAATGCTTTCATACTCTTATTGTTCTCATGATGTAAAATTACCCATGCAAGTCTAATATTTTTATTGAAATTGATTTGGACGTGAACACAAAAATTTTGTGATATGTTATTAAATTTTTTGTGAATAAATGATTTGGAGAATGTGTTAAGTAACAAGACTTATTGATAGTTCATTGTCCAACAAGGATGAAGTTTGGGCCCTTCAACCGTTAAACAAGCCGACCTTCTCACTCGGGCTTGTAGATTGAGATAGTCAAGTTGGTTGAGAAATTATCCGATTGCACAGATCCTCTCAATCTAGGATGTAAATTGAGGTTTCAAGTTACTTTTTCAGTCAAAGTTGTAGACTACGACAGTTGAGTTAATTGTAAGATTATTCTGTTGCACAAGGCCCTCAGTCAAGATTGTAAATAGGAAATTTTTGGTGATTTGCGAAATTAAAAAAATTACGTTTGGTATTAAATTATAAAAAAGAAGATATTTTAAACTATACATATTTAATATTTAATAACGATTGGATAATATGATAATATATATATACATAAGATATTAATATATATATATGTGTGTGTGTGTGAATAAGAAAATTATAAAGATATATGTGTTAATTTGATTGTGAATAAGTATATATAATAATTAAAAACTAATTAGTTAATTATAAAAGTTTGAAGAAAAAATTTAAATTTAAATTTGAATAAAATTTATACGGTAAGATGTTTAATTTATAAAATTTTTAAATAAAAGATGAATAATTTTTAGTAAGAAACCAAATACAGCCATATTATTCATCTTTATCACTTTTTCTCACAAATACAACTATTTGCAACAATCTTTACAGAATGATATCCTTGGGTAGTTCCTATGTTGACTAACTGGGGTGGCTGCCGTTTCGGAACAGTCAGTTCCTAGAAAATGGAGAACTAGAGAACTGCAACTTATGGTTACGGTTTCAATTCCGATTTTGGGACTAACAATTTCGGTTCTAGTTTTGATTCTAACGGTTTCAATTCTAATTCTTAAGTGGTGTTAGTTACATTTCTTTACGGTTTTAGTTCTATGTAATTATATTTAATTATTTATAAATTTTAATATAAAAATAATATGGCAATACATTTAAATTTTTAATTAAATGTAAAATGCAAAAAATTAAAAAAATAATATTTAGTTTTAAATTTTTATTTTATTTTATTTTATTATATATTAACATATATATTCATATATATATATATATATTTATTAATATGTATTTTTTATTTTTTTGCAGTTCAAAATTAGAATTGAAACCAGCAGTTGTAGTTCAACCGCAATTCGGTCCGGTCCAATTCCTGGTTCTACTTAGAAGCATGGCCATACTTATTTGATCGGGGATTGTTCTAGTGTCTTGAATTTAATTCCATAAAAACACCAGCTTCGAAGAAACGGAGCACCTTGTAAGCATCCTGTCAAGTACATATGAATAGCAGTAATAGTATGCGTGCGTGTATAAATATATTTATAAATTATAGAATTATTTTATTTTAAATAATAAAAGTTAAAAATTAAAATATTTAAAATAAGAGAACAAAATAGAAAAGTTCAAAAGATTTGAAAAGAGAAAATTTTGAAAGAAAACACGAATAAAATAGTAAGTTCAAATAAAAGTGAGAAATAAAAAGATATTAGAATGAAAAGAATTCTAAGTGAGAGTAATTGTATAATTTGTTGTTGAACTGAAAATGCTGATTAAATTTATAATATAGTAAAAGTTAACCAACTTGGCTTAGGAATACCTTCTCCAGTTTCGACACGGCAGGGCTGATTATTTGGGACCATGAAATGCTTTGCCCATTATTGTGACATGAATGCGACACTGAACATGATAGATAACTTCCTAGCCACTTCGTGAGGGAAAATAGAGGGTTATATATATATATATATATATATATCTCTCTCCCTCTCTCTCTCTCTCTCTCTCTCTCTCTCAGAAAATAGAGGAATTTAAATTCCCCTATGTATACAATCGGGGTCAATTGAGCTACACATAAAAAAAATTATACAATTGATGCAGACAAACTGAAAGCTTTACGTTATAATATGTGTTGCAGATTGCATCGATGTAACAGATGTTAAAATTTAAATCACCTAAAAAATTTGCACCAATTGATATCCTGACATGATAGCTGAGGAAGCTCTAAGAGGCTAATTTAAATACCTTACTTTGGTGTAAGGGCCTTTCAATTATTGTTATCTTTCTTTTTTCCTTGATCACCAGTTGTCATTTAACACTGATTGTGATAATGGCTATGTTTGGGAGGGGATTTTGTTAGACATAATATTTAATAGGAATTGTATTGAAATTAATATTATATTTTAAAAAAAGTTTTAATATAATAAATAGTATGATTATTTGAATTTATATATTTAAATATACATAATAGGGTTTTTTATTTTTTATTCTAATTAATTTTTTAATTTAACAAATTAGTCCACATTTAAATCTTTTATCAATTTAATCAATCTCGTCATTTGAAAAGATGAGATAACGTAGATATATGTCATTTTGTCGTCTGAAATGATGAGATAATTTTTTTTTTTTAAATGGTCATATTTCTGGAGAAGAAATACAGTGCCATCGCGATATGTTAAATCTAGAACACGGTCTTCTTCCTCGTTTTTTCTCCTGTCGGTGGTGGATTCTCCCCGAACCAAACAAACTTCTTGGCTGTGCTTCAACCGACAAGCCTTCTTCCTCTCTAGACTATTGTGGGCAACCCAAATATTCTTTTTCCAGCAAAAAAGCAGCAGTGATTTTCTATTATTTCAATTGGCGGGGCAGTAGCGGCGGCGGTAGCAACTGTATTAATTTGGTGAGTGCTTTTTGTTTGTCAAAAATTAATTTGAGTGCATATATTTATTTTTTTATATGTTGAATTTCTTTCTTTTTCTTTTCTCCATTGCTCTCAATTTTCTTAATTTTGTTTGATTACTGTCATTCGAAGGACATGTAATTTGAGGCGATGAATTGATTAATTATGGCCAGTGGAAGGTTTGTTAATTTTGTGACATTACTGCTAATACAAATTGCATAATAGATAGTCCAATTTTATAACATTGAACTTTTAAGAATAATGATAGTATGGAAAATGTATGTTGATTGATAGTTTTTTATGTATAAAATGTTGATAGTATTTAGAATTTAATTTTTTTTATACAAATATAGTTTTTTATTGTAGTAAAAGATACAATTATTAGATGCATTTGATTGAAAAAATATTAATTTAACATATATTATAATTAAAGGCAGTGATTTTGTAAGGGACTACAGAGAATCCACCTACTTTTTCAACTTCTTTGAGACTATGCAGCCATGCAGGATTATTTAGGTTAAGATTTATAATGCACTGCAGAGCAATTGTTCTAGAGATTAGTACGAATATATACATTTTGGCTTTGCTCTTGTTGATCTTCATTTGTAAATGGACTTTGCTGATATTACTTTAAGATTGCTTAGCACCGCATATAAGGATTAACTAGGCTCATCACCACTCTACGTATGTTCGAGAGTAGGTTATAACAATATGTATAAGAAAAATATTACTTATTTTTATGAAAAAACACTACCTTTCTATTTTTTTTGCAAATTGTATTTTATTACAATGTAAATGTTAAAATATGAAAAATTCAAAAAGTATTATACAAGACTATGACTTAAAACTCAATTTATTGAAAAAAAAAGTTCTTTTCTTTAAATAAATTTTCTTATTTTAAACAAAAATATAATAATTTAAAATTATTATAATTTATTATAACGTCATTTCACGGTTTTAAATAAAATTTTTCATTTTAAATAAAATTATAATAATTTCAAATTACAATAAATTATTATTGCAACGTAAATGTCAAAGTATAAAAAAATCAAAAAATATTATACAAGACTATAATTTAAAACTCAATTTATTAAAAAAATTCTTTTATTTAAACAAAAATATAATAATTTACAATTATTATTATTTTATTATTACGTGAACGGTGAGATGACATCATGAGACATTTTTTTTAAAAAAAAATTTATCTTACCATTCAAAATTATGAGATAACGTGGGCTGACGTCATCTTGTCATTTTCAAATGCGAAATTAATTAAATTGATAAAAGATTTATAGGTGGGTTAATTTGTTAAATTAACAAATTAATTAGAATAAAAAAAATAAAAAGTCTTAATATAATATATATAATAATAATTGAATAATGTGATAGTATATAGAGATAATAATTAATTTTTTAAATATAAATATATATAATTGTGAGAAGAAGTTCGTGTATATATATGTATTGATTTAATTATAAATAAATATAAGAATTAAAAAGTAATTAGTTAACTAGATATGTAGAGATGGGAAAATTTGAATTTAAAATTGAGAAAATTTTTTGTAACGTGAGATGCTTGTTTATACAAATTTAGATGGGATGAAAAAAAAAAAGTTAAACATGGGTAACAAACATAGCACGGGAATAAAAGTGGAGGGGTCTAGACACGTATAAATAATGTTGCGTATGAGTAGGTGAGGGTTTAGGCTTTTGTTTGGAGTCTAGTGATTGGATTGCTTGACCGTGATTGCATTTATGTGGCTATCAACTTAATAAGTTTTAATATAATAACAAATTATTATAAGCTTTCTGCGCTTGAGTTCCCAAGATGACATGATCAAGTTGAGTTCTAGTCAATACTATTCAAGCTTGAAAGTCGTTGAAAGTCGACGAGCTACTGGACTCGTTTGTGTACCCTCAAACTTTCTTTTTTTTTTTTTTTTAAATTAAGTGTTTGATAATGTGCAAAATAAGACTAATCAAATTTAATCAAAATCAAACTTCAACCTTTTTTTTTTTTTAAAAAAAATTAGAATTCTACTCATGTTCAAAATTAGCCCATATTCACTCAAGACAATGTCAAAAAATTGAAAGAGGGATGACGACTCAAATTTAATAACTATTTAAATTCGATTTAACTAAAGGTGTGTTTAGCTAACGTTTTTCTAATAACTTATAAAAATATGTAATTTATAAAATATTATAAACAAGCTTATAGATTTTATTTTAAAACTAATTTAATAAAGTATTTGAATAAAAATAGTAAAAATAACTTATAAAATATTTGAAATTAAGTTAAGAATGATCAACTTACTTTGAAGGAATTTTTAAATTTTAAGCACTTAATTTTGGAGTTTATAAGTTTTGTTTTAAAAAAAAATTACCGAATATTAATGAGTAACTTATAAACTAGCAAAAAACTAATAAAATATATTGACAAGTTTATAAAATCTCCCGAACACACTCTAAATTTTATAAAGATAGAATTCAAATTCAAGCTTGAGCAAAACAATTGTGGTAGAAACAAAATTAAAAGTTCAAATTAGAGTTTGGTAAGTTAAAGAACATTTTTGAACACAACGAAACTTGAGTCTAATAGGATTTCCTTATTATGAATTATATGCATATTATTTCGGGTTATCCAAGGTAGAGCATTGTTAAGTACGAGCAAATTTTAATATACCATTCGTGTGAAAAATGAATTAGCTTTTTTCTATTTAGTGATTAAGCCAACTTAATATCGAACAATAATTTGGTGTTTATAAGTTGCTTTTAAACGAGATCACATCTTTAATAATCATATAAAATCGCATGGCATTTTTTGTTTTCATTTTTTCTTGAAAATACACAACTTAATTATTATATTTTTTAAATTTTTTTTCTTTTCATCTTTTATCTCTATACACTTTTTTTAAAAAATATATCTAAATACATATATTAAAAAATCCATGCTAAGAACTATGTTTGTTTCAAAATTTAGGTTTTAAAAAAATATATTTAAGTATTATACTTTTTATATTTTATCTATTGTCTCTCTTATTTATACATAATTTTTGAGACAAAAATATTTAAAAATAAATATTAAAATTTGAAAACAAATATTGCCTTTTGGAAAATTGTATACAGTGATTTAAATTTAAATTGGGCCCAATGGGCCATTGATATAACTTAATAAAACTAGTGGGCTTAGTTACGTGCTCCTCAGATACACTACCACTTCTTGTTGAGCATTTCTCTTCATCACTTGAACTTGAATTTTGTTGACTTGCGTAGAAATTCCCAAATTCGTCTGCCAAACAGTTGCCAATTCGAAGCCCACGTTTCTCAAAATCTCCTCCACTCCCCTTCCCTCGTCGATCCATTTTTGTTGTTTGTCTTCTACGGTTCTTGTTGCCTGGGGTTTCTCGCAACTGGTTTGTCAATCGAATTAAAGTAGATGGATTGGGGTAACGTGACGGCGGAGGATCTGATCGAGGCGCTCAGAGAAGTGGATTGGTCATCCCCGCCGCGTCCTCTCTCCGAATTTTTCTCCCGATTCACTTTGCCGCGCTCCTATGCCAGATGGAGCAGTCGCCTCAAGTGCAATCTTTATTAGTACGAGAATTTTCTTTATATTGACAAGCACGTTCGTGTATCTGTATACGTACAAAGAATAATTGCTTTTTGCTGTTCTCATAGATTTATCGCTGAATTGTCGTATTGACTATATCATAGAATTGTATTTTTTTTTTTTATATCTTGAATTGTACCATTGTTTGTTAGTCTGGCTAGCTGGCAAGGCGTAAAAGAAATATAATTAGAAACTTTAGATGATGTTACATTTTTTATGCGATGCCTATTGTTTTTTGTAAAGAAAATTTATGCATGACATTTTGGTATTTGAATTAGCTTCTGAACTGTTTTTTTCTTCTCCAATGATTGGAGCTCTTATTTCATATTCCTGACTTGCATTTCTCGTCTTTGGCAGCTACCGGACCAACTATTTCATCATGATTGTTTTCATGCTTGGTAAGAAAGCTAAAGATGATTATGTGTATTGCATGCAGTCACATGTTTATTTTTGGCCTGGGTATTGATTAAAGTTTTCTGGTTCTGTGAGCTTAGGAATGGGATTCCTTAGGAGGCCACTAGCAATTGTCGCTGCTCTAGTGACGGCTCTGAGCATTGCTTTTCTAAATGATAGGTAATTTTCAATTGTAACATTGAACTCCCCTTATTATCCTGACTATAGTCAGCACTATCTATCTGCATTATCATGAGAATATTGTGGTTCAGGTAATCGTTTTACAAAGTTGACTGGGACTATGTAAGCTTATAGTTCTGGGGACTTCCACAAAAGGTGCCAAGTTGTATCTTGAATACTAAAATTTGGTTATTGGCTGTATTTTAGCTTGTGTAATAACAGTATGTAATGTCTTAGGCTTCAACAGTGGAGGACTGCTATCAAATTACTGTATAATACCTCAATTAAATGATCTATCAGGCTTTTGGTCATCTGTGTGTAACTATAGAATATTGTTAATTGCCATTCTATTATGTGACTGTTGCAATCCATGAACATTAAAATTAGATCTACGGAAAATTTTAGGAGAGTTTCTTGTTACACGAGCTTTTCTTCACTTAGGATGAAAGGATATTAGAGGGAGCAATGGAAAGAAAACAAATGAGGAGAAAGAAGCATGGAAAGTAAAGAAATGGTTAAGGAAAGAGCTGCATTGACATCAGAGGAGGAATGAAAAATCACTTTTTCCACTTTTCTCTGTTAGGAATCAGCTGGCCAGCCAGCCCCATTAAGTTAATGGGTTCATAAGTTTCTGGAAATTTTTTGGACCTCCTCCCCCACCCACTCCTGCACGCCTGCTCCCAAACTTCAGTTTTTCCCACTGTTCTAAAAGCCAAAAAAAAAAAAAAAATCTAAAATAAAAAAGGAAAATTTACATTTTGTTGCGTTAATGTGAATGGTTGGACATATGACAAGTTATCTGTTGCAAAAAATCACATTGTATATAGGTTACTAATTCTTTGTAATTATTGACCCACTATATCATGCGGCTTACGTCCCAATTGATTCTTTATGTTCTTTTTGGCCAAAACATGGTTTCATATGAAGAAGTCAAAAGCTGTTTGTTTCATTCTCAAATGCCTTTTGTTGGATAACAGCAGGTTTCTGAAACAATGATTAGAGTTTATGTTGTCAACTTTATTAATGTTTCCTTTAGATTTCCTTACCTTAAATCAGAGTTAGAATTAGCATTTATCATACTTTTATGGAGTGATTGCTCATTGTTCTTTGTTCTTTTCAGCTTTCTTATGAGGCCAGTATTTGTTTCTTTAGCTTTGCAGGTACTTTCAGTGAAAAAGTCACAAGAACTGTCAGACAGTTTTCTCCACATCTAGCTGCTAAAATGAGGCCTCCTCTTACGTAAGGGCATTTGGAGCACTGCAATTACTAGGCATTCGATTTTGCTTCTTACTTGGATTTTTTTGTACAGGCCTGTTATTCGGGGCCGTCCATCTGCAAAACGAGCAATACATATATGTGGACAGCCAAGATGGGTGTTTGTCTTGGTATCTTCTATAGGTAAGGTTTTTTAGCCTCTTTTGCTGTCTTTATCTGAGGCTTAATGATTGTAATGTCAAATCTGAGCAATTTTTCTCCCTGCAGTGAGTTTCATCCTCTGGTTTGTCTCTTGTGGCATTATTTCCGTCCTGTGGGCATTTTCTGTTGGCCTTCTTGGTAATCTAATGCTCCAGTTTGTAATGCTATTCTGGTATGCATTCATTTATTTTGCTCTAACCTTGCTCTCTCTCTCTCTCTCTCTCTCTCTCTCTCAAGCCACTCTCATTCATGCAAGCTTTAGGACACCAAACCTTAAAGCTCGTTTGAACACATTCCGTGAGGAATTCCGTGCTGTGTGGCGTAATTATAGTGATCTGTAGCTTGTGAAAAGCAAGGCACTGGTGAGTTTATCTACCTGAATATCAATTATTCATCTTCAAAATCTTGTCAATCATGTATTTTATCTATACGTTATGGTCTTTTTGTCCTTCTACCATTCTTGCAGTCTTGTCACAATCCTTGTTGAAATGGGTTCCCCACAATTCCATTGTTATGCAAGTTGCTGTAGAAGAAGTCGGGGTGGCTCGGACTTCTTAAATTGATTTTCTATAGCCATCCTATAGAATTAGAGGCACTTAATGCTTGTAGTGGTTCTAGTAGTCATTGTTGAGAGGTGGTTTGGACCCTTGTTTGGGAAGAAGATCCAAGTGCCTTCTGTAGGCCTTTTAGATATATTTTACTGCACTAGATGCTGCTTGACTTCATTACTTCGTGTTGCAGCTTCATAGTAATATATGATGGTTAGTAATGTGAATCTTGGGGGAGGTTAAGTAATATGGATATGTCAGGGCGATAGAAATTTATACATGTTTCCGGGGGTAGATGGAAGTAGATCTGATTCTGGCTGCTCTTTTTCTAAGAATTTGATTTTCTGCTGTGGAGTCTTCTGTTTGCTTTGGACACTGTAATTCCTTTTTATTGCCCTAGGATTATGTCTATTAGCTTAGGTCAGTCATTTTTTATCACTGGTCTGCTCTTTTCTCAAGTTATGAAAATTTTGATTTTAGCCGTGTGTTTTACACAGTTCATCATGCTTTAAGGTGACCTGATACCTTGCCTTTTAAAATTCATGTGACAATCCTGATATTGTAACCTTTTTTGAATGACTTCCTCTATATAGGGAACCTGTGTTGCTTATGAAGATGATGCACTGTATTCTCATGCTCATTTCTTAGCTCTGGCTTCAGGAAACATGGGCTTTTAAGATTTGCAGATTAGTATGAGGGGTGGTAAATTCTTGAATTCCTTTTCTAGGTAAATGGATGCTGCCGTGTATAATTTGATTTTACCAAAATAACTGGGGTTCATGTGAAAGATCTCTTGGAATGATGTAAACAGGTCAAATGTTATGGCCTGTGATCTTATTGCAGCAATCTTTCACTAAGAGAACAAATTTTGGTGTTACAAGAAATATGTGGATTATGCCTCTCTTTCTTCTTATTCTTCTTCTTTTTTTCTTCCTTCAGCCTCCTTCAAACAGCTGAATTCGTGGTCATTCAAGGGTCCTCTTTAGATAATTAGAAAAGCAAACTACTAGTAAATTGAGCTTCTTATCTGCAAATATCCTCACCACCTTTTTAATTAATGGGCATTGTGTTGTGGCATTTGTGGTTGCCTGTTCTGCTGCACTGCGTGATTTCGGGAAGTTTGTGCTATGGGTATTTTTTGGGTTGTCCGAAGGCGATATTTAGAAGTGCTATAAAAAGTTATATTACTTTGAGATCTCGTGTTGCTGACACACTCTACAAACGGATCCTTTCATTCCCTGTTATGGTATTGCCTCTCGTTTCATTTTGGTTTGTGTTTGTGCCCTTGAACATAAGATCCGAAAAGGGCTGAAACCACGTACATTGGAATGGATTTGCTCGGACATGAGAACTCCGTGTAATGAAGTCCGCAGCAATGTTTCAGTGAACGTCGTTAAAAGTAGTGCATTGTTTGACTAGGATTGCTCGTTTTCTGTTGTTGAAGTTCTGATGTCCAATAACAATGGTTCACGTTCGTTTACTAGGAAAGCATTGTTCTCCTCCGCTGAACATCTAGGTTGGTGAAGGTAGGTGACTTCTTTCTCGTGTTCGATGAAAACTTTGTAGGATTACTATTGATAACCAAATAAGTAAAGGCTATCTTTGTTTACAATATTTCCATGACAAGGCCCATACTTTAATTATTATGCTTTTAAACTTTTGTTCTTTATATTTTATTTTTACACAAGTTTTTATTAAAAAAACATCGAAAACACATTTTCAAAGAACGAACATAAATATAATTGAAGCATTGAGCATTGAAGAGGGGGAGTAAAACGTCAATATCAGAAGAAAAAGAAAGTGACAGTTAGAGAATAAGCGGAGCACTTAAAAAGCATCCTTTTGGGGTTCCTTTTTATAGATTGTCTGCACGCTTTGTCCGCCAGTCATTTTAATAACAACAATAATAATAATTTTGAAAAATTCTTACTTGATTGAGGATAATCCTAATTAAAATAATGATACCAGCACAAGCACAAACTACATCCCATTAATAGTGAGTATTAATTTAATTGATCAGCTGACTTAACGCCACCCCTCCGCCATGTGAAAAATGAACTTGTACCCGTCTTTTATTTTACAGAGCATTGGCAATTTATAATCTGTTTTGAGGACGTAATCTATTGCGTCCAAGCATTACATTAATCCAAATCCAAAACAGTCGCGCCACAAATAGCTGTTTTCTACTTTCCATTCAATTAACAAAGATTTATAAAGTCTTCATTAGTCATTGAGGACAGGGATTTTAACTGACGTCACCGTTTCATGTCACAGGTTGGGCCAGACTTTCTTGCTCACTTTCTAGCTAAGCCGACCTGTACCCCTACAATTTCCCTTCCCCACGTGTGTATATATAAAAGCCAGTGCAACCATCACAGTCTTACACCCGATACCAATGTATTCCCTCCTCAAAAATTGGATGCAATACAGACTTAAAATGGGATTCAGCAGCCGTCAAGTCGAAGAGAGCTTAAAGAATATGGGATATTACTGGCACTGGGCTCAGGCTTTGGCCACAGCGTGTGGCTTCATGCTGTTGATCGGCTTGACCTGTCGTTGCCTCGGCAGCAAAGCACGGCGTCAAGGAGACACTAGCAGCTCCACCGGCGCCTGTAGCTGCGATGGTGCTTGTCAAAAATGGCTGATTGAGCTCAATCTGCATGATCTGAAGCAAACAAGTAGAACCACACCAAAAACAAGAAGAACTGCAAAGATTAAGAAGTGCACCCTCTCTTTTAGGCTTAACACTTTGAATGTCTGTCTTCTCATCTTTGATCAATCATTCCCTACATTTATTCACTCAAGATATAGTTAGGCAACTGAATAAGTAACTGCAAACTCAACAAACTAATGCCATGTCATCAGATCAGCATCAGCAGTTCGTTTGTGGAGCAGTTCCTTTGGACTGCTTCGTTCTGATTTCTTTAACACCCCCTCAAGGTAAGCATGAATATTCTTCATGCTCATCTTGCTTAATTTGTTGAGTTGAGCGCTGCATAATTCCTTGGTCCAAAGGTTAGCTGGTTGTTCTTTGCTTAGTACATGCCTTACTTTAAAAGTTTCATGTTGCATTTTCTCCTTAACGAAGTGTATATCCATATCAAAATATTTGGTCTTTTCACGGTGCGTGGGGTTTTTACAGATTTGTAAAGCACTTTGATTGTCGCAAAAGATCATCACAGGTTGAGAATTTGTTGCTCCTAAGTCCAGCAACAAGTTTTTGATTTAAATAATATCACAGGCAAAGGAAGTCAGAGCCCTGTTTTCAACTTCAGTTGAGGTCCTAGCCACAACTCCTTGTTTCTTTGATTTTTAGTTGATAATTATCCCTACAAGAAAGATGCAAAAACTAGTCACAAACCTCCTCGTATTATAATAGCTTCCCCAATCACTATCAGCAAATCCCTTCAACTCTAGGTTTGGTTCACTTTCTAGCAAAACTCCTTTTCCTAGTTCATTCTTCAAGTACCTAAGAACTCTGTATGCTACTTTCATATGCATTTGTCTAGGCTTGCTCATAAATTGGGAGAGTATATGCACTGAATATGATATATCAAGGCGTGTGAAAGTTAAGGAGATCAACTTTCCTACCAGTTTCCTGTATGGTGTTTCATTAGGTAGGATGTCTTCTCCAATTGCATTGAGATGGTGATTTAAATCTATTAGAGTCTTCACTAGTTTTGACCCCAACATCCCATATTCATCTAATAGATCAAGGCAGTACTTTCTTTGGCAAATTCGAATTCCATCCTTTAACCTTGTAACCTCCAATCCCAAAAAATATTTTGGGACTCCCAACTACCTTAATCTGAACTTGCTTCTTAGGAACATTGTGACACTATCCACCTCTTCATGACTACTACTTCCTATAACTATATCATCCATGTACTCAAGCAATGCCAACACTCCTCCTTTATCAACCTGTTTAGTGAAGAGTGAGTAATCTCTTTTGGATTGCCTAAAACCATACTAATTGAGAGCCTCAGTTAATTTCACGTTCCATTGTCTGGACGCTTGTTTTAGTCCATATAAGGATTTCTTCAACTTGCAAGTTGTTATTATAGAATTGGTGCTGCATGTCTTCTTGCTGTTTAAATCATATCCTTGGGGCAAGGACATGTAGACTTCCTCCTCCAGTTCTCCATTTAGGAAGGTATTATGAATGTCAATTAGTTGCAAGTGCCAGCCAAATTTTGTAGCAAGTGAAAAAAACAGTCTCACAATGCATTACTTGACAACAGGGCTGAAAGTTTTTTGAAAGTCAAGACCCCCTACTTGGTTATACCCTTTGGCTACTAACTTTGCCTTGTATCTTTCAATTGAACCATCAACCTTCACTTCCACCTTATATACCCACTTGCATCTAACCATGTTCTGTCCTTCAGGTACCTCCACAATGTCCCATGTGTTATTTTTTTCTAGGGCCTGCAGCTCCTCATTCATGGAATTTGTCCAATGCTCAGACTTCATTGCCTCCTTATAAGTGGCCGGCTCCTTTATGTGATTCAATGCAGTTAGGAAACAAATGTGCTTGGATGTGAGGTGTTCAATTCCAAGGTGGTTAGTAATAGGATGTTGTGTGAAAGTGTTTGGCTGTTGAATGTTATGTTCATACATTGCTAAGTATTTAGGCAACATTCTGATCTTTGTGGATCTTTTCAAATGCTAAGTGGCTTGAGGCACTTGGTGTTGAGATAATAGAGGCTAGTTTTCTATAAGAGAATTCATTGGTGATATAGGAATTGACTATTGTGAATTTGTATGATTGTCATCAGTTATACTTTCCACTGGACAGTATTGCTGTGTGCCTGAGCCATCATGTGCAAAAACATTAAGATAGGTCTGTTTAATACTAGGTTGAGGAGGTGAGTTGAGAAGGGAGTTGTACTCCTTACTGAAAAGGAAGGCAAAATGACATCTCTGGAGATGAAGATCTGATGGCTATTTAAATCATATAGTTTGTATCCTTTAACAATAATGGGGTATCCAAGAAAGACACATTTCCTACCTCTATGATCAAACTTGTTTCTATTCCTTTTCAAAGTTGATGCAAAAGTTAGGCATCCAAAAACTTTAAGGTGATGATAATTAGGTGGTTTCTTAAAGAGACACTCATATAGTGAACTATACTTTAGAGATTGAGATGGGACTCTATTGATGATATGTGTAGCAGCAAGGACTAATTCACCCCAGGATTTTGTTGGCAAGGAAGCTTAGTACAAGAGTGTTCTAGCGGTGGCTACTAGGCGTTAGTGTTTCCTTTCTACTACCCCATTTTGTTGTAGGGTTTCAACACATGATTTTTGGTGAAAAACACCATGATCAAAGAAGAATGTATTTAGCTTGAGTTCTAGTGCATTATTAGACCTTACGGTCTTGATTTTTGCATTAAAATGGGCTTGGATAAGGTTGTAAAAAGTTGGAAAAATATGACAGATATCATTCTTTTGATTCATAAGGTAGGTCTATGTGGTTTTTGTGAAGTAGTCAACTAGAGTTAAGAAGAAATGGAAACCTCTAATGGCTGGTTCCTTGTAAGGACCCCAAACATCAAGATGAATAAGCTCAAAAGGTGCTGTTGTTGATTTCTCACGCAAAGGAAAGGGTAGCCTTTTTTGTTTAGCCATTGGACAAATTTCACACATTTTCTTAGGCATGACAATAACAAAAGGAGAATGAGCCTAGATTTTGTTGACTACATGATGTGATATGTGGCCTAATCTATAATGTCATAAATTAAAGACTTCATCAGATATAGAATTAGTTGGAAGAAAAGTGGTTTTATTCATTTACTGAGGGGATGATACAGTAGATTTCAAATTAGAGATGGTTATATGAGAAGATTTAATTGCCTTTTGTTCCAAGATGAAAAGCCCTTGCTTAAGCCTAGCAATGCCAATCTTCATCGAATGAGATGGGGCTTGGATATAACATGTCCTAGAGTTAAATATTAGGTTGTAATTTTGGCTTTAAGTAAGCTTGCTGACAGACAGAAGGTTGTACTTAAATGAAAAGATATATAACACATTAGTCAATAGCAAGAAATTAGAAATGTGCACTGTGCCTATGTGTATTAGTGCAGTCCTAGAACTATTTGGAAGATTAACAAAAGTATTAGATACTGATTTATAGGAAGTAAACAAGCTCAATTGGTTGCACATGTGGTTAGTAACTCCAGTGTCAACTATCCAGTAAAATAAAGCATCAGATGCACAATCATTAAGGGACTATTGTGTAAGAATGTTGGAGCAAATTTTTTCTTTGTGTGGCTTATTTGCAAAGTTTGAAATAGACTGGTGGGATGCCATGATAATTGGATCATTGTCAACCACTTGATGGAGTTGTGAAATCTCAGCATTGAATTTGGTCAAATCTTGTGAAGCTAGCCAAGCAATCAGTTTTCTTAACTGGTCTTGGCTCAGAGGCATCTCTTTTGTTCCTTCTGGTTTTCTACTATTTTTTGCACAATTGACTAAGCCTTGACTTGTAATCCGCTAATATCCCCTTCCTTTGGTCTTTGTGAATTTAAAATTGGGAGGAAATCCCACCAATCTATAGCATTTCTCCCCAGCATGTCCTCTCTTCCCACACTGACTGCAAAATAGTTCTGTCTTTTTATCTATCCTCTCACTTTCAGTTGTCATTCCAGACACCTCAATCCATATTTGCTGCAATATTCCATTAGATCTTTGTGATTCCTCCATCATGATAGTGTTATAGGCTTCATCTAAAGAAGGGAATGGCCTTTGATTCAACAGTTGTGACCTGTTGGCAACATATGTCTCATTCAAACTATTTAAGAATTTGAATACCTTATCCTTTTCTTGTTGCTCCACAAACTTCTGGAAACAATCTAGATTGCATCCTTCACATATGCAGTGTGGTCTTGCATCCTCCATATATGCAATGTGGTCGTGGTCTGAAATGGCACAGTTCTTCCGAGATACTCACTAGATCATTATAATAGGCATCCACTGCTTTGGAGCCTTGCATTGTGGCACACGGATCATTTTGCAGCTTGCACACCCTGCTGTCATTTGGCTTAAAGAATCTCTTGTGTAACATATTCCATATCTGGCTAGCATGCTTCATGTAAAACACAGTAGAGGCGATATTGGGGCTAATGGACTTCAACAAGCATAACACAATCAAGCTATTACACCTCCACCACACAGGGTGCAAAGGATCCTCTGAGTCACGCTCTTTGATGCTTCTATCCACAAAACTTAGTTTGTTTCTGACAAAGCTAAGCTGAATGATGTGTTCCATGTCAGGTAATTGGATCCATTCAGTTCTAGAGCGACAAATACAGCGGTAGGATTGTTAGTTGGGTGGATGAAATAAGGGGAGCTACTATCATCAGCTTTGAGATTAAGAATTGGCTAGTTGGTTGAACTTTTGGATCCTGATGCCATTATGCTAATTATGGAAGAAAAGATGGAATGCAAAAGTACCAAGAAAGTTGGTTATGACTCTGATACCATGCCAAAAATGGTTGATCAAGCTCAATCTACATGATCTGAAGCAAACAAGTAGAACCACACCAAAAACAAGAACTTCAAGGATTAAGAAGTGCCCCCTCTCTTTTAGCCTTAGCACTTTGAATGTCTATCTTATCACCTTTGACCAACCATTCCCTACATTTATATTCACTCAAGATATAGTTGGCCAACAGAATAACTGTCTATAACTGCAAACTCAACAAATTAATGTCACATCATCAGATCAGCATACCACATCATCATATCAATATCAGCAGTTCCTTTGTGGAGCAATTCCTCAAGACTGCTTTGTTTTGATTTCTTTAACAGTGTTTATTTTGGTGTCTAGACCAGACTTGCTACATGATCACCAAAGGGTGCACCTTTCCAACAGGCTAGCCATGAGTCTCTGATGCTGCAATTCTTGTGGTTTTCTCACAGATTTTTTGTTTTCGAATTACCAAATTGCTGGATAAACGTGCACGTTTGGGCCAAGGACATGATTTTGGGTTACTCTGGCGTGTTGACATGGTTTCTTGCCTAGATTCTATGGTGTTGATAGGTGCACAGTGAACATGGATTGAAGAACATGGTTTTTGCTTATTGTGCTATGGTGATAATTATGCCTACTTAATGGCATACTTCAACAGTACGGCCTACCCTAAGCATCAAGCGGGTAATACAACTTAGACATTGAACGTGTTTTTCTTGCCAAGCTATTTCAGAACTCACACGAATGAGCTGAATAAATCACGCGTAAAGAAAGGAAACTTGTTGAAGGTTTAAAATCTAGCATGGACAAGTACAGTAGTTAATAGTTAATAGTTGATAGGGTATTTGACGCTGGTGAGGGTTACTTCTTGTGATGAAATCTATTTGATTTTCAGTAAAATAAAGTTCAACCGATTAAGATTTGCTACCAAGAAGAAAAAGAAAAATGCATTCCCAACCCAGCCCTCATAGAAGAAGAAAAATTACGACGCAAACACCAGCATCAACAATTGAAAGATGATCAGAGAAAGCCTGTTTCAGTAAAATAATTCAGATAAAAAAGTCATATTTTCTTTGGAAAATCACTGTATTCAATGTAGAGTGTCCAGAGACATTCAACACACCCCGTGATTTGGATAGCTGTGAATTCTTTCAGGTTTCAACCAAGCTGGAAAATGGAAAGTTGAAAACAAGGCTTTATCACAGCTTGGGATGTCAAAATTGAGGGGCAGTGAGGACAGAAAGATTGAGATAGTTGAAAATTTTGCTAGATTTATGTATCAAAGCTACGGTCCCCAGCATCCCCGAGTCCAGGGACAATGAACCTGAGAAAAAAACAGAAAATTCAGAAAATGATAACTTTATGTGAACCTGCAATAACCCGTCGGGTCACATATGTTAACCTACCCTTTCTCATTAACAGTTGGGTCGAGAATTCCAGTATACACATGAAGCCTGGCAAATAAGAATGAAAAAAATACATTAAACCAAAAATATGCAAGTATACCTTTTGAGGTATGCAAAATACAGGACTCAAGATCATTTAACTGTATATGTCATTACCCAGGGAACTTCTCGCTGAGCTTTTGAAGAGCAGGAGGAGCAGCAACAGCAGATATCTAAAACAAACAATTTGTCTGGTTAGTCAGATTTTACACATACATCTGAAGTAAATCATTCAACAGTGTCAACTTACAAAACCAAAGACAGAAAAGATTATAAGAAGCCACTGAAATGAAAGAATGGAGTCCTCCCCTTTTCATCAAAGTAAATCAATAAAGAAAAGTGAAACAAATTCAAGCTAAAGACAAGATAAGGCCACCTGCACGAACACTTAGGTATAAATCTCACTCTGGAAGCACACAAAAAATCCAGATAAAATCAGAGAAAATGTAAACAAGATGGCCTAAACAAGATAAAAGCAAAAAGAATTTAATATAGAAACTAACCACTTTAATTTGCTTGTTTTCAACCCCTCTGTCCTTAATCAGTTCAAGAGCTGCAACAACTGTACCACCTAAAAGTTTACATGCAGAAACATCAACAATAATTTCCTTCCGCCACTAGCAGAATGTATGCACTAAAACCTATCAACTTTGCCATATGCAATCTGCTTTTAAATCATTCTTGCAATTTTATTTCAGTTTTCAGATATGGGTGCTGGTATGTTTTTATTTTGTGACTAATGCATTATAGTCCAATTTCACAAAAAAACAAATGCAGAAAAAAAGAGGTTGAAGTTCTGCCGTCAGCTGTGCTTCATATACACATGGAGCAACGTTGAAGCTTTATCAGTCCAAATCAATGCTTCTCAATTTATTGTAACCAGAAGTTTGAGCTATATTCTAACTATAACTTTGACTAAGCACAATTAATATTGTGGTAATTATGGAATATAAACCAAAATGATTAGCCAAGACAAGATAACTTGCAATGAATGAGTAAATAATATCCTATACACTGAGCAAATCTAGACACTAAACCTGCACCTGTCTGGCTCCAAAACTAAGTCATGGATTAAAGATAGTAGAGCGAGTCGATATTCAATTTAAATTCGCATAGAATCAAACGGTATAATATACATACCTGTTGCAAGCATTGGATCAACAACAAATACTCGAGAACCCTCAGGGAATTTCTCAGGCAACCTACAGTAAATGAAAATATCTATTAGACTTAACAAAAGTTAACCTATACATCCCATATCAGCATTGGCAATCGGAGGTTAATCAAATAAAGATGAAAATATATTCTGGTTTACACATACTAAAATCACAGTTGTAGGACATGATATGGGCTTAACATTTCTTACTTGTTGAGATATACAGTTGGCTGAAGTGTTTCTTCATCTCTGCTAATCCCTGGTATATATCAGTTTCAACAACACCATAAAAATTTGTATCAGAAGGCACAGCTCATGGAGCCCAACAAGCACAATAGTTAATTAAGTATTAACAAATTAATATTTACTGAAAATAAAATGCATTGCATGCGAGTGGATTTAATATATAAAATCCAAAATTTTTCACCCTTTAATTGGAGTGTACTGTGTACAGAATTCTGAAACCTTAACAGTATGTTTGGTTTATGGATTTTAGGAAGAAAAAGAAAACACAAAGACAAAGGGAAAGAAATTAAAAGAAATAAAAAATTTCTCAATTTGTTTGGTTGTTGAGGAAAACAAAGACGAAAATAAATTTTTCACGAACCACTAAAAGACTGTGGTCATTCCAACAAATCTTTCTCTAGCAACCAAAACAGTGATTAGAACAATTAAATCCTGCATTTAAATCATCATAAAACCAGTCCAATAAACCAAAGAGGGCGACTTTTTTCGAGAGGGAGCGAGCGAGACTTTTCCTTCCTTTTCCTCCCGTTTTTATGAGGAAAGTTGATTTTCCTTTCTTATACTGATTTTTCTTTCTTATTTTCCTTCCTTTACTATTTTCTTTACTAACCAAACATAAAAAATATTTTTCTTTCATGTTTTCTTTTCTTTTCCTTATAAAATTCCATGAACCAAACATACTGCAAAGGACATTTCTTTGCTGGCAGGATAAAGTGTGTGCCTGAGGAACAGCAGTACTAGATGACACTTAATGTGAATTAAATGCAACAGTTGAATATCAACAAAGAAAAAAAATTCAAAAACGGGATATTGGTTTTGTGTTCAAGTGGCTACAGGAAGCAAATATTTCAATACCTAGATGATATGTCTTTGTAGCTGGCAAAATTAACGATGCATGCTCGGCCAGAGCAAGGCCAGCTCTCAATATGGGAACTATCTGCAGGGCAAAATAATTCATGCCTTAACTACTCTATGAAGTCCATAATGCATGATATAAATTATAGGAAACAGTAAAATATTTCTCAAAAGATGCTTCTAGCGCTGCATAATCCTTTCTCTGTCCATTTTTCATGATATGATTTGTTAAAATAGTGCAAGCTGTTACCTGCAGAGTGAGGAAAATATAAATTTCTTTTAACAGACTCAAGATGTAAGAAAAGATAATTTGGTCTTGGTTCGGTCCTCATATTCCGCGTTTTGCATTGCAAGAAATTGAAAACATCACAGCAGGAGAACTCAATAATAATGTTACATTATCATATGTAAAGTGAAATAAATTTCTAGAAACAGTATTTTTTTAGAAATTCCATGCCCTGGAAATTAAGCGTGAGAACCGCAACAATCTTATATGAAAATGCAAAAACAAAAATATGAACAAGAATGTGTGTGTGTGCATGAACGAGGGTTTTTGTGTGTGCGCGCGCGTGTGTGTGCCTGTGTGCGCGTGAGAGAGAGACTAACTGCAATGGGTTCCCTTGGATCAATAAATTCCACAGTGGCTTCAGCCACTGGGGTCTGGATCTCAGCAGTGATAGTTGGCTGCCAGCAATTCAAAACGCATATATAAGGACAGGTGTAGACTTCCAATTCACAACAGTTTTCTGGACAGTAAGTTCATAATACCTAAAATTCAACTTCTATGCATGATTGCTCATTCAAAAGAATCAGGAATTTCAGAAGGATAGAAAACACTCCACGCATGTCTCATTTCAAAATATTTCTTATGGTACCAATTGGTCCTCCCACGTTTATTTATTCAGCATAACACATATCTCAAACAGGAAAAGGACTCGATTAGAAACCCCAATCATCAAAGCTCACCAGCCAGTCCCTTGATGCCTCGTACATTAGCAATCTCCCAAGCTCAGCCATAGCACTCTCTATAGAAGATACAAAGGAAAGATATAAAATGACAGAACAAAAGTGGGAAGATTACATCCCGTTACTAAACCACGGAGCAAAATGGCCAATCGGAACGGGGAGGTGAAATTAAGTTTTCTTAATTACATTAATTGATCGGAATTATTACAAACAGAAGTTGGACTTACTGAAGATTGGGCAAGGCGTCTGCCCGTTCCGAAGAACTGAAACCCAGTGCTTAATTAAAGGATGCGGCGGCACAAACACCTAAAAATATATCCAATCAAAAAGAACAGACTTTCCTTATCCAAAATCAAAAGACAAATCAACAAATATCTGAACTACCCAAAAAAGCATAAACTGTCCTCCGATTTAGTATTTATCTCAGCATGCAAGCACGGCGTGAAAATAAACAACAAAAACGTACCAGCATTCTATCATCAGACATTGGTCTTTTCTCAGTCGTCGTATTGCAATTCACAGAAACCGCGCGTCGTTTAGGACGATCCAAACGCAAAATCTATAATAATTATTAAAATAAAAAAATTAAAAGAAGGTTAGGGATTTTAAAAGGAATTAGACAATGACGGCGGGAGCGTCTTTTTCCCTTACCCTGGGACTAACAATAATATCAAAGGAGGCGGGATTGGGTGCGGAGAGGTGTTGAGGGATGTGGAGTGCTGAAGAAAAGCGAGGAGTATCGGAGGGACAGCGCAGCAGATGGGAAGCATCAATGGCGAGAGCCATTTTATAAATGCTAAAAAAATGGAAAAAAGAGAAGGAAAAAGGGCCGTAATGCAGCGCAGACTATTTCGGGTCCGACGAAGAAGGCCAGTACGGACTACGGAGCATATGATGAGCCTTCCCGCATATGATTTGTTCTCTATTTTTACGTTATCTTCTTCAAAAAAATTTGCAGCCATAAGAGTATGTTTGGTTTTAAGAGTTTAGAGTAAAAAGGAGACTGATAAGAAAAGAAAAAGAAAATGTAAAAATTTAAAATTTAATATGGTGTTTTGTTGAGAGAATTTTAATAACAAAATAAAAAATAAAAAAATAAAACAAAATCAAATAAAAATTTAAAATTGAATTTTTTTATAGTTTGAGAAAAAATAATGTAGAAATAAATAAAAGAAATAGAATTGATGAATTTTTGGATGAAGAATAGGAGTTAAGATAATTTAACTTTCATTTTTTCATCATTTTGTGAGGAAAATAAAATTTCTTTCTTTAAACTATAATTTTTTTTTTCTAATTTTCCTTCTCATAGAATTTTTCTTTTTAATCGAACAATCAAAATTATTTTTTTAACATTTTCATTTATTTTCCTCTCTAAATTTCAAGAATCAAACATAGTGTAAAAGATAAATAATGTATAAACTTTCTGAATAGAATTTTTTGCTTTAAGAACATATTCATCGTTACATAAGAATATAATGAGATGAGAATAGAATAAATTTAATAATGGAATAAAAATAAAAAATAAGATATTGGAAGACATTGCATGCATATTTCAAGTTGGATGTGTAAAAAAAAAAGAGAAATAAATATAACCATTAATTTTATATGTAACCAAAAATAAATATTGCAAATATGATGGAAATGTTTTTAAAGTCCAAATCAACATTCATTTGATAATTTTCATGTAATTTTAATTTTAAAAATATTAAAATTTAAAGCTAATTTTCTCTAATAATAATAATACTCATCCTATTTTATCATAAAATATAATTATTTTTGTATAGATTAATATAAAATAAATATTTTATTAGTATATAGTGAAATGTGTAATATTATATTTATATAATGTATATCCAAAATAATTAATGTCTTTTATGATATGATAACAAGTTTGAAACTTAAATTGATTAGTTATTTCATATTTTATTAAATTTAATAAAAAAAACTCAAAATGAAGAAGAGTTATTTCCAATAAATTAATAATTGGTAAGTTCATAGCTTTGAAAGGATCACTTGTCTCATATTTTTAAGAATTGTGAATCTTAATAGAATGATAATTTATTATAACAATCATATACTTGAAAATGAAATTAAAAATGTCTAATCCATTTCTTTTTCATTCCATTGTACCAACCATGCTATTAAATGGTTCTTTTCTCAATATATGTATAATCAATTCAAAGTGACAATAAGTAATATGGCATGATCTTGGCAGAATAAAATTATGATTGTTTTTGAAAGAAATCAATACACTACTGTATTAAAAAGAAACATATTAAATTATCCAACTAATACTAAGCTAATCATATATTTTCATTATATTTGTTGTTCTATTTCATTAACTCAATTAAGGTATTTTTTGAAATCTAAAATACATCAGCATAAGTAAGAGGAGGAAATCTTCCAATTCAGCATGCAATCAAAAATTCCAAAGGAGAGATTTTGTTAATTAAAAATTATCACTTCAAATGTTTAGATTAATTGCTAAATAATAGTTAATATACTGTTTTATTTTTTTTAATTGCTAGCATAAAGTAAAATTACTTTCAAATTAACAGTTATGTTTGTTTTAGTTTTTAGACGCCTGTTTTTGTGTGTTTTTCTTAAAAATTTGAATAAAAATAAATTAGAGGAAAAAAATAAAATTTTAAAAAATGTAATGTGTGTTTAGAATGAGAAAATAAAAAATAAACATTGGAAATATTTGGTAGGTTGTAGCGTTTTGACATGCATTTAGTAAGTACCTATTAGATAATATTTAAATCATATGCGCATAAAAATGGGAACGCTATTTTTTTTTTTTTTGTTATGAAATAATTTGTTGGAAGTGAAAATATTCAACTTAATTACTTTGTTCCAAAACAATTTCATTACAAAATGTATGGATTCATTTTCTATTTAATCTAGGTTGGATTAACGTTTTTAGACAAGGTCGATTAAACTTTTAGGCTAAGTTTGGAACTCATTTTCAACTCCTAACATCTTATCCAATTTTCATACAGTTTAACAACATATTTATTTCAAATTTAAATTCAAAATATCCATCACTTACACATATATATAGATATATATAACTAACTAATTATTTTTTAATCATTACATTTATTCACAATCAAATTACTATCTATACCTATACATACATACACTCATATTTATATGTATTTATACTATCATATTAACTAACAATTATTCCTATATAATATCACATCATACAATTATTATTATATATTTTATACATATATTTAAATAAATTAAAATTTTGAAATGTAAAAAAAATTACACCCAAACAAATTATTCATTTACAATTCCAACCAAACATTGCCCCTTACCGAAACCCCCTTCCAGACATAACCTTAATTTTGATGAACAAGGTTTCGTCACGAACAATTTCCGAAAATGTGAATAAGATTGGTTCATTATTTTCTACTATTCACCTTAATTTAAAAATTTTACAAATTAGATATCTTATTTACAATTTTTTTATATTTAAATATAAATTTCTCAATTTTTTATCTTTTATAATTAATTAATTAATTAATTTTCAATCATTGTAACTAATTACAATTAAATTAACATATATTCCTCTACTCTATATACTATTATATCATCTTACATATTAAATATATAATTTAAAAATTTTCAACATATATTCCTCTACTCTATATACTATTATATCATCTTACATATTAAATATATAATTTAAAAATTTTCTTTCCTTTTTACAGTTTTATACTAAATATAATTTTCTTACCAACTCAAATCATTAAATTTTTTCTACCCTCCATAATTAAAACCGAAATATGTCCCACCTAAATTGTAATTATTGGTACATGTGCAGGTAAAACCTTAAATTAGGGTGGTGTTTGGCAACAAGGTCAAAATTTGAGAATCTTATCCAAAAATTTCAGTTCACCAAATTTTTAATAAGATAAAGGCTCTTGGAAAAATCCAAACTGAATTCTCATATATATAATTTAAAATATATAAGTTATATTAATTTGATAAATATATAATACTTACACTATACATAATTAAAGATAATGACTACACTTTACTTAATTAAATATAAAATTATTAAATTAGCCTTATAAAAAAAATTGTTTTGCTCTTTTTTTAAATGAATTTTGTTCCCTTTTCTTTAATATATTTTTGTCCATTTTCCATTTGGCTTATTAAATTACTCTTATTTTTGTTTTTAATTTCTTTTATTTAATTTGTTTTCAATCACCTAATGTATTTTATTCTCTCTTTCATTATTATTTTTCTATTTCTTGTTTAATCCCTGTTATTGATGTTTTAAGAATTTTCATTCAATTTATTTATATACTATTCAATTAGACTTTAGAGCTTTAAATTAACTATTTTTATTTTTTTCTTGTTTATCTATTAACGTATAACATTCAACACGCCTCTTGACGAAGGCATAGTTCAAAGCTCATCAAGTTGCAGTGCCAGAGTGTAATAAACGAGTTTACAAACAAGTGTTTTTCGTGGAATTTTAAAATCAAACTTGTCGGGATGTATGGGCTATGTTTGGGAGTGGAGTTTTTCGTTGGGATAATGTTTGATCAGAATACTATTGGAACGAACAATATATTTAGAAAGAAAAAAAAATTTGATGAGATGAATAATATAATTTGTTTAAATATACAAATAAAATATATAATAATGACTAAATTATGTGATGATATATAAAATAATAATTAATTTTAAAATATAAATATAAATATATATTTATTATATATATATTAATTTAATTGTAAATGAATGTAATGATTAAAAAATAAATAAATAATTATATATATAATAAAAGAAATAATTTATTGAAAAACATTTGATAGTATAAAGTTTGAAAACAGCTTTTAAGAAGAAAAATTGAGTTCCAAACATAACCCATATCCAGTTCATGTGTTAATTACACGATAATTTCGACGGACCCATTTAACGCGTCGACTAGGCAATGACAGGCAAGTCAACCGTTGAAACCGTCCAAGTCTTCTTTTAAAATCAAGTCTTCTCTTATATCACTACACATGAAATACAATAAACATCTTAATCAATATGGGCAATATATAGAGACCCTGGGTTTGCCTTCTGGCCTAATCCCTTGACAGCTGTTCCCACTTCTGCCATGGCACCTTTACCCATGAACTCCATAGATCATTTCACTCACCCAGGTCACCCACTAACAGCAGTTGACGGCGGCGAGCAAGAATTCCGGTGCAACGGGTGCAGGACTCTGGGGACCGGAAAGAGGTACCGTTGCCACGGCTGCGATTTCGACCTGCACGAGTACTGCTGCACGTGCCCTCGGGTGCTCTCCTCCTTCATGCACCCACACCACGCCCTCGCCCTGGTCATGCGAAAGGCACAGGGCGCGCGCCAGGTCCACCGAATCTGCAACGTGTGTGCAGATCCGGTCGAGGGTTTGTTTTACAGGTGCAAGGAGTGCGAATTCGACGTGCATCCGATCTGCACCCAGCTGCCCGCGAAGTTGCAGCACGCCCTGCACATGATCCACCCCCTGGATCTCCAGTCTCCGGGGAAACCTGGTTTCTGTGCTGTTTGCAGAGGCTCGTGCGGCGGCTGGCGTTACAGGTGTGATGCTTGTGACTTCGACATTCATCTGGAGTGTATTTTGGTGCCCATCGTGCCATGCCAGCAAACTAATGCACAAACCTATCGTGGACCTCCCACGTTTGATCAGGGAGTTCCTTTCCGGCCTCCCCCACACTTTGCTCCTTACTACAGGTTTCCGAATTCTGGCCCTGCTTACCCTTTTGGACCTGGAAATTATTTTCCTGTGTACAATCCTGGGGCTCAGTACATGAATCCTGGATATTTTGTGCAGCAGAATATCCAGGCAGATGGTGCTAATAAGAGAAGAAAGTCTATGATTGCGCTGGTAGGAAGGCTTGGAATTACAGTGCTTTCAAATTTGGTCTTCGGATTGGATTGGACTCCTGCGTTTGCAGGTTGAGATGTGCACTCAAGTTGGATTTACCATTATTCATGTTAAGCGATGATACTAAAATTTGTATCACGGGAATGATCTATTGGTCAAATATTAATAATGAGAACTTTTTATTGAGTGAATTGAATATTTCTCGACTGCATCTGCATGTGTATTTTGCACATCATGTAGAATAATTAGATTCGTCTAAACCGCTAGTATTATCAGACCAAAAGAGAGAATAAGCAAGGATACAAGTGGCGATGTTAGAGGCGATAGCTGAGCCATTGTTGCAAACTTTTTGCAGATATAATATAAAAATTAAGTTTTCCTAGTGCTCGCATGATGATCCTAATTTCATGTCTCCCTTTACCTACCAACCAACATATACCACAAATAATTAACTAAAGAGCCAAACGTTACGAATCGGCCATTGATCTATTCATTTATCAAATAATCAAAAGCCCTGGAAGGATTGAATAGAATTAGATGGTGTTTAAGCTAAGCTTATTTTTTATACATAAGAAATTACTGTATTTTCTTTTTTCTTTTTTTTTTTTCGATCAAGAAGTTTTTTTGCATGTTTTTCCTCTCAATGGTACCTCTGGCTGCATGGTTTGGGAAAGATTTGAGCTCGATCGGCCCCATCTCAATCGTATCTACGCAAAAAAAAACCCTCCCAGATCTGCAAAATACACGCATCATATCGGGATATAAACAATGGGAGTGAGATTGATAGTGGCTGCGATTTTTAAGGTAAAATTGTTATTCAATCTCTATCAACCCTATCCAAATCATCCCTATGCAGCCAAACCCTCTCTGATTCGTGCTGGTATGTTTTATTTTGTGACTAATACATTATAGTCTAATTTCATAATAAACACATGCAGAAGAAGAAGGGTTGAAGTTCTGCCGTCAGCTTTGCTTCATATACACATCGAGCAATGTTGAAGCCTTATCAGTCCAAATCAATGCTTCTCAATTTATTGTAACCAGAAGTTAGAGCTGTATTCTAACTATAACTTTGACTAAGCACAACTAATATTGTGGTAATTATGTAATATAAACCAAAATGATTAGCCGAGACAGGATGACTTGCAATGAATGAGCAAATAATATCCTATAAATTGAGCAAATCTAGACACTAAACCTGCACCTATCTGGCTCCAAAACTAAGTCATGGATTAAAGATAGTTGAGCGAGTCGATATTCAATTTAAATTCGCATAGTATCAAAATGTATAATATACATACCTGTTGCAAGCATTGGATCAACAACAAATACTTGAGAACCCTCAGGGAACTTCTCAGGCAACCTACGGTAAATGTAAATATCAATTGGACTTAAACAAAAAGTTGACCTATACGTCCCATATCAGCATTGGCAATCGAAGGTAAATCAAATAAAGATGACAATATATTCTGGTTTACACACACTGAAAATCACAGTTGTAGGACGTGACAGGGGCTTAACATTTCTTACTTGTTCAAATACACAATTGGCTGAAGTGTTTCTTCATCTCTGCTAATCCCTGGTACATATCAGTAAAATATTTCTCAAAAGACGCTTCTAATGCTGCATAATCCTCTCTCTGTCCATATTCCATGACATGATTTGTTAAAATAGTGCAAGCTGTCACCTGCAGAGCGAGGAAAATATTAATTTCTTTTAACAGACATGGATGAAAAGAGAATTTGGTCTTAGTTCGGTCCTCATATTCCGCGTTTTGCATTGCAAGAAATTGAAAACATCGCGGCAAGAGAACTCAATAATAATGTTACATTAACATATGTAAGGTGAAATAAATTTTTAGAAACAGTAATTTTTCAGAACTTCCATGCACTGGAAATTAAGCGTAAGAACCGCAACAATCTTATATGAAAATGCAAAAACAAAAATATGAAAAAGGAAGAATGTGTGTATGTGCGTGCACGAGTGATTTTGTGCGCGTAACTATAATGGGGTTCCCTTGGATCAATAAATTCCACAGTGGCTTCAGCCACTGGTGTCTGGATCTCAGCAGTGATGGTTGGCTGCCAGCAATTCAAAAGGCATATATACGTAGACTTCCAATTCACAACAGTTTTCTAGACAATAAGTTCATATTACCAAAATTCAGCCTCTATGGCTGATTCCTCATTCAAAAGAATCAGGAATTTCAGAAGGATAGAAAACACTTCATGCATGTCTCATGTCAAAACAATTCTTATGGTACCAATTGGTCCTCCCAAGTTTATTTATTTAGCATAACACATATCTCAAACAGGAAAAGGACTCGATTAGAAACGCCAATCATCAAAGCTCACCAGCCAGTCTCTTGATGCCTCGTACATTAGCAAACGCCCAAGCTCAGCCATAGCACTCTCTATAGAAGATACAAAGGAAAGATATAAAATAACAGAACAAAAGTGGGAAGATTACATCCCGTTACTAAACCACGGAGCAAAATGGCCAATCGGAACGGGAAGGAGGTGTAATTAAGTTTTCTTAATTACATTAATTGGTCGGAATTATTACAAACAGAAGTTGGACTTACTGAAGATTGGGCAAGGCGTCTGCCCGTTCCGAAGAACTGAAACCCAGTGCTTAATTAAAGGATGCGGCGGCACGAACACCTAAAAATATATCCAATCAAAAAGAACAGACTTTCCTTATCCAAAATCAAAAGACAAATAAACAAACATCTAAACTGCCCAAAAAAGCATAAAATGTACTCCGATTTAGTATTTATCTCAGCATGCAAGCACGTCGTAAAAATGAACAACAAAAACGTTCCAGCATTCTATCATCAGACAATGGTCTTTTCTCAGTCGTCGTATTGCAATTCAAAACCGCGCGTCGTTTAGGACGATCCAAACGCAAAATCTATAATAATTATTAAAATAAAAAAAATTAAAAGAAAGTTAGGGATTTTAAAAGGAATTAGACAATGACGGCGGGAGCGTCTTTGTCCCTTACCCTGGGACTAACAATAATATCAAAGGAGACGGGATTGGGTGCGGAGAGGTGTTGAGGGATGTAGAGTACCGAAGAAAAGCGAGGAGTATCGGAGGGACAGCGGAGCAGATCGGAAGCATCAATGGCGAGAGCCATTTTATAAATGCCGAAAAAATGGAAAAGCGAGAAGGAAAAAGGGCCGTAATGCAGTGCAGATTCTTTCGGGTCCGACGAAGAAGGCCAGTACGGACTACGGAGCATATGACGAGCCTTCCCGCATATGATTTGTTCTCTATTTTACGTTATCTTTTTCAAAACAATTTGCAGCCATAAGAGTATGTTTGGTTTTAAGAGTTTAAAGTGAAAAGGAGAATGATAAGAACAGAAAAAGAAAATGTAAAAATTTAAAATTTAATATAGTGTTTTGTTGGGAGAATTTTAATAACAAAATAAAAAATTAAATCAAATCAAGCAAAAATTTAAAATTGAATTTTTTTATAGTTTGAGAAAAAATAATGTTAAAATAAATAAAAAATTAGAATTGGTGAATTTTTGGATGAAGAATAGGAGTTAAGATAATTTTACTTTCATTTTTTTCATCATTTTGTGAAGAAAATAAAATTTCTTTCATTAAACTATTATTTTCTTCTAATTTTTCTTTCCAGAAAATTTTCCTTTTTAATCAAACAAACAAAATTATTTTTTAACATTTTCATTTATTTTCTTCTCTAAATTTCAAGAATCAAACATAGTGTAAATGATAAATAATATATAAACTTTCTGAATAGAATCTTTTGCTTTAAGAACATATTCATCGTTGCATAAGAATATAATGAGACGAGAATGGAAGAAATTTAATAATGGAATAAAAATAAAAAAAAGATATTGGAAGACATTGCATGCATATTTCAAGTTGGATGTGTAAAAAAAATGAGAAATAAATATAACCATTAATTTTATATGTAACCAAAAATAAATACTGCAAATATGATGGAAATGTTTTTAAAGTCCAAATCAACATTCATTTGATAATTTTCATGTAATTATAATTTTAAAAATATTAAAATTTAAAGCTAATTTTCTCTAATAATAATAATACTCATCCTATTTTATCATAAAATATAATTATTTTTGTATATATTAATATAAAATAAATATTTTATTAGTTTATAGTGAAATGCGAAATATTATATTTATATAATGTATATCCAAAATAATTAATGTCTTTTATGATATGATAACAAGTTTGAAACTTAAATTGATTTGTTATTTCATATTTTATTAAATTTAATAAAAAAACTCGAAATAAAGAAGAGTTATTTCCAATAAATTAATAATTGGTAAGTTCATATCTTTGCAAGGATCACTTGTCTCATATTTTTAAGAATTGTGAATCTTAATAGAATGATAATTTATTATAACAATCATATACTTGAAAATGAAATTAAAAATGTCTAATCCATTTCTTTTTCATTCCATTGTACCAACCATGCTATTAAATGGTTCTTTTCTCAATTATATATATATTTAATCAATTCTATGTTCCTCTGTGAACATAGAATACGAATTTTGGATAATTCACCAGAAATGTATTGTTGAACTATTCTTTTCTCAATATATGTATAATCAATTCAAAGTGATTCAGCATAAGTAAGAGGAGGAAATCTTCCAATTCAGCATGCAATAAAAAATTCGAAAGGAGAGATTTTGTTAATTAAAAAATTATCACTTCAAATGTTTAGGTTAATTGCTAAATAATAGTTAATATACTGTTTTATTTTTTATAATCGCTAGCATAAAGTAAAATTACTTTCAAATTAACAGTTATGTTTGTTTTAGTTTTAGACGCCTGTTTTTATGTGTTTTTCTTAAAAATTTGAATAAAAGTAAATTAGAGGAAAAAAATAAAATTTTAAAAAATGTAATGAATCTAACGTGTGTGTGTGTGTGTGTGTTTAGAATGAGAAAATAAAAAATAAATATTGGAAACATTTGGTAGGTTGTAGCTTTTTGACGTGTATTCAGTAAGTACCTATTAGATAATATTTAAATCATATGCGCATAAAAATGTGAACGCTGATTTTTTTTTTCTTATGAAATAATTTGTTGGAAGTTAAAATATTCAAATTAATTACTTTGTTCCAAAAAAAATTCATTACAAAATGTATGGATTCATTTTCTATTTAATCTAGGTTGGATTAACGTTTTCGGACAATGTGGATTAAACTTTTAGGCTATGTTTGGAACTCATTTTCAACTCCTAACATCATAATCAATTTTCATAGTTGGACAATACTTTTTTTTTAAATTTAAATTCAAAATATCAATCACTTACGTATATATAACTAATTAATTATTTTTTAATCATTACATTTATTCACGATCAAATTACTATCTATACCTATACATACATACACTCATAATTATATATATTTATACTATCATATTAACTAACAATTATTCTTACATAATATTACATCATACAATTATTATAATATATTTTACACATATATTTAAATAAATTAATTTTTTGAAATGTAAAAAAATTTACACCCAAACAAATTACTCATTTACAATTCTAACCTAACATTACCCCTTACCAAAAACCCCCTTCCAAACATAACCTTAAGTTTGATGAACAAGGATTCGTCACGAACAATTTCCGAAAATGTGAATAAGATTTGTTCATTATTTTTTACTATTCACCTTAATTTAAAAATTATACAAATCAGATATCTTATTTTATAATTTTTATTTAAATTTAAATATAAATTTCTCTATCCCTTATCTTTTATAATTAATTAATTATTTTTCAATCATTATATTTAATTACAATTAAATTAACACATGTTCCTATAATTTCCCTACTTACATTTATATATATTAATACTCTATAAACCTATATACTATCATATCACCTAATCATAATTACATATTAAATATATAATTTAAAATTTTTCTTCTTTTTTACAATTTTATACTAAACATAATTTTTCTACCAACTCAAATCATGAAATTTTTTCTAACCTCCATAATTAAAACCGAAATATATCCCACTTAAATTGTAATTATTGGTACATGTGCAGGTAAAGCCTTAAATTAGGGTGGTGTTTGGCAACAAGGTCAAAATTTGAGAATCTTATCCAAAAATTTAAGTTCACCAAATTTTTAATAAGACAAAGGGTCTTGAGAAAATCCAAACTGAATTCTCAGATATTTAATTTAAAATATATAAGTTATATTAATTTGATAAATATATAATACTTACACTATACATAATTAAAGATAATCACTATACTTTACTTAATTAAATGTAAAATTATTAAATTAGTCTTATAAAAAAATTTGTTTTGCTCTTTTTTTTAAATGTATTTTGTTCTCTTTTTTTAATATTTTTTGTCCATTTTCTATTTGACTTATTAAATTACTCTTTTTTTTAAACTTTTTTTATTTAATTTCTTTTCAATCACCTAATGTATTTTATTCTCTCTTTTGTTATTATTTTTTCTATCTCTTGTTTTATCTTTGTTATTGATTTTTTAAGAATTTTCATTCAATTTATTTATATATTATTCAATTATGCTTTAGAACTTTAAATTAACTATTTTTATTTTTTCTTTTTTATCTATTAACGTATAACATTTATTTTTCTTTGATATTCTCTTCTCTCTAATTTTTTATATTTATTTTTTTTATAATATTATTTAATTTTGAAAAAAATTACTCATTAAAATATGATAATTTTATAATATATTATAATTAATAAAACCATTAAATTTATAACTAATTTACATATGCAATGTTATTTTTTAATTTATATAATTCAATATTAAAATTAAAAAAATTTCATATCTCATTTCGAAAAAGCATGTTTTTAATTATACATATGTATTGAAATAAATATTTCCATTCTAAAATTGAGATGAATGATTCCAAATTTGATTCTAATTTCAAATTCCAATTCCAATTTGTGAACCAAATACCACCTAAATTTATTTTAAATAGTTTATAAGATATTTTTAGAGCTTATATAAGTTAGTAAAATATTTGGATAGAGACATCTAATAAAAATTCAAAAAAATTATAATTATAGCTAATGATAATTTTTTCATGTAATAATGATTAAAATAAATTAAATATCATTATTATAATATAATTTAACATATTTATGCATTTTTTTGCACATATAAAAGTGACTTATAAAATATTTAAAAATAAGTTTAAAAAATTAACTTATTTTTAATAAACTTATAAGTTCTAAATATCTTATTTTAAAAACTTATAGATTATTTTATTAAAAAAAATTACCAAACACTTTAAAGGAGTTTATAATTTTTTAAACATTTTATAAAATATTTTGAAGAGCTTACGAGATTCTAAGTTGAATGAGATTGAATGAGCTTACGAGAGCCTACTAAACACCTAAGTTGAATGAGATTCTAAGTTTGGGAAGTCAACTCGGTTTGAATTTGAATTATTTTGAGTTCAATGTAGTTTAGACTTCAACTCGAACCTTTGTTGAGTGGCTTAACTCTTTTGGTTCAACTTTTTTTTATTTTCTAGATAATTTTATATTTTTTTATTAATCCAATATTCTATAGTTTTAAATATTCTCTATGACCATCGAATTAATATATAATAAATGACATATAAAATATTTAAATAATATGCAACATATATTTAATATATAATAGTAATAATACAATATTTTTAGTGATATATGTTAACTAATATAAGTTATAGATCTAATTAGAAAAATATTTATGGACATATGTAATTACTATTAACTTCTTATAAAATTTCATTTCGATCTACTTAGACATAAAACTGGCATGATAAAATTAATTAAAAACTTTATATTTATTTATTGTACAGGTTAATGCATATTCAATTAGACTAAATTATTATGTTAATCAATGAGTGTTCACATAATGTATTTACATGTTTTAATATCATTTGAAAGCTGTTAATATTTAATACATTATAAGGTAATTAATACTATAATATGTTCCATTTCTGTAAGATTTTTCAAGATAATAATTTATTAAGAACATATTTTTATTAAAAAATAAAGAATTGAGGAGTTCATGCTTGAATTTGGGCTCAACTTAATTTAATATAAGTCAAGTTTGACCCTAAAATTTTTATATTGACTTTGACTCATTTTACACCTCCTCTTGTTAGATTTGGACAATTTGATAGTAAAACACAGCCAAAATTAGAGAAAAACATAACCAAATTGGAGATCCACGAGCTTGCGCGTGAATATCTACATTCATAAGCAGGACATGTATCTCCACACAAAACCTTAAAATTACAAATAATGGTCATGCAGATTCTAATTACAGGCCCTCATCCTTCACACCTTTCTCTCAAATATGAGACAAGAACCTATCTTCTTTTAACTCGTATTTCATCTCTGCAATTTTCCCTCAAGTACCGAGTTTTTTAAACTTACTTCCTTCCAAACTCATTTTAGTTTCAAATAATAATTTTTGCGGACATTCGATTAATTAGGTTGTCGTTAAATGAAAGCAGAAAACCATGTTATGCCTCAACAAACCACTGGTTTTATAAATTGCTTTATTGACTTCTGGAGGGTTTTAAATTATGTCTTTTGCAGATCTGCATGGCCATGTTTGGAAGAGGAGTTTTTGTTGGAGAGAATGTCAGACTGGAGTTATGTTGAGATGTGTAGTATGTTTGAAAAGGATTGTTTGATGAGATGAATAATATAATTTATTTGAATATATGTATAAAATATATAATAATGATTAGATAATGTGATTGCATATAATAATAATGATTATATTTTAGGGTGTAAATAAAGAAAAATGTGAGTATATGATATATATATATATATATGTATTGATTTGATTGTTAATATGTGTAATAATTAAAAAATAAATAGCTATTTTTTTTATAAAAAAGAAGGAGAATTTGAATTTGAACGAATGTTCTGTTTAATTTTATGTTTAATAATGTAAAATTTAAAATGATAATTTTGAGTTGAAAATTAAATTACAAACACAACCCATGAGATTCCTCACTGTGATTTGCAAGGTGAAGTAGTTTAAGCCAGATGGTGAAAAAAATCAGCTTGTGTGAATAAATTTTTCTACACAAAAAAGAAAACAAAGAAAGAAGTTATAATTACTACAACTTCTTTTCTTGACAAATATCTTTATTGCCGTCAAGAAGACCTTTTTTCTCTTCCCTTTCGTTCGCAAGGCTGTCAATAAGTTTTAATGTGTTGTTACATCCATAGATTGAGTATTAGTTCATACCAAATACCAGATATCCAGATCTTGGAGAAGATCACACGCCTGAACTGATGTCAAATTGGGAATAGAAATTTCAGATATGCTCCCTCGCCGTTGACCAACACGCCTCTTGACGAAGGCATAGTTCAAAGCTCCTCAAGTTGCCGTGCCAGAGTGCAATAAACGAGTTTACAAACAAGTGGTTTTCGTGGAATTTTAAAATCAAACTTGTCGGAATGTATGGGCTATGTTTGGGAGTGGGGTTTTTGATGGGATAATGTTTGATGAGAATAGTATTGGAACCAACAATATATTTAAAAGAAAGAAAAATTTGATGAGATGAATAATATTATTTATTTAAATATATAAATAAAATATATAATAATGACTAAATTATGTAATGATATATAAAAATAATAATTAGTTTTAAAATAAAAAAAAATAAAAATAAAAATAAATATATATTTATTATATATATATATAAATATTAATTTAGTTGTGAATGTATATAATAATTAAAAATAAATAAATAATTTAGTAAAAAATATGTTTGATTGTATAAAATTTTAAAACAGGTTTTAAGAAGAAAAATTGAGTTCCAAACATAACCTATATCCAGTTCATGTGTTATTTACACAATAGTTTCGACGTACCCATTTAACGCGTCAACTAGACAATGACAGGCAAGTCAACCGTTGAAACCGTCCAAGTCTTCTTCTCTTATATCAGTACACTTGAAATACAATAAACATCTCAATCAATACGGGCAATTTATAGAGACACTGGGTTTGCCTTCTGGCCTAATCCCTTGACAGCTGTTCCCACTTCTGCCATGGCTCCTTTACTCATGAAATCCATAGATCATTTCACTCACCCAGGTCACCCACTAACAGCAGTTGACGGCGGCGAGCAAGAATTCCTGTGCAACGGGTGCAGGACTCTGGGGACCGGAAAGAGGTACCGTTGCCACGGCTGCGATTTCGACCTGCACGAGTACTGCTGCACGTGCCCTCGGGTGCTCTCCTCCTTCATGCACCCACACCACGCCCTCGCCCTGGTCATGCGAAAGGCACAGGGCGCGCGCCAGGTCCACCGAATCTGCAACGTGTGTGCAGATCCGGTCGAGGGTTTGTTTTACAGGTGCAAGGAGTGCGAATTCGACGTGCATCCGCTCTGCACCCAGCTGCCCGCGAAGTTGCAGCACGCCCTGCACATGATCCACCCGCTGGATCTCCAGTCTCCGGGGAAACCTGGTTTCTGTGCAGTTTGCAAAGGCTCGTGCGGCGGCTGGCGTTACAGGTGTGGAGCTTGTGACTTCGACATTCATCTGGAGTGTATTTTGGTGCCCATCGTGCCATGCCAGCAAACTGATGCACAAACCTGCCGTGGAGCTCCCACGTTTGATCAGGGAGTTCCTTTCCGGCCTCCCCCACACTTTGCTCCTTACTACAGGTTTCCGAATTCTGGCCCAGATTACCCTTTTGGACCTGCAAGTTATTTTCCTGTGTACAACCCTGGGGCTCCGGGATATTTTGCGCAGCAGAATATCCAGGCGGATGGTGCTAATAAGAGAAGAAAGTCTATGATTGCGCGGTTAGGAAGGCTTGGAGTTGGAGTGCTTTCAAATTTGGTCTTCGGATTGGACTTGGCTCCTGCGTTTGCAGGTTGAGACGTGCACTCAAGTTGGATTTACTATTATTCATGTTCAGCGATGATACTAAAATTTGTATCACAAATATGATCTATTGGTCAAATATTAATAATGAGAACTTTTTATTCAGTGAATTGAATATTTCTCGACTGCATCTGCATGTGTATTTTGCACATCATGTAGAATCATTAGATTCGTATAAACCACTAGTATTATAAGCCCAAAAGAGAGAATAAGAAAGGATACAAGTGGCGATGTTAGTAGCGGCGATAGCTGAGGCATTGTTGCAAACTTTTTGCAGATATAATATAAAAATTAAGTTTTCCAAGTGCTCGCATGATGATCCTAATTTTATGTCTCCAATTTATGTCTCCCTTCACATACCAACCAACATATACCACAAATAATTAACTAAGGAGCCAAACGTTACGAATCGGCCATTGATCTATTCATTTATCAAATAATCAAAAGCCCTGGAAAGATTGAATAGAATTAGATGGTGTTTGAGCTAAGCTTATTTTTTATACACATAAGAAATTACTGTATTTTCTTTTCTTTTTTTACAATCAAGAAGTTTTTTGCATGTTTTTCCTCTCAATGGTACCTCTGGCTGCATGGTTTGGAAAAGATTCGAGCTCGATCGGCCCCATCTCAATCGTATCTACGCAAACAAACCCTCCCAGATCTGCAAAATACACGCATCATACCGGGATATACACAATGGGAGTGAGATTGATAGTGGCTGCAATTTTTAAGGTAAAATTGTTATTCAATCTCTATCAACCCTATCCAAATCATCCCTATGCAGCCAAACCCTCTCTGATTCGTGCTGGTATGTTTTATTTTGTGACTAATGCATTATAGTCTAATTTCATAATAAACACATGAAGAAGAAAAAGGGTTGAAGTTCTGCCGTCAGCTTTGCTTCATATACACATTGAGCAATGTTAAAGCCTTATCAGTCCAAATCAATGCTTCTCGATTTATTGTAACCAGAAGTTTGAGCTATATTTTAACTATAACTTTGACTAAGCACAATTAATATTGTGGCAATTATGGAATATAAACCAAAATGATTAGCCGAGTGAATGAGCAAATAATATCCTATACAATGAGCAAATCTAGACACTAAACCTGCACCTATCTGGCTCCAAAACTAAGTCATGAATTAAAGATAGTTGAGCTAAATTCGCATAGTATCAAAATGTATAATATACATACCTGTTGCAAGCATTGGATCAACAACAAATACTTGAGAACCCTCAGGGAACTTCTCAGGCAACCTACGGTAAATGTAAAGACGACAGTATATTCTGGTTTACAAACACTGAAAATCACAGTTGTAGGACGTGACCCGGGCTTAACATTTCTTACTTGTTCAAATATACAGTTGCCTGAAGTGTTTCTTCATCTCTGCTAATCCCTGGCACATATCAGTTTCAACAACACCATAAAAATTTGTATCAGAAGGCACAGCTTATGGAGCCCAACAAGCACAATAGTTAATAAAGTTTTAACAAATTAATATTTACTGAAAATAAAATGCATTGCATGAGAGTGGATTTAATATATAAAATCCAAAATTTTTCCCCCTGTAATTGGAGTGTACTGTGTACAGAATTCTGAAACCTTAAAGGATATTTCTTTTCTGGCAGGATAAAGTGTGTGCCTGAGAAACAGCAGTACTAGATGACACTTAATGTGAATTAAACGCACCAGTTGAATATCAATAAAGGAAAAAAAAATTCAGAAACGGGATATTGGTTTTGTGTTCAATTAGTTACAAGGAGCAAATATTTCAATACCAACATGATATGTCTTTGTAGCTGGCAAAATTAACGATAAATGCTCTGCCAGAGCAAGGCCAGCTCTCAATATGGGAACTATCTGCAGGGAAAAATAATGATAAATTCACACCTTAACTACTCTATGAAGTCCATAATGGATGGTATAAATTATAGGAAACAGTAAAATATTTCTCAAAAGACGCTTCTAGTGCTGCATAATCCTCTCTCTGTCCATATTCCATGATCTGATTTGTTAAAATAGTGCAAGCTGTTACCTGCAGAGCGAGGAAGATATTAATTTCTTTTAACAGACATGGAAGAAAAGATAATTTGGTCTTAGTTTGGTCCTCATATTCTGCGTTTTGCATTGCAAGAAATTGAAAACATCGCGGCAAGAGAACTCAATAATAATGTTACATTATCACATGTAAGGTGAAATAAATTTCTAGAAACAGCAATTTTTAGAACTTCCATGCACTGTAAATTAAGCGTAAGAACCTCAACAATCTAATATGAAAATGCAAAAACAAAAATATGAACAAGGAAGAATGTGTGTGTATGTGCATGCACGAGTGATTTTGTGCGCGTAACTGTAATGGGGTTCCCTTGGATCAATAAATTCCACGGTGGCTTCAACCACAGGTGTCTGGATCTCAGCAGTGATAGTTGGCTGCCAGCAATTCAAAAGGCATATATAAGGACAAGCGTAGACTTCCAATTCACAACAGTTTTCTAGACAATAAGTTCATATTACCAAAATTCAGCCACTATGCATGCTTGCTCATTCAAAAGAATCAGGAATTTCAGAAGGATAGAAAACACTTCATGCATTTCTCATGTCAAAACATTTCTTATGGTACCAATTGGTCCTCCCAAGTTTATTTATTTAGCATAACACATATCTCAAACAGGAAAAGGACTCGATTGGAAACGCCAATCATCACAGCTCACCAGCCAGTCTCTTAATGCCTCGTACATTAGCAATCGCCCAAGCTCAGCCATAGCACTCTCTATAGAAGATACGAAGGAAAGATATAAAATAACAGAACAAAAGTGGGAAGATTGCATCCCGTTACTAAACCACGGAGCAAAATGGCCAATCGGAACGGGAAGGAGGTGTAATTAAGTTTTCTTAATTACATTAATTGCAAAATAACAGACTTTCCTTATCCAAAATCAAAAGGCAAATCAACAAACATCTAAACTGCCCAAAAAAGCATAAAATGTCCTCCGATTTAGTATTTATCTCAGCATGCAAGCACGTCGTAAAAATGAACAACAAAAACGTTCCAGCATTCTATCATCAGACATTGGTGTTTGCTCAGTCGTCATTTTGCAATTCACAGAAACGGCGCGTCGTTTAGGACGACCCAAAACGCAAAATCTATAATAATTATTAAAATAACGAAATTAAAAGCAAGTTAGGGTTTTGTAAAAGGAATTGGACAATGACGGCGGCACGTCTTTGTCCCTTACCGTGGGATTAACAAAAATATCAAAGGAGGCGGGATTGGGTGTGGAGAGGTGTTGAGGGATGTAGAGTACTGAAGAATAGCGAGGAGTATCGGAGGGACAGCGAAGCAGATAGGAAGCACCAATGGCGAGAGCCATTTTATAAATGCTAAAAAAAGGGAAAAGAGAGAAGGGAAAAAGGGCCGTAATGATGTATTATTCTGGGTCCGACGAAGAACGCTAGTACGGACTACGGAGCATATGATGGGCCTTCCCGAATATGATTTTTTCTCTATTTTACGTCATCTTTTTCAAAAGAATTTGCAGCCGCATGAGTACGTTTGGTTTTAAAAATTTAGATTGAAAAGAAAAATGATAAGAAAAAAAAATATAAAAATTTAAAATTTTATATAGTGTTTTATTGAGATAATTTTAATAAAAAATATAAAAATTTAAAATTTTATATAGTTTAATAACAAAATGAATAATAAATTAAATCAAATAAAAATTTAAAATTAAAATTTTTTGTAGTTTGAGAAAAAAATAATGAAGAAATAAATAAAATAAATAGGATTGGTGAATTTTTGAATAAAGAATAGAAGTTAAATAATTTTACCTCCATCGTTGCATAAGAATATAATGAGAGGAGAATAGAATAAATTTAATAATGAAAAAAAAATAAAGAATAAGATATTGGAAGGCATCGCATGCATATTTCATGTTGGATGTGTAAAAAAAAGAGAAAAAAATATAACCATGAATTTTATATGTAACGAAAAATAAGTATTGCAAATATGATGAAATGTTTTTAAAGTCAAAATCAACATTCATATGATAATTTTCATATAATTATAATTTAAAAATATTAAAATTTAAAGCTAATTTTCTTTAATAATAATAATAATCATATTTTATCATAAAATATAAATATATGCAATATATTTTACTTTATTGTTGTATATATTAATATAAAATATATATTTTATTAGTATATAGTGAAATGTGTAATATTATATTTATATAATGTATATCCAAAATAATTAATATCTTTTATGATATGATAACAAGTTTGAAACTTAAATTGATTAGTTATTTTATATTTTATTAAATTTAATAAAAAAACTCAAAATGAAGAAGGGTTATTTCCAATAAATTAATAATTGGTAAGTTCATAGCTTTGAAAGGATCACTTATCTCATATTTTTAGGAGTTGTGAATCTTAATAGAATGATAATTTATTATAACAATCATATACTTGAAAATGAAATTAAAAATGTCTAATCCATTTCTTTTTCATTCCATCACACCAACCATGCTATTAAACGGTTCTTTTCTCAATTATACATATTTAATCAATTCTATGTTCCACTGTGAACATTGAATACGAATTTTGGATAATTCTCCAGAAATGTATTATTGAATTGTGCTTTTCTCAAAATATATCTATATATATGTATAATCAATTCAAAGTGACAATAAAATAATATGGCATGATCTTGGCAGAATCAAATAATGATTGTTTTTCAAAGAAATCAATACACTACTGTATTAGAAGGAAACATATTAAATTATCCAAACAATTATATTGGATTAAATTGTTTTACTCAAATCTCGAGGTGAAAAATTTCCAATTCAAATTCAATTCTAAAATGGAAACTTAATGCCACCTAACTATATTATTAAAGGTAAGGGATGCATAGTAAAAATTTTTAGTTGTCAAGTTTTAATTTACTAAAACATCATTCCCTTTTCATGCATTGTCACTTTTCTATATTATCTTTAATAATGTTTTATTTCTTTTAATTTTTTTCATACCTAATGTTTCAATAATTTTATTTCTACTGTCTCGAATTATAATAATATAATATTTTTAAATTGTAAAATAAAGATAAAAAAGTCTCAATTTGCCATGGACGAGGGAACTACCTAGGGCGAGACCAATTTTCGAGGTGAGATAAGAGATTCGAACTAAACAATATTTATATTATAATATGTATTTGTTTTCATTTTTTCGTGCATATGATGATTATGTATATTTTCTTGAGAATGGTGTGAAAATAAGATTAAGAGATAAATGATTGCTTTTGACTGAAAGAGTGAAAAACAAACATTTATTTTTTAAATTAAAAGATTAAAATGCTTATTTCTTATTTTTTTATTTTTCTCCTCCATTTTCTGTATTTTCTTTTCTTTTTTTTTTTTTTTCAATCAAAAGTATTTTTGCATGTTTTTCTTCTCAATGACCTCTGGCTGCATGGTTTGGGGAAGATTCGAGCTTGATCGGCCCCATCTCAATCGTATCTACGCAAACAAACCCTCCCAGATCTGCAAAATACTCGCATCATATCGGGATATACACAATGGGAGTGAGATTGATGGTGGCTGCGATTTTTAAGGTAAAATTGTTATTCAACCTGTATCAACCCTATCCCAATCATCCCTACGCAGCCAAACCCTCTCTGATTCGTGCGAACACTCTCAACATAGCGGGATAAACACAGTGAATGTCAGATTGACACTGGCAGCGGTTTTAAGGCAAAATGGTGAATATTAAGAAAATCTAGGGGTTTGAAGGGAGGCCCTCTTGATTTTGAGGAAAAGGGCCCTTTCCGGGGAAGGGAACAGTGATTGAAGAAGAGATAAATGGAGGGATTATATGACAACGACGTAAACTTTGTTGAGTCGATTTTAAGAATGGCGCAATGTTTCTTTGCGGTTATTTCGTTTGTAACTATGGTTTCTGCTCGTGGCTTTTCTGACTTCGCTCCATGTTGGTATATTCAGTTTCCGTCTGTCTTTTCTTATTTTGCTGGATTAAATGCTCTTTATATCTGTCTTGTTCACGTTATGCACAAGAGCGCTAGCATCTATTGTCTCTGAAATTAATTAAGTAGGGAGTTTGAATAATTTAGGGCTAATAACCAAGAAAATTTATGGACGAAAATGGAAGATTTATAGGTGGTGCTTTGCGGTTATCCGGAGGATGTATTTTTTGGACTTTATGGTTTACAAAAGTTATCGTACTTCTTGAATTTGGAAGGTTTTAGAAACATGAAAATGGTTGTCGTTAGTTTTACTTTTTGGAGTTGCTGTTTTAAAGTTTCTTCAAATGTCTACCGGATGTTGTTGCTCCGGAAATGGTACTTGTGGAAAGGAGTGGTCTCGATGAACGAAGCTTACCGTACTATTGTGGATGGAGCTATTTGTGGTTGCTTATGAAGACATTTGAAACTAAAAGGATTGGATATTATTATTTTACGCAACTCGCACCACTAGTTCACTTTAGAGATTAGGTTGGATAAATTTTATCAAGACTAATAACTTATTTATCATGGATTATAGCCCTTGTCTTATTCAAGTATGATCTACCTATATTCTCTAAATCTGCACAGCGGGGGAAGTTTCTTGGCAGTCAAATTGTAACAAACACTTACACTATAGAGACTCCACGAAAATGGTCATTTTTGTTGCTTCATTTCTTTATCTGCATGCAGTTTTCATAATTTTTTTTCTTCAGCCGACTCATAGGCCGTTTGTCTTTTTTCGATTGTACCGAAGGTTTCCTCGCATGCTTTACGTTGAAATTATTGACTTTAACTCCTTTTTCGAATTTGAACACATATGGTTTCTGGATTCAGCTTTCTTGCTGGATCAACCGGCCTTTTAGTGATATGGAGCTTTGGACTCTTTTGGCTCAGTTATTATGTGGAAAGGGAACGTCGTAATCCAGTCATAGTTATCCTGGTTCTTGTTGGTGATTGGGTACTTCTCATGCCTTTTTGTTCTAAGTGCTGGCATCTGCAAAATTTACCATAATTCTTGATAATATGACCATTTTTTATGCAAAAACTATCCACCCAGAATTTTTCTTTGCATTTCATGAACTGTTTTGTGCCATTTCTTTAGGAACCAGTCTGATATTTTTCATAAATTTTATTGACCAAGTAATAAATTCGTGTTGGTTTTATCTGAATCTAGTGCACTTTACAGCCTTTCTTCTGTAATTCAGATTGTTGTTCTCATCTCCCCAGCTGAATCCTCCCTTATAAATTCTTAGCAGTGTATGATCTATTATGGGAGCTAATATGAGAAGGCTGAATCCTTCTTGTGTTGCTGTCATGAGATAGATCTCATTTAGTTTGAGTAATTTTATTTGGACAAAAGTTCTTCCACATCCTATCTAATTTCATATATGAGCTACTTTTTCCGCAAATATTAGAAACTCTGACTTGGCCATTATACTACTCACTTCGGCCTTGTCACTCTTGTCTCTCTCGTAATGCTGTTGTTGTTCAAAGGCCAATTTTGTAAAGGTTGAGAATCAAATATTTGAGCCGTTACCCTAATCACAAGATCATAATAAAAATATATTTTTTATATACTAATTTATTTAGGTTCATTGTACCTAAATATTTAAAATAAAGAAAAGTTAAATGCATTGATTGATTTGATATGATTTTAGGTGATATTATTCTTTGTTTATCACATGTACTATATTCATTTATATATAAGTAATCATTGTACGTTCTTAGATCTAATGGCCAAACTACTTTATTGTCTTTCATCACCCACAATTTACCATATTAGAGCAAGTTCAATCTTGCATCTATTTTACAAATATTTTACGATTCTAGTGGTCTTTACTTCTAGCCTGTTTGGTTGTGTTCTGGATTCCAACACGAATAAATTTCCTATTTTGGATAACCACGTTTTTGGTTGTGCACTGCATACATGGATAATAGTGATTTTTTTCTTTTTGGTTCTTTGCACTTCTAGCTTAATTTTCGTCCGAGTTAACTTGTTGGCTAACATTATGGCTATCTATTTGTTTCAATGTGATTATACAAGTTTAACAATAATAAAAGCCCCGTATTGAACCTGAGGGATATAGTTGAGAAATGAATATTGATTCCTTATTATAATTACAAGTTCATAATAAAAATATACATTTTTCATGTATTAGTCTGTCAAGGTTTGTTGTGCCTGCCTATCTATATCAAACGTTTGCAAGTATATAGATTTGATATAATCTTAAGTCATAATATTTATTGCTTATCATGCAATTCCCCTCTCTCCCTATCTATCTATCGACTTTGAGGAAGACACATTAATTAGAGAACCATCAAATTAGAAGGTGAAAATATATGATTTAACTCTTCGGACATTTTTTTTTGTGCATGTAGATTTAATGTCCGAACCACTTTGTTTTCTACCTTTAGCCACGACTTAATTATTTAAAATTTTCAGCACAACGTATTAAACCTCATTCTTCACATGGCATTCTGTCTTAACTCTATGGTTTCACCTCAATTGGCTTAAAAATCACAGAATGAATGCAGGTCATATCTACCTTGTCACTTGCTGCCGCATCCTCATCGATTGGGATTGCAATTCTTCATTCAGACTTGATGCTTTGTGAAGGTCCATCACAGCTCCCATGGGAAAGTTTTGGGCTGTCCGCGTTAATGGCTTTCCTTGCTTGGTTACCTCTTGCCATAACTTCTCACTCGTTCTTCTTGCGATTAGCAGTAGGTTTCCATATGTAATGTCTTACTGTTTTGAAGCTTTTTGACCTAGAATCCATTGGTGGGAAGTTAGTGATGTTCTCGTCAAGTTGCTTAGAAGAAAACTTTGTAATGATCATGCCCCGTTGGGGAGTGGCGACTCGCCCTCCATTACATTTGCAATATGTTCTCCCATCTTCTTTTAGGGGGATTATATTGGCCAATCTGTTTTCATCAAGAAAGACAATTAGAGTAATTGAGTATACCCCATCCAAATTTCAATCTAGATTAAACGTGACATACAAGTAATAGGCTGCTGGTCAAATACGTTTATAAGTTTGATTATCTTATTTTAAAATTAAGTTATGGAAAAGAATTTGAATAAAAACAATAAAACCTTCTCAAAACATTTTGATAAAAAGAAAAACGATCAAAATACGTTTTAAGAGATGGATTATATGACACATTGGCATAATTTTCATTATGAAAATTTAAAATATTTTTTTATTTTTAAAATGCTGATTTAAATATATACTTGATTTTTGTACATATAAATAATTGTATAATTTTACTAAGTATTACAAAAAAGTGAGAATATGCGGGTGTGTGTTTTGTTTGTTGATGCTCGGGTCATTGCTTTGGTTATCAAATATTAAATTATTTTATTCACTTATTTTTGTTTTCTTGTACTTCTTGTCTTCTTTTAATTTTAACTAATTTTTATTTTTATTTTCTTTCTATTTTGATTTGTTTTGATTTTTTGTTTTTATTAATTTGTACAATTTAATTTTAAACAATTTTATTCTTATTTGAAAATTTTAATAATTATATAATTTATTATAAATTAAGAAAATTATATAATTTTTGAATAATTTTGTGCATTTTGTGTGATTTTCACTAACATCTGTACTATATACCAAGTATAAGAGTAATAGGATAACTAACTTTGATTTTCAAACTTTAATGAATAAAATGTTCTTCATATTTATTTAGTTTAAATTCTCTTCTTTTAATTTGCATTTTTCTAAAATTATTATTATTACGTCTTAATTGTTTATATTTTTTCTTCTTACCACCACTCCCAAGACTTTAATTATTTTACTCTCCCCTTACACTACTTTCATTTATTAACTTTAATTTATTACATATTCTTCTTCCAACTCTATTATTTTTTATTTTTATTTCGATTTTTTTTCACGTTATAAATTTATTAATTTAAGAAAATAATTTATAAATATTTTTACATAAAAGCAATTTATTAAATAATACCTTCTAAATATAATACTCACTGTGCGCAACAACACTAATTAAAGGTAAGGGATGCATAGTAAAAAATTTTAGTTGTCAAATTTTAATTAACTGAAACGTCATTTCCTTTTTCACGCACTCTCACTTTTCTATATTATCATAAATAATGTTTTATTTGTTTTAATATTTTCTAGTATTGCATTTTTAAAACTCTCTTATTTTTTCTAGTTTAAGAATAGTTTGGGAATATAATCTAATTTTAAATGAGTTTATTTCTATAGTCTAGAATTATAGTAAAATCACAATTGCAAGAAAATCATAAAATCACTTAATTGTAAAATAAAGATAAAAAAAGTCACAATTTGCCATTGAACTACCTAAAATATAACTGCCACACTCCAAATTTATGACACAACGAAGAACAATCTCAGTAGATATCAAAGAAGAGATATCATTGCTACTAAATCCATTAATTGCCACACAATATCCAAAAAATAATAATAATAATAATAATGTAACATCCCACTAATGGCACACACCCAGATCCTTTTGGTAGAATTAAAAAGTTATAGCACCATCTCTTTCCAACTTGCTCGGTTGATGTGTTGAATCTTCTTCATTTTTTTGCAAGAAAATATACCCCCCACTAGGAGCTACATATAGAGCTCCATTTAGCCCATTTTTGTGGTATCTTAGATTTTTTTTGTTATTAATATTATAATTTATTTTACCATTACCACTATTTATATTTTTCTCTATTATTGTTATTACCATAGCAGCACAACAATTATAAATACATTAACAACATTCTACCCTACAATATCAATAAACCCCTCAAAATTCATCATAATAATATTAAAAATATATTCTACACCCAAAAACAATATATCAATATATAATATTTTACATTATTTACATATCAAATCATCCATCACAATAAATACAATTATCTATCACATTAACATTATATAATATTTTAATCATTTATATATCAAATCATCCACCTCAACTAATATAGCTACTTATTATATCAGCTACTTAATTATCATCATTATTCCTATAAAACATCATCATTACAATTTTTCTTACAATTCTCGTCTAATCACACACAACTTATACTCACAAAAACTCATCACCCTCAATTATCACAAAATCAATTTTTGGAGTGAAGGTTCCATCCAATCCAGTCTAAACACTGTTCCTGTCAGTCAACCGGAGATTGAGGTAATATTTGGGATCCAGATACCCCATTATCCCTTGAGCAGAGGTGTGAATGTGGGAGCAATCCTTTTCAGTTAATTCAACCAGTCTCCAGAGCCCAAAATCAGATATTTTGGTGTCAAGCTTTTCGTCCGGCAATATGTTACTCGATTTCACGTCGCCGTGATAAATAGGGGGCATGGCAGAGGAATGGAGGTAGGCAAGGCCATCTGCTGGCTGATGTGGAGTTATCAAGCGCCGCACCCAGTTGAGGGGGGTCGTCTTGTGCATGTCTGGCTTGTGTGAATGATCAAAAAGTGTTCCATTCGACACGTGTTTGTATATCAAGAGAGGCTGCCCGAGCTCCACGCAGGAACCGAGCAATCTCACCAGGCTCCGATGGTTCACCTGGCAAAGGATCCGGACTTCGTTCAGGACCTGGGCTGTGCCTTTGGCACTTCCAGGCTTGGCTCGCTTGGCCGCTATATCTGTTCCATCCTCCAGAGTACCTTTGAAAACCTCACCAAAGCCGCCAGAACCGAGCAAGTTTTCCCTGGATAAGTCAGTGGTTGCTTTCTTGATTTCTTTTCCTGAGAATATTCTGGCTGATTTTCCACTGGAACAAGCGTTGAAGATTTCCTCTTGTTCTTTGATCAGTGTCTTTCGTGCCGTTTTTTTCCTACATTCCCTCCGCCTGTACACTATGAGTCCAGTTCAGGCGAGGAGAACAATCACGCTCACAGAAGCTGTAGACAGATTATGTTTCAGTTCGATGTCCAAAATAAGTTCAGAGCAACAGCACAGTCAAAGCCTACACTGTTAAATCTTATTAAGATTATAATTCATCAAGAATAATGCAAGGGATTGCACTTTCTCCAGTATGATGCATTTGCAGGGATTATATGCCATTAGTCAAGAAAATAAGATCAAGAGGTCAAAAATTGGAAAGAAATTCATTTTCTGATAAACACCCGAAGAACATTCACATCCAATTACAGGAATTATGTTCTTATGATATTTGCAGCCTGTTCCATGTCGCCACCCCGCACAGAATAACAAAAGGCCAGTATTACATTAAAACATTACTTTATTAGTCCGGTTTCTTTGAAAATAATTCCGTATGTGCTGAGATAAATTCTAGCCAAAATACTAGTGAAAATTAACTGGGATTAACTTTCTTATCATATTTGCTCAAATTAGTATTCAACTGCTCAAGAAATAAAAGATAGTGGAGTCAACATAGTTCGAACATATCCAGTGGCAGGATCCCAGAATCGCCCCCTCTTGCAGAGGCACCTCTTTTGCCTAGCATTAAGAGGATCGGGCAAGCAATTCGAAGATGGCAGCTCCCGGCAGTCTGACGTGGTCTCGCAGAGCGGCTGCCGTGGCGTTTCTCACATAAGCTCCAAACCAGGCGCCGGCCATTTGGCATACGGCAGCCCCGTATCTAAGTTCATGTAACTCTGATATCCCATACAGCCCTTTGCACGAACACGAATAATATACGCATTCTGTGAACCCCCTGTCCGAAACGAGCAACATAGATGCACCTTTTTACACGCAGCCACCGATGGGGTGTTATCAATGTAAGTTTGATAAAGGCAATTCGCCGAACAGTTGATAGGCGCCTGCATCCAGTGCCAGATTTTACCAATCGAAGCCAAAATAAGAAGTTGAATATGTTTCCAAAGTAACTCTAATTAATTATACGACAAAGTATAACTTGCACACAGTTAATGCCAGAGAGATTGAGAAAAGCATTAGACCAAACAGTTGATGGGCAAACCTGCAAATGCAGCATATTGTCAGTGCAATTCAACAGCAGTATCATGTTGCTGCTACTAATGTTGAAGGGAAGCGAACTGTCCATCTGAAAGCCTTCGACCTTGAAATCGACAGACATACAGGTGTCAATGAAATACCCCAATTTTTTGGCGATATTAGTAGAGCAATATTTATCTACTTTATTATTAGTGCTTGTGATGTATTAAATTTTTCTATGATAATATAGTGGGTTACTATTGAGTGTCCATGGAAAACAACATACACGTGGTTGTTAGGCTAGTAAAAGCTTACCAAATTTTAGAAATTAATTAATCAAATTTTTAGTTAATGTTTCCATTGGCAAGTGCTTAAGGAATTAAATTAGACGATGCCTTATTATTTTATTTTAATTATCGTGTCAAATATAGTTATTATAGAGTGGAGTACTTGGAAAGGATATGTGTCTTCCCATAACAGTGGAACTTTACCATATAATTTTGAGTCCTAAAATTCGAGTGAAATTACCATGGAAAATAGAAAATTATGTAGAGGAATTTTAAAGCCTTAATTTAATTTCTCTCAAACTTCATAATAAAACCCTAATATATAAATGTGTGTGTTTGTGTATTAAGAGAGAGAAACATATTTTTCATTTGAGAGAGATAGGGGAATTTTCTTGGCTGCCAAGCTTTGCCAAACTTTAAGTTTTCATCCATACACTTAGAACTAGAGATTTGCATGCATAAGCACATGAAAATATAGATTTTAGGAGGATTACACATGGTTAATTAGTAAGATTGGTGTTCATAAGTTGTGTATTCATGCGTAGATTGAGGAAAGTACTTATAGGAATACCACGCAAAATTCTGAAACTCATCTTGGATCATTTCAAAAATTTGTCAATATGCTTAAGTTATGTTTTCCATGAACTTTAATGTATAGAAATATGCTTAAAGACTCTTAAAACAATTGTGCAAACATGATTTGGTCATTGAAATGGTGTAAAATATGAAATTTTGATCAAACAGTGCCCTTGTGTGAACTCAGCACAGTCATAAAGTTGACTCTCTTAGTTGCGGGAGTGGGGTGTGTGGTGGTGAGCTTGACTGCAACCACTTGATAGAATGTAGGTCTTAGGCCTCATTTGAATTAAGTAATACGTCGACGGTTGAATAAGATATCAAGGATTAGAGTTCGAGTAAATTGGTAAACAATAGAATTAGTGGCAAGTAAGAAGTTATTTTTTATCATTTTTTACAAAATGTTTTTGAAATTGTTTTACGTTCCAACTATATTTTACTATACATTTAAAATTATTTTTAAATATTTCATATTTTATGGAAGTATGAACTCGACATATTGATTCTGTAAAACTCAAGGTGCTTATTATTTTATTGAAAATTAAATGTGAGTATCTGTGAAATAAATTGCTTTAAATTGAATATGTTGAAATTGAAATACAAGGAATGAAATAAAAAAAGCCTCTTATGTGATGCCGATGATAGTTTAGGGATTAATTCTATTCACTTACTAGGTAATCGGTGAGATATGTGACCCATTCAATAAGATTTATAAGTTAGAGTACATGACTTACTCAACTGGTATTATAAGTTAAGATACGTAATCTACTCAATTAGGGTTGTAAATTGAGTAATGTGACCCTTCTTAGCCGAAATAATAAACTAAGTTCCTAATAATAGAAATTGTACACGAAGTACGTTTTATCATGAGCGCATGAGAAATATGGACATGTGGATATTGAAATGATAAGACGATGGAAATAATTTTGAAATATTATGTTTCGTTAAACACTTAACTGTAACTCATTGTTTTATGTAGACCAAGACTTATGTTTATTGTTCATAAAATGTGTTTTATTTAATTGTGTTATTTTATCTGACTCGCGTCTATTAAAAAAGAAAACGGTAGGAGATACGATTTACTCAGTGACTTGTTATTCACAAATTTTTAAATGCTATTTCTTACAAAGGAAGCCCATGGGCTTACTCGGGGATGGTAGACTTGTAAGGACGAGGATCATTGATCTACTTCATTTTCCTTTCAGTCGTAGACTAGACATTCTTGATATAATAGTTAGAGATTTTATTTTCCGCTATGAAGTAGAGTTATGATTATTTCTTTGGATGTTTTTCTTTGAATATATTTGACATTTAATGGATTAGTTGTTTTGATATTGTTGGTTTTAATATTTGTTGAGATCATTCATATGTACTATTGTGTTATAATTTTAGATCCAAAGCGTGACAGCTAGGGATTAGAGACGGTGGCCGAATAACCATTCATTGGGCTTCTGGGTCTACGAATTCAATTTCGTAAGGAACGCCCGCCTTGGAGTCGAAATTCAGTGTGCTAGTGTACGAATCACACTTGATTTTGTAAGCTTGATCGCCGCATTTCCGCCCTGTTCTCAACGCGCCGCAACGCGTGTCACCCATGGTGCATGCTGACGAGAGAAATATCATTAGCAGAATCAGGGGCGGAATTTCGTAGTTCTCCATTGCAGCAGAAATACGTGGGGCCGAAGTTGAACATATCTAACTACAGTTGTTCTGGTCACTATATATTCCATGATCTTCCGCTAATCAACGTAAGAATTTGGGATGTAATACGGGGATAGGGGTTCTAATTCTTGTCCCCTTTTGAGCTAGAGGGATTTAGCGTGCATTCCTGACTTTTGATCCCTATACCTTGATTTTGCCGACAGAAGACATGTTGAAGGAAAACGGGGAGAGCTTGGATTGGACAGATGAGCCTTGAATGCCATATTTGCTGCGTCTGATGCTCATTGGGCTTCTTACAAACCAGCCAACGATTTTTTGAGAAAGATGATGTGATCAGAAAGCAATCATGGCCGACACGTGGGCGTTTAGTTCTTGACACAACCTACCAATGTTTTCAAAACCAATGATCAAACGAATCATGTCAGCGGATTACTAGCTCAATCGATTTTGGAAAAACGATTAACCCAAATTACATTATATAAAGTTGTGTAATTGATTTGAATTATATAATATATATTATTTAAATGCAAATTTTATGTATTTGAATTAGTTAAACAATAAATAAAAAAATAACTAGTTCTATGAAAAAGAAAATTATAAACAATTATTATTAAATGCAATGCATTTAAATATAACTCTATTTTTAACAGAACCATAATTAAAAAGACAACGATCGTATAAGATTTTTCTCTCCATGTTTTTCTTATTGAGATATAAGTTGAATTATTATTATTATCAATAGTTTTTATAATATAACTAAATATGTAATTAATTAATAATAAAAATTTATTCATATATTGTAACATTATTACTTATATTTTTAATATTCTTTGTAATATATAATTTTAGTACTTTTTTTGAAAAGAGAAAGTGGGGCAAAAGAAATTAATGTTTTAAAACCCATATTTAATGAAGCAGCTACACATTTGTAGAAGTTTGTGTTTTCAATATGTTTCTTGAAAATGGTCTTTGTAATCTATATTTTAGGTACTTTTTGTTTGGGAAGAGAAAGTGGTGCAAAACAACATCTTTCTTGGCAAGAGAAGGTGGTGCAAAAGAAATTAATGTTTAATTTCAGTATTACACGATTGTAGAGGTTTGCGCATTTAATATTGTTTTTTTGAAAAAGAGAGAGAGAGTAATTAAAGCCTAGCAGCATCAATTGATGTTTCTTTTACTTTTCCTTTTTCTTAATTTTTATTTAATAAGAACTGATTTGATCAAATTGACCAATTCAATGATTTTAGCCACTTTTGACTGATTTGTAGCGATTCTCCTTAATAGGCAGTTTTTAATACTGATGGGCTCGAACGATTTAACCACTTGAATTGACTGGTCAAGGTCGGTTCTAGAAACATTGGACCGCCTAGCACAAGGTTTATCAGACAGTAACGTAATGTGATATTGTATATTTATAAGATAAAATTCTTGGACAACAATAAAAATTATATAAGATTAAATAACATTGGATCAAATTAAACTTTTGTGGGTTATATATTTTTTACTTTCAATCGTCTGATTCTTTTTTTAACAACAATTACTTGAAATTTGAATAATTTTCAAAAATAGTACTTGTGTCTGATCTTCTTTGAAGGTCGTTAGATCTTCAGTAACACTGACTTCTAGATTTAACACTACAATTTTAAATTAAACGTTGACTTTTAAGACTTTTGATGAGAAACATTTTGAATTTAGCGACGGACTTCTTGAATTTGATGAAAAACGTCTTGAACTTAGTGATGAATCTTTAAATTTGATGAAAAATACTTTAAATATTCTTAGAAAATCTAGAGAAAATTTGGATAAAGCTTTCAAGTATTCAGTTACTTTAACTCCTCGACTTTTATCTTCTATTCTCTTTTTTCATGGGATTTGATCCCTATTTATTGTTGGAAGAGAGATAGAGTGATTGTCTTGCTTTGGTGCAATCCTATTGACGGTCATAACTTAGACTAACTATTAGATATATTTAATTTTGTAGAATCTTTATCTCTCCAACTTCTAATAGGATTTCATTACTAATCGCTATTTAATTGATCGATTAAATATCAATGTTTTATTTTATTTTATTTTAGTAATATCTTTATTTAAATTTCTAAATAAAAATTAATTTAATTAATATTTTAACACTATATTTTTACATGACATTATTTAATTGATTCTAAAATTTTTTAATATGGCTACAAATGCATCTTAGGACTTATTAATTAAAGCCTAGTAGCCTTAATTAATGTTTCTTTTACTTTTCTTTTTCTTAATTTTTATTTAATAAGAACTGATTTGATCAAATTGACCAATTCATTGATTTTAGCTACTTTTGACTGATTTGTAGCGATTTTCCTTAATAGGCAGTTTTTAATATTTAATACTGATGGGCTTGAACGATTTAACCAGTTGAATTGACTGGTCAAAGGTTGGTTCTAAAAACATTGCGCAGCCTAGCACAAGGCTTATCAGACATTAACGTAATGTGATATTGTATATCTATATGATAAAATTCTTCAATAATAAGAAAAATTATACAATATCGAACAAATTTAGATCAAATTAAATTTTTATAAGTTATATTCTATAACTTTAACCATTTGATTCTTTCTTTAAGAACACTTACTTAAAATTTGAACAATCTTTAAGAAAAATACATGTGTTTGATCTTCTTTAAAGGTTATTAAATCTTTAGTAATATTGATTTTTAGGCTTAATACCATGATTTTGCATCAAACATTCACTTTGTAGACCTTTAATGAGGAATATTTTGAATTTGGTGACGAATTCGTTGAATTTGATAAAAAACGCATTAAACTTAGTGATGAATTCCTTAACTTTGATGAAAAATGTCTTAAATATTTTTGGTAACCCTATAGAGAATTTGAAAAGAGCTTTCACTGCTTCAACTTTCTGACTTTTGTCTTCCGTTCTCTTTTTTTATAGAGTTTGACTTCTATTTATAGTTGAAGTAGAAATAGAGGGGCATTTTGTTGACGTGGCAGTGAAGTCCTATTGACTGTCATAATATAGACCTTATTTAGAAACTTAATAGACGGGTTTAATATTATAGAAACTTCATTACTCCAACTTTTAATAGGATTTCGCCGCTTGTCGCTCTTTGATTAGTTGATTAAAATATTGATTTTCTATTTTATTTTAGGAATTATCTTTATTTAAATTTTTAAATAAGAATTAATTTAATTAATATTTTAACACTATATTTTCTATGGGACTAAAAATTTTTAATGTGTCTACATATATGTTATACTGATGATATTCTCCCAAATCCGGAAATATTTGAAGTTACTTTTTGCAGTTTGAAATCAATTCAGGTTTATGAGTTCCCACTTTTGATCACGGCTCTTTTAGATTACTAATTAAGTATTAAAGAATGAAGATTGAAGCAATCAACTTTGATTTAGGTCTCCAAGTGGGAATCCATCTTGAAGTTAATTAATTTCGGCGGTTTATATTAAACTGGGCAATACCAGGGTAGGCAAACATGTGCCCCATGTTTTTCGCATTTATATATGTTAATTCCCATCTTGTACTTCATTTCTCCTCCAAAATTAATTTTTTATTTAATTAGCTTTCAGCGCGACTGTTTTCAGCAGATTTAGGATTTTAAAAGTTCCCAAATTACAAGAGATGTAATAGCTATGTTTTGATGCAAATTAATTCACTTTTTCTCCCATTAAATCTATATTTACAAGCATACCATCAACAAGATAACTCTTTTTATCTATTTATTTCTCTTACTTTTACACTATCACAAAATTTTTTTGCAATTTTTTCCACACTATAATTTGCATCCAAACAATGCCAATAAAATTATTAATTTAAGATGAATAATTTAACTAGCCAAATTCGAATTTAATTAAAAAGATAACTTTAGTAAATTAACTATGTAATTTTGGAATTTTCGAAAACAATTAAACACGATAACCAATTAATAAATTAATAGAAAATAAGTAATCTAAATATCTGCTCACGTAATGGAAAATTGAAAAGAGACAACCGAGTTTCCTGCATAATGCAAGCATTTGAACCACATCAATGATTATCACATTAAATTGATCCTTGGAGGGTCTTTGGAGGAGCTTATAAGCTCTTAAGAGTATTTTATAAGATGTTAAGAAACTTAGAAGTTTTTTTTTTCCATAAAAGAGCTTATAAGTTCTAAAAATTAGATATTTAAAGTTTATAAAATTTTTAAAAATAAGTTGACTTTTTTCATCTTACCTCAAACATCTTATAAATTATTTCATTTTATATATTAAAAATAATATAAAAATCCTTAAATTACATTGTATTAATGTTATTTAAGTTATTATTATTATTATATCAAAAAATTATAATCAATTATAATTATAAATTTAATAATATTTTATAAGACAATATCATCAAACATCTTTTACTTTATTTTAAAATTAAAATTTATAAACTTTAAAAAGCTATACATCCTTATAAGCCTTGAAAATAAGCTTAACCAAACACCCTCTTAGTCAACCACACAATGGGTGTCTTAAATCGAGAAAAAGAGAATAACCAATTCTTGTATAACTGTGAAATTGTTGCAAAAAGATTGCAGGATTTAATATTTTGCCCTCAAACCTTTTTTTGTTAATTCTAATTTGACCTATATATGTAGATGGCTTGAACTTTGATTCTTGAATATGAAATGCTTCGATGTCCAGTGAAAACTGAAAAAGGAAAATATAAAATGTAAAATATAAATGATCTCTTTTCCTTTCATAGCAGTAGCACAAACCCTATTTACAACTTCTGATTTTCATGGTACAAACCCAAGTTTGTGGACCCATTTTGGTTTTCCACAAACCAACAATACAAAGGATAGCACGAAACATTATTGGGACACAATCAAGACTGGATGGAAATCAAGATCAAGCAAAAACTAAACTAATTTAAAAACAAAAAATTTACTTATTATTATTATAAATGGCAATTATGGGAACCACCTGGTAGGTTGAACTGCTGCTTGCCCTCGGCTTTCCTTAGGCAAGTAACAAATATTTGTTGTAATAACATATCATCGTCTAATCATCATCGTTGATCACTTGACAGCCCGACAGGAATTAATCACATAGCGATGACGAGGAGACTGGATGGCGGTGGAAACAGCCCTCGTTGCGTCGGAGTGAGACGGTGAACAGGCGAAGAAGCCACAATCCGGCCGGAAAAGCCCGATATCGGAAGTGGAAAACCGCCCCGAGTCACCAGTTGGAAGCCTGACGTACGAAGCTGACGGGGATTCGTTCAGCCACGTGTTCATCACCCCTAATTGCTCTCCGTTTTTGTATTGCACTATTGCCCTGTACACAAGCGGAATTAGGCCCTCCATCTCTCTATTTCTCTCCCTGATCGCTGATTTCTGTTTGCAACTTAATTTCAACGAGGATGGGGTTGGACTTGGATTAAAAAGAGAGAGGTGAGGGGTAGGGACAGATGACGTGGCGTGTTGGGTTGGATTGGGTTGGGTTGGGTTGGGTCGTGGCCTAGCTGTCTATTTTAAGATAAGCTGAGATTAAGCATTCAATGGGGTTTGGAGGCGAAGCACACTTGCGCACGAAAAACCTTTTGAAACCATTCTTTGAATGTTCCATCTTAACTACATTGTCATTTACATCGCACCAAACCTCATTAGAATATTTTTATGCCTTACTGCCTTAAGCATTTCTAGCTTTATTCCAGGTGGCATTAATCTTTTCTTACAATAATGTTTTGGTTGGTTTATGGATAAATAGTATATATGGATTGTAGTGAATTTCTTTAACGAAAGGACAGTGCCCATGTTTCGTCTTTGATTGGGTCATTAGTTTTTGGAATCTTGTGTCTGTTCCAGTCAACACTTGCTTACATAAACAAGTTGGAGAAATAATCCAGCTGGCGAAAACATCAGGCGCCAGACGTATGGCAAGAAGATTAGCACATCATACAAGTTAATTATTAATTTTTAAAAGCAAATTAAATATTGTCATGAGATCGGATCGAGATAATTAGCTAAGGCGTAACTTTCAAATCGTGCCTACCCCAACACGACTCCACCATACGTGACAATGAAACACGTTACAGACAAACCATATCTTCTGTGAGATGCTAATTAATGATTATTCTCAAGTTTTCCAGATATGTTATTGTACAAATTGTGCTGGTTCCAGCAGCATGAAACTTATGTTCAATTTGATATATTCCTTGAACAGCTGAACTATAGCTTTTAAAGGGGATTTTTTTTTTTTTTCAATTTCTGTAGATGAGATGTCATAAGGTTGGAATTATGATGGATTAAATATTGCCTGGCTTGAAGAAGAAATTAAAGTTTTAGGACAATGAGTTTCCAACTCATGAGAATAATGCTCTTATTTATTGAATTTCAATTAGCTTTGATTACAGAAACAATGCTGCTCTTTATATATTTATCATTTTTATCATATTATGGTCGGAGCAGTTGGAATCAAGATTTTTGCATCCTATATTTCAATGAGGTAAAGTAAGTCAGACACGAAAAATTCATTAAAATAAAAGATAAGTCTTGTTATTACCAAAATTTGGTGGCGCAAAATGAGTCAAACTGTCAACAACAATTAGCAAAAATAATTCCAAAATTCATAACCTCAAAGTCACTACTGAAGATGATGGCGGCTTGTAGACAACTTGGGAGAAAGATAATTCTATTCCGAATTGATGAAATAATACAATGGGCGTAGAACTTTCTTCGAGTGTGAAAGATTCAGTTTTAAATTGTTATTATTGTCGTTGTTATTCAAAATGATTACACCCACTCCATTAAATATATTAGTTGGCCAACACGGTGAAGTCACTTCCTGCATCACCTATAATTTAATAACCACAAACTTTGGTTATTTATTTAATTGCAAGTCTGCTTTATATCTTAATTTTTATCTCGTTCAAAACAAGATGTTCCAATCAAAGGCCAGCTGAGCTAATAGATGGAGAGTTGATTATCATGGACAACACTATGCATGCAATATTGAAGCAACATGGGAGCCCAAATAAAGATTCTAACCCAGGTGCTTCAGTGGGCTTATTACTGATCTTTCCAATGTCTGTCAAGAAAATCGTTGAAGGAAATGATGATGCCCATCAGGTGGACTTAAGTACCTTAAAAATTTAGTAAGTTCCAAACAATCCTCAGGACAAAATATGCATTCTAATTTCCTAGCAAATATATGCAGAAGTGACAATTGTGTTGTGTTATGAAGTTATGGTTCAATGGCAAAATTGAGGCCTATGTATTTTTCACATTTAGTTCTAGTGAATGGATGACCTCCACATTTTCAAATGTCTGTTTAGAATTGGAATCTCATCCATTGAGTGAGCATGTAATGTCAAAAAGGCTTCCTTCATCCATTGAAGTAGATGTGGCAGGACTGTGGTGTGCGCTAATGAATCATGTAATTGCGTATATTGATGATTGCTGTGAGATTTGAGAGTTCCATTGTCCGGTCTCTCAAAAGAATGGCATGTCAAATTAAGGAAAGGAGTGGTTAGGGTTCGAATCTCATTCATTGAGTGGGCAAGTATCGTAAAAAAATAAAAATAAAAATGCCAAATTGAAAAATAAAATAATCCCTATTCCTTTTTATGCGTTCCAAGTATTATTGAGTGTGAGCACGCATGCTTTCTCCCTATTCTACGCACATGAAATAAAGGGGTTGTCTCATTTGACCCTTCCTATAGTTTCCATGATTCATGTTTGGTTCATTCTGGTGAAATGTAATTTTTCTGCCATGTTACATATATGGACATTGCTGCCACTATATTTTATTCTATTCTTTTTTCCATTTAATTTCTTAACATATACATATATATGCTTGTAGCTTTTATTTGGAGAAGAGCATGGAGAAAATCTGAAAACAAATATTTCCTGCAGGTCCTATTGGACACAAACAAACAACGTGTTTCATGCTAATGAGTGTCCATTTTTTTTCCCCTCTCGTTTCGGGTCATGACTCTTGACATTAAAGGGTGCAAGAAGCAGTGATCATGCATACCTTCAAAAAGCAAGACACTAGACACCAGCTTAAATTAAAGCAGACAAGCTGAAGGGTATGGCATCTCCTTTGCCGCCCCGAACCATGGAGCTGGCCTTTCTTCTGTTGTCATCGTAAAATAATTTAACAGGGCAAACCCTTTAGTTCAAATGGTTATCTAATTCTTTCCATTAGTCAATGCTTTTACAAAATGCTAAAATTAACATGTTTGGAAGAGTTCATTGCCTTCAAGAGTGTTCTTGGAGATGCCTGATGTAATGATACCAATATACTGTTCCCTCTTCTTTCATAAACAAAGTAATGTAATAATAATGATGACAACATTGCCGGGCCTGCTCCTTTGGTAGGTGGCGTCGAATATACTCCAGTGCTCACCAGTCAAATAAGACCACCTAACATGTACTACAGTTCCTCACCTCCGATCCAATCCAAACATGCCTTCTGTTGCCGCATCAGTTCCCACGCCAAATTTTGATCGATTTACATCGATTTAAATTATAAATCGATTTTTAAGTGTAATTGAATTAGAAAATTGATTTTTGCATTCCCGATTTGCATTTTAAAACATTGCCTAGAAAAAATATTTAAATTATGTTAAACTAAAACTGAAATCGAGTAGAGTCAAATAACACTTTATTTGAATTGAACTTAATTAAATGCTCATGTGCTGGAGCTTAAACTCTTAAAAAAACTCTATTGAGCTCAAGCTCAACTAAGCTTGGCTAAATTTTTGGGCCTATAGAATGTTGTTTATGGTTAAATCAACTTAAAAGTTGATGTGGCGTCTAGACTATTGTTAGATTAGGAAATAGGAGAATGAATAAGGAATTTAATAATTAAAAATTTAAGATAAAAATTTAAAAATTTATTAAATTATTATTGGAGTATCAAGTAGAAAAGAATGATATTCGAACTTAACTTGATAAAACAAATCGGGCTTGCTCAATCTTAAGTTGAGTTTTGAGACGAGCTGTTTGATAAGTTGAACAGTTCGTTCCAACTTTACTCTTATGCTGAACATTGCAGAATCAATACTCGAAGAGAAAAGGTTGCAATCTGTCCATTGATGACCAAAGCTATTACCGCAGCTTAAGGGTGTTTGTAATCAATTTACTAGGAATTGAAGTTTTGAAATTTTTTTTGAGAATGAACTTTGTTATTCGACTCAAATTTAAATTTAAAATTTAAAATTATAAAATTAATTATTCAAATTGAATTCAAGTAATTGACAAGTTTAAATTACAACTCAAACTTGACCATCCTTTTCCATCAAAGGTGTTTGCCGTTGCCATTAAAGTCAACTTTCATTACACACACTAATAACGGTAGAGGGAGAACAAAAGGACGAGGGAAATTACTTATCCTAGTCACGCATTTAATTGGATTAACTGAATTTGGTTTAGAGTCGGCTAATCGGTGGACATTTGAGGCAAATAATGTTTATATTTAGTCCAATTTATTACTTTATACGGGGAAGAACGTATCCTCTTTTTCCTGATCCATATGTCAATAAAAGTACATTAAAACAAAATACATGATTAATTAATTAGCCGTTAATTTATACTCCATTATTGGGAATTCTAAGTCAATGGCCTCTATGATTGAATACTCTTTTAACATTAATTAAGAAAAATACATTACAAAAAGCATCATCGTTGGTTGGGCGGCGGAAAAAAATGCACCCCACCCAACTCCACCGCATTATTTTATTTTGGTGTCAATTGTGTCGTCATCCGCCGGTGACCCATCTCACAGGACAGGCCACCGTCTCTTTTCGGTTAATAATTTTCACACGACTCAGAGCTTACAGAATCCTTGATTAAGTATCATAAGATTTATAAAATATTTTTAAAATTTATAAATTTATAAATTTATCTTGAATATAAATTTAAAACATATTTAATAAAATTAGATTTTATTAAAATTTATAATTATAATTTATTATATTTTTTGATATAATGATAATAAAAATAAATTAAATACTATTAATAAAATATAATTAAAGAATATATAAGTTTTTTTAATATTTAAAATGAAATAGCTTATGTGGTCTATAAAAATAAAGATATTTAAATTATTTTTAATATTTGATATAAGCTCTTTGAAACACTCTTTTAATACAAAATTAATAAATTTTAGCTGAATTTGAGCGAGGTTGGGATAAATTTTGATTGATATTGATGAATTTAAATAAAAAATGAGTCAAGCTTGAATTAAAAACTTATTTATAATATTTGATTTAACTTGACTTTCGTTTCAACTCTATCACTTTTTAATATTTGTTTGTTTAGTAATTTTGTGTTGAAATTAAAAATCATTATGCCGTTAAACTCAATGGATTTAATTTTTGCATCCACAAATTTCATAGAATATATTTAAATTTGAAAAATTAACTGGCACCAACTTATACTTAATAAAGGTTTAGAAAAGTTTTTTTAATTTGGGAAAAAAAATTTTTTTAATAATTTTTTTAAATGAGACCGGGGCCCTACGGTTCCTACTGAATAAGTTGGAAAGTAAGTCAAACTAACTACCAAAAAAGAATAAAGAATATCATATTGTTACTCAAGTCACTCAGCTCATACTAAAATAGAGTTACTTGACATGGTTATATGTAATTATAATTATTGGCTTCGTGTAGTTCAGTAATTAGATTGCCGGTCAATAATTATATTTAATTTATGTAAGTCTTGATTAGTTCATACTCAGCTATAAATTATTAGTGTACATTAGAGTTAACAAAAAGAGCTGTCTCGTGAGTCGATGTAAGAAGATTTGGACACACAAGGGTCTAACGTACTCGCGCCCTGCGACTCAACGATAGGCTCTTTGCTACCGTAAAAGATTTTGGTTATATTTATTTTCCTTTTCGATTACTGATTCAACTAAATATGGTTTTCCATTTTTTCCCGCTTATTTTTTCATTTTTTTTTGTTACTTTCACACAATTGATTAATAAAATAAATTTAATAAAACTGTCAAAAAAAAAAAAAAACGAAAGTGCAAACCTATTTTATATAAATATAATTTATTTAAAGAAGATTATTTCACTGCAAAGGTTTAGGTTTAGCCCAACAAATATAGGTGAAGACCCCAAATGGATGGAGCAAGTAGTCTTGAATGGGTGTTTAAAAAAGTGACAAATGTATTTATCATAATTTGTTATTTAATTATTTTTAAAAATTTTTTAAATAAAAAATTCTGATATTTATTTGATAAAATTCATAGATATAGCATCTACAATATAGGAGCAAATAGGCTACATTGACTAGGGTGTGTATTCAGTTTTATTAAATTGAATTGATTTTTTTTATATTAAAATTTTAACATGTCAAAATTACATATTGAATATCGAATCGAATTTTTCGATTTAGTTAAATTATTTACCTAGTTTTTTCAGTATATTAAGTTCAGTATTTTAGTATATCAAATTTTAATTTTAAAAATTTTAAAAATAATGAAAATGAATAATTTTATATTTAAAATTATAAATTTTAATTATATAGTTTATGAATAAATATTAAATATTTTTATTTAAATATTTTATTTTTTTAGTTTAGATTTTTTGAATAAAAAATATATCTACTAATAATAAAATATTTTTTGTTTGAAAATGATAAGATAATAGTATAACATTTTCAAAAATTAAATATAGAATTAGAAATCAAATCACAAATATAAAAACTTTTAAGAAAAAAATAAGTAAAAATATAAGAAATATTAAAAAATAAAGATAAGATTTAATATTCGACTCGATACGATTTATTAAACTTAAATATCAAAATTAAACTAAAAATTAAAATTTTAAAAATTCTCATACTAAGAATCGATTTACCGAAGATGCCCCCCAGATCCGGTTGCGCGAGAGTTAAGACATCGAGGGAGGTAATAACTGATGCCATTGTCAGCACCGGTCGCTGTCCTCGGGGCTAATTTATTCCCTCATATAGAAATTAATTTAAGGAATTTCAACCTGGAGTGGGCCCGGAATCCCACTGCCCCCCAGGAATCATTAAATCCAACTTAGCACAGATTTGAAATCCGGAAAACGACAGGAAATTAAAAGAAAAAGGACTTCCCAGAAGAAGCAGCAGCAGCGCGCTCACCACTGGGCCCACCAGCCCAGTTCTTATATGTTGTAATTATTTATTTATGTATTGCATATAAAACATGTGTCTGTATAAATATAAGCGCTCGCTCGCAGAAATCTTCCCACCAAAGAGCAAAGCCCCATTCCTTTAGATTTTTGGATCGTCCGAAAGAGAACGCCATAATTCCACGGATATTGAACTCTACTTTCCCTCTGGATTGTTAGAAATGGAGGCTAACGAGTTCGAACACTATCACTATTCTGTCATTTGAAGTGTAATTTCAGGGTAAGCTTCTCTCTTGTTACTATTAATACATGAATTTCACATTTTCTGTTTCGTTTTCTTGGTTATCATGTTAACGAATAAGGGTAAAAGAAAATTTTTTGCTGGTATCTTATTAGTTTTTTTTTTCCTTAATGATGAAAATACTTGTAGATAATTGTTTTCTTCCCTCGTTATTTTTAATATGATTTACAATTCCATTTCGATAAAGACTTTTAATCTAGTGTTAGTAATCTCTCTCTTGTTTCTGATTTAACTGCGAACCGTGTTATTAAGTGAAAAATTCTGCTCTTTGCGTGGATGTGCTATAGAAATTTGATTTAGCTCTTTTATACAGAACTGGAGACTCTAATTCGCTTAATTTTTAAAATTAGTTATCCTGACTGTACTTTTTACGCTTTTGCCTGTCAAGAATGATAATTAAGAAAAAGAGTAGCGTCGATGATTAGATATGCTTACAATTTTCCTCCGCTATGCTTGGATCAAGGCAAAGAAGGAAAGCATTACATTACATTTTTTGAAGTAACGAAAATATTTTCCTTACTCAACCCAAGGCCGAACATCGGCAGGAATTTTTTAGAGGAAAAGTTTGTGACTTAAAATGATGTCGGTTTGGAGATGAGAAGTTTGACTGGCATAAGCTTCAAGTTTTCTGATCATATCTCATGGTTTGCTTCTCATGGAGAGCAGGGGCAACAAATTTGAATAGTCTGAGCAGAAACACATAAGTGCCAACACTGACTTTTAGAGTGGTTTGGTTTAAACTGGGAACATTTCTAATTTTCTTTCTGATGTTTTGTATTTCCTTTCTTTTGTCAGATAATCGCATATATGAAATTTGACAATGTCCAATTTTATATGCCAATCTCAGCTCTTTGCCGGTTCTTATATGTCTTAAGCAAAAGCAGCTTTGGTGCTACTCGTATATCGTACACAAAAACAACTTTTGGGGGTTTAGCTTTGGTGATACTCATATATCATACACAAAAGCAACCCTTGGTGGTTTTTCCTTGATCCATCCTGGAGCTTCTTTCCTAAATTTTACTGCCCACCCTACTGTTTTCTCACAAATCTTATTATTGCAACATTATGGAGATTTCTGGCAAGAAAGTGTACGTGCTGTCATCACATTGATTTTAGGGTTTAGTAATCTTTATACTGGTGAGATCAACACTGGTCATTGTTGAAGAAAGATATAAAATGTTGGACTTATTGAAACCAATGGAGCCACCAATGAAACGAAGAGCTGGTCTACGGATTGTACAGGCTGGACGAGGATCATATAGAGGAAGCTAGTGGTTGTTTCAGTTTAATTGGTTGAGTTTCTGTTGTAGTGGATATCTATTTTTCAAAAACCTATAATCCATGGGGATTAGTTCACTGCGGCCATTCCTCCACAGTCTCTGCTGCAATTCTCCTTGGAATTATGCAGTGTTCTGGAAGCTTCAGCATCGACATGAAATGTAAGTTAACCCTCAACTCCATGTTGATTGTCTACTATAGAAAAAGAAAAACTGGAAAGTCTTGGATATGTTTCTTTATGTCTGTTTCTGTTTGAGACAAATTGATTTTGCTTGGTTTTGGAAAATCAAAATTATATCTTTTCCAAAATAAAGATCATAGCTCGCTCCTGCAGTATGATATTCCCAGTAACGGCCTGTTGAAAAGCTTCAACTTGTTCCTTTCTGTTTGTTTGAACCTGTCAAGTGCCTTTTTCATTAACTTTCCTGAATCATGAACTATTTCCTGCATATAGAAAATAACTTACACTGGCTTCAGTAAAATTCAGATCTTGAATTTGTTGAGCCAATAGATTTTAAAAATGAGTAACTGCCATGATGTCTGATTTTCTTTCTCGGCTTCCTCTTTCTCTTTAAACCTTTATAGCTTGGATTCCCCCCTTATGTAGGTGCTTGTTCAAGGCAAGCATATTCCCTTTTGATTGGCATCAGAAGCTTTATGTAGCAATCCTTAATCAAATGTGATCTCTCTTTTCACTTGATATGGAAGCTCTTATAATGGAGTTTATCACTGCTGATTCTTAATATGAGCCAACACATTAAGATATTACACTTGATGGTTGTGGAATGTGGAATAACTCTGTGTTACAATCAATTCATATTACAAAAGTTATGTATTATTTTTTCAATGTGCCTATACTAGCTGCACTTTGAGTTCATCACTAACTTCATCAATCTTCACTAGGAAGCATTTCTTTTGTGGTCTATTTCCAATCTCTTCATGCTTAATAACAAAGTAATTTTCCTCTGTTGTAAAATCAAATAAAATTTTCATACATTTCAGGATTTTGGTTTGGGAAAATGGCTTCTCTGAAATCCTGAAGTCGAGAGATCAAATGGAGAGGCCAGTTGAAGGTCCTTACTTAGAAAGCTCTAACACGATGTTCTCTTCTGGTTCTAGTTCGAGCGTGCTTGATGGAACTAGTAGTGAACATCCATTTAACTTTGATGTAGCTGAAATGTCAAGTGCTTCTCATGTAGTAGGAAAGGGGTAAGCTTTATCCATCATTTTATGAATGGGAAGCATTTTCTCTTTCTTTCTTTATTCCTTCTTTTTGGGAAGAAGCCTTGTAATTGGTTTAATTGGGTTCGTGCTTTATCATTTGTTTCTTTTCTGGTGCCACTTAAATCTTTGCTTGATCATCTCAATTTGGATGTGAGGATTTTCAAATAATTCATCACAAGCCAAAGAATCACCCAGCATTTTGAACTAAGTCATATTTTTGGTCCGGAGAATAATAAATTTTAAACATATAAGGAAAACTTTGGACAGGCTAGCTTTTTTAGATGATTGCCATCATTTTCACTTGATTTGTACGATGCAGTAGGACATGGGCTTGGATATGCAGTGATTAGGACCTTCAGTATCCTGTGAAATTAGTTAATCCTTGTTTTTGGGATGCAATATCCGAATGGAAATTAATTCCTTGTGTCAACTGAGTTCAACAGTATACTTTGTTCATGAAGCCTCATTGCCTTGTGGGCTCTTCATTTGATACAAATTATGTTACTGAATGATGTTCATTGAGCAATGGTAAAGGGACATACATGGATTCATGTTCATGTGTCAAATAAATGTGGTCAATAGTGCAACAAGCTGAATTGGCTTAGATACTTGATAGAGAAGCCTTATCATATGTTTTGAAATCTCCTTTCATTCTGCAATTAAACAGGATTATTGGCAAAGTGGCTTTCACGGGAAATGCTCACTGGGTTTATTCAGACAGCATAACAACTGACTTATTCAATTCTGTTTTTATCCCCGAGGTTAGTCTTGTGATCCAAATCTGCCATCTGCATATGCATGTTATGTCAAGCATCAAACAAGCTTTTACTATTTTCTTGTCTCTGCAGCATCCAGATGAATGGCTGCATCAATTTGCGGCTGGCATAAAGGTAAGCTAATGGCAAATTAGATGATGGACTATGATTATATTTCTCAGTGGTTTCTGATATTGCATTTTATGGTTTGCCCACTTCTAAGTTATTTTAGCGTTGGATACATATTTGCGGGGTTAAATAAGAACTTAAAAGTTAACACATGCCGACTCTTATGTACTTGCTCATGCAGACAATTCTGCTGTTGCCTGTTATTCCACATGGAGTTCTACAGCTTGGATCAGTGGAAATGGTTGGTATCCAATTTTTATCATGTTGATAATTTGCTGATTTTTTTCTCTAAATTCCCATCATTGTTTGATCTGAGTAATGGGGCCCACAGCATGCACTTGCAAAGCTCTTTCTGAGACTGTTTTGTTGTTTATTTCTGTTGGCATATTATATTTCACATGGAAATTGACAAATATTTCATGGCTTTATAGCCTGCATGTTGACTGATTGATAAATGAGTTTTTTTCTGTTTCTGTTGTCAAATTATCGTTTGTGTGCTGGGTATCATATCTGAATGTACCTATTGACTCTGTATTTTCTTGTGCCATTATTTTATGGTTCCCAGAATTAGCAGTGTTCATCTTGTTAAAATTTTAATTTTATAATAAATGAATCAGGTGGCTGAAGATGAAGCATTTGTTGCTTATGTTCAAGATAAGTTTGAATCCCTTAAAAAGACAGATGGATATGACTGGAGATACTTGATTCAGCAGTTATCCTTGATACCTACTTTCATGGAGAACTTAGAGGAACCATCAGTTGTTACCACAGAGAAAGAAATTGAGGATCAAAATGCCATTCATGCTGTCGGAATGAAGGATTACCACTTAGCCGCTGACCATATGATGCCAATGTTCACGGTTCAAGATTTTTGCGACACATCTATGAGGCAGGGTACAAGTACTCTTGAAAATAGGTCTGAAAGTGAATTTAGCCAGCTCCCATTGGGTTTGATTCATGTAGATGGATCATGTCAACCATCATATGAAGATCACAAATCTTTGCTAGCTGAGGATGACATTTTAAAATATATTCGTACTGAAGAAAGATTAGGGGCCTCCGCTTATTTTGACAACTCCAAGAGTAGGATTTATAGGGATTTCATGAACGAATTGATGGATTTTCATTTTGGGGAAGGCACAATGGAACCAACTTATGTAGGCAATAACTTTGATAGTTCCATTTGTGAGGGTCAAAGCAACTTTTTTGGCTTCCCTGGTGACTGTGAACTGCACAAAGCATTTGGAACAGCTGTAGAGGATAACACGAACCAATGTACCCGTGGCACGGATATCTCAGGTCATGATGTTACTGGCTGCTTAAATGGTGACACTGAGCCCTCCTATAGGATGGACGTTTCAGGAGTGGAGTCTGTTGGATTTCCTATGAAAGTAGCGGAAGTGGGGCACCTCTTAGAAGCTGTTGTTGGTAATTCATGTAACAGTTCTGGTAATAATCCATCTAACAAGTCCAACCTTACTTCATTGAGCATGTCCTTAGGAGAACACTTGACTCCCCCCAAAAGACGTCACCAATCCAAGCACAGTGCCTCAGTGGAAGAAAATGAAGACCCTTGGGTCTTCTTGACATCTGAATTTAATTCCCAGGGAATAAATACTGCATCCAATTTGTTGGCTTCAGTATCTTCTATTGAAAGCAAGGATAGTGCATCGTCCAATAAGCAGCAACAGATCAAAGGATTTGGTTCCCGGAATCTGAGGAAAGTATCAAGGCTATCATCTACCAACAAGAGAAGGACCTGTGGTGGGGATAACATAAGGCCTAGACCACGGGATAGACAGTTGATTCAAGATCGGATCAAGGAGCTAAGAGAGCTTGTACCAAACACTGAGAAGGTAACTGCTATATGCATTTTTAAGTATCTCATTAGTGCTCTTATTTCTTTTAAATCGTTTCAAGTAATTATTGATGTGTTGATAAATAACAAATGAGTAATCAATGATGTGTCTTTTATGTCGAATTCAGTGTAGCATTGATGGACTCCTTGATAAGACCATAGAGCACATGCTCTTTTTAGGAAGTGTAATCAATCAGGCTGATAAGTTGAGGCGCCAAGATTTTGAAGAGGTGAGAATGTTGCAAAAGCTTTTATTATTCCAGAAGGCTGCACTTGCATGTCCAGCTTCAATTGACTTCTGGACATCAGATATGATTAAGCCTCTAGTGCTCTAAGATCAGATTATATTCTTAAACAATGCTGTAATTGGGAGAAAGAAAAAGAAATTTCGGAAACCTTGACAGAATAGATGTCAATCTAGAATTTTTTTTCACTTGACTCATCATTTGTCATCTCAGCAAACTGATGAAAAGACAAAGCGAACAGCTGAAGTCAATTACAGCCGTCAGACTGGAAGAAGCTGGGCTGTAGAATTAGGAAGTGAGCAGAAATTTTGCCCCATAATTGTGAAAGATCTCAATCCCCCTGGACACTTGCTTATAGAGGTTTGTTTATTGTATGGTATCGCTATTCTTGCTGTCTCTTAGAAGGCGAGAAAAACATGATTGTTTTCGTCATTCTAGCTATAGATGCATTTATGATATAGACTCTTCAGGTTTAATAGCTTTGCTGATGATGTGCTTAACCAGATGCTCTGCAGTGACCGTGGTCAGTTTCTGGAAATTGCGGATGTGATTCATCGTTTGCAATTAACTATCCTCAAGGGTGTGATGGAGAAAGGCACTGATAATTCATTGGCCCGGTTTGTTGTTGAGGTATTTATTACTTTCTTCGAAAATGTGTTAGTTGCATTTCAGTAGAAATGCTTTGATGGAGAATATGGATTTGAGCAAGAATGGCAAGTTCGTTAGTTCATAAACGCTATGGTCTTGATTCTCTGAGGGATACAAGTCAGTAGAAGAAAAGATTCATATGATTCAAATATTTGAAGTTTCAGAGACACAATATTTATTGGCTTCATAATCTAACCCCTCCAATTTTACTATTGAATTCATGCGTAATCCTTCAGTTCCAACGAATGATTAATGGATACTAACACTTATAAGCATATTTCACATTCAGTAACAAGTTGATGTGGTTGCAATCAAGAACCATAATTGGTTGTATGTACGCCTTCATTATGTCGCATGATACATGTGTTAATCTGTGTCTTGTTAAAAACCATTTTTACATTGCTCTTAGACAAAACCTGTGTGTAGTTTATTGTCTCACAATCTTCTTTCATCCAGACTTCAGGAAGCTTCCATCGCCTGGATATATTTTGGCCGCTGATGAAACTTCTGCAACAAAGCGGGACGCCAATCTCAAGCTAGTTTAAGCCTGTGTGTCCTGATTATCGAATTCCCCTGTGCATTTTTTATATCAATCTCGGAATGATATTGTGACCAATACATCTGGTATTGAGCTGTAATCTGACTACTTCAGAGGATTTTGGAGTAATGAAACCCAGCTGATGTTATCACGAGCAGATAATACATTGATGATTTAACAATTTCGGATGTTAGAAAGAACTCTATATATTTTTTTGTCGTAAATTTAAAAATTCACGAGAATCTACTCTTGTTTTCTGGTGTAAGAGGGTGAGCTTTGAGGAAGATCCTGAAATTTTAATAATCCCGAAGAGCCATAGTTCATAAAATGCAGACATTAGGCTATGCTTGTTTACTAATTAGGATGGGGGAGAAAGTTTGGGTGATTTGAGTGGGGATGAAATTATGTTTGGATTGTGAGATTTAAATTGGTAGAATATATATATATATATATATATATATATATTTATGTAATATGTGATAATAATTGAATGATATGATATTATATAGGTTTTTAGGATAATAAAAAAATAAATATGAGTAAGAAAGTTATAGAGATAGGTATTGATTTGATTGTAAATAAGTACAGTGATTAAAAAATTATTAGTTATAAAAAATAAAATAGGTTAAATTTTAAATTTAAATTTGAATAAAATTTAAAGAGTAAAGGCTATGTTTGGGGGAGGTGTTTTATACGACGTTTGATAAGAATTACGTTAAGATAAGTAATATATTTAGAAGGAAAATTTTGATATAACTAATAGTATAATTTATTTGAATGCATGAATAAAATATATAATAAAGATTGTATAATGTGATGGTAAGTATAAGTAATGATTATATTTTAAGGTATAAAAAAAATAAATTTAAGTGTGTTTAGTTATTGATTTAATTGTAAATAATTATAATAATTAAAAAATAATTAATTAATTATACAAATAAAGAAAAAATTTTGAATTTAAATTTAACTAAAAATTTTGTTGATTAATATACTTGGTCATATAAAGTTTGGAAAAATATTCCGGAGTTAAAAGTTGGGAACCAAACATAACCAAAATTTTTGATTCGTAAAATTTTGAGTGGGAGATGAATAGTGAAAAATATGAAACCAAACATAGCCACGGATCTATTTGGCTGGTCAATCAATTTCTGGTTGCTTCGTAAATTCGACTTTTTCAGTGTCTTTCGGGCCTCGAACTGTTCTGCGTGTATCTTCTGCCTTCAGTCAAATTGTCTAAACGGTCAAGCCTCATTTGGCCTCGGTAAATCTCTTACGTACTATAGGCTACTAAATTGGAGGAGACCTAATTAATTTTTATACACGAAACTTTAGAATTCCATTTTTCTCAAGCTCGTGCTTGCTTATTTTTTACCCTGCAGAAAGTACAACCGAAAATCATGAATTGATCAATCCATGCAAATAATCAAAGATCCGTCAATTAATATATGTACATTATAATTATCTTTTTCACCTAAACATGTCGTATCAATTACTAAAATAAGTGTGCAAGAGAATAAGCATTATTCTATATTAACTATTTGCCGACAAATTTCTTCTAATCTCTTAAAATCTTTCGATGTAGACGACGATGGTAAGTGGGCAATTATTATATATCTATGTACCAACTGGTAAGCTGGTCCAAGTAGTTGTTTTACGGTTCCCTCCAAGATTTATTTATTATTTTTATTCAAAGAGGTACAATGATGTCTTGAACTATTCATCAGAGAAAACAAGATTACATGATTTAAAATTTTTCTCTGAGGAAGACTATGCGGCTGTGTTCGCGAGAGGAGTTTTAGTTCGAGACAATCTTTTGGCAGCAGTTATCTTAGAATAATTATTAGTATATTTAAAAAATTAATTTTAATAAGATAAACCATAAATTTATTTAAATATATGTATAAAATATATTATAATGATTGAATAATGTGATAGTATATAGAGATAATGTATTAAATTTTATGATATAAATAAAAATAAATATAATAGTAGTTAATTTTATTATTAATAAGTATAATAATTAAAAAATAAATAAATAATTAATTATATATCTAAAAAAAATTAAATTTAAATTTAAATAAAAATTTTACTGATTCTTCTTATGTTTATGTTTAGGGGTGTAATATTTAAAAGGATATTTTAGAATTGAAATTTGACTTGGAAACATAACCTACACATACATACGTACGTATTCATTCATGTGTATGTGTATATATATATATGTGTGTTGACTGTAGGTAGGAAATAATGTTCAGTATACGACATCTAAATCAGCCAGTGTCACTTCACACAGAAACCACGATATTTTCTCCGCTAGCTGGCTAAGTCGTAAGTAGCTTTTATGGATCATCTATGGGTCAATTACATGTACACGTATCGTGTATGTTTTCCATCCGTGTCGTGTCCTTTGTTTGTGAAAACAAGAAACAAGGACTTGAAGTGGGCCCACATGCATCGATTTTCAAGTCTCGCAAAGTTGAGATTGAATCAATGAAGACAGGCGTATTAAGTAGAATGTCTTAATAAAGACTGTCCTGTTATGGGTATATTATTATATTGGGGGACAAACGCGAATTGCCGTTTTGTGCATTTTGTGAAAGCTGAAAGTCGGGCGTCTCTGTGGCGTCTTATCTCTTGGATTTGCTTTTACTTGACGATTAATGTAGTGAGATAGATGCCTAGCTTGTCATGTCACACACACATATTGGTTTTTAAGGTTGGATGGAGCCAGGGATTAAAATAAATTAATCCATTCCTGTCTAAGTATTTTCAGCCTATTATGAATCGTTTAAAATCCTCAACTTCAATTATGCTGAACACTAGCTCTCTCTCTATCTCTCTCAAGTAATTTTCATTAGAAAAAAAATATATTTAATGGTGATGTTTAATGTCCGATTTAGTATTCGTTCTTGCAAACTTACATGCAGCGACAATATGAGCACTGGTCCATGCATCATAAAATAAATTGTGTAACTTGTAATTATGCTGGGAGCTCAACTCAACTTGTAATTAAGCTGGTCAACTGTCAACAACATCATGTACAATATATTTGTATAAGTATTGAATGGAACACTCAACATCGTCTCTAGTTAATTTAATTACTTTCACAACTTGATGATCTTAAATTAATTCAAATTTTAACGCACCACACATCTTCAGTGCGATTGCTGGCTTCAATTTCATATATTATTTATATATAAACATCAGAATATTTCACTGGACAACATTGCTTTGAAGATATTACTTAGACTGCTGATTGATTGAAATTGTTATGACCGCTTACTCAGACATGCATGCTGGTAATAATTTGCCAGCAAAAGTGACACGCTTTACATGCAAGTTAATTTATTTATAAATTATAAAATTATTATATTTTAAAATAATAAAAAAAACGATAGATAAAAAGAATCTAATAGTAGAGAAATTTTAAGAAAAGAAATAAATATGATTTTTAGTTAAAAGAACATAGAAAAAAAGAAAAGAATAAAAAAATGAAAATAAAATTAAAAATAGTCGTGTAATTTTATACTGTACAACTAAAAAATTTAATTTTATATTGTACAAATAAAAAATCTTACTTCGATAACAATAGAAGTATAGATATATAACTTAGAAACAAATTAAAGGTATATTAATAAGTATAGTTGAGTGTATTTGGTCATTTTGATTAATGGTAATAGTATAAATTTACTAATCAAAGATAAAGAGTAAATTCACAATGTGCAACTAAATTAATCCTACACTCTTATTCTATATAATATATTAAGAGTTTGACTCCAACCATGTTTGTATTAACTAAATTTTGCATATATCCCTTTTCAACCTAATAATGAAAAAGTTATCATTTTTATCATTATTCTTTCTTTTTTTTGCTACTTCTTTTTATAGTTATAATTTTTTTAAAATAAGTATAAAATAAATATTTTAATAAACAAATACATACTACACATAAAATAAAATAATAATTAGTTTTAATTTTTTACTATGCAAATTTAATATATTTATGCTATATATTAGAGTTTGGCTCTTACGTGGTTACACAAAAAAGATTTATACACATAGTCCTTTCCAAAATGGCAATGACAAAATTATCTTTGTTGTTATTACTTTTAGTTTTTATTTTATTTTCCCTAATTCTAATATTTCTTGCATAGCTATAATATAAATTAAATTAATTAAATGATTATACATTGATGTTATATTATGCAAAATTTAAGTACATGGGTAAAATTTAAACTAGAGTCTTTGGACTAAACCAACAAGTACATTAATGGCATATGTTGTCTTCTCCCTGCAGTCTCAAAATTATAAATTATGTTTATTTTACAACAGTACACAAATCCTTCAATAATTAAACTCATTTATAATAGCTTTATTATTTTTTAGACTATTTCAATATTAAAGAAGTTTTGAATTGATACCAAATTCTTGCAATTATGCAAGATGTACTAAACTGATCAAGCTATGTTGCCGACTGCCTAATAATGCTTGCTCGAATAAGACTAATTAACGGGTTTTGCATCAAGATGCTAATAACGTTTATAATATTAATTATGTCATAATTACAAGAAATGGTTGTTTGACCGGACACAGAACAAGTTGTTGCAAATGTCCAAAATGCCTTTGCTTTTAATTAAAAATATTCCCAATCCCATATGTCTGTGATTATTAAGCCTAAGCTTCCCACCGTTTGTTAATTAAGGAAATGATTTTATAACAAGCATTATTCCGTAAGTTATTTAAGAGATAATGACACCAAAAATGATGGCAGTTCCAATGTATTGTTTCGTTTTGTCACGTATTTACTGAACAGACTGCAGAAAACACGCTTTTTCCCATACAAGACTAGCTACAAGTACTTAGAAATTCAAATAAATAAAAAACGATAAATGACAAGCAGAGTATAATATTTCGAATTGGGAAAATATTTCTAATTTTGTTTATGCATGCTTTCTATGAAATAAAGATTTCGTAACGTCGAACAACGCTGGCTGGTGTCCTATTCATAGATATATATTATAACATGCTATTTTACAAAAATAAATTAATATCATTAATTCACTTCACAATGTATAATTAGTATCCTATCATTCATTCTTTATATATATATATATATTTGTTTAATTATTTTCATTTATTTCTACCACTTATTCACTAATTTTATTTTATTTATTTAGGAATTTTATGAATATTATAAAATTTATATTTAAAAATATTATTACTTTATTAACATATACAAGTGTAGATTGTCCTTCATTTTTAATTCTATTTTAATCAATTTTAATTTTTATATCTTTATTTTATAAATTTTATTTATAAAATGCTACCATTAATTTTTAACATTTTGTGCTTATATTGAATGCGGGAATAGCAACACAACATGCAAGCCATGCCCTCGAGTGTGCGTCACAGTAAGCCCATCACTTATTTTGGCTTACATTTAGTTTTCATGCAGTCTGTGCTTCGAAAATAGTAATGGGCATCCGAGTAAAACAAAAAATTATTAAGCATATTTTAGTTGAGCTTAAAAACCTTTTAAAAAAATTTTAAATAAGTTCTAATATATTTCATGTTCGGTGGAAACCATAAGATTTAAGAATTATATATATATATATATATATATTCTCTTAAAAAAAGGACTTTCTAACCTATTTTTAAAATTTCAAACAAGTTTTAATTTGTCCAACTAAATTTGACTTTGTTAACCCTACATTCATTAGTGTTTGCTACATTTTATAACTTCTACAAAATTTATTTTAGACGAACAGATGAAGCCAAGGTCGTAACGCCATCCTTAAACTCATTCAAAATTAAATTAAGATTTTAATATTTTAGATAAATAAATACTGTCATGTGAATTCCAGTAGGATGCTTTCCACCAACTGGGATGTGTTGGAGTTCAGTGTCGTCTTCACCAGTCTGGAAAAAATCTGTTTAATTCAAATTGATTTGGCTTCATACTAAAGGTTAGTAATCATTAGATCTGTATAGATCGATGATCTATCCTGAGCTGGCCAACATAAACTAAGCTTGAGAACTTAATTTCAGTACGTATATAGGAATTAAACTCATGTAATTCCATATCGTCCGGTTATATTTCTCTCGCATACAGTCATTTATAATCCTTCATTTTAATTTTAAAATACGAAAACAATATATATAACTAATCAGTATGGTTGAGTGTAGTAAAATGTGGGTTGGATATTTGTAATATACTGATTAGATTATAACAAATTGCATGCCAAACATTCCTCAAACTTCATTCGACATACCACAAATTAAACAAGACTTAAGTTCCCTCTTGTGATGTGAGGTAAGTTTAATAAGGTTTAAAGCAAGGCTGTGGACCCACCGGTCCCCGCAAATCACTGTATAATCGCTTCATCAATGGAAAGGTGTGAACAGATCAAAATTTAATAAAACCGATTTATTTGCTTTTTCTATTGATAAAAAAATGAAGATAAGATAACTTTTTTATTTTATTTTATCTATTTTCAGTAAAGAAGAACAACTTTTAAAGGTGTTTTTAACATTTTTTACTTCCTAAACATTTTTTTAGTATATATAATTTTCACTACTTATATTTCATTTTATTTTGATTTATTTAATTATTTTTATCTATATGTTATTCTAATTGATTTTTTGGAAATTTAAATCTTGAAATTAAAATTTCTCATATTAATTGAGTTTTTTTTTATTTGACAAAGCCAATTTTTCAATATTTATATATTTACTTTGAATTTAATTTAATTTCTTTTATATTTGTATAATGATTTTTATTCTTGTTAAATTATTCAATTTTTAACGTTTCATCTAAAACTCATTTGACATATTAATAAATGGAGTCGAATTTATTTTGTAAAATTAATTTAATATTGCTAAATTTCAATATATAAAATGTTGTAAATAATTTAAAGCAATTGAATTAGTCGGACAAATGATCTAATAATCTAATTAAGTCTCCAAATCAATGACCGTTCAGCTTTTAAAACGATTGATTTGACGTCCGTTGTCAAATTTGATAGCTAGAGCTTAACTTGCACATCCATGGTGGGCTAATCACTAGCAAATTCCAATGGTTCAAATTAATACAGCAACATTCAACCCTAGTATCGGGCTAATGCAATCTAGAAATAATCTATCCCACTCGATTAAGTCAAACGTCTACCAATGACCGGAATTGAGCAGAAATATGTAATTAAAGCTAAACGTAGTTATCCTTCATGTGAACTTTTGCTTGCGCACTCACGCAACTCCGTGTCCAGCAGAATGTAAAGGACGTTTGAATCTAAACGAGGAATGTAAGAAAGAGTCTAACCAATCAAGACATCATCATGAAGTAAGTCTCCCAAAATTCTGAGTCTGTATCCAATATCCGGGTAATCTCCGTGACCTTTCAGCAAGAGAGTCTCCGGGGGGGGGGGCCACCGCGCGAATATTATAATTTCAAGAAAAATACGTTTTGGCATCCACAGCGATTGTGCCCGTAGAAAAACCCCAACTAAAATACAAATATTAGCTGCATGAAACAGCGAATGTTAAAGAGTAGTGCCCACCACCCCTACCTTCCCCCCCTAACACAGCAAAATTCTGCTTATTTTCAGCTAATCATTTCATCCCGATTCCTCATAGATTCCTATGTAGACTGGCCATCTTCATCCGTTAATTACAACAATCTTGTCATCCTCCCTCTCAGCCCACATAATTCCCCACATATTGCTTTGCATCACAACAATTAGGTCTTTGTTTCTTCTCAAGAATGGAGCAAGCGAGATATTGGATGTGGGCTACGAGGAAGCCTGATTTGAATCCTCATATTCTTGCGCCAGCATCAACAGCCACAAATTCGTATGGTGATTCGTGGGAAGAACAGGCTTTTGCAGAAGATGCAGCCGGAACGCTCGGAGGGTGCGTTTGGCCCCCCAGATCTTATTCTTGCAGCTTTTGCAGGAGGGAATTCAGGTCAGCTCAGGCTCTGGGAGGTCATATGAATGTCCACAGGAGAGACAGGGCTAGATTGAAGCAGTCTCCGATTCCACCAATTGATGCTGCTCCTCAAAATCATGCTCCCTATCCTCGTACATCTTTCGATGCGCCATACTCGTCTCAGATATGTACTTTCTTGTACAACCACTCTAACCCTGAATATGCTGCTACTCAGTCACTGGTTTCGCCCCTTTCGCATGTCGTTAGGGTTTCGTCTCCTCCTGCTAGGAAAGTTAACACCGAGGAGAAGATATCAACCCTTTCTTTCCTTTCACCTCTTGTTCAGGAGAACGATAAGGACACGAATACTGTTTCGCCACGTCCTGCATCTTGGTCAAGCTTTGTTACTGAGAAAAGACCAGATCGTGCTTTGGATTCGGTCAAGAACGAAGCAGAGAAGAAACCGACCAGCACGCCTACGGAGCTTTGGGCTGAAAAGGAAGATTGTGTCACGGAAGACTTGTCAATGAGCTTGAATTTCGTCGGTCGTCGAAAGCAGACGAACACATCATCCAGCGATGAGGAAGTAGGGAGTTGCAAGAGGAGGAGAATCGGAGGGAAACCCTTGACTATGCTCCCAACAAAATTGGGTGCAGTTGATAGATGTCTTCACCAATCGGAGGAAGTGCTGGATCTTGAGCTAAGGCTTGGAGATGCACCAAAGGTGAAGTAAAAAACTGCAAACAAAGAATTACACCTCTTTGCTTGGTTTGTATGTGTTCGTTTCAGCACAAGGTTGATCGCTACTCTCTCTTTTCGTATTTTTGCTCAGATCGATGCCGCCAAGGCTCCTTCCTTCTGCTTGCATATTTACTACTATGATCACTTCTATTCGTCAAATTGGAATCTGTATTAGTAAATCCATTAGTAATTTATATTCGATCGAAAAATTATCGAAATATTGAAGCATGTAGAAGTCTTTTTTTTTTAAATATACGTTAATGAAGACTGCAAAAGATGAGGAAGATCATTGGCATAATTAGTTCAGCTGCTGTCCCGTATTGTACCTTCTTTCACCCGAGAAAATTTGTCAAATGACCTATGAACAATTTTCTGGCCCAAAAGATTCAATATTTGAGAAGATTGAATTTTGTTAAATCAACAATGCAAGGATCAGAAATAAACAAATGCCGTTTGCAGCAGCTGAGGCTAGCTAGGAGATTACTGGAGATAATTAGCACTCATGATTTACGTTCTCAAAGCTAAAAAGTGGATATATGTTGATTCTTCGTAGGAAAATGAAACAAATTAGACTACTATTGTAAGGGTATTAGATATATTTTTGTGCTTTCACCATATTGATTTTAGTTTGTACTTAGCAGCTGTCTCGTGAAACAAGTCAATTTCATTTGATCTTTGCTTGGCTCAGAACTTGTTTGCCTGTTATATTCAGGTAAAAAATTCAGAAGGACAATTTTGCTTCAGTTTTTGTTCAAGTTTAATTACGAGTCATGAACAAATTAGCCTATATGAGCTGGTAATGAAGAAATGAAGAAAACTGACTGAAACTGCATGGATTGATGCGGTGAGCACATTTTCCAACTCAGTACCTCACTGACACGTTTCTATCAGTGCTCATCTAATGAACTCCCAACAAGCAAGACAGACAATTTGATTTTTTTTCATTTTCAAATACACAGATAAAGTCGGATACAACACTACATGGATTCCCTTTTCCTTTGTAGTATTATCATCCACGGAGCATAAGTCCATGCACTTGTGTTACCTTCTTTCACTTTTGCCTCTCGCTTACTCAATCCTTCCAAAAATGCCACCAACTACAAGGGAATCCCTCCATTTAAGTATTCCACACAAACCCTTTTCTATTCACAAAGAGAATATTATTGCGTCATGAGGCGTTAACTACGCGCCTTTTGTTTGTTCCTTGGACCATATTTTCAATTGGATTCTCCAGATTACCCTAATTGAGAATGACTATCTGTGTGAGGAAGAATTAAAGAATGTATACAGTAACCCTGATGAAACCCCTACTAGCTACTTCTAATAATAGCATGCACATAATGAAAGAATCAGATAATTGTCAAATTGTTGATCTTTCATTATTAATATGCTTTGCTTCATACTATTAAACGACCTATTTAATTATTTCCCTGGTTTGGGGCCAAACAAGGCCGTATGCTCCTAGGGCTTATCCAAGGAATTTGGCTTGAGCCCAATATATGTTGGGATTGTAAGTAGTCTTTATAAATTCTCTTCGATAATATTCTCGGTGGATGAGTTTTAAAATAAGATATCAGTACTATGTAATTTTGTATGCTCAGTACCCCATATGGCAATATCCATATCCGTGACTCTTGATTAATTCTTAATTATGTATGTAGTGGAATAAAACAGAAAAACTGAGATTAAAGTAATGATTTTGGGAGTCTCCATATACATGTAATTTCTTTCTTTTTTATTTTTTGAAAACTGTCCCTCCTTGTCTTTTTCAGTCTGGCTGCTTGATAATGTATTTTGATTACATGGAAACAGACATTTGGTTCACTTTGATTTTGTCGAAGTTTCATATAAGGGCAGAAAGGGTTTTGAGCTGAATGGTTAGGGTTTGTCCTCTTTGAGTAAACTATAAACTAGTTCTGATGGATTGCAGAGAGATTTAAGTGAAGTTGAAGGGATCAAGAGCACATGGGATATCAGTGATTCAGATGTCTGCTTCCGAGGATATTATATTTATTAATATATACAAAGCACATATATATATATATCAGCAAGTTACTAGAGAATATATCATTAATTATGGTGAATGGGAATGGGGTGCAATTCCTAGCTAGGCTTCATGTGTGACTCTGTTTAGAGTGTTCGGTAATTCCAAGATATTCAGTATTAAAATATGAATCTTACAGGGAATAATTGGTTTTGATTCCAGAATTCAGCTGTTGGCTTCTCAATTTGTTTATAATTATTTTGACAGCTGTGAGTATATCTGCATGGCGATGGCGATTCTTGTGCCCGAGATCGATGTTACCTATTTTACTTAATAGTTTGGATACACAGGCCATGCGTGGAGAGAATCAAAATATAAGAATTAAAAACACAATAAAAGAACAATTAAAAAAAATAGTGATAATCAACCATGTTTCATAATGTGAATGTAAAGCAGAAACACTATAATAATTATTCATGGATAAATACCTGAACCCATGATTTCCAAAATTTTGAAATGTCTTATAACTAAAGCTTTATTGATTAGCCCACTAAATCCTTTATGATAAATTAAGGTTTTTGTGCATGCAATTTTACCTTGTTCTTGATTCTGTAGTTAAGCAAAAGGAAACTAAATGAGATCAACAATGGAAAACCTTCTTTTCTCAAACACGATTTCCGCCATTACGATTTTTTTTTTAATTTCGTGTAATTCTTAGACTAAAATTTTCCATCAATTAATTCTTCAAAAATCAATCACACACGCGGACACCAAATTTTAAGTACTGCTAGTTTACGGTCCATAAGAGCCACAGCGGGTGAGTTGAATCTGATTCATGAGGCCCAAAGTGAAGAAAGCCCATTCATTAAGATTAGACAGCCCATTTTTCCAGTAGAATATGGAACTTCATCCGAAGTTCACGGTGTAGAGCATAATAAAATGCGCTCAGTTCCTTTTTCATTTTTAAAAAAATCATTTTCCCCCCTTTTTAACTCTGCGTTAGAAAATTTACTACGTGACAGGATTATAATTTGGAAGAGTAATTACAGGATGAACTCTTATACGTCTATATTATATTATTAAATATTTGGGGTTAATTTGATTATACGTGGTAAATTTACAATGTTATTTTTATTTGATAAATATACATCATTACCTTTGATTAAAATGACCAACCACACTGGTATATAATTATTATCATACAATTACTTTTTCTGTACCATATCTCTACTATATGATTATTAGTAGTAGTATGAAAAGAAAATTTTGTTGCACAATGTAAAATTAAACTAACTTATTTAAATTCTTTTATTTTTATACTTTTTTTCTTTCTTTTTTTAGCATCCTATTTTTATATGTGTTCTCTTTCAACATTTTCTGTTTAAAATCTTTTAATCATTCTTTATTTTCTTATTTTAAATGTTTTATATCTTTAATTCTAAATAATTTTATTTTTGTCATTTAAAATACAACAACTTTATAATTTTTAAATGAATTTGTACATCAATATATGGTGTGCAATTTTACTGATCTATATAATTACTAACTGAAGTTATTGGGATATTAAAATGGAATAAAAAGCCAGGTACTTGTATATTAATGTATTAATACGTATTTAGACAAAGACAGTAGGTGAAGTACATTTTTACGTTATTTACCCTTTCCCACATGCAAGCTGACGTCAGTTAGGACAACCACCGAACGCAATGGCTGTGCTGATAATTATTGCAATTTGAAAAAATCACTATTTGGTTGCATATGTTCATTAAGATTAATTCTTGATTTGTGACTTATCTTTTGCACTCCTTGTGGAACCAAAAAAAAGAAAAGGTCTGTGCATCATCGTTTAATCTCGAGGCTGCTTAAATAGATGTTCAGATGTATGTATGAATTAAGGTTTTTAATTAAAAATATATCATACTTATATACTTATCCACATATGCACTAATCACGTTCGGATCAAGGTCCACGAATTAATCTATGTACTAATTCAACAATTTTCTCTTTTAACTGCTGCACATTCTTGGTGCGTGATATTAAAAAAATATTTTATGCATTATATATCTATAAAATGAAGTTTCAATTAATTAGTGTGGTTTTAGTTATGCTATTTGATAAAAAATTTAAATCAAATCTAAGAAAACAAATTTGATAATTAATAACCTATATAATCTATTTTTAGTAATAAAAATAAATCTATTTAAAATTAAATTTATTTGAAAAACTCTAAGAAAAAGAGATAACGAGGAGTCAAATGGAAATAATAGAACAAATAAAATACACACACATTAATAATTAGAAAACAAATAAAATTTGAAAAGATATTTTGAAAAAAGATGAATATTTATTAAACTACAAAATAATACTTTTAAAATAATAAAATACAAAGATTAAAGTCGATGGACGGAAGGGTAAGAAGAAAATAATATGAGTGATTCGAATATAATAAATTAAAGGTGAGGGTGGCTATAATATATATATATATATATATAATAAATGAAAAAATCGAGTTGAAATCAATTAGATGTTACTTTAAAGATCAAAATGGTTACACTTTCATATTTAATATATTGTATAGATCAACGACAATATTAAGACTTTAAATCTCTAATATTTCACTGATATTTCTTTTTTGTTTAATTCAAATAGTATTTTATTTACGTCTTTTTTTGTTTTGCCAATGCGTCGACACTTTCCTATGCTTCTTGTTGTTTGATATTATTAATAGTAATAAAATAACCATAAAAAACAAAAGAAAAAACTAATACAACAGGAAAGTATCACTGTCTAAAAACTACGTCACGCATCACGATATCATGCGACTAGCTGCTTGTTGTCACGCGTGTTGCTGCCTCTGGAGTCTGGACGCCTCGCGCGCCCTAATGACCTTGACTTATGACGACATATATAATAAAATAAAATGTGATTGCGGTGAATATAGCATCAAATTGCAGTGGCTGATAATTTAGATTATGTTTAGAACCCAACTTTTAAATTAAAAATATTTTCTCAAATTATATATTATCAAATATATTATTTAATAATATTAAAAATAAAGCGTATCCACCTTTAATTTGAAGAGGAACCAGCTAATTTGAGACATTTGATTATGTGCATATATATATATATATATACACATACCGTCTTTTAACAAAAAATTATTAAATATATTATTATAGTTGAACATCAATTTATAATTGAATTTATTTTTTTTCTATTAATAATTAATTATCAATAAATTGCTAACAAACAAATAAACGTCGTCCATGTTTCGAGGAAGCCTCCATGTAAGATAGTCCAAGAACTCTTGGCAACATTTATGTTCTCCATTGAATTTGTTTGATCACGCTAGTGTAAAAAAATGAGGTTGACCTTAAAATTGGTTGTCCATGCGCTCATTAATTTAAAAAGTTCAGCCCATCCGAACTGTTTCAAATTTAAATTAGCAAGTTTAATGCAATGAATGCTATCCACACAGGTGCAGGTAGACCAAACCAGTTAATGAACATTTGTTTAATTTATTGGAAAGGGTTCCCCCATACTTCTCAAACTATTTAATTATGAAAGATACCCGATTCAATAAAGCTTGAGTGAAGCTTTCGATTGTTAATTAATCTACGAAAATTTAATCTCGAAATTAGTTTGATAACTATTCACGTGAGGTTGCCCGCTTAATTTAGGCTGTAGATCGATCCATTAACTAAGAGTTTGTTTTGAGTGATTTGAATAGGGATGAAAATTATGTTTATTTTGTAAAATTTAGAGTGGGTAAGAAAATTATATATATATATATATATATATTTAATATTTAATTTTAATTGAATAATGTGATGGTATATAGGTTTATAAAGTAATAAAAAAAGGAGTATAAATAGAAAAATTATAGAGATAGATATTGATTTGGTAGTTAATAGGTATAATGATTTAAAAATTATTAGTTAATTATAAAAGATAGAAGAGTGAAAATTTTGAATTTAAATTTAAATAAAATTTGTATGGTAAGATGTTTTGTTTATAAAATTTTTAAATGGTGGTAAATAGTGTAGAGTTTGGAAACAAATATAGCCTAAGCAAAATTTCAAATTGACTTTGAAATAAAACTCTAGGATTGGTTTTGAAATAATATTTTCATTTTGAATTTGGAAGGACATGTCTTTGGGACATGCAGAAGTGCAGCTTTGATTAATCAATGGCAACTTTTGAAAGAGATTCTGACCTCTCAATTGCACATGTAATCACTATTCTATGGATTAATTGTACATGACTTTTAGCACGCTTGCTATACATACAGTTTCAGACCTAAAAAATATATTATATCAGCCGACAATTTGACCTTCTCCAATATATTTGTCCGAACTCCAGTGTCAAAGTTCTTTCATCCCTCCTTTCTCCTCCATTAATGTTCTGCACCTCTTTCTTGCATTCGGCATCGATTCCTCAGGCCTGGAAATGACGGCATGGGGCGACGATTTCCGGCAAGATTTGGAGGCGGCGAAGTCGTACCGCTGCACTTTCTGCAAACGAGGGTTCTCCAACGCACAAGCATTAGGAGGACACATGAACATTCACAGGAAGGACAGAGCAAAGCTCAAGGAGTTTTCGGGCGACTACCTGCTTTCGCTGGACATCGGGAAGAGCGGGGATTGCGAAGATAGTCCTGATCAGTCCAACTCTTCTTCCGCCTCCAGGGAGAAACAGCTGATCACTTCGGAAAGTGACATGAAAGAGCTGTGCTCTGATGATCATAAGGAAAACCTGACAGGTCGTTTGACATTGTTTGCTGAGCCGCCACCGCCGTCGGTTGAAGAGGCGGCAGCGAGAGCGAGTAGTCAAGTTGGCGAGCATGCCGAGAAGAGAAAGATGGAAATGGGGTTTGGTGAATTAGACCTTGAACTCCGACTAGGACCTGATCCGCCACCTCATCACGACGCGAAGTCAAAGCCATTGTTCGGATATATATGCTGGAATTGAAGCCTTTCTGCAAAAGCCAAATGTCATACAAAGCTAAAATGCGTTGCCTGGATTGATCATACTGGAAGACTAGACTTAATTTCCATAGTTTTTTCTTCTCAGCATTTACAGCTGTAGCAGAGCACAATGGCTTCAAGTGCAAGTTCTTATGAAGCAGCGGAAGCAATATCTCTATTTATATGGTTAGTCCTTTCAAAATTTTTTGATAAATGTTATGAACACCGTAGTTTCTCAGGCATATGTGTGTGTGGGTGGGCGTCGGGATTAAAGATTTAGGAGAGATGTTGATTGGAAAAGGGAAATTTCGCTTCAGCTTTGATTCTTATAAATGTCCTCATTTAAGAGAGAATAATTATATATGTATATATACATATATTCCTCAAAGATGGACAGTTGAACGATTCTTCTCTTTCATGAGAACGAATCATATCTTCTTCACTACGAAGGGCAAGTCAGCAGCTTCAATGGCAAGTTCTGAAATAATTAAGCAACAGTTCCAAAAGCAGTTTCAATTCGTATAAAGGGATTTCTTTGACACGCTAATTGCTTTAGAGACTCAATTTTATGCCACAACGAAAAAGGATGAGAATAAAGGAGTGCGGAGAGGACACAAGGGCGAAAAAATGGACAAGGGATCAAACAAAGAAGACAGAAGAAAAGAAAACAAGCAATGAGAATTTAGCACAATGCCGTTTAAGCCTTTTTTGCAATAGCTCTAAGCTCATATCATCTTCTTGCATCACTGTCATGTCAATTTTTCTGTAACCTTTTTAACCAATTTAATTTACAATATTAGATAAGGACTTTTAAGAAGCTTAAGGTCCTTGGCTAATGCAGGCAGCCTTTCGTGTAATTATAATATCCAATATTCACTTGTTTATTCATCATTCCACAATTTTTTTTATGGTGGCTGGACTAAGAGTGCAGCGAGAGTCAACCACCTCTATTTTTTTTTATAGCTCGAAATAAAAATATAAAACTCAAACTTAAGCTTTAAGATCTAGCCGAGGTCAAGTTTGATTCAATTTATATAATTTTTTAAAATTTTAATATTAATTAATTTGAGTATTTTATAACTTTAATATATTATAAAAATAATGTTTCCAATAATTTGATTAATAAGAAGTAATAAACATTTAAAAATATACCTATTCAACTAAATTTAACTAAGAGGATAAATTTAAAATAAATTTTGAGAAAGAAATATCATTTTAAAACAATATGAAAATAACCATTGATAATATATTTTGAAACATAACTTAAAATTTATAAAGTAGCACATTAATTTTGAAAATTTTTTTTAAGGTTCTCGATCACATATTTGAAATATTTTAATAACTAGAAAAAAATAGTTTTTTTGGGATCTTCCATAAACTTTTCAATAATGTCATAATTTTAATAAATTAGAAAATTTAATATAATTTATATGATATTTTATAAATAATACATATTTATTATTTTGATAAAATTTTTGTAAATTTTCTCTATTATTTTCTTTGAGTTATATTTATTTTTTGTTATTTTAACTAGAAATTTTTAAATGTATTTTAATTGTTTCATTTGATAGAGTGAGCTATATCTATATCATAATCATACAGATTAATTAAAAAATTAAAAGTTCTCAAACTTTTTGCCTAAAATTTCATAAAATATAAAATAAAAAGTATGCATCAAAATTAAAATTTAATGTAGTCTATATATGTATATGCTTAACAATTACTATACAAGAAAATAATACTAAAGATGCATAATTTTATTAATGTATAATATTTATAGTTTATTTAAATTGTTTATCATTTTATTCTAATACAGTATTACGAACATTCCAAATTTTAAATGAAAATTTTATAAATTTTATTTCTAAAACACATACAAAAATTAAAATCCACATCTTATTTATTTTTAAATGAAATATTATACACCAATATGTTAATAAAAGATGCACAATTATACTAATATGCAATATCCAAAATTCATTTAGAATCTATACATATTTTAGTATACTTCCTCACATTTTTTTAAACTAAACTAAAATTTTGAATATCTTCAAAACTTTATAAAGAATTTTATATTTTAAAATTTTGAAATACATTTACTCAAACCAAACTTTAAAACATTGTATATACATGTAGATATCATATATAAAATAATTACTATAAATTAACATATTGTGACTAATTAAATATATTACCTGAATATATATTAATAAATTGTTATTTATATGCAGGAGAAGTTGGGCCGAATATTGTAATTCTAAGTTAATTTTAATATAATGATGTTGTGATTCCACTAAATAATTTATATGCTAATGTTGTAATACTACCATTCATGCAAAACATAAAGTAAAAGAGACCACAATGACACATGAAATATTCATGCAGTTTAGATGCTAAATTACTTCTATATCTATAGGGATTAAAGTAATCCACTATTTCAAGTAAGTACAACCAAATACAAAATTTTTTGTCTCTCTCTCACTTCATTTAAACCAATACCATATTTGATTTTAATTAGTTAATGCACTTCTACACTTTCTTTAGGTAAAGTGTTTAGTCAAAAGTCCTTTTTTTTTACTCTAATATATATATTGACATGAAATGAGCTCCTTACAAAAACTTGTACAAATTCAATATATCAATCTATCGAAGACAAGTCTGAAAATGTGGGTGTTTTTCTCAATTAAAACTCTAAATTTTCTCAAGTAAAAGCACATCCTAACTTTGCATGACTTCAACTATTTTCATACTTCATTTTATTCCAAGAAATTCAAGTGAATCAACGTTCAAATCATCCAAATTAACAGGTATAAGATTTGACTATAACATGTCCTTGTCAGTTGATGATATTAGAGTCCCAACTTTAATTTCCATCCTTGTGCATTGACCTTTCATATCTTGAGAAATTACTCTCATATTTATTTTTTTGAATCTTTCCTTATTCACTAATGATCTGACTTAATTTGATCTAACTTTTTCACCATTTATTACTACAAAATCTATTTGATAAGTCAACCTTCTAAATTACCTTATTAGATCATATTACCGCTACAATTCCATTATTAACTTTCCTTGTACGGTTTCAATTCCAATGTTGACTTTTTTTCTGCAGTAAACATTCGTATTTTCTAACTTTAATGATATATGATCTCGTGACATGGAAATAGTACACACTAAATTCCAGCTGATATTTGGTCAACTTTCAATTGATTTGATATGTTGTTCATCTCTTTAATAAATGTGGCAATAAATAAAGTTCAATGCTTCCGTGTTTATCAAGATCTTTGCCCTCCACACTATTGAAATTCTTGAAATGCAATTTTCCCATTTTTTTCAAGTGTTTTCCATCAATATTTTCTACAAATATTCTTATACCACGTAAGTGTCAACTTATAAAATACCAACATCTGAATAAGAAAAAATAGAGAAGGCTTGCCAGCTTGTGGGCTTTCCAACACAAAAATGAGCTCAAGTTTGAACTCAGCTAGACTTGAACTGAGTTTAAATAATGTCGAGTTTGAGTTAACTTTTAATCTAGCCATCTGGCAAGACTCGTAGACTAACTTGACTATTTTGAACCCGAGGCTGGACTAATTTAGCACATATATAGTCTGTACCAATCAAATACAGCCATGTGTTGTATATGGTTCCATTGTTTATCTTTCCCATTCCTACTCACTGAATATATAAAAACCAGCGTTTTCCCTGAAAAAATAAATAAAGAAATAAATCTACGTCCACCCAACAAATGTGAGGGGAAAAGAATAAGATGTAGAGAAAAGTCAGCAGCCTGACTCCACTGGATTTCCATTTATTCACATACTATTTTAACTGAAATGCCAAGAAAAAGGGCAATCAACCAATGAAACTGTAGCAAGATCGGTAAATTTTCCATGAGCGGCCATAACTGGTTTGACAGCAGCTGGATTCTCCTGTTAATCCATATTCATGTCATTTGCAGGGACTTTCCACAATTTTGTCATTAAGGATGCCTCATTATTCTTCACAAACCTCCATTGATGACCCTTTGAAACCCTGGAAACATCTCTCCTCTCCATCTTCCAAGTTCGCCTATTCAGGCCCAAATAATTTCATGAAAATTTTTTTAGCATTCTGCATTGTCGCGGGGCTTTCTTTCTGTTTCTTCTCAGTTTTCACCGGCTCTAAATGGGGTTTCAGTTGCCCCGGATGCGATCGGACTCACGTCCACGCTTCTTACCTTGAACTCAACCATAGCGCGCGGGAAGAAGGAACAGCCATTTCGCACATTCTTTTCGGAATCGGCGGGTCGGCCGAGACCTGGAGCCACCGCCGTCGCTACTGCGAGCTCTGGTGGAAACCCAACGTCACCCGCGGCTTCGTCTGGATCGACAAGGAGCCGCGTGGGGGAGGCCAAGGGTGGCCCGAAACGTCGCCTCCGTACAGAGTCTCGGCCGACACGGCGAGTTTTAGGTACACCAGCTGGGGCTCAAGGTCGGCCGTGCGGATCGCGAGGATTGTGAAGGAGAGCTTCCAGCTTGGACTGGAAAACGTGAGATGGTTTGTGATGGGAGATGATGACACGGTTTTCTTTACGGAGAATTTGGTCAATGTGCTGAGAAAATATGACCACAAGCAGATGCATTATATTGGTAGCACTTCGGAGAGCGTCCAACAAGACGTCGTGCATTCTTATTCCATGGCCTACGGCGGCGGCGGGTTCGCCATCAGCTACCCCCTGGCGGCGGAGCTGGTCAGGATTTTGGATGGGTGCATTGATCGCTACGCGGATTTGTACGGGTCCGATCAGAAGGTTGGGGCTTGCATGGCTGAGATTGGTGTACCTGTCACCAAAGAACGTGGTTTTCATCAGGTAATTTAATTTGTTTATTGACATCACAATTGCATGTGTTTTTTCATGATTGAAATCGAAAGGGCTCAAGAATGTTTCTTTTATTCTACAAGTAATCTTCTTCTTTCTTCTATGACACAATGCGTTAATTTAATCAAGCGCCATTAATTAGATATTAAACATCGAGGATCATTTGTTCGAGAAAGTTCATGGCTTGAAAATTTACGTTGGATCTTAATTATTATTATTTTTTTAACTACGAGGACGAAAGTTTATGTTAATATTGAGAGAATGCTGTCTAGTTATGACTTCCAGTTGTAACTGAATGTCATCGCACCCGCACAAAATGGTGTGGCATTAAAATTTGCAATCATCCTTAAATGTCGAAGCGTCAAAAGGTGAGTGAATATGCAATTCCAGGCAACCATCCATCAAATTATGTTATGACAAGTTTGCATTGTTGGCACTGTGTCAATTCCATACAATAACTATCAGAAAATAATATTTTACTTAATCTAACTCTACTACCACCCGTTCAAATAATAATTTCTTTTTCCACTTCACCATTTTGTTCATTTTTTGGTTTGCTAGAGTTAATTCATGTTTCTGCGTTGTACAGCTGGATATACGAGGAAGTCCATACGGCTTACTCTCCACACATCCTTTAGCACCTCTTGTGTCACTACACCACCTAGACTACGTCCAACCCTTGTTTCCAGGCACCAACCGCGTCGACTCCATCAAAAAGCTCGTGGAGGCCTACAAATCCGACCCAACTCGGGCACTGCAGCACACTTTCTGCTACGACCTCTCCCGGAACTGGTCTATCTCTATGTCATGGGGCTACACCGTGCAGCTGTACCCATTTCTGGTAACAGCAAAAGATCTGAACACCCCATTGCAGACGTTTCTAACGTGGACTTGGGATCAACAGCCGTTCACGTTCAATACCCGGGCCTTGGTACTGAACCCGTGTGAGAGACCTGTCTTGTTCTATTTTGACGGGCTTGAGGAGTTTGGCAACGGGAGCACGTTGACGGGGTACGTGAGGTCTCGTGCTGTGCGGTGGAGGCAATGCGACAGGGAAAATTATGCGGCTGCTTATTTGGTGAAGGGGTTTAACGTCTCTGCTAGCTTTCTTGATCCTCAATATTTCAACAAGGTAACAAGCTACTCAAACCCTTCAATCTCTTCTTTTTTCCCAATCTTCTGTATTTTCGATGATTCAATATGTTGTGTTTATAAAAACAGGCACCACGTAGACAGTGCTGTGAAATAAGGACTGGCTCAGACGAACAGGACGGCGCGGTACAAGTGAGAATCAGGAATTGTAATCAAGGGGAATCGGTAACGCCTCCATAACATCGTCGATCTCGCAGAAGAATTTCAACACCTGGGATTGACTTTTTCTGCGACCAAAGAAGCAGCTCGCTTGGGTCTTGGCAGTTGCTGCGGCAGCTTGCAAACGTGAAGGGTAAGTGTACAGCGGGAGTTCAGCTGAATCTGGGCTATCAATCACAGTGTACAGATATAGTTGCAGTCAATGCAAACTTATGCTCCCGGTGTTTGCTGTTTTTTTTCTTTTTATTAGTGAGTCTCGTCAACCGAATAGTTTCTTGGCCATTTTTTTGGTTTATTTCTCTTTTATAGTTACTGTTTCTATCTGCTGCTTGGGAATGGCAGGCATTGTTGCAAATTGGAACGTACACAGAGAGAGTGTAGTTAGTGATAGACAATCCCTGGAGTTCATCTTCAAGTCAAAGATTTTTTTCTTCTGATGTGTGTAAATACGACGTCGTAAATGTTTGTTTCTTCTGAAGATTAGTCTCCCTCTGTAAATCTCTCTCCTGATAAAGAACTGAACGTCCCACGCTTATATAAGACATAAAAAAAGGCAAAACACCAACAACTGCATAAAAACTCAACCGAGTCATTTCTATATTGTTTTCAATCGTGCTTTCTTTAGATATAGAAATATACGTATATGCACATATATTTTTTTTGTCTTTTACGTTATCACATAATTTCTTTCTTCATGGTGGAGCCAATTTCTGTATAATTTTATTCGCGACTAGACGTGACATGTCAACACTCAACTCCTAATGACCCATTCCCAATGACTTCTAATTGATGTCCTACATAAACTGCGTATTCAAGTAGCACACCTCGCGAACCCCATAACTGTCTTTTCATTAAAATGAGATAATTTTTTATTTTTGCAGACCGAGGGCATTCAATTTTGATCCTTTTGCCTATCGTTTTCATGTTTCTGGACAAGTGTATTCCGTAGAAATTGGTAGTAACTCCTGAGAAGTTCATGTCAGAGCTCACACCTTATGGATGTCCAATCCGATGTACAAGTCTCTTCTTCTATAAAACTATCCGAAAGATATCAAAAGAAAACACCATTTTTTGTAATTCTTCATGTAAGTAAAACTAATCATACTAATACTTAAGGAGGAAATAAAAGCAATATTTTAAAATTCGAATCGATCATCAAATCAGGAAATGTGTTTAATAGTTACTTATTCAATTGTTGGTTCCACCATCATTGAACCAATGATTTTATATTTATCTTTTAAATATTATTCATATGCTAAACATATATAAAATAATAAATATTACGAAAAAAAAATTAAACTTTAATTTTAAGCATTTTTTATAACTATAATAGCTAAATATATTGCATTGGTAATAATAAGAATATTACAAAAATAAAATCAATCAACACTGATCTAATAAATAAAATTGTGAAAATATGCATCAAAATTAAATCTTATCAAACTATTTAATCAAAATATAGTAGAATTATAATAAAGTCCTAGATTTTTAATATGTGACATTTTGAAAAAGAATTTGTCCAGAATATAAATTTTTTTTTTTATATAAATGAGAATAAATCAAAAATATATTATGATAAACAGTAAAAATAGAATTAAGAAGAGGAAAAAATTAAGAATTAAGAATTTATTCATTTATCAATTTGAATCTTCAGTTTTCACATGGGTTCACTTGATTTAATGGTTTAACCGTGGTTTATCCAGTTTTATTGCATCTAGTTTTTAAATCCTATCTAAACATTTTTTTTGATCAAGGGTCAATTTTTAAAACACTGAATAAAAGCCTAAACACGAACTTCAAACTCTACAGATAATAATGTCTTGTGCCCATGCTACATTTGGATAAAAATTTGTATCATTTTCATTCCTTCAAAATTCACCTCACTAAATATAATACTTATCCAATGAACACTTTTTTATCTTTTATTTTTTTTTCACCCTTATTTTTATACGCTTCTAAATTTTTGCTTCAATTTGTCTCTCCATGAGAACATACATCCAAACAAAGCCCTCATTTTTGTTTTTATCTTTTTATAATCAAAATTCATAATCGAGTCCCATGCCAACCAGCCACCTCAAACATGTGCTCAAGTAATACTCAATCCCGTGGCGGTAAGAAACTCCAAGCCTGAGGCAATCCACAGGATTTTCCCGAAATTAAACAAACTCCCCAACAAACCATGTCCCTCTCCCCATTTCACGCTCTTCCATGTAACCAATCAAACTCTTGCCCTTGGCCCCTAATCACAAAACCCTTCACCAATTGGCAATGCCACCTTTTTCTCATTAAAATATAAGTAGATACAAACCAGTCAACGATCGCCACATTATTCTGATCAAAAATACTACGTGCTAAGGAACTCAAAACTTGGCTGCTCTGTTACTACCACCCACGGGGCTGTCAACCGAACAATGGTACTGCGTTTTTCCCGCTACTTTCAACCTGTACAAACGCATGCTGCTAGTTTCAACCGTCTGTTTCTTCAAAACTATCGAACTGAATCAGTCAAAACAATTTCTTCTTAATCACGCTAATAAAGGGGCGGTTTATTGTGTCCGTCTCTCTCACTTAATAGAACAAGAAGGCGCTACATTTTTAGCCGAAAGGCAATTTTCAACTCGCAATTTTGATCGAGAGAGTGACGGGATTGAAGTTCGTGTCAGCTTAAAAGTTGTTTCGAATTAAGCGCTTGGTTTTTTGTATTCAGCTGAGTTTCATTCCCAACATGCATCTGCTGCGTTGTTCACTTCCTACAGCAATTCTTGTGCAGCTGAACGTAAACGGTTCCAGAGCGACAAACTCGGTTCCGAGCACCAGATTCTTCGGCGACGGCCTGAAAAAGATGAGCCCAAGAGCAAACAGCTCCGGGATTTCATCCTGGAAATTCAAGGTCGTTGCAGAAGTCGACGAGGAGAAACGGACGGACAAGGACAGGTGGAGGGGACTGGCGACAGACATATCTGATGACCAGCAGGACTTCACAAGGGGAAAGGGAATGGTAGACACCCTTTTCCAGGCTCCCATGGGCTCCGGCACCCACCATGCTGTCCTGAGTTCCTATGATTACATCAGTGCCGGTCTTCGACTGTAAGGACTGTAATTCAGCTTCAAACTTCTTGATGTCAATGTTCGGTTACCCTTCAACATTCCATTTTATGATTTTTTTCTTTTTAATCTTTTCAGGTACCGGTTTGACAATAATGTGAATGGATTCTACATTGCCCCTGCTTTCATGGACAAACTAGTCATTCACATTGCCAAAAATTTCATGAACCTGCCCAACATCAAGGTTTGTTGTTGTTCTTTGCATTTTTTAGCAGCCTTCTTAGTGATGTAAGAAGAAAGAACAAATTTAATAAATACTGTCAAAATTCCTTCCAGGTTCCACTCATCCTGGGCATCTGGGGAGGTAAGGGTCAGGGGAAATCATTCCAGTGCGAGCTTGTTTTCGCCAAAATGGGAATCAAGTAAGTCAGGCATATTTATGATTCATGAGTACAAAAATTGTCCAGAATCAATTTCTGGTGGCACCTGACAGTCTTGCATTTTCCCCACGGCCATTCCAGCCCCATCTCAATGAGCGCTGGAGAACTGGAAAGTGGGAATGCGGGGGAGCCTGCTAAGTTAATCCGGCAAAGATACCGTGAGGCAGCAGACAGGATTGCAAAGGGGAAAATGTGTGCCCTCTTCATCAACGATCTCGACGCCGGCGCCGGTAGGCTTGGAGGAACTACGCAATACACAGTCAACAATCAGATGGTCAACGCCACCCTCATGAACATTGCTGATAATCCAACTAATGTTCAACTCCCTGGAATGTACAACAAGCAGGAAAATCCTCGGGTCCCCGTCATCGTCACTGGAAATGACTTCTCAACATTGTATGCTCCTCTCATTCGCGACGGCCGTATGGAGAAATTCTACTGGGCTCCAACAAGGGAAGATAGAATTGGTGTTTGCTCAGGTATCTTCCGGACTGACAACGTTCTGAGAGAAGACATTGTCAAGCTTGTTGATTGCTTCCCTGGACAATCTATCGGTAAGTCACAATAAGGAAAGTTCAGCATAATGTGAGTCATTCAGGGATCGTATTGATGATCAATCCTTTGATCTGCCTGCAGACTTCTTTGGTGCTATCAGGGCCAGAGTGTACGATGATGAAGTGAGGAAATGGATTTCAATTGTAGGAGTGGAAAACGTAGGGACAAAGCTAGTAAATTCCAGGGAGAAGCTGCCTGAATTTGGGCAACCGAACATGACACTTGCTAAGCTCATTGAGTACGGTAACATGCTTGTCCAGGAGCAAGAAAATGTGAAAAGAGTTCAATTAGCTGACAAGTACATGAAGGAGGCAGCCCTGGGCGATGCCAATGAGGACGCCATCAAGAATGGAGCTTTCTATGGTTAGCACCCTTCCCTCCACAGGGTTTGAATGAGAGGTTTGCATCTGGTTTGGGCTCGGAGGTATTAGCCAGGCCAAATTTGCTGAGAATGCCTGTTGTGTGGTTGCAGGGAAAGCTGCTCAACAAATGAGAGTTCCTGTGCCGGAAGGCTGACCCGAATGCTACAAACTTTGATCCCACTGCAAGGAGTGATGATGGAAGCTGTGTCTACATTTGAAACTAATTGTTCATTTTTAGCTCAAGTAAATAACTAGTTCGATCAGGACTTGTTTGCAATAGTCCTTTTCCATTTTCCGAGAAGTATACTTGTTCTGTCCTTCCTGTTGATGTTCTCAAGATTACATAAGATGGAACAGATGTTAAGTGAATTTATGATATATATAATCTCCTAATGGCATGGCGGGTTTGGAAACATCAGAAATCATAAAATCACAAAGGTTATGTTTGGAACCCAATTTTCAAACCATATAATATATCAAGCTTCATACTCTTAAATATATCATTCAACGTCTTCATATAGATTCAAATTCAAAATTTTCCTCTCATTTATATAATTAACTAATTATTTTTCAATTATTACACATATTCAGAATCAAATCAATACCTATATATGACATGTATATACTCACATTCATTTTTATCTATATTTATAACATAATTATAATCTTTATAAAATATCACATCATCTAATCGTTATTCTATATTTATACATTTATTGAAATAAATTATATTATTTATCTCATTAAAACATCATTTTCAAATACATTACTTATCTCAATATAACTAGAACATCATATCAAACAAAAACCTCCCTTCCAAACATAGCCAAAAATTTTATTGTTGGCGAAAAATGACACATAGCCCTGGTGTCCTGATATTAATAACAGGGGTACAAAACAGGGGCATGGAGCCAATTTTTTCAGTTCATCTGGAAGTCCCAATTTGCTAGATTGTGGGCAGCCTTCAAGTTGTACTGTTTTTTGTTTTTTTTAAAAAAAAAAAAAGAAAAGAAAAGCAATTACAGCGCTGCTAAATCTGTATTTAATCACGATTAAGTACTCCTGACATATTTGAAAGGTGGAATGGCTGCTTTCATAAATTGCATTAAATCAGTCAAGTCGTGTCCTTGGGGCTTTAAGTGTAAATTAAACATATTCAATTACAGGCCTTTGTAGGTCGAATGGTATTGAAAACTTGAGCATTAGTGCACATTTAACATTTGTATACTGCAGAAATTGAAGTAGTTGGATTTCGCAGACAAGTCTCTGTGAATATGAAATTAAGATTCCTTTGCTGGATGCAACTGTTGTCAGACTTACAAATCAGCAAGAACCTTCTCTCCCACAGGTTCTTCCACTTAATTGGATGTCAATAATATCTTCAGCTTAATTTTCCAGAATAAAGTTTAGAAGAAAGACTCATACTTAATTTCTTGCACTTTAGAATTAAAAATTCCGACTTAGAAAAGAGTCCAGTAACGAGCAAAATGGAGGTAGAAGACGGAAACATCAACTCAAATACGTCAGCAATACACAGAATGCACTAAACTAAAGTTAGCCTCCGTAGTTACGACGATTCCTTCTGCAATATCTACCGTTGGATGGCTACCGCTTTAGCCATCTGAAGGGTGTCATCTGCAGTTAATTTAAACGCACTTTCTGTTTGCAGTTGACCATTAAGAAAAAGGAGAAACCTGACCACACAAATATTAAAGCCCCGCCTTGTCTTTCCCTTACGGAGCAGAGTTCTTGAACTTGCCTGTCACCAAGAACCTGTCTTTCGCACTCTTCTTGCAATGGCCAGTTATCTCGGACTGTTTTTCTCTTTCGTTATCTTCTCAATCCAAGCTTCATCCCAGCTCGATGAATTTGCCTATACGGGATTTGGTGATCCAAACACCAACATAAGCGTAAATGGGGTCGCTCTGATTGATGACAATGGGATTCTTCAGTTGACCAACGAGACCAGTAGATTAATAGGACATGCCTTTTACCCTTCACCGATTCGGTTCAAAAACTCCACCACCGGCACGGTTTTCTCCTTTTCGACCTGTTTCGCGTTCTCAATTCATCCAGAGTACCCGAAGCTCGGTGGCCATGGCCTGGCCTTCACTATTGCTCCCTCCAAGGAGCTTAAATCAGCCCTTCCGAGTCAGTACTTGGGCTTGCTGAACTCCAGCGATGTCGGAAACTTCTCCAACCACCTTTTGGCCGTCGAGTTTGACACGGTTCAAGATTTTGAATTCGGAGACATCAACGATAACCACGTAGGCGTCGACATCAACGACCTGGCGTCGAACAAATCCGCCGCAGCAGCGTATTTCGACAATGATACGGGGAAACACGACCTCAACATCAAGGGCAGCAAGCCCATTGTGGTGTGGATCGAGTACGATTCTCCTACAAATTTGTTGAATGTTACGCTGTCGCCATCTTCCTCGAAGCCCGGAACTCCCATCCTGTCTTTTCAGGTGGATCTCTCCCCGATTCTTGAAGAGCTTATGTACGTCGGATTCTCCTCTTCAACGGGTTTGCTCGCGAGTTCGCATTACGTTCTGGGCTGGAGCTTCAAAATGAACGGAGAAGCCAAATCTCTGGATTTGGATTCTCTTCCCTCGGTTCCAGGAACCAATAAGGAACACAGCACAAGCCTAATTGTAGGCCTCTCAGTTGGTGCAGTTGGTTTCATAACAACTTCGATCTTGATTGTTGTTTTCATTATAAGAAAGATTAAAAATGCGGAAGTGATAGAATCGTGGGAGCTTGAAATCGTCCCACACAGATACAAGTACCAAGAGCTCAAGAAAGCCACCAGAGGTTTCAAGGACAGTGAGCTGCTAGGCTCCGGAGGATTCGGTCGAGTGTATAGAGGGACACTTCCCAATGCCGAAACCCAAGTTGCTATCAAGCGTATCTCGCACGAGTCCAAGCAGGGTGTTCGTGAATTCATCTCTGAAATTTCTAGCATCGGCAGACTCCGCCATAGAAACCTAGTCCAGTTGCTTGGATGGGGCAGGCGTGGAGGCGATCTTCTGCTTGTTTATGACTTTATGCCCAACGGAAGTTTAGACAAGTTTTTGTTTGATGAACCGAAATGTGAGCTGAGCTGGGAACAGAGGTTCAAGATCATCAAAGGCGTTGCTTCTGGGCTTTTGTACTTGCATGAAGGATATGAACAGGTTGTGATACACCGAGACGTCAAGGCCAGTAATGTTCTGCTGGACGGTGAAATGAACGGCCGGCTCGGAGATTTTGGGCTGGCAAAGCTGTACGATCACGGGTCGAACCCGAGCACGACTCGGGTGGTGGGCACGTTGGGTTACCTAGCACCGGAGCTGCCGAGGACAGGGAGGGCCACGACAGGTTCTGATGTGTTTGCGTTTGGCACTCTGCTGCTCGAAATCACATGCGGCCGCAGGCCTATTGAGTCCAAAGCAGGGCCTGAGGACTTAGTCTTGGTTGATTACGTGTGGAACAAGTGGAGAGAAGGAAGAATCCTCGATGCGGTGGACCAGAGAATGAAGGGTGAGTTCGATGAAAATGAGGTTGTAATGATGCTGAAGTTGGGTATAATGTGTTCGAGTAACGAACCCCTGGCCAGGCCCAGCGTGAGGCACGTGGTGAGTTACTTGGAAGGCGAGATGGAGCTGCCGGAGGTGATGCGGCCGCCAGGGGCCTGCGCCGATGAGGTGGGATTCGAGGATTATTTACGTTCGTATGCGTCTTCCTCGTTTGACAAGACAAGTTCTTACACGGTGCTGGCCAGTGAGGATGTTGATAGGAGTTCTGCATCTGTTAATGCATCACCTCTTACAGTTCTCCATGGTATAGGGGAGGCTAGATAGTGTATTGATGAGCATAAATTTATTTTTCTTACATGTAGAATGTTTAATTTTGCAGAACCACAAGAACATGTATGAAGGGTTGGTGAGCATAGTAGTGCTGATTTTTCTGCCGAGAAATGACTTCATTTTTTCTCACAGTTCTCCCCTTCTCTTCCTGTCTTTCCTCTTCCACTCGAATCAACGTGTTGAGCAGAGACTTAGACGAGGGAACCGTGTGATTTGTCTGCTTAATTATATGCACGATTCTTTTAGCAGATGTGCAAGTGGTCAATGCCAAGTTCGTCTGCACTCTTAACAACAGTGATGTCAAGCTTATTGTCCTTTCTAAATTGAAGTTAATCAAGACATGATCGATGATTCATCTGTCATGATGTTTTAAATTTGGCGTCTTCCTCCTTTCTGTTGGGTTGATTATTAACATCTCAAATTCAAAACTGGCAATCAATTAAGAGTAACTTTTTACAGTTAACCTCCGATCTATCGACCTTCAATGCTGGTAATCTAAAATCTGACACGCGACAAGCTCTCCATGCCAATATCAAGTGACTCACGGATGACATATATGCCAAGGGCTTTGAGGTACACACATTTCATTTGTGGTACTTTCACCTAGAAATTTTGTCCCTACATTATTATATTCATTTCACTTTTTTTTTTTTTTTGAAAAAAAAATCTCATCAAACTACATATGTGCCCATTGCGAATATTTTATTTCTGCGACATATAATATTAATAACATAACCATCATTAATTTCACGTCTAATCATTACCCTCACATTTTTTGAGAAAACCTATTTAATTACAATCATACTTCAATTATTCACTTCAAAAAATTTTCCACCATTATCTCTCGGAATGAAAGTCACCGTGCCAAATAGTCACCTAATTGCACTCTTATGTCAGTTTATTATATAATATAATCTTTTATGATAAGATATTTTGTTTTGTTTTGTTTTGTTTTTCTAAGAAAACTTATCATCTCCCATTGAAGATGCTGAACCTTCCTCCGAAGAGATGGCCACCAAACAAGAAAATATCATCTATCTATGCTATATATTAAATTAGTAAAAAGTTGATTACATGACATAAAATTAATCTTTTGTATTTGTTTGAATAGTGAAGTATTTTAAATTTTTAAATTTTTATTTTGAATTATGATTTTAATGAGGTAAGTGGATTTGAAATTTCTTTTGTCTGAGAGTCCTTTCAAATCCGTTCTCTGAATCATTTCTTCAAATTTAAATCCATCATATTACTTTTTTTATTATTCCAATTTTCATTAATAATTATTTCTTAGTTTTAATTTATTATATTTTTCTTCTTTAATTCTTTTATCTATTTTAATTCTATACTGTATATTAAGAGAGGAGAGATAATTTTAATTATATAATGTTAAATTACTATAATACCCTTGTTTAAATAGTTTTTTTAATTTTTCCTTCTTTCTCCATTTTGTTTTGATATAACTCTATTTTTTCTTTTATATTTTTTTTTTAGCTTTCAATTCTCTCTTCCTATCTTCTTTTAATATTCATGTGCTCTTCATTTTAAATTAATATTAGTCCTGTAGTGATTGGTTACAACAAACAAAAGAGTATAAGTTATATACAAATTTGCACACGTATTTGTGTCATTTTACCTGTACTATATTATTAATAGTTTAGATCTAATTTGGTTTCATATTGTAAATTTACAACATTGTCCTTAATTAATAAATTTACACCATTACCCTTACTGCCTTACACATTCCCTTCAATTCTATACAACATATTTATACTTGCATTATTATAAAAGTGAAACTTTTTAATTGCACATTGTAGAATTACACAATTGTTTTTAATTATTTTCTTTTTCTATCATTTTCATTTTTTCTCTACTTTTAACATATTACTTTTATCAGTTTTTCTTGCCTCTTTTTTGTTTTCAAATCTTTTTATCTTTAAATTTTTTAATTACTTTAAATGTCCTGTAAATTTTAGATTTAATAAATTTTATGATTTAAAATATAATAATTTTTAAATTTATATATAATTTTGCACATAGAGTGCGCCACATGTACTTGTAATCAATGAAGCTAAAATTTTGGAAGCATCTGCAAAGCAAGGCTATGTTTGGAACTGCATACTCAATTTCCGTACGTCCCCTCAAACTTTATACAATCAAACAAACACACATACTCACATGCATGTATGTATATATATACTATAAAAGTTAGTCATTAATTATTTTTTTGTATATTATCACATTATTTAAATATTATTATATATGTTATATATATTTAAATAAATTAAACTTTTTAAAACATTAAAATTTTACGGCCAAATATATTTTTTTAGCTCCAAGGTAATCACCATCAAACATTATCTCAGCAAACCCCATTCCACAGCAAACCCCATTCCACACACAGGCCAAGTGTTTTGACAAAATTGTGGAAAACAGAAACCCTTCTACACGGCAAGTCGTTTGATTTCTTCCTCAGATCACATCACACCTTGAGAGAGAGACCACTGGACTTGGCTCCTTACCCCAAATAGGAGCTAGAAATTAAGTATCAAATAGATCGAAAGGTGGAACACTGCAGCTGTGTGTGGTCGGCCCACTGCTGTATGTATGGAGAATGGCGATATTGAATAGATTGGTTGGATTTTGTTTTCTTAAATAAATCATACTGAATCTTAAAGTTGTCAAGTGGCATTGACCACCAAGCGAGCTATGATGCCCCATCTGAAAGTTGGTTGATTAGTGATAGACTTTAAAAAAGTCTTTTAGGTGGTGACTTCTTATCACATCCAACATATCCCACCAATAAAGCACACGCCAAAGACTCCGCTTTCCCTTTACACTTTAAATAATAACCACAAACATTATTTAAACCTTTCCTTAAATTTAGATCCTATCATTGTACAGATTCATCATAATCCGTGGAGAAGCCATGTCCTAGATACAATCTCCAATCCCAATTGTTTTCCCTCTGTTTCTTGGCCTATCCCATATTTTTACTAATATTCAGGGACCAAATCGTTAATTTACAGAATAATACATGGGACAGAAATTTCAAAGGACAAAGATAGCAAATGCGGACAGAAATTTCACCATCTTGGTGTTTCGCACGGGACACGAAAACAAGAAAAAGTCAAAAGACAGCAGCAGAAAGGCAAGAAAAAATTAACATGTTCGCACAACTAGAATTGATTTCCGATAATATCTGGGAATTTAGAAGCGCGCTCAACAGCTCAAAATCTGTCATCATTATTATAATTTAAAAATCATTAAGTCACAATTTTGTAAAGAAGTAGAAAGTAATATTATTAATTAGCCAATTCTTGGTGGTTTAGAAACTTACCCGGAGGAATCGGAGAAGATCCGATCCAGTGTGACGGACCAGTCGGATGGAACCACGTGGACATGAGTCCCGGAAGGCATCTCTTCCTTCATCTTCTTTTCTGCTGTTTCTGCTGCTAGCCCTACCAATTCAGGCCATGTTGATTTCCCATTGTTTGCCCACTTCTTCCTTCTTCACTCAATAATACATTTTAAATGCGATTACCAACAAAAGGAATTAAATCAGTTAGTACAAATAAACATACTCAATTATTTAACTCAAAAATAAAAATGTAAAGAAAAGAACAATTGAGCAAAATATTCAATCACCTTCGTCTTCCCCCCGAGGCAGACAACTTCGCCGACTGGTTGTGGGAAACATTTTGTGGTTGGCTCTCCTTGTCAGCCATTAGCTAGTAATTAGGTTGAAGTATGAATGAATTTAAAAGATTTTAATTATGTGCCATATGTAGGGTACATATTCTCATCAAGAAACAAAGAATAAAGATAAAATAATCTTATATATGTGTCCATTACTTTGATGAAGTGGACATAGCTTCCATTTCTTGGCTTGGGTAAGGCATAAAATATGTATTATTCTAATCAACAAACAAAGAATAAAGATAAAACAATCTTATATATGTGTGTCCATTACTTCGATGATGTCGACATAGATTCCAGTTCTTGGCTTAGATTAGGAATAAAATATGTGCTATGCATTGATTATTGGTTACAAATGCCGTCCTTGCATCCTTTAGTAATTAATGTTGTATATTTTCATGGTGGAGGCCAGAGTATACGTTGGTCGGATAATAATAGGGTAATCTTAAATTAAGAACGTAAATTAAGGATTAATATGCAATCTTATTTTGTGTAATTAAAATGGCATGAATGAGTCATTTTTTTTTTAAAGATATCAAACAAATTTACAAGCTTTAATTCATGGTAGCTAGAGTATAAAGAATAATTAAGTGGGGATTATTAGAATAATTTACTATCATTTTTTATATGTAAAACAAAGATGGATAGTCTTTGTTTGTTTCCCAATTCTACACCCACCCAAATTTTTATAATTATTTACAATTAAACTAGTACCATTGTTTTTAAAATCCGTCGGATCGATTGGTTCAATCAATTTAACTGGAACTCATGCGTGTTTTGAGTAATTTTCTGTTTTTTTAAATTTATGTAATTATTTATTTACTTGATTGTGAAGAAAGGAGAAGAGAGAAGAATGGAAAGAAAAAAAATGATTTAAAGGAGGACGAGGGAAACAATAGAAAAGAATCAATTGAAAGGCACCAAAAGAAGGAAAACAAATAAAGAAATAATGAACATGTATAATAGGAAAAAATCTCATTCCATTATAATTGTTTTAACAAATATTGATTATTTTTTTGCCTTTTATATGATTATATAAAAATAACTAAGTAATTTCCATTATAATTTGTTTATATGATTATATATTTTCAGGACCATTCGCCCCTTTGAAACATACTCAATTTCTCTTTACCATGCAAAATAAATAAAAAAAAACACTAAAACACACGATGCCCACACACATTCACATATAAGTACTCTATATATATAAACAGCCACCTGTGATCCCAACTATATTCCTCATACATTACGTCCAAACTGGCACGTAATTATTTTGAGATAAGCAGTCTGCATGATCTAAATTTAGGCCTAAGAGGAAGGAGATACCAATATACTTTTCTAACATCCTGCTTTCATTATGATGGACCAACAAGTAATACTTAATAATCTTTGGATCCATAGCACCATCATTAGGAAGAGAGGGCAACTGGCTGGTGTCGAAGAGATCAACAAATTTGTGAATAGGATCTTTATCCTTTGATGATACAGCTACAAGACCTATTTGCATGCACGTGAACAATGGTAAGATAAGCAATTGCTTCAATACCTGCCAACTCATTATTTAGCAGAAGGTTGAAAAGCAAAAGAAAGAAGAAAACACAGCAGATGAGGAAAGAACAACCACCAAGGTGCAAATAATTATCTACGAGTAGAAAGGCTTACAGGCCAGAGGATGATCCAAAGCATCATCTTTTGAAAAGGAGGCGGCATTCACCAGCTCTTTGTTGAAATTTTGAAACCATGGTGGCACAACCTCTTGCTCAGATGCTGTACAAACAAACAAACAGTCGCTTAAATTTATACCTAATATTCTTTATAGGAAGAGATCATAATACAATGAAGTGGTTCTGTCACTTGAGGACCTCAAAAGTAGGTATATAATGTTATGCTCACATCCATAAATAGTAAACTAGATAGCATATTAATCGTTTTCATATAGTTGCCACCAAATATGGTCAATATGCAAAACATTGTACAAAGATATATGCTCAATATGCAAAACATTGTACTCACAGAGAATTATGCTCAATATGCGAAACATGTATTGGGCATTAAAGATTTAGGGATTCACAGCTAACTTGCTATTAAAGACTCAATATCTGATGGATCTGAACATAGTCCAGAAATGTCTTTACCTCCCGCAAAGGTGATAATTTGTTTTAACCTCTCCTTTGCCTCCTGTATTGTGAGTGCTAAGATTCAGGAAAAAAGAAAAAAAAAAAATAGTGAACATTTAAATTTCCTAAATCCAGCATCTATACCTCGAATTCTTAAGATATAGATGATGAAAGTGACACGGTTAAAAAATTGATATGTCCATTACAGTTCACATACACCACACCGGAAAAATCATAAATATTGCGTCTGATGACAACAGCAAGATGTTGTTAGCACAAAAAGCCACTTGAATAACACTGATCGTTAATTTTTCATAATAATGGTCAGTTGACTCCAATAAATATCCTTTTGAAAGCAACAGGATCTGGCAAAGTCATCTTCAGCTCACGAAACAATCAGAGATTGTCAATCTATGGTGGAGAGTGCAATCATTGACCTCCAAATGGTTGTCAAGCAATTTAGCCCTCAAACAGGCTTAACCGATTGGCATTTTATGATCCCCGGTGGAAATTTTGCTCATTATTATAACTGACTAACCAAGACATCATTTCTATGAGTAAACTGAATACAATGTAAACATTAACATTACTCTAATAGGTACAACAGATTCTCAGTGCTGATTTGCTGAATATCAGCAGTTGCAACCTAAATGTTTATCAATTTCATTCAAAACATATGTATCACTTGCCTAATAGAAGGTTTCTCATAAAAAAATAACAGAATTAAGCCATCACAGGCCTATTCCTTGGTTTTAAGATGCTCACTCGCTTGAAGAAAAGTACTTGACAATCAGGACAACGAAATGCTACACGGAGACAAATCCATCAGCAAACCATTGCACGAACTCCAACAAACTGTGATGTAAATTAACACAATATCTAGCAGAGATTACCATTGATATCCATGTTACATCGGCACAAATATGCGTATTGGAAAGTTTGACCTCTTCACGTTGGTATTTTGATAATTAATAAGATAAATGCATTTCCATACATCAATTGAACCAGAAGCAAAAGTTATGGCTATATTTAAATGTAAATTTTGATGGGATAAAAATGCATGTTTCAGGCATGAAAATCTAGGTACGATGAATAAGTAAGAGATCTATTTTTTCAGGTTAGTATATCTACAGTATGTGTTTTTTGATGGGATGAAAATTACCCAGACAGGGCAACCAAACATAGCAGTGACACTTGCCGATGAGACAATACTTCCAACCTCCAAAGGATATCCAAGCATAACAGAAAACGATACTCTTAAATGAAATTACCATTAGGGGCTTGCATGAACCATTCTAAGGGTGGAAAGGCTTTTCTGAAACGAATGAAGGGACAATCATACAAAGAAGGAAAAAAAAAAAAAAACAAAAAAACAAAAATGGTGATGTGAAAATAAACTTCTTTATACCGAATGCCATGCAAAATTCCAAATGAGTTACCCTCGATATCCTAAGTCTAAACATCTCAGTTCACTTTGAGTAGAAAAATATTCACTATGTGCATTTATGCCACAAAATGGTAATTATAATATCAAGACTCAATTAGGGGAGGCTTGAGTTCATGTCTCAGCATAGAAGCCTCACACTACAAGAATTAGTGTTGATATCACATTTCTACGTCAATGTCCGCACTTGTGTATGTTGCAGCGTGGTAAGCTCACAAAAACAACTTTGAAAAACAATAAACTATAAGAGGGGAAAGTGGCAGAGAAAAACACTTCAAAATTTTTATGTTTCTTAATTTAATCAACGCTTTATTTTTATTTTTTTCTTTTTCTTCTTAGATTACAAATAACTTGCAAAACTTATTTATTTATATTATTTTTTATCAATAATGGACGATGATGATTAAAACAATTAATTATTTAAATTAATCATCACTTATTTATTTTACTTATCCTCATTTAACTTATCAATCATATGAATATGGACATAACATATTATCTAAGTACATCACCAACTCTCTATATTTAAATATTATTCTAAACTTTATACAAACACATTTTTTAAAAAATAATTTTTTATACAAAATTAATTTATTTTTAATAAAAATTGTATTGCACAGGTAGACAAGCCTCCTCTGCTACTTAAGGTTCAAGAACTGTATGGATGTCGTAAGCATGATCTTGAGCACAAGCCTAACTGAACAAACCACAACACTCAACAGATCCAGATTCAAGATCTATATTGAATTTCGACATTAATATCTGACTATTTGGTGAGAGATATGTACTCGCTTGGTTCCAAAATCCTCAGTTTCAAAAAAAGGGGCTTCGATTCACTAATTATCTCTCTTTCCTCTTGTGACGAGGATTCAAACTGGGCCCTACTCCAATATTGACAAATGCCAGACTCATTTTTGAAGTGTCTAAACTCTGAAGATAGCAGCAGCGTAAGCCCCGATTCGATTGGGAATTAATTAAAGTATAAAAATTAAAAATATATTGAATAGGTGAAAATTGATCAAAATCAATGTGAACAGATTAAAATTTATAGAAAATTGATTAAAAACTGATCAAATTAGTTTTATTTAAAAAACTTTTAACAATTTTTTTAAAAAAATTATAGAATAAAATTTCACTCTTTTTTAAAAATTTCTTATATTTACAACTCCTTAATATTAGTTAAATATATAATTTTTATTTTGACTTTTATTTTTAATAATTTTTATCTTTTTATTTTTTAATCAATATTTTGAAAATTTAATTATTGTATCTTAAAATTAAAATTGGTCATATTAATTAATCTATTTATTTTTCAAAACTATTTTTTTAATTTTATTCTTTTAATCATTTTGAATTTAATATATTTTTTAATATATTATTATATTAAATAACATTTATTTTATAAATTATTTTTATAATAATATATATAATATTATATAATTAAAATAATTAATTTTTTCAATAGTTCGATCAATTAAACCAATAACTTCCATGATTCACTAAATTTTTCAATATAAACATGATTTTAAAAACATTGCCTTAAGCACACCCATCCCCTAAAAAGGACCAAATAATTGAGGGCTTACACTGTGCAAAGACTTTAAGCACTAACAGTGGCAGCAGGACACTAATTCTGGATGAAATGTCCGCCGTAGAAACGCAAATCTCGGATAGCCGTTGTGAGGCGTCTCCGGCTATGTCTGTTTTACACGGACTGCATGTAACATGGGCCATTGAAAATGATGAACCAATTGTACCACCCAATCATTTTTTAACACCTGGCTGCCTCTTTTACTGTTTGACACGAATTTCTCACCACACACGCCATAGAAGTAAGGCCCACTGGATAGCTATTTGAAATTGAAGGACGATGAAACTGAAACACGTGGAGGAAAAAAGTTTGTCTTCGCGGTAGATACAGTAGACCAAATTCAGCATCATTATTGTGCATTTTCTCGCTTTAGCAATTACGGTCTCTTCTGGGAGCTAGAAAATAGAAATACCCCTTAAATTTCCGTTTTTATGACGGCGTTACAAGCAAGAAGCTTCCATCTCACGGCGATTTTTTTGTTAGAGTTAGACAAAAACTCATCGAAAACTAAAAATAATACAGTACTATAGAATTCGTATCACCATCTAAGGCTGCTGGCAGTGAATGTGACGGTCTTATCAAACTCCCCCGGTCATGAGGGCAGTTGGATGAAATAAATGCAAATCTTTATCCATGCATATCGCATAGCAGAGGAAGACTAGTTCACACAGACTCGTATGTTTAAGCATGTCTCTAATTAAGCTCGCAGCACTGCTTTTGTTACTTCAAATTGTCTTTGCAGTTTCTGATCATGATTCCTCTTCTTTCACCTTCAATGGTTTTAGATCAGCTAACTTGACCCTAGATGGCTTAGCAGAGATAACACCAAATGGCCTCTTGAAACTATCCAACAATACCAAACAGCGAACGGGTCATGCCTTTTACCCGAGCCCCTTTGTTTTCAAGAACTTCTCCAATGGTTCAGCCTTCTCCTTTTCCACCCAATTTGTGTTCGCCGTAGTGCCTGATTTTCAGGCTTTGGGGGGCCACGGAATGGCTTTCGTGTTGGCACCGACAAGAGGGCTTCCGAGAGCTCTTCCCAGCACTTACCTCGGCCTCTTCAATGAATCAAACAACGGCAACAAATCTAACCATATTGTTGCTGTCGAGCTCGACTCCCTCAAGAGCTCCGAGTTCAATGATACGAATGACAATCATGTCGGCATAGACATCAATAGTTTGTTCTCCGTGCAGGCAAGCCCTGCTGGATATCATGATGAACAAACAGCTCGGTTTCAGAACCTGACACTAAACAGTGGCCGACCGATGCAGCTTTGGATCGAATACGATGGCGTCTCTCAACTATTGAATGTCACGTTAGCTCCACTACATGCCGGCAAACCAAGCATTCCTCTTCTGTCGTTGAGGTACGATCTTTCGCCAATTATAAATCAGCTAATGTACGTCGGGTTCTCCGCCGCACCTTTATTTACATCCCATTACGTGCTGGGGTGGAGTTTCAAAATCAACGGCGCGGCTCAGCCGTTGGATCTCTCTCAACTTCCCAAGCTTCCGAGAGTTGGACCAAAGAAGCAATCCAAATTTCTGACAATTGGTCTGCCTGTGGTCTGTATAGCCTTATTATTGTTAGGGATATTAAGTGTAGCTTACTATGCCAGAAGAAGGGGGAAGTTTGCCGAAGTGATTGAATGGTGGGAGGACGAATACATGCCCCATAGGTTCAGATTCAGAGATCTGTATGTTGCCACCAAAGGCTTTAAAGATGAAGAGTTGCTAGGGAGAGGGGGGTTTGGTAAGGTTTACAGAGGTGTGATGCCCAATTCAAAAATTGAAGTCGCTGTCAAGAGGGTGTCTCACGAGTCCAGGCAAGGGATGAAAGAATTCATTGCGGAAATTGTGAGCATAGGCCGGCTGCGCCAACGAAATTTGGTGCCGCTCCTGGGCTACTGCCGGCGCAGAGGGGAGCTGCTTCTGGTGTACGAATACATGCCTAACGGAAGTCTAGACAAATATCTCCATGACCAGCCCAAATTCACCCTCAACTGGGACCAAAGATTTAGAGTCATCAAAGGCGTGGCCTCTGGTCTGCTTTACCTCCACGAAGAATGGGAACAGGTGGTTATTCACAGAGACATTAAGGGTAGCAACGTCTTGCTAGATGGTGAACTGGAAGCAAGACTAGGAGATTTCGGGCTAGCAAGACTGTATGACCATGGATCCGATCCGCAAACGACCCACGTGGTTGGTACCCTCGGGTACTTGGCACCGGAGCATACCAGAACAGGCAAGGCTACAACCAGCAGCGACGTGTACTCTTTTGGGGCCTTCCTGCTTGAGGTTGCCTGTGGCAGGAGGCCTGTGGACCTAAAAGCTTCGCCTGAAAAAGCAGTCCTGGTGGAATGGGTGTTCTCTCTGTGGAGCAAAGGTGAAATACTCGGGGCGGTGGATCCGAATTTGTGTGGTTATGCCAAGGAGGAAGCAGAGTTGGTACTAAAGCTTGGTTTATTGTGCTCGCATTCCAGGCCGGAGAGCAGGCCTGGCATGCGGGAGATCGTGCGGTTTTTGGAGGGCGCTGTGGCCCTGCCGGAGTTGTCTTCGCTCGGTGTCTCTAAAGCGGGTCTGTCATTTGCGTATTTCGAGGGATTTGATGATCTGCCCATCGTGTATCCAACTTCAACGCACACCTTGTTTACAGGCTCTTCGTCTGTTACCAATTCCCTCATCACCACCGGTCGATGACAATATAAATGACAAATTAGCATTGGAATTAGCTAGTTGCATATTGTGACAACGAAGACGGTTTCTTCAGTGTGCTTAGCTTTTCGCGTTGGATTACATTTGCCTGCTTCTTGTATTATTAGGAAAATACGACCATAGTCTTTTATAGTTTAGTTTCTCAGAGACTGGAGGTTATATCTTATATTGACTGTTCGCCTTTCTGTTAACTTTGTTCTTATCTTTTTAAGTGTTAGCAAACAAGTAGGATGCTATTTAGTCCTTAATTTTTGTGTGTAGTGTAATTAATCTCCGTTTCATGTATATCATTAATGTCTTGATTCAAGATTAAGAAGCAATACGATCTCGTAGATGTTCCACTTGTGCAAATGTAACCCGTGATAATTTGTTATAATTTTCATAATTTGTTAAAATTTCAATGTATTGATAATTATTATAGGTATCAATGGTTGATCTCTTCTGATGTGACATATATAAATGATTGAAATGAAAAAGATTTTCAAAGAGAGGTTTGGGTTCGCATGATGCCATCCTAATCGTCTGTTCAAATCAAATGAATTTTGAGGGCCTGGACGGTGGCATGCCAGTTTGAACCAAATTGTTATGCGAAGACTCACGCTTTTCCTTTCGCATCTCTGAGCATTAAATTTAATGGCAGAAAGTACCATTGACTCTTGACCGAAACTGAAAATTTAGTACAGCGCAAAACAATGCCATTTATCCTTATATATATATTTATATACCAATAATTTTGCACACAATATGTAATTAAAAAGTTATTTTATAAATAAAATTTTATCAATAGAATATATTTTATTTTGATTAACGTAATACAATTATCGAATTTGAATGAATTTGCGCAAAGTTTAAAACCACTGACCAATGCCTAATGGTGTGGGTCTCATCATCAGTCCGACAGCAAGGACAAGATGAGTGCCCCAGGGATCGGAAGGCAGATTCCCCATAGTTGTTGATTTCTTCTTCAATTGATTCGCCTCGGTCCGGCCTTAGACTGCTACGGTTAGCTGACCAGCAAAATGGACGAGTGGGGACGCCATAAGGCGTCATGGGTTGCATTGAGACACGTCCCCTAATATAAAATTAGATGAAACACTTAAAAGGAAATTAAAGAAAAGTCGGAAGGAGGTTAATAATAATGAAAGTAAAAAATAAAAGTAAATTGAAAGATAGAAGGTAAATAAATAAAAAAATTTAAAAATGAAGAAAATGGAAGTTTGGAAATGATTGTAAGAAGGACATATATATATGTATATATATGTATATATATAAAGAATTGAAATATCATAAACAAAAGTTTGGAAAGAAAAGTGCAAATTTTAATATAAGGTATTTGAATCTTCAAACTTGGAGGATCTTACTGTAGCACCTTTACGCTTTCAATATTTTTAAAAATATTTATAAATTCAAACTTATAATCAATTAAATTATAATTGTATAACTGTATGTGAAAAAAATAACAATGAATTATACGACGGACATTAACTTCATAATTATATAGCCTAATAAATAAAAAACAAATATATGTGATCTCAAATTACTTAATTAAACTATGAATGATAAAACAAATTATTATAATAATGAACTAAAATTTTAAAAAATAACAAATTTCATATATAAAGGCTTCGCTAATATTATAACAATATACAATAAAATATTTAAAATGAACAAAACTTTAATCACCAAATTTATTAAGCGAGTGGTGATTGGTGATTCATTTTATATTATTATTTGATTTCATAATTAATTATATTTAGTAAATATTGGAGATAGCAAATAGTAAGAACAATAAAGTTACAACAATGTGTTAAGACTATAAATAAATAAATTAAATATATATAAGAAATCAATATTCTTAAAAGATAATATGTTATAAAAAATTTAAAATGAACAAATTTGTGACTACCAACTTTATTAAGTATGCTATTATTTCATAATTGCTTTTGTGAATATGTAACAATAAATCAATTGAAAGATATCAATATCAAATTACATTACCTGATAAACATAAAATAAAATAATTTGTTAAAACATTATAAGTATAAATGTCAGTTAAATTAAAATATGAAACAAGGACAAATGGAAACATAAATAAAGTTACAACAATGAAATAAAACTTTGAATAAATAAAAAAATTTTCATATATGTTAGAAAATATTTAAAATAAGTGAATATTTAACTATCAGTATTATCTAATATGTAACAAGTTAAAAGTAAAAAATAAAATAAATTTCCATTATAAAGAACACTATTCCTAAAATAATTTGTCATAAAATATCTAAAACGAATCAATATTTGACCAGAATTATTATTAAATGTGTGATAATTCTTTTAAGGTTATGACATTTATTTATAGTTAATTACATTATAATAAAATATCATATAAAATAAGAAAAAATGGAATATGGAACAATAATGTGCTAAAATTTAAATAAATAAATAAAATAAAATTGAAAAATAATAATCTTAAAACATACACCATGAAAATTTAAATTATTAAGACCAAATATGTTTTTGAAAAATAATAATTGAAACTATATTGACATGTTTTTTTGGATTAAGAAAACAAAGTTGAAAAAAATAAAATAAAATTTAGTAATGCATTGACAAAAATTATATTAAGAATTTTAAAAATTCATATGCAAGAAGGTAGTAAATTATAATTTAAAATTCATCTAATTAACATTACTATAATTAACTACATTTAAAATCAATGGCAAACAATAGAGAATTAATACAATAATTTACTTATAGAACTTCAAAGCATAATCTAAATTATGTTAATATTAAGACAATGTTTTGTTTCAAAAAATCTATTTAAGTAACCAATAAATTTTAGTGTATAGTGTATCATTTGCTTATAGTTCATGTGGGATCTCATTTGCCTGCTTCTTTTATTAAAAAAATACAACCATAATCTTTCATAGTCTAGTTTCTCTGAGCATCTTAGGTTTATTGCTCACCCTCTTATTAGCTGCAATGTTTTTTCTCTTATCTTGTTAAGTGTTAATAGACAAGTAGGATGCTCCTTGGCCATTAATTTTTGTTTGTGTTGTGTAATTACTCTCCATTCCATGCATACCATTCAAGATTAAGAACCAACACTATCTTGTAAATGTTGCACTCGTGCAAATGTAGAAGTGAAAACTTGCCAAAATCTTAATTATTAATTATTTTCTTATATTTTTAATACGAAAACGTTCTGAATCTTATGCACCTGTGCATTTTTGAATGAATCCATTTTGAGACAGGGCCCAACTAAAATTTCAGTGTATTGATAATTATTATAGCTATTAATGGTTGGGGGTCTTCTGGTGTAATGACAGGTATAAATGATTAAAATGAAAGGCTATGTTTGTTTCCGTCCCTTTCACTATTCATCGCTACTTCTTACAAAATAAATAATTTACCATATAAATTTTATTTTAATTCAAATTCAAAATTTTTTATCTCTTATCTTTTATAATTAACTAACAATTTTTTAATCATTGTATCTATTCACGATTAAATCAATATATATTCTTATAATTTTTTTATTCACATTTATTTTTTAATTATATAAACTTATATACTATTAAATCATTCAATCATTATTATATATTAAATATATATATATATATATATAATTTTCCTACCTATCAAAATTTTACAAATCAAATACAATTTCATCCCCACTTAAATCATCCAAATAATCCTCTACCACCAAGAGACGGTTCAACTTTTATAGACCACCTTCCAAAGCAAAGATATACTTTGTTCAATCTATTTCTCTATTTCTCCATGAATTGTATGTTCGTAACAATAGGGACAGCTATTTGTGTACATCCACTAATTTGTAAGGGACTTAACACAGATTTTGATGGGATCAAATGATTGTTCGCATGCCCTTATCTTTAAAGGCTCAAGCGGAGACTTGTTTACTCATTTTTTTTTACACGAGTCTTTCGTGTTAGAATATTTATACTTGGAAGACCAAGGCGGTTACCGTACCATCTCTACGCTTTCAATATAACACGGATATCTTTCCTAATGATATTGATTGTTTTAAGATGTATAATTTCTAACTAATTAAAAATGAAATTTCAATTTATTTATTCAAGCAGAAAGTTAAAATCTGGTTTACTACTTTATTCATGTAAGCAGAAAGTTTCCCTAGGGAAGGTTAAGGGTTGGCATCATGGCGTCTTAATCATCTGTTCAAATCAAATAAATTCGAGGACTTAGGCGGTGGCGTCTAAGGCATCTGGACAAATCAAATAAATTCGAGGACTTGGGCGGTGGCCTGCCAGTTTGGACCAAAGTCGTTGTTATGTGAGTCCTGAAGAAGACTCACGCTTTTGCTCTCACGTCTCTAAGCATCAAATTCTACGCCTAAAAGTACCGTCGCCTCTGGACCGAAATTGAAAATTTATTACAACGCAGAAGAAAGCTCTCTATCCTCATTTATATACAGTGGCAATTTTGCACAATGTATGTAATTAAAAAATTATTTTATAAATAAAATTATATCGATACAATATATTTTATTTCGATTAACGTAATACAATTATTGAATTTGAATAGATTTTGAGAAAAAATGAATAATCAATGACCAATACCTAATATAAAATTATATGAAATACTTAAAAAAAAAATAAAGAGAAGTCAATAGGAGGTTAAGGATAATGAAAGTAAAAAATAAAAGTAAATTGAAAGATGGAAGATAAATGAATAAAATATTTTTAAAAATTATAAAATGGAAGTTCGGAAATGATAGTGAGAAGAAAATACACACATATAAAGAATTGAAGTATAATAAACAAAAGTTTGGGATGGAAAATACAAATTTTAATATAACATAAGGGATTTGAATTTTTGTACTTGGAGGACCGAGACGGTTACTGTATCACCTTCACACTTTCAATAATATATATATTCAATTGACATGTTAGAGAAAGAAAATAATTAATTTTATTTGCTTATAAAATGAAGAAAATCAAATGGTATATCTTTCCTAATCATTTTATTTGTTTAAGAGGTATAATTTCTAATTAATTAAAATGAAATTTCAATTTATTTATGCAAGCAGAAAGTTTAAATCTGGTTTTCAACCTTTTTTTCCTAAATCAAGAGGAACAGGCCAATTATTGACTCCTTTCAAAGCCTATCCAAATGGTGAAATTGATGGGCTTTTTGTCCGACAGTTGATGGGCTTATACAATAATTTTGTGTAAGGACAATATTTCATGTCATAACATTGAATGGCGTAATTGAAAACTACAAAAAGATAAACCTTGGCTGATTTTTCACGTGAACAGATATATATATAAACCTCTAGAATATTTTCTACTTTGCAGCATAAATTTCCGTTTTGAATTATCAAAGTAAAATATCGTTGATTTTTTTTAAATAAAATAATAATTTCATTAATTGTCTCTCTATCATTACTTTGGGTGACAATATATAATAAAAAAATTATAAAAAACGTATGGTTAGATCGTTTCATTTTAATCCTTATCTAAAATTACGGTGTTAGACTACAAATGCTTGTTAAATTTTTGCAAAGGGACTTCATGTCTGGACATTCTTTAGAAGGCATTAAAGCTTAATCTATTTGCAACTTAACATTTCCAATTTCAAATCTACTGTCTGATCCTATATGTCATCAATTAGGTGTAGCTTAGTTATCAAACTGAAACTAAAAATATGAATACTTTGGTTTTCCGTCGATCATACTGAGGGGTTCTATTTATTTACTATTAAGTACAAGGGTTGTTCCTTTAGCTACGTTGCTCTCTTCCATCTTCCACAAATTCATCTCAACCAGAAAAGAGTTCAATTTTTTTTCTTTCAATTCCTCCTCCTCTTCCTGTCTTTCCTCTTCCACTCGAGTCCATTTGTTTAGCAGAGGGCATAGACGACAGACGCATGTGATTTGTCTGTTTAAAATATACGCATGATTCTTTACGTGCATGTGAAAGTGGGCAATGCCAAGTCTGTCCGCACGCTTAACAACCGTGATGTCCAGCTTACAGTCCGTTTTAAATGAAGTTGGTTTGGACATGATTGATGATCATCTATCACGATGTTTGTAGATTTGGCATCTTTCTCCTTTCTATTCAGTTGATTATTGACATCTCAAATTTAAATTTCCAACTGATTGAGAGTAAGTTTTTGCAATTGATCCCCCAATTTACGATCTCCCATGCTGTTTATCTAAAACCTGACGTATGACAGAACTCTCCATGCCAAGATCCAATGACTCATAGGTCACATACATGCGACGGGTTTGGAGGTAAAAACGTTTTATGAGCACTTGGATGACACCTATATTTAGAAATAAGGTGTCTGTCTCACAAAACGGTGTTATAAGCCCTTGCTTGTGTTAAAAAGACTTCAATTAATTCACTTCGCTAGCCTCCCGCCGGCCGGCTTTGACCATTACAAGCAGAGTTATTGAACTATCGATCGAAGACCGATGTCACGAGCCCGACTTCTTTAAATTCTTTCTCAATCACATCACCTCTAAACAGAAACTCCCATGGACTTGGGCCCTTGCCTGAAAACAGGAGATGGGAATTAAGTAACAATATAGAGGTGACGAAAGTGCAGTGAACGGTCGAACGCTGCGGCTGCATGCGGTCGTCGCGCCGCCGCTGTATAGAGAATAGAAATATTGAAAAGATCTTTGTCTTGAATAAATCAAACCGTGTATGTATCTTGAAAATGTCTGGCCGGATTGGCCACCAATCGTCCAATGATGCACCGCCTGAAAGTTGGTTGATTAGTGATCTTTAAAAAGCCTTTTAGGTGGTGACCAACGCACCCCACTAATGAAACAAACGCCAAAGACTCCCATTAATTTCCCTTTTAACTGTAACTGGAACACAAATAAGATATTTATGTAGAAATAAATATTATATTTAGAATTGTGTAATTTGTTATTCATTATATACAATAACTAAAAAAAACTTGAGGCTTATCTATGTGCAATATTTTTCTATTATGATTTTTAGTGTCTTTTATCGATTATTTGATTCAAGACAATTTCTTTTTTTTTTTTTTTTGAATTTGCGGTCTCAAAATTGACTTATTTTACTACAAAAAAAATGTTGTATTAGTACAGCTCATTTGAGTCGGGGTTTTGCTGTCCCGAATTAGAGACGGCTTCAAAGAGTATTGTCCCGAGTCATCTAAAATCCATGCCAATATACGGTCCGAAATATAATAAATTAATGGGCATGAATCCATGTCGAAGTTGTCCCAATCTGCTGCAGCGTTGGAACGAGTATTATTTCTTTGTGCGATATCGACCCGAAAGTCATGCTTAAAGAATTTTTAAAAATCTTGAAAAGAAACTCGTCCTAAAGCCATTCCAATTGGCATGGCTTTGGAAGGAGAGTTTAATTTATACGAAAAACCCGTGCCAAAACCATTTCACATAATTTTCAGTGAAGTTATAAAATACTGACCCAAAGTCATGTCAATTTTGACATGGTTTAGAAATAGTTTAAGTAACTTTTTGTGTGGTACACGTCCCAACTCCATCTCTAAAATTTTTTAAAATACTTAAAAATATATATACAGTCCTAAAGGTGTGCCAATCTTGGCATGGTTTAGGGATGATATCTTCGTTTTCATGCAATGGTCGTTCCAATACCATTCCAAAAATTTTTAAAAATCGAAAAACCTATCTTGAAGCCGTCCTAAAGTTGACCCGGCATTGGGATGGGTTTTGTTATTCTTCTAGTAGGGTAGTTCCAAAGTTATCTCAAAATTAGCTCGTCTTTTGGACAGCTTTTTTTTAGAAAAACTTTTTTGTCCCACTATCTGGCACTGCTTTAGAACTGGCAATGCGTACACCAAGAATTTGCCCTCCCTATGTTGTCTTAAAATATGGGACAACTTTAGGATGGCTTAGATAAAAACTATCCCACAGCCATCGCAAGTTACGAATTCATTTTTAGGATGGTTCTAGCATAGGCCAAAGTTTTCCCAGATCACATTAATCCATCCTTTTTCGTCTGTGGAGATATTCCATGCAGGTGGCATGCCCAGTTTTCAATAATTTTACTTGCTTGCATGAATTTTATTAATATTTCATAAAATATTATGTAGAGAATTTTATCTTTCTAAGATATCGTTATCCTTTGGTTAGGGTTGTTTATGTATGTTACATGCCAAAGACAAGTGGTCATTGTAACCATGTGATGTGTAATTTGATGCCCATCTATGGCTATATTTTCAGTGTGTGGATACTTTTTAATTAATAAATTGTAATTGTTGGGCTTTTGAGGGAACAAATATGGTTGTTGTTTGGTGAATAGAGCATTTTTCATGGGCATTGTTCCATATGCAAATGTTGGGTAATATTTTCTCATTTTACTTCAATTATATTTTTGCAAATGGCACATGAATTTAAGGCAGTTTTATTTTGTTTTTTTTCTAATGGCTTAAAATCAAAAGTAACTGTCCTAATGAGTTGCTGATGAAAAAAGGTGTTATTGTTCATGGTTTGCAGGTAAGACGTTATGTAATATTAAATCATAGATGTATAATAAAAAGTTATCCGACCATAGGGATTTGACTCTAAAATTTGACAAAGGGGTACACAAATTTGTTGATTGGGCAACAAGCTAGATTGAGTACATGGACAAATACAAAATTAGATGTCCATACCACTGTTGTAAGAATAATAAATTTTTGGAGTCTGATGAAGTTATGGTCACTTGTTCAAGAGAGGTTTTCTTCCAAATTATTACAATTAGATAAGTCATAGAAAAAGCCAATATCTGGAAATGGCAAATGTCAACCATATTATAGAAGGAGGTCCATCAACCTTGACATATATGTTGTCGACGAATAACATAGGTTAGGAGCACAATATGGTATACGATGCAAATAGATTGTGTACAAGCAATAAACTTGTGACTATAGGGTCCTGTGGGTTAGATAAGAACAACGATGTTCTTGGCATAGGCAAAAGCAATTGTGCAAGGGCACAACTTCTAGTGTGCGGAACGCAGGCTACTTGGTAGTTAGATTCTTTGATGTATTACGTGCCGTTGACCAACAACTATTCAATGGTTGTGTCAATTTGTCACAATTGTCCATAATTTCTAGAGTGGTGTATTAAATCGAACCGCAATATGTCTCAAAGTTATTACGATGATATTTCTAAACTAATTGGTAAGATGCTTCTACAAGATCATCGAATGCCTCCAATTTCTAAGTTAGCTATCCCATTGGATAGTGTTGGCTTAAAGTCGAAAGCTTCATACACCCTCTCTAAGGAGCAAAACACATGTTTTACCAGTGGCTTAAAGGACTAAAGTTCCCAAATACTTATGCTTCTAATATTGGCAGCGTGTTGACATGGATGCGTTGAAATTACATAGTTTAAAGTCTTATAACTGTCATGTTTTTATCAAAAGGCTACTACCTATAGCCTTAATAGATTTTGTACTTGAACTTGTGTAAAGTGCTGTGGTGGAGGTGAGCTTGCTCTCAAAATCGACAAACATTGCAGGAGTTGAGTATGACATCCAACAACTCCCCTGAAGCTATACTTTCATGTTTTGAAAGAATTCTACTGGAGAATAGGCAAGTCTTCGATCCTAATCACAAAGGGATAAGCAATAATGTGGAACTTGTTCCAAACTTCTTAAAAAATTGTATAACACAACGTGGTTATATTTGATAACTTTTTCTTGCACCAAATTTGTAGGAGATAATTGAAAAATTGCAACATGACCTCAATGATGAGAATCCCATAGGAATGGAGGTGGAGTGCAAGTTTGCATACAACTCTATGAGCAACAACACAAGGATGGTTAACATGCTTGGTGGCTTCAAAAAGGATCAACTGCTAGGCATGGGGTTAAAGGCCATGTTATTCAAGAAACTATCTTAGGGATCTTCCAGCTGAATTTTCTCAACCTACACTGAGATTAGAGCAATGCAAGAGTGACTGGAGCTTTTGCATTTAAATTGATTAAATTTAAATTAAATATATTTAAATTATTTTATTGGTAAATTAAGTCAAATAAAAAAAGTCCTTACTATTGATATTGTTATATTTGATTTTGAGGTATTCCATGAATATGTTATTCATATTAATTTTCTATTGTTTTCTATTGATATTAAAAAATATAGTTATTTAACAATATAATTTTCAAATTTCTATTTAATCATTTTTATATAATATATCCAACAGGGTTTATTAAACACTAGTATTTATTTTGATCAAAATTCAATATTTTCAAAATATTGAAAATTTTAAATTAGTAGAAAATATATTTATGAGATATTTTTTTTCACAACTCCTTAGATAATGAAATATTTAGGTGAAAATATTATATATATTATTTACTGTATGAATTCATTCCTTATATATAGGTAAAACTATTTTCAATCTTATTTAAAAGAAAATATTTCATAAATGGAAAACTAATGTATATATATTACAAAATTTATTTAAAATTAAGTATTCAAATATTTTTTATAGTAATATTATTTGATGATTCAATATATAAATTCTTTCTTTAGATATTAGGGAATTAAGAATTGTGTTTTTAATTATTTTTGAGTCATCCTCTTTATGAATATATAATTGCCCTAAAAATTTATGATGCCTTTTTTAAATTATCTCATTGAATCAATTTTTTCTAATTATTTTTTTTCATGATTCATGTAAGTTATTCTTGTAAAAATTGATAAAACTCTGTATAGACAAGTTTGCATTAGTTCTTGAGGTATATAAATAAAAATGTTAATATGGTAAATTATCTTCTATGCCTTGCCAATTCTGTTTTCATTTATTCTTAATTTTTTTCCATAATCTCTTGTTATTATGAATTCACTTAATATTTTTATTAATTATGTATTGTAATTTACTCAAATTTTTATATTGCACATGTTTGTTATTTAATTTTATAATATTTGTATAACGATTATGATGTGAATGCTTTCATTTGGAATTTTTCTATAAGCAATTTCCATTTGAAAAAATTTATAACATTTTATTCACAATTTTTACCTTAAAAATCATAAAGTCACAATTTTTATCACTGGATTAACAATTGTTTACTAAGTAAAGAAGTAGAAAAGTAATATCATTAGCCAACACTTGGCGGTTCAGAACCTTTCCCAGAGGAATCCGAGGAAGATCCGGACCCGATCGGTTCGGATATCCATCGTGACGAACGAATCGGGTGGAAACTCTTCCTTCGCGTTCCTTTCTGCTGCTTCTGCTGTCAGCCATACCAATTCATGCCATGCTGATTCCCCCGCTGTACTCCCAGTTGTTCCTTCTTCACACAACAATAAATTTGACTTAGTCCAAGTTGCATGGCTTCAATGCAATTAGGGTCTCTTCTGGCGGCTAGAAAATATCCCTTAAATGTCTTTTTCAGGAATGTGTTGCAAGCGAGAAGCTTCCACCTCACGGCAATTTTTTTGTTAGACAAAATCTCATTAAAAAACGAAAACTAAAATTCGTGGCGCCATCCAAGGCTGCTGGCAGTGATTGTGATGGTCTTATCAGACTCCCCCCATCATAAAATAAATGCAACCCTGTATCTATGCATATTGCACTACAGAGGAAGAATGGTCTATACAGACTTGTAGTCAACCATGTCCCATCTCAAGCTCGTAGCATTGCTTTTATTACCTCAAATTGCCTTCGCAGTTTCTGATCCTGATCGCTCTGCTTTCACCTTCAACGGTTTTAGATCAGCTAAGTTGAACCTAGATGGCTTAGCAGAGATAACACCAAATGGCCTGTTGAAGCTGTCCAACGATACGAAACAGCTGACGGGTCATGCCTTTTACCCGAGCCCCTTTGTTTTTAAGAACTTCTCCAAAGGTTCAGCCTTCTCCTTTTCCACCAACTTTGTGTTTGCCATGGTGACTGAGTCACAGACTTTGGGGGGTCATGGAATCTCTTTCGTGTTGGCACCTACAAGAGGGCTTCCGGGATCTCTTCCCAGTTCTTACCTCGGCCTCTTCAATGAATCAAATAACCGCAACAAATCTAACCATATTGTTGCTGTCGAGCTCGACACCCTCCAGAGCTCCGAGTTCAATGAAACGGATGACAATCATGTCGGCATAGACATCACAAGTTTGTACTCCGTGCAGGCAAGGCCTGCTGGATATCATGATGAACAAACAGCTCAGTTTCGGAACTTGACCCTAAACAGTGGGCGACCGATGCAGCTTTGGATTGAATACGATGGCGTCTCTCAACTACTGAATGTCACGTTAGCTCCACTACATGCCGGCAAACCAAGCATTCCTCTTCTGTCGTTGAGGTACGATCTTTCGCCAATTATAAATCAGCTTATGTACGTTGGGTTCTCCGCCGCACCTTTATTTACATCCCATTACGTGCTGGGGTGGAGTTTCAAAATCAACGGCGCGGCTCAGCCGTTGGATCTCTCTCAACTTCCCAAGCTTCCGAGAGTTGGACCAAAGAAGCAATCCAAATTTCTGACAATTGGTCTGCCTGTGGTCTGTATAGCCTTATTATTGTTAGGGATATTAAGTGTAGCTTACTATGCCAGAAGAAGGGGGAAGTTTGCCGAAGTGATTGAATGGTGGGAGGACGAATACATGCCCCATAGGTTCAGATTCAGAGATCTGTATGTTGCCACCAAAGGCTTTAAAGATGAAGAGTTGCTAGGGAGAGGGGGGTTTGGTAAGGTTTACAGAGGTGTGATGCCCAATTCAAAAATTGAAGTCGCTGTCAAGAGGGTGTCTCACGAGTCCAGGCAAGGGATGAAAGAATTCATTGCGGAAATTGTGAGCATAGGCCGGCTGCGCCAACGAAATTTGGTGCCGCTCCTGGGCTACTGCCGGCGCAGAGGGGAGCTGCTTCTGGTGTACGAATACATGCCTAACGGAAGTCTAGACAAATATCTCCATGACCAGCCCAAATTCACCCTCAACTGGGACCAAAGATTTAGAGTCATCAAAGGCGTGGCCTCTGGTCTGCTTTACCTCCACGAAGAATGGGAACAGGTGGTTATTCACGGAGACATTAAGGGTAGCAACGTCTTGCTAGATGGTGAACTGGAAGCAAGACTAGGAGATTTCGGGCTAGCAAGACTGTATGACCATGGATCCGATCCGCAAACGACCCACGTGGTTGGCACTCTCGGGTACTTGGCACCGGAGCATACCAGAACAGGCAAGGCTACAACCAGCAGCGACGTGTACTCTTTTGGGGCCTTCCTGCTTGAGGTTGCCTGTGGCAGGAGGCCTGTGGACCTAAAAGCTTCGCCTGAAAAAGCAGTCCTGGTGGAATGGGTGTTCTCTCTGTGGAGCAAAGGTGAAATACTCGGGGCGGTGGATCCGAATTTGGGTGGTTATGCCAAGGAGGAAGCAGAGTTGGTACTAAAGCTTGGTTTATTGTGCTCGCATTCCAGGCCGGAGAGCAGGCCTGGCATGCGGGAGATCGTGCGGTTTTTGGAGGGCGCTGTGGCCCTGCCGGAGTTGTCGTCGCTCGGTGTCTCTAAAGCGGTTCTGTCATTTGCGTATTTCGAGGGATTTGATGATCTGCGCATCGTGTATCCAACTTCAACGCACACCTTGTTTACAGGCTCTTCGTCTGTTACCAATTCCCTCATCACCACCGGTCGATGACAATATAAATGACAAGTTAGCATTGAAATTAGTTAGTGGCATATTGTGACAACGAAGACGGTTTCTTAAGTGTGCTTAGCTTTTCGTGTTGGATCACATTTGCCTGCTTCTTGTTTTATTAGGAAAATACGACCATAGTCTTTTATAGTTTGGTTTCTCAGCGACCGGAGATTATATCTTACATTGATTGTTCTCCTTTCTGTTAACTGTAATGTTTGTTCTTATCTTTTTAAGTGTTAGCAAACAAGTAGGATGCTATTTGGCCCTTAATTTTTGTGTGTTGTGTAAATAATCTCCGTTTCATGTATACTATTAATGTCTTGATTCAAGATTAAGAAGCAACACGATCTTATAGATGTTCCACTTGCGCAAATGTAACAAGTGATAATTTATTGTAATCTTAATAATTAATTATTTTCTTATATTTTTCAATGCAAAATCGTCCCGAATCTTGAGCAGTTGGGTGCATTTTTGAACGAACTCATTTTGAGACGGGCACCACTAAAATTTCAAGGTATTGACAATTATTATAGGTATTAATGGTTGATGTCTTCTGATGTAATCACGTACATAAATTGATTGAAATGAAAAAGTTTCAAAGGGAAGGTTAAGGTTGGCAGGATGGCGTCTTAATCATCTGCTCGAAGCAAATAAATTTGAGGACTTGGGCAGTGGCCTCCCAGTTTGAACCAAAGTCTTATTATGTGAGTCCTGAAAAGGCTCTCTAAGCATTAAATTAAATACCATTGACTCTTGACCAAAACTGAAAATTTGTATCCCAAAACGATGCTCTCCGTCCTTACGTATATATATAGCAGTAACTTTGCACATTGTATGTGAATAAAAGATTATTTCATGTATAAAATTTTGTCAGCAGAATATATTTTATTTTGACTAACGTAATACAATTATAGAATTGAATAAATTTGAGAAGAATTGATAACCTATAATCAATATCTAATTATGTGACTCACATCATCAGCCGGACGGCTAGGACAGGATAAGAGAATGAGTCGTTCATGGACTGTCGCATGGATGATTTGAGTGGTGGTAACCGGCCGACAGACTTGACGATTGAGAGAGAGGAAACGAGCTGACTGGCTAAATGGTTGAGTGGTGACGACATAAAACGTCATGGGTTGCCGTCAAGATAATAGTCCACGTTCAAGAGCTATAAAAGTTTATTTATTAAGCATCTCACGTTGTAAGTAGAATAATTGAGGTTGCTGCAGTTGAAAACCAACATGGATAAAGGTAAGAAACCAAATAAGACATAGCATTGACTGCTCTCTGTGAACGTAGGAAATTACATGCCGGACCCCATGTATTTGGTGTCACTTCTTTCAGTCCTTCCCGTCACAATGTTCTTAGTTAAAACAAGTGTGTGGTCCAAGGTCATCTAAATAAATTATTGAGACATGTCACCTAACTTAACATTATATGAAACACTCAAAAGGAAAATAAAGAAAAGTCCGTAGGAGATTAAGAACAATGAAAGTAAAAATTAAAAGTAAATTGAAAGATAGAAGATAAATAAAGAAAAATTTTTAAAAAATTAAAAAATGGAAGTTTGAAAATGATAATAAGAAGGATATATATATATATATATATATAAAGAATTGAAATATCATAAACAAAACTTTGGAAAGAAAAGTGTAAATTTTAATATAACATAAGGGATTTGAATCTTTATACTTGGAAGAGCAAGACGGCTACTATTCCACCATTACGCTTTCTATATAATGCATGCATGTGTGTGTGTGTATTCAATTGATATGTTAAAGAAAGAAAATAATCAATTTCATTTACTTATAAAATGAACAAAATTAAATGGTATATCTTTCCTAATGATTTTATTTGTTTAAGAGGTATAATTTCTAATTAATTAAAAATGAAATTTCAATTTATTTATTTACGCAGAAAGTTTAGACCCGGCTTTCCACTTTTTTCCCCAAACCAAGAGTAACAGGCCCATTAAGAAAGAGATGGACAATCAGGACCACTCAATTTATACAATAATTATGTCTATGGACAATCATAACATTGGATGGCGCAATTTAAAACTCCAAAGAGATGAAACTTGTCTGATTTTTCGTGCGAACAGATAAAAAAAAAACCTCTTGAATACAATTTTCGCAGTGTAAAATATTTTCCACTTTGCATCATAAATTTCCATTTTGAATAATCAAAATAAAATATCGTAGAATTTTTTACATAAAATAATCAGTTATTACATTTGGTGACAATCTATATCTATACTACATAAAAGAGTATGAATGTCTATGACATATATATATATATATATATCCTTAACTAAATATCTATATTTAGTATAATAGATAAAGTTATATAGGTAAAAATAAATTCTCTTTAAAATATTTATCTTTTAATAGTAAAAGATTAATATAGTTCATATCTAATCTACTTTTGTAGTTGTCTTTAAATTATTTAAAACAAAATCTTTTAGTTGTAGAAAATTATTAGAATTTTTAATTAATATGTATTTTAGTAGTAAAAGATTAATATAGTCCCAACATATTCAAATTAATGTAATTATTTCTAAGTTGTATAAAATAGAAATCGAGTAGAAGGAAATTAATAGAATTTTAAATTATTTATAAATTAAGTAAAATTAAAAATTATTAGAATCATAATTTTTAAAAATATCTATAAGTTTAAATTCATAATAAGTTAAATTTTAATTGCATAATTGTATTTTTAAAAATAACAATGAATTTCATGAAGGGTATTGACTATGATCTCAAATTACTTCATTAAACTATGAAAGAAAAAATAAATTGTTATAATAATTAACTAAAATTTTTAAAAAAAATTCATATATAAAGACTTCACTAATATTATAAAAAAATACAATAAAATATTTAAAATGAGTGAAACTTTGATCACTAAATTTATTAAGCATGTGGTAATTCATTTTATATCATTTTTTGATTTCATAGTTATTTATATTTAGTAAATATTGCAGAGAACAAATAGTCAAAAAAAAAAAATAGAGTTACAATAATGTGTTAAGAATATAAATAAATAAATTAAATATATATAAGAAATTGATATTCTTAAAAAATAATATGTTATAAAAGAATTTAAATGAATAAATTTATGACTATCAACTTTATTAAATATGTTATTGTTGCATAATTACTTCTGTGAAAATGTAACAATAAATTAACTAGAAGATATTGATGTCCTAATTATAATACATAATAAACATAAATTAAACTAATTTGTTAAAACATTATAAGTTTAAATGTCAGTTAAATTTAAATATGAAATGAAGACAAATGGTAACACAAATAAAGTTATAATAGTGAGCTAAAACTTTGAATAAATAAATAAATTTCATATATGATATAAAATATTTAAAATGAGTGAATATTTAACTATCAGTATCATCAAATATGTAATGAGTTAAAATTAAAAAATTTTAAAAATTTTCATTATAAAGAACACTATTCCTAAAATAACTTGTCATAAAATATCTAAAACAAATCAATATTTGACCATTATTATTATTAAATATGTGATAATTCTTTGAATATTATTATATTTGTTTACAGTTAATTATATTATGATAAAATATCATATAAAATAAATAAAAATGAAATATGGTACAATAATGTGCTAAAAATATAATTTAAAAATAATATTCTTAAAACATACACCATGAAAATTTAAATTATAAAGACAAAATATATTTTTAAAAACTAATAATTAAAACTATATTGACATGATATTGTGGAATACAAAAACAAAGGTAAAAAAAAAAATGAAATCAAATTTACTAATACATTGACAAAAAATTATATTAAGAATTTTAAATATTTATATGCAAGAAAGTAGTAGATGATAATTTAAATTTCAATCTAATTAACTACATTAAAATCAATGCAAAAGAATAGAGAATTAATATTAATAAGTTAGTTATAGAACTTCAAAGTATAACCTAAATTATGTTAATATCAAGACAATGTTTTATTTGAATAAATCTATTTAAGCAATCAATAAATTTTAGTTTATAGCGTATCATTTAAAAACAAAATATATTGATAAATAAAATTAAAAAAGAGAGAAAGTTAATGCTATGATGAACTAGCGTATCATTTAAAAATAAAATATATTGATAAATAAAATTATAAAAGAGAGAAAGTTAATGCTACGATGAAATAGTTGAAAGATCACTTTCCTAAATAGTTAAAGAATAATTTGTATCTTACATTAAATTATTTATGAAATTTTACTACTTTATCTTAATATAAAGTGATTTTTTTACAATATATTAATTTTTATTATTGCATAAATTACATTTTATTATTCTATCCTAGAACCAAACTAGCGATAAAGCATCTAACAAACCATGGACACCAGTGCATATTTGGATCAAATGGTCAATATGCTAGATAATAGTGTAAATTAATTTTAATTCAATTTATTTCATCATAACTTTACAGAAAGTTATGAATTCTTTTACAATGATTATAAAAATGTATTTCTTTTTTAAAAATATAATACAGCTTGTATATAATAATGTAATATCAAAACATAAATAAAAAAATAATTTAATAGATGTGAATTTATTTTGATCAAATATCATTAATTTAATTAATATATCTAAAAGGTAAATTTTTTAAATGCGAATGTGCTTCAATGCAATATGTATTAAAGTTTAAAATTATTCCAAATCTCTAACTAATAAATAACTATTATCATAATTACTCTACATGCATTTTCTCATCTATTCTTGTAAATCAAAATTTGAATAATACATTCTTTATTTATTTTTTACTCAACTTAATAAATTAATATGACATATATATATATCAAATAATTTTATTATCCTAAAAAATTTATTATAAAAATTAAAATTAAAATGACATTTTCCTTAATCATTATTTTTATTTAGCTAAATGATATTACTAAAATTTCTTTATCATTGAAACTGTGACTTTATAATAAAAAATTTAAATGTTTATTATTTTCCATTTAACTTAATAAACATTGTTTGAAAGTATGACAATAATATTATTTGTCATATGATAAACACAAAATAGTAAATATATGAATTCAATTTTCGAAAAAAAAACTAAGCTAATAAAAAATTTAAAATTAAAAAATATTAAAATTGTTTAATTTAATATTCTTTCAATTATTTGATTTCAACACGTATGTTATAGTATATGTGGAAAGCGCGTAATATTTGATACAAATGTGACAATTTTTATATTTAATTATTATTTTATTTTTAATATGAAATTATAACATTTATCACAGTTCTGAATACTTGGTATAAATACATCGGCTGCACATTCACAAAGGGACCCATTACGGGGGCAGTTGAAAGAAATATTGCATAACACTATAACAGAGGAAGAACGGTTTTACACAGAGTTGTCGGTTAAACCATGTCTCTGATGAAGCTCGTAGCAGTACTTTTATTGCCTCGAATGGCTTTGATCTAAAACTGCTTTCACCTTCAACGGTTTTAGATCAGCTAATTTTGACCCTAGATGTGAACACCAAATGGCCTCTTGACGCTATCCAACGGTACCAAACGGCGGACGGGCCATGCCGTTTACCCGTGCCTCTATGTTTTTCAACAACTCCTCCAATGTATATATAGAACTACAAAAAAAAAATATATTTCTAGTCACATCAACTAGTTATATTGTAACAAATTATAATAGATGTTACAAAAAAGTGAAGTTTTAGTAACATACAAAGATTATTGTTACGCAAAGTAAAATTTCTTTCAAATACAACTATGGGTAACAAATGTAATAATCTTTTATGACAATATTTGAATCGTTGCAATAACTTTAATTCGTAACATAAAAGCTATCATCACATTACGTCATTTTTATCGCTATGAAAATATTATAATAATATATGTCTGTACACGTGTATTCAATTTTGATGAATATAAATATCAACGTGTGGACTCTTGAAAGCAGCAAATTCATATATTGAGGATTATACCTATATACATATACGTATCATAATATTAATTGTATATACGTATACTTATAGCAAATAAATTTAATAAAAAAAATATAGGCAGGAGCCTTTTCAGCACTAAGAAGGCGTCCAACTTTGCCCCTTCCACTGGCCTCAAACTTTAAGAATACAAGATATTATTTGTTTAAAATTTATTAATATTTTTAAATACATTTAAAATATAGAAAATAAATTTATAGTATTAGAAATAAGTTGATATGCTTAAAAAAGGAAAATTTTATGAACTAATATTGTAAATATGAAAGTTCATAAGCATGTATTTTTAACACATGGTGAATGCGAATCTATATTAATACTCATATTAGAAATAAAGTTAGTTAGATAAAAATAAAATTTTATTTAAAATTTAAAACTTTTTACAGTTAAATACTAATAGAATTTTAATTTATCTAAACTTCTTGTATAGTTATTTATGGATGAATTAAAATAAAAAATTAATAGAATTAACTACTTACTTGATTACAATAATTATCAATTATCTATATTATAAACATATGAAGTGCATAATTGTTTTTTAATTAATAAAAAAAAATTAGACGATACTAACTTAAAGCTATTCCACTCAATTAATATAAAATGAATTAATGCGTAAAAATTATATAAATAAATATTAATCAAAGAACATTACAACAAGTTAAAATTTCAAATAAATAACAAAATATATTATTATCAAATACAACTACTGTAATAAAAATAAACAATATGTTTTAAATTATTTTAATTATGCGAAATTTGAATATAATTTTTTAAATACATGATATTTATTTGATATAAATTAATTTTATTTTAAATTTTAATTATTTGTAATGTAATACTACAAAGATAGAAAAAAATTATTAAAATATGAAACTTTTGATGTAAGGATAAAATATGCTTTTTTGTTTGAAAACTTTTTAATAGATTAATCTAAATATAATATTATGAAAACTAAATGAAAATATAAACATAAACTTATATTTTAAGAAATAAAATGATATGTTACAGAATGATAATTTTATAAAAAATTATTATAAATATAAAAATTTATACACACGGCAAAAAATATAATGATAAGTAGTCAAATTTAATATTTATGTAATTCACTTTAATATGCTATAAATATGCTTTAATTAATAATAATGATATATTAGAAATATAAATTAAAATTAAATTAAATTAATTTGACAAAATTAAAAAACTTAAAAATTAGCACATAAATATTAAAGAACGATTGATAGATTATAATATAATTGCATATCAATTTTGAAATTATAATTGAAAAAAAAATAAAATAAACTAATATGTTGAAATATAAAAAATAAATAAATAATTTTATTACATACTAATAAAAATCTATATTATAGATATTTATTTAACTTCTCCAAATAGAAAGCATATTTCCTAAAGAAATAAACTATAGTTTGAATAGAAAACAGCAAATATATATTATTTAATAAGATAATACACCTTGCAAGTAAAATATTATAATTTTTGTCAAATTAAAATCATATTAAAAAAAATTCAAAATGAATGCATTCATATAGTAATTTCAATAAAAATATTTAAAATATAATTAAATAACATGTGCAATATAAAAATTTGAATAAAGAATGACACATATTTAGTAAAAAATATTATTGAAATTTATAATAATAAAATATTTTGTAAAATATTAAGAATAAATAATATAATAATTAATAAATAATAGATTATATAGTTACTAAATATAATATTTATTTATGCTATACGTGTTTTTGCACGTTCTTTTTTCTAGCGTGTGTGTGTGTGTGTATATATATATATATGTATATATGTATATATGTATATATATTCGTTCTCAATCATATTGCACGTTTTTAGCCCATTCTCACCCATCTTTCGCCTCCATCATCTCGTAAATCCTTCCCTCTCCCATCTCCTCTTTTATAAGCCATGGCTCCCTTCTCTCTACAACCCATTTTACTGCATACCACTTGCATCGCTGCTCCAGCATCTATCGTGGAAGAAAATAATTTAGAGCTCAATGAAATTTAAACTCTGGTAAGTTAATTATTCCTGACCTTGCAAAATCTGAGATTAAGTAATTTTGATCTGCATCTCATCTAATCTTAGTTGACCAGCCCAATCCGCATGAATATGAAAAGCCCTAGTTGTGGCATATTTTTCCTCTTCCAGGTTCTGGATTATCTCATGTGCGCCTTTATGTTTATAGTTCCATTGTTTACGTTGTAAAAATGCAAATGTTTGCTTCTGGTGGGTTTTGTTACGCCGAATCATTTTGTGCTCTTTGCCCCATAATTTTTGTTTTGGTTACAGTTGTTTATTTTGAGGGCAGGTTTGTTTGGCTGGTATGTTTGTTTATCTTATATTGAAATTGGGCGTTATGAATTCGAGGATTTGGTGTCCTTACAGGAGATGTTTTTATCAGCCAATGGAAATCACCCTTTGGGATCTAATAGCTCGTGCGTGCCTCCATTCTTCTAATTCTTAGTGACATTATGTTTTTGAAATTATTTGTTAATTGATTTTAATGAAAGCAGATTTGTTCCAGAAACACCGAAGGTTCAATTCTAGTTTTGTGCCGTGGGAGAAGAAGAAATCATTAAAAGGTAAGGGGTAAATATTTTATGACCAAAAGAATCTGATTTTTGAGATGTGTTGTGTCATCTTTATTTTGTTATAAATAAGTAATTGAATTTCTTAGAGAGCAAATTCCCTTGTACATGTTCCTATTGCTTTATGTGATAGTAGTTGGTTATTGTATTTGTTTTCCCTGGAGGATCAACATTTTTAGCATTTGAGTGGCCCAAAGCTTGGTAATGGTAGATCTTTAGTTTATAGTGCTTTTGTTTTCATAAATTTAAATATTTTTCGTGAGTTTTAATGGGACAACCATCTTTAATTACCATGAATGTTGATTGCTGAAAGCATATTTGCAATCGATTTTCTTTCTGTAACTAGTAATTAAGACTGTAAGTATTTTTTTTTATTTCTTTTTGGTGGGGGCAGATCTGTTTAAGCAAATGCCATGAGTGAAGTATTATGTAGTCTCATAATTATTGGGAATGAATGAGAATTGATGAATCCATCAAACTTAATGCCGAAGGACAAAAATTCATTCAACAAAAGTTGAAGGAGTCCGTGTACCTGTCATTTCTCATTCTCTAATGCAAATTAGCAACAAATAAAACTGAACTTTGAATTCCACTATAAAATATATTATATTATATAATAGTGAGTACCATAATATTTAAATTTTCATATTTTTTCTTAGAAAAAGATTGCAGAATATGCACATGATTTGCTCTGCGGCCATTGACTAAAAAAATTGATTCCATAACAGTTGGCCCTTTGCTGCCCTTTGCCAAACCTGTCTTCTTTCCAGTTATTTGACAATATTCTCAAAATAAAAGTGTCCATATGAAGTATAACAATAGAACATAAGGTGAGAAATCAGCAAAATCTCCACTTTTGTAGACTTAAAATTGGACATGGAGTTTGACACTTTTCTTAAATTTGATCACTTTTTTATGACTACATTGAGAGCATATATACTTATGTATCCATTTTTTTTTTGGTACAAATATCTTATTGTTAAGATTTAACTACTAAATATTAGAATTTTCATTTGTGTTGGTATGGGTAAGAGTTGGATTCATGAAAATGATCAATTTAGGTGTTGTTTGAAACCTAAATTTGAGATATATGCTTGCATTATTTGGATAAAATGATATGTGACATTGGAATGTTAGATTATTCATTGTAGGATGGTGCTTTGGTTTTATTGATTGGAAATAGTGAGCTTTGTGTTGGTTTTTTTGTTAACAAGAGGTGAGATGGTATGTCTAAAATATGAAAGAGATGCATGGAAAAAGGTGCAATTTTTGAAAGTAGTGCTTGTTTTTATTTCAAACAAGTTACTTAATAATTCTTTTGTTGCTTGCTTAGTGATTTTTTCTTCAATTGCAATTGCACATGTTTGTACTTTTTTTTTTTTAATGTTTGAAGGTAATTGTTTAATGTAAAATACTATTGTTATATGTCATTATAATAGTTTGTATTATATAATTTTCATTATTTCGGTCTTAGTGTTGGTTGGAAAATTAAAATTAATGTTATTATAGGTGGGATGTTGGTTAGAATATTTGATATGTGATATTATGTTTATTGGTATGGATGGTAGATATGTTGAATCTATTGTTGAAGTTGCTTTTGTTTTATTGTACAATTTTGGGCATTGTACCTTTTAATAATTTTTTTTTCTTGATTATATTTACAGGTTTGTAAAGTATACCATCTAATAGAGGGAATTGCAACATGAAGCTTTTGAGAATTGCTTGTATTTTGATAACTTTATTACCACGTTGATGTTACTCTCTACGAAACATGTTGCCTATATTTTGTCGCCTTTGCACTTTTTTCACTCAAGTTGCTTTTATTTTGTCTCTTTTGGAACTAATACATTTTGATTTTAAGTATAGCCCACTTTAGCTACCATTATATTATGATATATGTAAAATTTTAGCCAAATGTTGCTATCTTTACTTGGTATATGATTTTTTGTTTACATGTTATTTAATTAAATTTAGTGTTTATTATGAAAAAAATAATATATGCATGAAGGTTTAGATACTATTATTTCAAAATTTTTGAAATAGATATATGAGGCAACAAAAACTTAAAAGAAATTAATAAAAATAAAAGTATGAATAAAATAAAAAATTATTAATTAACTAAATATTGTCATGTTTAATATTTATGTCAAATTTAAAATTAAAATTAAAATATAATTCATTTTAAGTATTTGTAACGAATTTGATTTGTCACAATAGCTATTTGTAAATTTATTGTTATTAATTATGCAATATCGATTTGGTTATTGGTAACAAATGTGATAACATAGGCAACATTTTTTTGTAGGGACATTTTTGTTACTGGAACTGGTGATATAGCAACAAATTATCTTCTGTTACAAAATAACATTTAATTTTCGTTACAATGAACTCTAGATGGGAAATGAATGAAATTTGTTATGAAAAGTTTAGTTACGAAAATTTCATGTATTACGGCAAAAATTTTCGTTAATTAAAATGAAATTTCTTGTAGTCATGGTGTCCAATTTTAAGCCTTTGGAGGGTCATGGAATGGCTTTCGTGTTGGCACCGACAAGCACCTGGCTTTCGGGATCTCTTCCCAGCACTTACTGTGGCCTCTTCAATGAATCAAAGAACGGCAACAAATCTAACCATATTGTTGCTGTCGAGCTCGACACCCTCCAGGGCTCCGAGTTCAATGATACTAATGACAATCACGTCGGCATAGATATCACTAGTCTGTTCTCCGTGCTGGCAAACCCTGTTGGATATTCTGATGAACAAACAGCTCAGTTTCAGAACTAGCCCCTAAATAGTGGCCGACCGATGCAGCTTTGCATTGAATACGATGGCGTCTCTTAACTACTGAATGTCACGTTAGCTCCACTACATGCTGGCAAACCAGGCATTCCTCTTTTGTCGATGAGGAACGATCTTTCGCCAATTATAAATCAGATTATGTACTTTGGGTTCTCACATGCACATTGATTTATATCCCATTACATGCTGGGGTGGAGTTTCCACATCAACGGCGCGGCCGAGCCATTGAATCTCTCTCAACTTAGAACTGAAGGCCTAAGACGGCTTATTCCTTCTCGAAAGCTGCCCGTGAATGCCCTTCTTACTAGGCTGACGGCAGTGAGGTCGAATCCCCGTGGAAATCCCTTTAGAAAATCGGAGAAAGCGTGGGTGGACCAATGTAGCAGATTATCGGCATCTCAGAAGGACTAACGCCCTTGTTGGCTACTTTGCCCAAGCTTTCGAGAGTAGGACCAAAGAAGCAATCCAAATTTCTGATAAGTGGTCTGCCTGTGATTTGTATAGCCTTATTAATGTTAGGGATCTTCAGTGTAGCTTACTATGCCAGAAGGTGGAAGTTTTGCGACGTAATTGAATAGGGGGAGGATGAATACATGCCCCATAGGTTCAGATCCAAAGATCTGTATGTTGCCACCAAAGGGTTTAAAGATGGAGAGTTGCTAGGAAAAGGAGGGTTTGGTAAGGTCTACAAAGGTGTAATGCCGATATCAAAAATTGAAGTTGCTGTCAAGAGGGTGTCTCACAAGTCCAGGCAAGGGATGAAAGAATTGATTGCAGAAATTGTTAGCACAGGCCTGCTGCGCCACTCCTGGGCTACTGCCGGTTCAGAGGGGACCTGCTTCTGGTGTACGAATACATGCCTTACGGAAGTCTAGACAAGTATCTCCATGACCAACTCAACTTCACCCTCAATTGGGACCAAAGATTCATAGTCATCAAAGGCGTGGCATCAGGTCTGCTTTACCTCCACGAAGAACGGGAACGGGTGGTGATTCACAGAGCCATGAAGTGTAGCAAGGACTTGCTAGATGGTGAACTGGTAGCAAGACTAGGAGATTTTGGGCTGGCGAGACAGTACGACCATGGATCCAACTCGCAAACGACCCACGGGGTAGGCACTCTCGGGTACCTGGCGCCGAAGCATACCAGAACAGGCAAGGCCACAACCAGCAACGACACGTACGCTTTTGGGGCCTTTCTGCCTGAGGTTGCCCGTGGCAGGAGGCCTGTGGACCTAAAAGCTTCACCTGAAAAAGCAGTCCTGGTGGAATGGGTGTTCTCTCGGTGGAGCAAAGGTGATATACTTGGGGCAGTGATCTGAATTTGAGTGGTGGTTATGCCAAGGAGGAAGCAGAGTTGGTACTAAAGCTTGGTTTATTGTGCTCGCATTCCAGGCCGGATCTCAGGCCTGGCATGCAGGAGATCATGCGGTATTTGGAGGGTGCCCTGCAGGCGTTGCCGGAGCTGTCATCGCTCGGTGTCTCCGCCGCGAGTCTGTCGTTTGCTTATTTTTGAAGGATTTGATAATATGCGCATCTCGTCTCTGACTTCAACGCACGCCATGTTTACGGGCTCTTCGTCTGTTACCGACTCCCTCATCACTCCCAGTCGATTTGTTTCCAAAAACGGTTATCCATTACATCATGTTAACTGATATATTAATAGTGCTATCTCTGTGTAATCTGTTTGATAATCTGACTTCAATAACTTTTAATTGAAAAAAAAAAAACATATTTATTAGGCACCTGTTAAAATAATTTAATTTAATTTAATACAGGAAACAAATCAAACATAAATTAAGAGAAAATTAGAGTTCCCTCTCTAGATATTTGAATTTGCACGGATCAACGTCTCATATATGGAAAATTACTTATATCTCTTCTCATACATTCTCTCAATTATATTTTCCACTAACAATTAAGTTAATTTGGCGAGTGAGATGTTGAAAATTAATGATATCAATAAAAAAATTATATAAAAATTAAATTTTATTCTCAGTTGACTTCTTAAGTAATTATCCAATGTTTTTTAAGGAGGTGTTTTGTAAAGGCTTAAATCTCAAGGGATCTCACTGTAATTATCCCAATAATTTATTATATAAATTATATATATTTTTTAATTTTAATAATTTAGCTGAAAAATATTATAAAATTTAAATTTTATATTTTTTTTAGAAAATATCATTCTTTATCTTCAATCTTTTAGAAAATTTAAAAATTTTAAATTTATATTTTCTAATTTAAAATTTATAAGGTAGAAAATAAAATTTATAAGATCTTTAGTCAATAAATAAAAAAGATAAATATTTCTATATTTATAATTTATATTTTATGAAATATTCTTGTGCTTTTGAAATTTTGATATATTTTATAATTCATAACAAACGCATACCTCTAACTTTTATTTTCACATAATAAAACATTTTCTAATATATAAATAAAACCGAAAAATAATTTTAAGATTTATTTTATAAGAGCACAGAAATTTTATTTTCTAACTCATGAATATAAATTTCAAATTTTAATTTTAAAATTTCTTAAAAATTAAAAATAAAGAATTTTATTTTATAAAAAATTATAAAATTCATAAATTTTTATTTAATCAAAAATATATAATTTGAATAATAAAATATATATTTTAAGAATCATATTTCATAAAATAAAATTTTTAATTTAATAAAAATTTTGAACTATTGACTTAGAATATTTTCTAATTAAGATATAGTATTTTAAAAAATATGTCTTATAAAAATAAAAATTTAAGTTTTTACATACGTAAATAGTTTTTTGAAAAAAATAAGAAATTTGATAAGAAGAAACACAAATTTAGAAATTTAAATTTCAAAAAACTGTATATTTCCAAAATTGTACAATATAAAATTTTATTATTACACAAAAGTTGAAAATTTTAAGATATATGATTTCTAGAAAATATAAAATGTTTTATATATTTTTTTAAAAATAAAATTGAAGATAAAATTAAAATTTTCATATAAATTGTTTAGTGACATCTCATGTATTGGATAGATTAAATTGTTAGTTGAAGATGTGTTTAACAGAGAGGTATAGGTAACTTTTTATACTTAAGAAATTGATTTGTGATAAATTTAGACTTTAAAGGAGAGAGTTGTTGTGCTTTCTAACATACAGAAATGTCGTGAGATTTTAGTTAATATGCACAAAACACAAATTTCAAAAGACGTACAGTAATTTTTCCCAAAATCAAATCTGTCCTGACAACTATACCTAATTCTTGACAGCCCTACGCCGACGTGAGCTGCACATTGGTCAGTGATAAATTTAGGTAGAAGGTCCAAATCCGTCTCCGGTTCCGCCAGTCGTGCAAATGGACCGAGTCTGTATTTAAGGTCAATTAAAAGACTAATGATTTGAACCCCGATCAAAATAGTTTAACCTTGAAAATGTCAGTGGCACAATACAGCCTGCTGCGACCTTTTTGTCTTTCCTCGTGCGTCCAGCATTCAAACTGGGCTCTACTCCAACGTTAACAAATGCCAGACCCATTTTTTCGCGAAGTCTTCAGACAGCGGCCTAAGCACGCTCATCCACACAAAAAAGGTTACGTTTGTTTTCAAATTTTAAAATTTTAAAACACATATCTAATGATTATATTTTTAATTTTTTTAATTTTATATATTTTTTAAAATAAAAATATTAAAAAAATATATACTACAATTTAAAATAAACGTGGCCCAAATGATTGAGGGCTTATATTGTGCAAAGACTTTGAGTACTAGCAGTAGCAGCGGCAGGACAATGGATTCTGGATGAAGTCTCAGCTGTATAAATTAATGTTTTTAAAATCGAATCGGTTCAATCGAAAAAGTAACTAACTGTTAGTTCGACTAGTTGAATCGTTGAAAAAATTAGTTATTTTAATTATATAATATTATATATATTATTATAAAAATAATTTATAAAATAAATGTAATTCAATATAATAATATAATAAAAAATGAGTTTTAGATGTAATGTTAAACATTAAATAATTCAACTAAAATAAAAAGTTATTACACAAATTAAAAAATATATTGAATTCAAAAGGATTAAAAGTATAAAATTGAAAAAAAAAGTTTTGAAAAATAAACAGATTAATTAATATGACAAATTGATTAGAAAAATAAAAGGATAAAAATTATTAAAAACAAAAGTCAAAATAAAAATGGTATATTTAACTAATATTGAGGAGTTGTAAATGTATGAAATTTTAAAAAAAGAATGAAAATTTATTTTGTAATTTTTTCAAAAAAATTGTTTAATTTTTTTTTCTTTTTTAATTTTTTAGATAAAACCTGTTTGATCGATTTTTTAGTCCATTTTAATCGATTCACATCGATTTTGATCATTTGTATACATTTCTAATTTTTATATCTCAATTGAACTGAAAAATCAATCAATTCCCAATCGAATCTGTTAAACCGCGCGATCCATTCCAATTTTTATAACAATGATATAAACACAAATCTCGTGCTATGTTGGTTTTGGTCCATACCACTTAAACATACGTACTCTTCCATCCTCTTATTTTTATATACACCTTTTATAGAAAGTGCAACCCAAAAAACTCGGATTACTGACATAAATAAACATTACCTCAGGTATCTGATGTTTGGCGTCTCCGGCTATGTCTGTTTTACACGAGCCATTGACAATAACAACACATTTCTGTCATCCAATCATTTTTACCACCTGGCTGCCTCTTTGACCGAAGGGCAGTGAATAATGAAACCCATGTAGGGTCCCTTCAGGCAGATAGAAAATATCAAATAAATGTCTTTTCATAATGGGGTTACTAGCAAGCAGCTTCCATCTCCCGGCAGTGCTTCATTATTTGTGCAATTAGGGTCTCTTCTGGCAGCCAGAAAATATCCCTTAAATGTCAATTTCATGATGGTGTTACAAGCAGGGAGCTTCCAACTCACGGTAGTGCTTCATTATTTGTGCTATTAGGGTCTCTTCTGGCAGCTAGAAAATATCCCTTAATTGTCTATTTCATGATGGGGTTACAAGCAGGGAGCTTCCATCTCACGGCAGTGCTTCATTATTTGTGCTATTAGGGTCTCTTCTGGCAGCTAGAAAATATCCCTTAAATGTCTATTTCATGATGGTGTTACAAGCACGGAGCTTCCATCTCACGGCAGTGCATCATTGTTTGTGAAATTAGGGTCTCTTCTGGTAGCCAAAAGCATCCCTTAAATGTCTATTTCGTGGTGGTGTTACAAGCAAGAAGCCTCCATCTCATGGCAGTTTGTTGTTACTAACAGTAACTCGTTGGAAAACGAAAAATAATACACTACCATAAAATTCGTGGCGCCATCTGAGGCTGCTGGCAGTGAATGTGATGAGATTATCAAACTTCCTCCGTGGTCTTGTTGACGGTACACCTACATTTGTATTTAAAATTACAAAAATTATCACAATATTAATATTAAATTATTATTTTATTTTTAATATAAAAATATAACATTGATCATAATTTTAAGCATTAAATGTAAATAAACCTACAACGTTTTCCAGTGGACCCATCACCAACGCATTTGAATGAAATAAATGCAGCCCTGTATCTATGCACGTTGCATAACGGAGGAAGACTAGTTCACACAGACTTGTAGGTTTAACCATGTCTCCAATCAAGCTCGTAGCATTGCTTTTACTACCTCAAATTGCCTTTGCCGCTGTTTCTGATCATGATTCCTCTGCTTTCACCTTCAACGATTTTAGATCGGCTAATTTGAGCCTTGAAGGCTTAGCAGAGATTACACCAAATGGCCTCTTGAAGCTATCCAACGATACCAGACGGCAGACGGGCCATGCCTTTTACCCGAGCCCCTTTTTTTTCAAGAACTTCTCCAATGGTTCGGCCTTCTCCTTTTCCACCAACTTCGTGTTCGCCATAGTGCCTGATTTTCACCCTTTGGGGGGCCAGGGAATGGCTTTCGTGCTGGCACCGACCGGAGGGCTTCCGGGATCTCGTCCCCGCGGTTACCTTGGCCTCTTCAATGAATCAAACAACGGCAACAAATCTAATCATATTGTCGCTGTTGAGCTCGACACCCTCAAGACTCCCAAGTTCAATGATACGAATGACAATCATGTTGGCATAGACATCAATAGTTTGTTCTCCGTGCGGGCCAGAACTGCGGGATACTATGATGAACAAACAGCTCAGTTTCAGGACTTGATGCTATACAGTGGCCGACCGATGCAGCTTTGGATTGAATACGATGGCGTCTCCCGACTATTGAATGTCACGTTAGCTCCGCTGCATGCTGGCAAACCAAGCATTCCTCTTCTGTCGGTCAGGTACGATCTTTCGCCAATTATAAATCAAATTATGTACGTTGGGTTCTCATCTTCACCTGTATTTACATCCTATTACGTGCTGGGGTGGAGTTTCAAAATCAACGGCGCGGCTCAGCCGTTGGATCTCTCTCAATTACCCAAGCTTCCGAGAGTTGGACCAAAGAAGCAATCCAAATTTCTGACAATTGGTCTGCCTGTGGTCTGTATAGCCTTATTATTGTTAGGGATATTAAGTGTAGCTTACTATGCCAGAAGAAGGGGGAAGTTTGCCGAAGTGATTGAAGGGTGGGAGGAGGAATACCTGCCCCACAGGTTCAGATACAAAGATCTGTATGTTGCCACCAAAGGGTTTAAAGATGAAGAGTTGCTAGGGAAAGGGGGGTTTGGTAAGGTTTACAGAGGTGTGATGCCCAATTCAAAAATTGAAGTAGCTGTCAAGAGGGTGTCCCACGAGTCCAGGCAAGGGATGAGAGAATTCATTGCGGAAATTGTGAGCATAGGCCGGCTGCGCCACCGGAATTTGGTGCCGCTCCTGGGCTACTGCCGGCGTAGAGGGGAGTTGCTTCTCGTGTACGAATACATGCCTAATGGAAGTCTAGACAAATATCTCCATGACCAACCCAAAGTCACCCTCATTTGGGACCAAAGATTGAGAGTCATCAAAGGCGTGGCGTCTGGTCTGCTTTACCTCCACGAAGAATGGGAACAGGTGGTGATTCACAGAGACATAAAGGGTAGCAACGTCTTGCTAGATGGTGAACTGGAAGCAAGACTAGGAGATTTCGGGCTAGCAAGACTGTACGACCATGGATCCGACCCGCAAACGACCCACGTGGTAGGCACTCTCGGGTACTTGGCGCCGGAGCATACCAAAACAGGCAAGGCCACAACCAGGAGCGACGTGTACGCTTTTGGGGCCTTTCTGCTTGAGGTTGTCTGTGGCAGGAGGCCTGTGGACTTAAAAGCTTCGCCTGAAAAAGCAGTCCTGGTGGAATGGGTGTTCTCTCTGTGGAGCGAAGGTGGAATACTCGGAGCAGTGGATCCGAATTTTGGCGGTGATTATGCCAAGGAGGAAGCAGAAATGGTACTAAAGCTTGGTTTATTGTGCTCGCATTCTAGGCCGGAGGTCAGGCCTGGCATGCGGGAGATCGTGCAGTATTTGGAGGGCACCGTGGCCCTACCAGAGCTTTCATCGCTTGGTGTCTCCGCCACGGGTCTGTCGTTCACGTATTTTGAAGGATTTGATGACCTGCGCATCTCGAATCCGGCTTCAACGCGCACCATGTTTACAGGCTCTTCGTCTGTTACTGATTCCCTCATCACCACCGGCCGATGACAATATAAATGACAAATTAGCATTGAAATTAGTTGGTTGCATATTGTGACAATGAAAATGGCTTCTTTAGTGTGCTTAGCTTTTCATGTTGGATCTCATTTGCCTGCTTCTTGTATTTGGATAACACCACCATAGTCTTTTATAGTCTAGTTTGTCTGAGGCTGAGCTTACTTCTTATGTTGATTGTTCTCGCTCCTGTCAACTGTAGTGTTTGTTCTCGTCTTATCCTGTTAAGTGTTAGTAAGCAAGTAGAGTGCTCATTCGCCCTTAATTACCCATGTTGTGTAATCACTGACTTCAATTGGAACTTGCAAGCATAAGCCAATTCTGTAGCTTTTCATTCCACTAGTAAAGACCACGTTTGTCTGAATTTGCTTAATTAATTGAATAATTTAAAATTTTTGTAATTTTTAAAATACAAAATTCTGTTTAAATGTGAAAAATAAATGTCAAGTCTAAAACAATAATTGAATTAAATTTTCTTCACACAAATAAAATAAATAAATCTTGCGTAAGGATAATATTTTTATTTCCCATCTATGGCATAAATATTTTTCCCCATCTTTTGATTTATAAAATTTATTATCCTTGAAGCAACCATGATGTAGAACATTTTTTTAATTTAGTCATAAAATAAATCAAATCTAATAGTATAAGATTCTTTGACGAAATTAACTAATGAAAAAATTATAACATCTTTGTCTTACAAATTTTATTTGGTGTGCCATGATCCTATATGATATAAGCTAAACCACAAGTTTTCATTAGAAACTAGATTGTCTCAACAATATTTACGATATTGTTCAACTCTTATACTATATATTTGTTGTGAATAGATATATTTTTACTCCCATAAAAACCCTTTTAGAGTTTCACAACAATAAAGGACAACACAGAAAAAAAAGGAAAAAAACACTACTATACTTCCAAAATGTCATAAAAAAACCTTAAATTATATATTTTCAACTTCTCATCATTTAGGAGAAAGAGAAGTTTTCGGATTTCTATATGTTATTATCTTCTCATGATAAAAACTAAAGATTTTTAACAGTTGCTTCATTAGGTTTTTAAATCAAGATTAAACTTGCTTTTCTTGTTCTAATTAGATTTAAATAACTTCATTTTTCTCCATAATGATGTACATATTCATTAATTGTAGTCTTCATTGTCACATGTTTCCTTATCGTCACTTTGTAGAAAATGTTATGAACACTTTGATTAATAACATTGTATTTGCTATACTAATTCACGTTTCACTTTTAAAAAGAATATCCTATTTGCTCATCGTCGTTTTCAAGTAGTTTTTCTATTTCGCAATTAAACTTTAACTCATTTTAAATAGCGATGCATGTGATTGCTTTTTGTGGATAAAATAGTTAGGTTATTCTAATTTTAAATATTTACTTTTTCTTGATATTTGAAACCTAAATCATTACTTTAGATACTAAAATCTTTTGAAAGAAACATTTTGATAACAATCCATTAAATTCTTTTAGATTATGTATGTGTTCTTGTCAAATACATAAAGAACTTAAAGCCTTGATCACAAGTATGCGACACATATGCAAGCATTTGGTTTCTTACAATATGGATACAAAACATTTACACTATGTTAAATTTTTAAATATCACAAAAAATTTAAATGTTTCTTCTACGTTGTGTAATATTTCATATTTAATCTTGTATTTGGATGCATGCAATGAAAATAATAGTGTATGCTTTAAAGAATACTTACACACACATATTTGTGATTTAAATTATATGGTTTAAACATGATTTTGAAATAGATATTAGAATTTAAAAATATATAAATATTTTAAACTTAAAAGGGAGGATTTTGCAGTGTTATACTAATATTATGCTGGTATTGTATTTGCTTATATCTTTCTTGTTTCCTTATCCATAATTTTGTGCAAAATTTCATGAATTCTTTTTGCTAATCTCATTGTATCTACCATGCTTCCACATTCCAAATTTAAAAAGAATATCATAGCTGCTTATCTTTTTTGAATAATTTTAAAATTCTTACAATTTAGCTTTAGCTTGTTCTAATAGTAATGCCTATGATTGCTTCTTATAGATAGGATAATTAGGTGATTCTAATTTACAAAATTTATTTTTTACTTCATCTTTGAAACCTAAAACATTTTTTTGTGCACTAATGTCTTTTGAGAAAAGCATCTTGATAGCTTATATTTTTTTAGATTAAGTATGTTTTCTTGCCAAATAGGCAAAGAAAAGTCATTTTTTTGTAAGAATCACATTCCTCCGCTATAGCAATAGTATCATAGATGAAGAATATAATATATTATAGATATTTAGAAACAAATATACACTTGTATAATAAACCTAAAATTTTTAATTACAAGAAAGCAAAGCAAATGCCAAGAGAGTATTTTGCAATTTCAAAGCTAGTATTATATTAAGTTGTAAGGAAGATCTTTGTAGATAGATATATATAGATATAATTAGATCCATGTATAGTAGATAGAATTTGTAATTTTCAATTTAATTGTAACTATAATTATTAAATGAAATTTAATTAAATGTATATACAAGGTTATAGAGCTTAAACAAATAGCATGAGTTTCACACTTATTACAAATGCATACTTTTGAGAGATTTCAAGTGTGAGATTTCACATTGAAAACTTTTTTCTTTAAGGTGAAATATTAGTTTACTTTCCAAAATAAAAGACTTACTTTTTTATTAAACAAATTTCATGGTATTTTATTCTTAAGTTTGTTCATTTTTATTAAAACATAGTTGGATATTAAATTGTTTAACATTTTAGTAAAATTAATGTTTTATTGAACTTTAAATATAAAAAATATTAAAATTTTATAACATTCAAGATATTTTAATTTTTATAAAATAATTGTATATATTATATGTAGTAGTTTTTTATGTATTTATATTTATATATAAATGAACTGTATACTACATTAATATTTTTGAAGAAATTATTGATGCTAAAAATTTGTTTAATAGAATATTTAATTAGTTCATTAATATTTATAAAATATTCAAAAGTTTGTTTTCATTTGCTTGACACAATCAATTTATTTCTCAAATTTATTCCAGTTATTGGATAAAGAACAAAAGAACACTAACAATTTTTTTCTTGATATATTTTTTTATAAATACTGTATTGTTAATTAAATTAATAAATATCTTAATTAGTAGATAAATCTTACCATAAATATCAACTTGATATTAGTTGAAGTTTTTTAATTTTTCTTCTTACTAAAACTTATTTTTTAAGTATAAAATTTTAATATTTTATAATTTATAGGATGAGTTTACAATTAGAAATCTTGAAAATTGTAAGAAACAAGGACGTATTGAGTGGGGAGGGGGGCTAGCTAGTGGAGCATAGCCACACTCTTTGAAGTTTTGAGATTTTATTATTTTTGCTTATACTTTAATTGTAATTTTTTAAAAAAATTGGCATATTTGTGTACTTTTATGTGAGTTGGAATTCTCAAAACATTTTCTTAGATTTCTTAAGTTTGAAAAATCAATGAATATATTAAAATTAGTTAGAAATTTTTAAACATTGATAAATTAGTGAGTTCAAAATAATTAATTTAAAAGTACGTAAATGTTATACCCCGAACTCAAGACCAAGATATGATAATATTTGCAAACCAACTCAATGAAAACCAAACCCATATATGTATAGAGCAACTAAACCAACAATGAAATTCAGTAAATAACTCTAAAATAACATCATACAATCCATGCCTATAATATCTTGTTTTATTTGCACAGTGAAAATATAAAGCCTATCTATTATATCTTGTTGACACTACTAAATAATGTGTGGAAATAAATCTAATGTAATGGTGTTCTTCTCTTGGATTTGGTCTCCACTAGGTCCCTCGTCTCTTCTACACAAGGGTCACCAAGGTGGTGGGCAAGGAATCACCCAGTATATGACAACATTTACTTGTTTACATTTCAAAAATGTATGTGAGCAATAAATAATTTCAAATAATTTAACTTAAGTAAAAGAGCTCTTTCTAAAGGGTACCAAATAATAAAGCATTCATGTAACATGTGGGAAATCGTACATTGATGTAACACTTGTTTCCATTTCTCATTTATTAGCCAACTCATTATCATATTCATTGTGCGTGTACCACTTACCAGGGCTTTAGTTTATGCTCTCCCAATTAAGGAAGGGTACGTCTAATTCTGACTATACCGCCATGGCTCTAGGGCTTCAACTCCACTTGGAAAGTATCACAATCTATTATTATTTGACTGATAAGGTTAAGTATCAGCTTCACTCGCAGTTGGTCCCAATTTTCACGTCGATTAGGCAGATCCCAATCTACTACCTAATTGGTAGGTTGAAACTTGTTCTTGATGGTCATTTACATTCTTACGAGTGGCACATATCATTTGTTCCATGTATTCACATTCAAGTATAATCTTTCAAAATATGTACTTTGCAAATAACTCATATTTATGTTCAAAATAAAACTTTCATGTTCTCCAAGTATCACAAAAAATTCTGTGGTTTAGCAAGTAGAAAACAATTTCTTAAACGCATGTAAACATTTAGTTATGAAGGTAAACAGATTTGGAAATTACAATTTCAATTGGGCAATAAAATCATTTTTAAAAGATAGTTAAAAAATTTTAGTAAAATTTTGCTACTTACATAGGAAAGCACAATAACAAAATCTTATTCGAAAGCAGTTTAGTAGCTTTGTAAGTGTCATCACTTACTCTTACTCAACTTGTTTGGTTTCCAACTACCTCGGATATTATATCTCATTCATCTATTAAATCACATACATGATTTTTTTCAATACTTGACATATCTAATGATGCATGCTTGCCAATGACTAATGTGTCTTTGCACTTTTGTGTTCGCCCAAATCCTTTCAATTCTCATTTGTTGTTCTCATTTGTTGTATCCTATTACGTCATATTCAGTGCAAAGTTTAGTATAACATAAGGGATTTAATTAATTCTTTACACTTGGAGGACCAAGACGGTTTCTGTACCACCTTTACGCTTTCAAATAATATATATATTATAATCAATTGATATGTCCAATGGTATATCTTTCCTAATGATTTTATTTGTTTAAGAGGTAGTTTTGCAATTATATCTCTCCAAAAACACAATTTTTTTTTCTCATCTCTTTTTCTCTCATACTTTTACCAGTTAAAATACCTAAAAATACACACTATAATTGCAAACAAACAAAGCCATAGTTTCCATTTAATTAAAAATGAAACTTTAATTTATTTGTGAAAGCAGAAAGTTTAAATCTGGTTTTCTACTTTTTTTTTTTTGCCCACACCAAGAGAAACAGGCGCATTATTGACTATGTTTCAAAAGCCCATCCAAATGGTGAAAAATGATGGGCTTTACGTCCGAATGTCAACAATGCTGAGGTTTCACAATTAGAAAAATTTGTGTATGAATTTCATGTTCATACAGGATATTCAACTTATACAATAATATGTTCATGGACAATATTTCATGTCATAACATTGGATGGCGTAATTGAAAACTACAAAGATATAAAAACTTGGTTGATTTTTCATGTGAACAGATAAAAAAAAAACTCTTGAATACAAATTTGGCAGTATAAAATATTTTCAACTTTGCAGCATAAATTTCCATTTTGAATTATCAAAATAAAATATCGTTGAATTTTTCACATAAAATATAACAAACTCATTAATTGTCTCTCAATTATTACTTTTGGTGACAATATAATAAAAATTATAAAATGCGTATGGTTAGATTGTTTCATTTTAATCCTTATCTAAAATTATAGTGTTAGACTATAAATGCTTCTTAAATTTTTGGAAACGGATTTCATGTTTGGACATTCTTTAGAAGGCATTGATGCTTAATCTATCAAAAGCATAACCTTTAGACTATAAATGCTTGTTAAATGCCTGTGAGTGGGTACGTGTATGAGAAAAAAAAAAAAAAAAGGGTTAATTACATCAACCTCAGCATAATTACTATATTAAAAAATCATCCCCCTATGTTTTATAGCTTTACGTTTTTCGCCCTTTTTTTTTTAATATTTTGAATGGAAATCAATGATGGCATCAAAAAATTAATTAACTTTTTAGATTTACACTTGACCATTATTTTTGAAAATTTTTGTACTATTTTATAGAAATCGATGCCTTTCATAATACATCAAATTTAAAGGTGTTTTGTTTGTAATAAATTAGAACTTTAAATCAATCAATTGAAATTATTTGTATTTAAGTTTATTTTTTAAATTTTTTTAACCAAAAAAACTTGAATTTAGACAACATAATAAAAAATAGTTAAACTTTTTGTGACATATTTGCTTTTCATCTAAAACTTTAATAGAAAACGAAGGATGCCAATATTTCAAACATAAGAGAGATGATTTTGTAATTTCAAAAGAAATAAGGGTATAACTTCTAATTATACTAACTTGATGGAGATGCTGATGTAATTAACTCAAAAATTAAAAAAATCTAAATTGAGTTCAAGTTTTACAAAATAGGTATGTGTATTGGAAAAAATTAAAAAAAAAAACTCTAAATTGAGTTCGAGTTGTATAGAACTGAAACTACTGGAATTTGAATAATTATAAAGTTTGAATTGTTACTTAAACTTGCTCATTAACACCCTTAGTTCTCATAGAAGAATTTGAATAATGATTGAGTTAGAATTGCTAATTAAACTTGCTCATTAACATCCTTAGTTTTCATAGAACGATGATGACACGGAAGTTCATAGTAAACAATAACAACAACAATAATGTGGACCAATATAATTTTCTTTTGATAACTCCAAATCCATTAAACCGTTTCAATTACATCCCCACCCTCCCAAACCCCTGGTTATGTTTGTTTTTATTTTCAAATTTGTGTTTTAAATGTATTTTAAAAAAATGGGTATAAAAATAGAAGAAATATGAAGAGAAAATAACAAAAGTATAATAATTGTATTACGTGTGTTCAAGTGGAAAAATTTATAACAAACACAGCCCCGATCTCAAATATAAGAAATGAAACTGAAAACCGAGCTACTTTTGCTGGAACTTCTGCATGTTTTTATCCAAAAATACTGTCTGAGGAGCAGTTGAGAAGCTGACAACTGTGCAAATCCCACAAATTCATGGTTGCATCCGATCTTGCATGGTTGGACTGAACAGTGTCCAGAAGGCCCTCACGTCTAGCATTGAATTCCAAAATATCTCCAATAAACCTAATCAGAATGAATGGACAAACAGTAAAATTTGGCCCACATAAAATACTTACAATAAAGTAGATTGAACAGCAGGAGGGGCATTCCTCGTGCCATCACGCATGAGCTTATTGCAGTCAAAAACCCCTAGGCTGGCAAAAGAAAATCTCCTTTGATTCACGGCATTTACCTCGTTTCATGAGGGTCGTCGTGTCCCCGTTTTTATGTTTGATGAGTCATCATGATCCGGCTTCACCACCACCCATTACGCTTAACCGCCCTCTTCCACCAACACCAACCACCACCCACTATGTCTGTGTGTGTGTGTATAAACCCCTAACCTATACTCCACCTCCTATTTCTCTCTCATGCTAGCTGCGCATATTGCATCCACGTTTTAAGTACAGCCAAGAATAACCAATCATTATTTCATCATTTACCGATGGCCTACGGTTTATGCGCACTGTAACAGTACTCTATGATTCTTAACTTGCATTGGTATTTTTCAAGGACTGTATGTACAAGAATGGAAAGTTTATTGTGCAATGAGGTATGGCCAATGAGCCCCAACGTTGCTCTTAATGCACAAGAAAAGGATGGATGTAACAATGCCAATGAAATTGCTGCTGCTTCTTTATTCTCGGCGAAACAAGACTGTCTAGAAGCTTTTGGTATTTTCCTAGGCAAGGAGGCGAAGTACATGCCGGAACCAGGTTACATGAAGCATGTCAACGCAGACGATTTGATCCATAAGTCTAGGTTGAAAGCTGTTGATTGGCTTGTCAAGGTGATTTAATTTCTTCACGTGTCTAGCTACAATTTCCTTACTTCATTCTTGCAGAAATTGTTAATTAATTCTCTCTGATGCAGGCGCAAAAGAGGATGGATCTCTCTATCGGAACTGTCTTTCTTGCAGTGAATTATCTGGATCGATTCATTTCACTGACACTGACTCAATGTCAAGTAAGTAAATGCATGCCTGCTCGTGTTTAATTAGGGTATGGTTGACAATTTCTGTACAACGATCTGTGGTGAAATTAAAATGCATAAAACCCCTAACTTTCAGGGATGGAAACATTGGATGTTTGAACTGCTCTCCGTGGCATGTCTATCCGTCGCCTCCAAGTTCAATGGAACAGCCGCCCGCCCGCTGGGTGAATTCCAGGTGACTGTTGGTATCATTTCACTTTTTATTTCATCATTTCTGTGTAATGACAGACGATGAGGGCAATTTTTTCAATTCGCAGGTGGAGGGTCTGGACCACTCCTTCGCTTCAAGCCTAATTCAGCAAATGGAATTGATACTCCTGCAGCGGCTGGGCTGGATAATGGACTCCACAACTCCATTTTCTTACATCGATTTCCTCGTGCAAAGTGTTGATCCCTTGAATATAACCCTCGTCGAGGATTGTTTGACTAGACGAGTCACGGAATTGCTCCTGAGTGCTGTTTTAGGTATACCATCTGATTTGCACATGAAATTGGATTCGTATGTTTGTTCAACTGTGCTTTCTCACTACTCGGAGATTATGCAGAATATGCATTGTAATTAATATTTATAAGAAGATGCATCGATCTGACCAAGTTTTTATTACTATTTTTATCTTGGTAATGGAAAACTGAAAATGCCCACGCATCTAATTGTGTCAGATCCCAAGTTCCTGGAGTTCCAGCCATGTGTGATAGCAATGTCTGCCGTCAGATGTGTATGTGAAGATTTACTTCCATCAGCAAACGATGCTTCTCTTGCTCATCTAGACAGTGTCATCCCTCAAGAACAGAAGGTAAAAAACAAATATAAGTTTGCAGCGAACTTCTCACTATTTTGCACGTTGACGTGAATTCATGATCCAAAACACTTTTGTGGCCTAGAATGATTTGATCAAGTGCCATGGGATCATGGAGAAACTGTTGGTGCAAGGTGACAATGTGCTAGCTTGTGGAAACTTTTGGCACGGGCCTTCAAGTCCAGTCACTGTGTTGAAAGTGGAGTGGTTCAATTTCTTTGATTGTCCAGTTGATCTTTCTACATTAAAGATGGCAGGAATAAACATGGATTTGGGACCGGGTAGAAAGAGAAAGAGGGAGGAACTGGAATGTGGGCTGTGAATTGAAATTAATTCTCACGAAAATGTTACAATCAGGTGGCAATAAAATAGATTCTGGCACATATGCTCAATATCCTAGCTCTTTAACAGCTATGGAGAAGGGTCTGTGCATTTAACACAAAGTAAAAGATCACCATTTGCTGTTGTGAGTTGTGCTGCTGAACATAGAAGAGTCACATAAGTATTGATACGAAGGATAATTTCACCTTTTATACACACGGCGAAAACACTAGCACTATCTGCAATCATGAAATCTTCTGACCCTTATTTTGTCTTTGTCCGTTTATTCTCACCAATATATATGATTGCCACATTAACATCTCCGTTCGAGGCAAACTATAATAACCAGTACAAATATGGTTCATAATCTGCATTTTACTTTTACACAAGATGAAAGCTGAAAATTCTCTTGCAAATTAGCAAATATGATGTACATATTCATTATGTATTTGTTCAATTATCTCGTATTATTTTTCACATTTTACATTGAAAAATAGAGATTGTGCCTAAACATTAATAATCAAATTCGTAAAGGGAAATTTTTGCAAGTTAAAAAATGATTCATTTTGATTTATTTGTCAAAAAAGGCCATGGATGTCTATATGAATTCGGATCCAGAAGAATTCTTCAGACTTGTCCAAACTCAACACGCTAACAGCCATACATTTTTAGCCAATACATCAACACTCAGGCACGTGGCAAAGAACCTTTATTGCTCAGCAGTAGACATGCAGGAGTTAAAGCCTAGAAAGAAAGGAAATCAAGTTACTTTCCTCCCCCGCCATCAGATGAGAGAGGTAGTAGGACAAGGAACAGTCCACAAACACCATCTCTTTTCCTTTCTAGTATCCCGAAGATGGCTTATACTGTTTTGGAGGAGGCAAAAGGAAAAGAATGAACCAAAATTTTTGCCGCCTTTATTTGTTATGCGCTCTATAATTTGTTGACCTTAACATGTGATATAGTTAACTGAAATAAATTTAGGCACTTGTTTCAACTGGAAGAAAGGAATGGGAGAAAGTTTGCCCAATGCTTGGCCTAATTTTCACTAGGCCTGATTCTGTGATCTTTAAAGCATGGTGAGTATCTGAAAAATGAATATCTAATGCACAGAAAGACATGCGGTTCTATGCAACATGTGAAAGTCCACAGTCATAACAAAGTCAGCTATTGTATTGCAATGAAAGTACTAAACCTCAGTTAGAAGCAATGTATATATGCCCTTTCGTATGTGAAAAGAAAAAGTGAAAAGAAAAGGAGAAATAAAGATATCCAAGTTGGTGCTGTGCTGAGCTACTCAGTGCTGCGGTGTTAGTAGCCTCTACAAGAGGTTTTCACTATAAATTTATTTTCATGTTTGATAACATACAGCTGCAGCACCATATTAGCAGCTTGTTTGGTTTTCATCTCTTCTAAACTTGTGCTTGAATTTAAAGATGCTTATTTTTCCATATGCATTCTCCATTGCGATCTGCATACTTGTCTCTCTGGCCGGCACATGTACATCATCGTTTATCTACTAAATCTTGATTGCCACTTTCTTGGATTTCTTGATCAATATCGCGATTTTTTTGAACTGTTTTTGTGTTTTTGCTTTTTCAGATGGCATTGGAAATCAACTTATACTAGTAAACAACTGTAAGGAGAGCATATGGCCGGGAATCCTAGGCAGTGCAGGTCAGCAGACACCGAAAGATGGAGGGTTCGTCCTGAGCAGCGGTCAAGAAGTAGTCGTTGATGTTCCTGAGAAGTGGTCAGGCAGAATATGGGGGAGACAGAACTGCAACTTTGATGAGAATGGGAACGGGTCATGTGTCACCGGAGACTGTTCCAGCCTACTGCACTGCCACGGACTGGGCGGTGCGCCACCAGCAACGGTGGTGGAAATGACATTAGGCTCATCAACTTCGCCACTGCACTTCTATGACGTGAGCTTAGTTGATGGCTTCAACTTGCCTGTATCCATGAAGCCTGTGGGTGGAGGAATTGGCTGTGGAGTCGCATCTTGTGAGGTTGATTTAAACGTCTGTTGCCCTTCAGCATTGGAGGTCAGGGTAGAAGGTAAGGTGGTGGGCTGCAAAAGTGCGTGCTTGGCAATGCAGTCAGCAAAATACTGCTGCACAGGGGAATACTCAAATCCCAATACCTGTAAGCCTACAGTTTTTGCCAATCTGTTCAAGGCAATCTGTCCGAAGGCCTATAGTTACGCCTTTGATGATTCTTCCAGCCTTAATAAGTGCAGGGCTTCAAGATATGTCATCACTTTCTGCCCTCCACATTGAGGACGGCAGTTTTGGAGAGTGACAACTCGAATTGCATTGTAGCATCACAGTATTGTAACATTCTGCAAGTTATCTCATCCTCTTACAGGGTTTTTTCATCCAAAGATTACATATTAGTATCAGGGTACTGTAGCATATATGGCATGTAATAGTTTTCGTACTGGCTATGAATCTGAAATTTCCAACTCAAGAAGATTGCTTAGTAACTGGTATTGATATAAGGCTTCCGACATCAGACATTCAATATTTGCATGATGCATATAACTAAATAACAGGGCAATGAACCAATAAGACACCGTATTCTTCAAACTCGCTCTGCTAAAGGGAAGAACCCACCGTACCTTAGATGGAAACATCCAGCACTATAGAATGTCAGATGACATCATGCTCAAAAACCAAAGACAAAGCATTCGCAAACAGATGAACTAATGACAAACATGACCAGTACATTTATGGGAAGGGAAGATGGTTCATTACAACAGGTGTTCCAGAGGGAGTCCACAAGCTGCCTTTCTTCTTAGGCAGCTCCTAAGTCTTCAAGTGACGTCTCTCTGATCACTTTAATCATTTCTTGAAAATTTTGCTTCAGTTTTTCATCTTCTTCAATTGAACTATGATCTGCCTTCCTCACTCTGTCTCGCGCTAGCTAAGAAGACCTCTAAGTGCCGCCTCATGTATATCACAGTCCTCACTTGATGCAAGGCGCATCAAAATGGGAGGATATCCGACCTTGGTTCAACGACTGTGTCTGATCGATTCTCATGAAGTAGTGATCAAGTCAAGTGCTTTCCTGCAGATCAACAAGTTGCAAGAATGTAACAGGAAATAAGATTAGCCTGTTTCGTGTGTCTGTCAAGAATTATATAACAGCTAAAAAGCATGTTATAGAAAACCATTTATTTGTCAAGAATTATATTACATTTTTACAAAACTAGAAAACTACCTTTGAGATCTCGCATTCTCAGAATTTGAAGCATCTTTTAGAGCCGCATAACCATTTGCTAGGCAGTTGAAGCCACTCCAGACTTGTTATGCCTGATCAGAGCTGAAAACATGACACGAGAAAAACAAAGCCTCAGAACACCAATCAGCTATTCCACACGTGCCTATATATAATGCACTAACTTCCATAAGCAATGGTCTATTCCTGGGGGCGAATCCTTGTGCTGACAACTTCTGCAGCTTTTGCTCTGATGTTAGTAAGCGTGGTGGGTTTTATTTAAACTCAAATCTATAAATTAAAATTAAACTTAGACCCAAATGACCCAGTCTGTCAAATAAAATAAATTGAGTTTGAGTCAGGCCTCCCAATGAGTCTAAATATCCATAATTTTATTTTGAGTCTATGTTAAAAAATGAAAAACTTGATCCCATTTATGCATTTCTTGATTTCTTAGTTCCCAAATCTCATTTCCACATCTCTTAGCAAACTTGTTGAAAAGCAAACTCTTTAAAATAATTTATAACATAGTGTTAGTTTCCAAAAAAAGAAAGAAAAAAATTTGTTGATCGAGATCAAGTCTAGACCTAAACTTAATATATTAAATCTGTGAGTTAGATCCAAAATTTAAACTCATTGGATCTTGATTGTAAATCTGACAATAAAATGATATAAGTCCATTTCAAATCCTGGTCGAGGTCTGAATTTGGGTAAAATCCACCCATTGGTAGATCTAGATGTTAGCGTTAGAATTCTTCAGGTAGCCAAGGAGAGGAACCAGGCAACCAATAGAGTGAAGATCTGGCAAGTAAGAAATCAATGAAATTACTAAGCACCCAATGGATTCAAATCTTTACACCAATTCAAGAAAGTAACTTTCGTAGCAACAGAAACAACTCTTTCAAATAGTTACCAAAGATTAAAATTTGAGCAGATGGATTGTATTTGTACCATAAATTACGAGAAGAATTAGTAGTATCTTGGCATATTTGTGCGTTGAATAGGCCATACAGGGAGGGGCATCTCGAATTTACGTGAAGAATCAAGATCACACAAACCAAAGCCCAACGTGGAGCAGGGTGGAAAGTTCTCCAAGACCACCTGCAACGAAAAGCTGACTGGACTTGAAGTTGGGCGGTGAGGGCGATTGGACCGTTGAGTAGTTCTTCAGACAATAGGCATGGGCTTTTAAGAGACAAGGCTATTGGATATTCAGTCCCGTAGTATTAAACCAGATACCAAAAACATTTGATTAGAAATTCAACGCTGTTTGAAATTCACGAAGTTGGATATGAGATTTTTTGAGGTCACATCCCAACACATCATCCTTCATGAAAGTCACACAAACAGATACGGGAGAAAAAGGACGGAATGTGATTATTTGACAGATAATAACGGGGAATTGTGGTGTCTCCGGGGTCCACCATGAAGATATCAGCAAGTGGGACCCTTTTATCCAGGGAGATTGAGTTGATTCGCTGAGCACTGATGTGTCCCTCCTTATCCACTTCTCCAACTCCTGAAATCTGTGATTCCTATAAAGTCTAAGTCAAACAGTGTCCATTCCAGGCCAAGAAACCAAACAAATGGCGTCTGTTGCTCATCTGCAGGCCATCGTCTTCTCTGCCAATTCAATCAAGAAGCCCACTCCTGCACCATCTGCCTGCAGCTCCATTAATGGCAGAACCACAGCGTTCTTGGGTGCAAAGCTTTCTTCTTCGCGGGGTACGATGCAGAAAGCTAAAGAGACAAAACAGCTGAAGGTGGTCGCCGCCGTGGGTGATGTTTCGGCCGATGGAACAACCTATCTGATCGCGGGCGCGGCCGCCGTGGCCTTGCTTGGAACTGCTTTCCCTATCCTCTTCTCGCGCAAAGACCTGTGAGAAATAAATTCCGTGAATTACATATATACTTCCTCAGTAATATTCTGTCTTTAACAGTAAATAGTCTGTCAGAGAAACATGAAAATGTTCTACTTTAATGTGTGTGGTTTGTGTCAGGTGCCCACAATGCGATGGAGCAGGATTCGTGAGAAAATCAGGGTCGACCCTGAGAGCAAACGCGGCAAGGAAAGACGAGGTTCAAATCGTATGTGCCCGGTGCAATGGTCTTGGCAAGCTTAACCAAATTGACAAAGCCAAATGATTCACTTGTTTTTGTGTCGTAAATCGTTTACTTCTTGCTTTGTAATTTTTGTGTTTTTTAAGATTATTATATACTCTGCTCTCAAGTTTGTACTATACTCTTCAGAGCAATTTAAGTCGCTTTTCATGATTATGTAATCATGCCAGTTGTTTTGCTAGCAGTTGCAACTAATTGATACGCTTATCCGTTATCTATAATTAGCAAATAGATCTGTGCTTATCGAATAACTACTTGGAGAATATATGATGTTTAAAGTTAATTCCAAGAAGCAAAATATGAAAGGGTTGTTATTTATTGCATAACAATTAGTCCATCTTATTATTTAACCATCCTTTTTCTGATAAACTCAAGTGGGAGTTTCAGTGGTGAAGCATCAAAATAGCAAACCGGACGCAAGTACGTCAACAAGGATTCAGTTATTTCACCCATGAAAGTGCCTGTTTATTAGAACAAAACTGCAAACTTGTCTTGTTTATTGATCTTTCTCAGCATTCTTCTGAATGAACTCAGTCAAAGTCTCCTTGAAATCTCTCTAACCAACCCCGTCAGCCCTTTTCCTGTTCTTCTTCTCTAGGAAATTAAACATATCTTCGTTTTCCAACGTTTTAGGTGTTATACCGTGTTATCTGGTATGCTTGTGATGTGTTTGGAATCACAGTGTAGAAAATAAAAAAAGATTGTAAATATAGCAATCCACAGATCTTGGTCGGTTTATATTTTCTTCTGGGGATATATTGAAAGCACATACATTGCTTTACGCGTGCAAATGGAGTCATGAAGCAGCTGGAAGAAGAATTAGGTCACGACCGGGCGATTGAAATTGAAACAGACGATGAAGAAAATCAGGCTCAAAGGTTTTGCCACAATCATGGGGACGATTCTGAGTCAGATGTTACAGGTCATTCCCGTGGTTCCTCTAATGACTGTCTCGATCATGAATCTGCTCCCCGTTGGCCTCAAAGTTTCAGGTATATGATGCATTTATTTTTCAGCCTTTCAACCTTGGGAACTTTTTGTTTCAGGTGGTTTTGGTTTTGCCTTACTGTGGTAATATGACTCCGCAATTAAGCATGCATTTCTTGTTTGAATATACTTTGCATGTATTCTGTTTGATAAATTATCATACGAAGTTTTTCCTGCAAGCAATTGTCCGACTTCCAATGCATCATCTTTTAATTCTCTTCAGTGAGTGTGTTAATGTAAACGATAGTTGTTTCACTTCCTTAAATTAAGCTGATAGATAATCTCATTCTATATTAGCACAGGGAGATATATGTGTGTGTTTTAGTGTAACTGGAAATTGTAAAATAGGAATAGAACACCATTACAAGTAATTTCACGACAATATTTTCAGAACATTAAGCATTTTATAATTCTTGTCTTTAATTTTGAAGGCGGTCAATGGACATGTATACAAGCATGACACCGCCCTCACTCAGCTATTTAAGGGGCAACTCTTTCTTGGCTTCAGTAGACAAGAAATCACAGATGTCGGCTACTGAATCTTCTCTGTTTAAGCCCCTCATATCCTCAACAAGTTTAGACAATGAAGCTGTTCCCCCCTCTGTACTACCTGTAGAGTTGTCCATCACTTCTGAATTGAGGACTAATGTTAGTGAGTTGCCATCACCTGAGCTGTGTTCGTATGCTCAATCAGTTCTCAACGGTAATTTGCTTCTCCTATCATGATATCGAGGGTATTTATTTTGTGACTTCTGGGGTATGCATTAATTTCATAGAAAATTATCCAACCAGAAGTTTCAGACTCAAAGTAGAATATAGTTCTTCAAGCATCAATAGGATGAAAAACTCTAATGGAGAAGTTATGTCTTTGATACTCCTCTGAGAATTATTGCTACATCAAACTCTAAAACACAACAACTTATATTAATTTTTGTTAAAAATTGCCCGTCCTATGCAACGGTGGAAAGGATTGATGACTTTGCCATGGTCAATCTTCATTTAAATGATTTGATGTAATATCCATTCATCTGATGCATTTCAAAATTTTAACTGCAGCCATAAATGTTCTGAGTGGCATAGGAATCCTCTCAACTCCTTATGCCCTGAAAGAAGGTGGGTGGCTCAGTATCCTGCTTCTCTGTGTCTTTGGAGCCATTACCTGCTATACTGGGATCTTATTGAAAAGGTGTTTAGACAGCTCCTCTCAACTTGAAACTTATCCAGATATCGGACAAGCTGCTTTTGGCTTAAGTGGTCGAATATTCATTTCTGTGAGTATAATCCAAGCATAAATTACCAAGAATAAATTAGTTTTATTGACGGGGATGAGTTGTTTGGCACTCACTTATTGAATTATTTTGCATAATTGCAGGCAATCTTATATGTAGAGCTGTATGTATGTATCCTTTCTTATCTGATACTAGTTCAACATAAATTTTCTTTCCCTCTGCTGTAATAGCTAAAATTTAGAAGTTCTTTGTTCGTAGTCTTCATGCGTGGAATTCTTAATCATGATGAGTGATAACTTGTCTGCCTTCTTCCCAAACATTCAAATGGATGTTGCTGGATTTCATCTGGACTCGTATCAAATTTGTGCCATTACTTCCACCATTGTAATCCTTCCAACAGTTTGGCTGAGAAATCTCAGCTTGCTTTCATACGTTTCAGGTTCATGATCAGTTTCTTCCTTTACCTCCAGGGATTAATTTTCAGCAACTTAGAATTTTGTCGTTGTGTGCTTGTGTTATAATTTAATCTTCTCTTTTCCAGTTGGTGGAGTTGTGACTCTGGTCCTCGTAGTGCTCTGCTTGTTATGGGTTGGGGTGGCTTCTGAAGTTGGATTCCATCCAAGTGGGAAAGCATTGGACCTCACAAGATTACCTATCACAGTTGGCATATACAGTTTCTGCTTTGGTGGCCATTCAGTATTTCCAAACATTTATTCCTCCATGAAAGAGCCCTCCAGATTCCTTACAGTTTTAGTTGTCAGGTACTTGATGACAATAATAATAGTTCATCCATCATGATTGTTTCACAGACTCAAATGCTTGTTATGATGAATATTTGTTGGTCCCTTGAAACATTGATGTTCTGAGGAAATAAGTTTCTACTGATGCAGTTTTTTATTTGCCGTTTTACTGTATGCTGGAGTGGGAGTCTGCGGCTTTCTTATGTTTGGTGAAGCCACAAACACTCAGTTCACATTGAATCTCCCCACAGATTCCATTGCATCCAATGTTTCCGGATGGGCTGTGGTAAGAAGTGAGACAGTTTTTTCGTTCTTACAGATTCTTATTTGCAACTTTTCACAAGGTCAACAATATTTGACGCATAACTCTGAAAACTACAGATTTTACTGAAACCAAGATCGATTAGTCTGCATATTAAGTGTGTGTGTGTGTGTGTGTAACCATTGTTTTCAGGTTATAACTCCTGTGACAAAGTTTGGATTGACATTTACGCCTGTGGCATTAGCTCTAGAAGAACTGTTGCCAGCAGCCCAGCACAGATCTCATGCAGTGTACATACTCATCAGGACATGTTTGGTGGTATCAACCTTAATCGTTGCACTGGCAGTTCCATACTTCGGTAAGCAATTCCACCAAACGTAATCCGTTTGTGTTTCCCACTGCAAGAAATTATGAGACCCCCTTTTGGGCTGAGCTATTGCATTGAAATCCGAATTGCAGGATCTGTGATGGCCCTAATAGGATCCTTCCTTGTGATGCTTGTGGTAAGAAATCTGTCCAGTCCATCTTTTTCCCATGTGATCAATTAGATTGAATTTTATTGGCTCAAATCTGTTGCTCAACGTACAGTCTGTGATCCTACCATGTGCCTGCTACATGAGGATAGACAAAGGGAGACTGAGTACACTTCAGGTGAAGCTTCTTAACCACTGATTTCTTTTGTAAAATTTTCCCTCTAAATAAACATGTCCCGTGTAAGAATTTATCCTGGTTTCATCCTCAGATAACGACCTGCTCCGTCATAATGGTTGTGGGAATATTTTGTGCCATAGTTGGCACGTATTCAGCAGTCACAAGTATGGCTGACAAATAGCAGACCTCAGGACAGAAGCGTCGTCCAACTGTGGCAATGGTTCTGCTTAGGTCAAATGAATGGAAGCTCTTAGTATTGACAATGGTTTGAAGGTTTGGAAAAGTAACACTGTAACACCAGAAACAGACTCTTTGAAGATAGGTTTGGCGTATTGTGGTTATTTTGCGAGTCAGTTTCACTGTCCATACGATTTTTCTTCATATCAGTTATTACAAAATCATTGCCTAACTGACAAATCAAACAGGAGAGATTTTGACATAATGCAAAACGTTGCCGGTAGATTGCAAACGAATTAAAGATTAATACAAGGATAATTACAATATCCTTGATATTTAGATTAAATATAGATATTTTTTCTCAATTTTTATAAATTACAGTAACTTTTCTTGTGTTGACGTACATCTGGTAGAAATTGACAAAATAATTGTCTATAGTTTAAAGAACTAAATTGTAATAAAAAAATTAAAATTTAGAAATTATGAAATGAATCTTTTAACTTTTTAGCTAAATATGTTATATTTTTATGGTTTGCATGTTAAAAATATTAATTTTTTTATTTTTTTATAAAACTTATTTTTAAAATACTTTAGATATTTCAAAAAATATATTATAATATTTTAATTGAAAGATATTCTAAATTTTATTAAATTTAAAATTTTCTTTTATGGCATATAATTCTTAAAATATATATTTTATTATTCAAATAATATATTTGGAAAAAGTAACAAATTTTGAATTTTTTTAATTTTTATAAAATATAAATCTTTATTTTTTATTTTTTAAGAAATTTTAAATTTATTGTTATGAGTTAGAAAATAAAATTCTTTGCTCTTATAAAATAAATCTTAAAAATTGTTTTTCTATGTTAGTCATAAATCAGAAATTATTTTATTATGTGAAAATAAATGTTAGAAGTATGCTTTTATTATAAAATTTTTAAAATATATACAAATTTTAGAAGTACAAAATTATTTAATAAAATATAAATTATTATAAATATATGCAAATATAAATTATTGTAAATCTTTATCGAAAATAAAATTAATATTTTTATTCTGAAGCCATAAATTTTCATAAGCTAACTCATTGGAAGAATTAATTTGTAAGTCGAAAAAATAAGTTAAAAAAGTGACTATGATTTATGAAACTTAAAGAATGACCTTCGTAATTAGGATAGTATAATTCTCCCCTAATACAAACCACATGACTGCTTTGGATTATTCAGACACGAACTATGCACAGTTCTTTTTCTTTTGCATTCTTTTCTCGAAAGTGAGAAAAGAGCTGGGGACAGGGCTCGATTCCCACTCACCTGATTGGCCCCGACCAGGCAATTTTTGGCCCGTTCCAGGTTCAACCAGACATGTGCTCGCACGTGCGCTTGTTTCTGTGTTTCACTTTTACGATTTACCCCTACCATTACGATTTGTCTAATGCACCAACCAAGATTACCAAAAAACACGTGTCCATTTGATGCTGAACCTGAAACAGTTCTTGACACTTGTTAAGATCGTTTTTTTTATTATTATTTTTATTAATTTTAGTTATTAAAATACTTTAATTTAAAATATTGTTTTCTATTTCACCTTTTATTTTCTTTTTCACAATTCTTAATTGGTATATTATTTTTTTATCAATTTTCTCTCGTACATGAAAATGTATTTTTTCAATTAATATCTAAAAATAAAAAAATTGTGCTTCATTGATAAAGTTAATGAAGCAAAATTATTTATTCAATAAGGGTTATAATTTTGACTTCCATCTATATGTCCAAATATTGATTAACTATAAATAACCACAAATAAAAACAAGATCTAAATTAAAATCTTTAAAATTAATAAAAAAATTAAAAACAAAAAAAGAACAGATCTTGGAAAAAAAAACATAAATTAAAGTATTTTAATAACTAAAAAGAATAAAAATAAAAAAGAAGAACAGATCTTGTCAAGATCGAAAGACCCAAAAAACGGACAGGGATATGATTAACTACCATATTATGAATCCCGTTCTTGTCCAAATCTGATAGGTCAGCTTTATTAATTGGCAAATTTCTTGGTGGCTCGCCAGCGATTCAGACACATTTCTTTGTTTAAGTGTGATCAGCACTCAGCAGAAGGTATCTTCCGGTCCAAGCACTTATTGCCTTCGGAAGCATTTAATGTTCCCGCCATTAGTAAATCCAGGCCATCAGCTGTCACCCACCTCATAATAGCTGCGTGGGGAACAGTAAAATGTCTCGCGAAGTTGAAAAACAGGTGAACCGACTTTACTAGGTTGATCAGAGTTTTTAAAAAACTAACTATAATAATAACACCACCAATCTCCGACGGCGTCGTTTCTTGCAATCATCCCCTCGCCCGCTGAGTTCTGGGGATCACAAAATTTGAAGATTTCCATGCGCTTATGTCCCACACTCCCAAATAACTCACTGACAACTCCGCTTCCATTTCATAGATCTTTCCCTCACCTTGCTCGACTCCATTGTAATAGGGACGAATTCTCGTGCTCCACTACTGAAGCAGTTTCAGTCGAACGGTACGGACCATGAAGATCCACTCTCTGTTCTCTCTCTCAGCATTCTTCATAAGAATAGCCTTTTCCACTGCGGAACCATTGACGGTATCCAAATCAAACGCGACTAAAGTTGTTGTGTTGCCACTGAAAACCCAAGAAATTCCATCACCTCCAAGCAAGCTGCCCTTCACTCACAATGTCACTCTCACGGTGTCTTTGGCTGTCGGCACGCCCCCGCAGAATGTCACCATGGTACTGGACACGGGCAGCGAGCTCTCCTGGCTACAGTGCAACACGACCCGGAAGGACCGACCCCTTTTTGACCCGACAACATCGGCTTCTTACACTCCCATCCCATGTACTTCGCCCACATGCACCACCCAAACCCAGGATTTCTCCATACCCCCTTCATGTGATTCCAAGAATCTCTGCCACGCCGTCCTCTCGTATGCCGACGCCTCGTCTTCGGAAGGAAATTTAGCCGAGGATGATTTCACCCTTGCCGGATCCCATTTCTCGGGTACGGTATTCGGGTGCATGGATTCGGGTTTCAGTAGTAATTCGGATGAGGATTCGAAGACCACCGGGTTGATGGGTATGAACCGCGGATCCCTATCCTTTATCTCTCAAATGGGGTTCAAGAGATTTTCTTACTGCATATCGGGTTCAGACTCTTCGGGGATTCTACTGTTCGGTGAGACCAATTTTACGTGGCTTCTGCCTTTGAATTACACCCCTCTGATCCAAATCTCGACCCCCCTGCCTTACTTTGATAGGGAAGCGTACACCGTCCAACTTGAGGGCATCAAGGTCTCGGAAAAATTACTGCAATTACCGAAGTCCATATTCGAACCCGACCACACCGGGGCGGGTCAGACCATGGTCGATTCGGGCACCCAATTCACCTTCCTTCTCGGCACGGCCTACGCGGCATTGAAGAACCAGTTCGTAAATCAAACTTCGAGAGTTCTGCGGGTTCTGGAGGAGCCAGATTTCGTGTTCCAAGGAGCGTTTGACCTGTGCTTTAGGGTTCCGTTAAACTCAACGGCGTTACCAGAGCTACCGTCGGTGAGTTTACTGTTTCGAGGGGCGGAGATAACTGTTTCCAGCGAGCGGTTACTGTACCGAGTTCCGGGTGAGGTAAGGGGCAGCGATTCTGTGCACTGCTTCACATTTGGGAACTCTGATCTGTTGGCCATCGAGGCGTACATCATAGGGCATCACCAGCAGGAGAATGTATGGATGGAGTTCGATCTGGAAAATTCGAGGATCGGAGTTGCTCAAGTGCGATGCGATTTGGCAGGACAGAGACTTGGGGTTTACCATTGATTTCACGCGCTATTAATTGACTAGCTTTCCGAGTTTAGATTAAATCCATTAACAAATCTTTGTTAAGCTGGTCCATACAATGCCTTCGCATAGGCCCGAGGTGCAAGCGAGGTGGGCTCGTTGATTGGAGAGTTGAGTGTGAAGGAAAACGGGTGAAGAAGATGATGATGATTGTCCTTCCGGTTTTTCTGTGTATTTTTTAAAGTGAAAAAAGAAAAATGTTGCATTTGTTCTATTCGTGAAGATTGATGTGGCAACAAATAAATGGCCCAAGTTTGTTTTCCATTGGACCTGTCATGTGTTGAGTAACGTGGAATGGTTAAAATAGCATTGAGTGAAGGCACAGGGTTGCAGTTGCCAGTTGGCGTTTGGGCTAAAATCACAGAACATGGCTCCATCAGTTACCCTTTCAAAATTTCGTTTATGATGATTTCTATGTTCGGATTCAGGATGAAAATTTGACACGAAAATTTTAAAATATTGAAAAAATAATTTAAATGGATGCAAATTTAGACAAACATAGATATGGTATTGAAAACAACACCTCCCTCAAATGTGAAATCAAGGGTACAAATTGAACTTAAAGTGTATGAATATGCAAAAAAAAAAAAGTTGTAAAATCAAGGATTCCAACCACATTTATCATAATACTACGTGTGTGAAAAAAAAAGATCCCACTTGTTTCTAGTATGTGTTGAGCGTGTAAAGAGAAATGTGTCATCAAGGATTTAAACTCCATTTATCTTGAGGCTAAAATCTTTTTTATTTACCATTAGTTATATTAAGTAGGGTTTAAATTTAAAATATTGTTGTCTTTTTTTAAAAAAAATAACTATGCCTATTATTTAAATCTTAAAATAAATTTTCTTTAATTTGTTTGTAACTTAACTACCATATAAACATATAAAAATAAAGAATAATATAAAATACTACAAAAGTATATTAAAATCGTGTTTTTCTTTATTTTATTTTATTTTTAATTCGTCATAAATTATAGTAAATTAACTGGAGCTGAAGTTTTGGCTGCTCTCGGTGGTGGAGTGTGCAAACTTAGTATATTAATTCTTGTCAAATCCTTTTTTAATTATAAAATAATTAAAAATAAAATTCCTTTTGACATGTTAATAACTATAATTAATAATAAATTTTAAACAGAAAAAACAAAATGTTGTATCTAAACGCTCAAATGGACGGTAGTTAATGACCAAAGATCCAGGAAAGGAAAGGCGGCACGGGGAACCGTTTTGGGTGCACCCTCGAATGAGCCGTGGGCTTTTACGCATGTTTTGTTTCCTCCGACAAGTTTAATAAAAATTAATAATTTTGATAGACTCTATATAAATACAGTAATTAAATTTTTATAATATAAATTTAAAATAATTATTAAATTTATTTTATTTGTATAATATAATAATTTGTTCAAGTTTTTATTTTATACTTACACAAAATACTGTAACTAAAAAATAAATATAAAAATGGTAAAAATAACCAAAAAGAAGATAAATTGTCGTTATTAAGTTAAAAATGATATATACATACGTGTATATATATATACATATATATATGTAAATTTACTCGGTGTTAGTAAAATAGTTTCCAACATTTACTAATATAGAATATATTAAGTTGAAAAGGCATACTGGTCACACTCCCAATGGTAAGTTGAAAATGAATATAAATGTAAATTTATTTAATGCAATCAATGTGGTATAGATAATGCAACTAAACAGGTTTTATTGAGCTAAACTTTAAACTTAGTTCAAGAAACATAATAATTACTAATATAAGCAACTACTGTGCAGTTTTAAATGAAGATTTCAACTTTATCAGTCGAGGAAATTATTATAAGCCCAAGACGCCAGATTTTGGACCTCAGGATAGCAAAAAGAGGCAAGCGAATTTTGTTTCCAGCCCCTTACCTATTCCCTTTACATGACCATGCCCAATTTTATTCTTCCTAAACCGTAAGCATCTAAATTCTGCTTTATTACATTTCCCGGGGGACAGTGCGACATCAGCAGTGCATATTCTATATTCTTGCTTTGGAGGAAGGCACTTCAAATTGAACATTGTCCTTCCGTGCATATTATTAAAATTAATTCAATATATGGGAAGTACCTAAAGCGTGACAAGTTCGTGGCCACCAACTTGAATTTATCAATTGTTTTTTTCATAATGCGTCGTGCCGTTAATGAAAATTATTATATCTAATTCCCTAAAAAACAGAATTCCCTGTCCAGGAAACAAAAAAAAAAAGGGAGAAAAAAAAAAAAAACCAAGCCTGCTTACTGCATTGTTAAGGTTATGTTTGGAGGGCGGCTTTGGTGGGATACCATGTTTGATAAAAGTTTTAATGAATAATATATTTGGTGGTAAGATTTTTATATTTTAAAAATTTTAGTATTTAAATATAAGTATAAAATATATGATAATAATTAGATAATATGATACTTTATATAAAGATAATAATTTATTTGTAGGGTATAAATATATATAAATGTATATATATGTATATTAATATAAGTATGATTTGATTGTAAATAAATATAATAATTAATTAGTTATATAAATAAAAGAGAGAAAATTTGAATTTAAATAGAAAGATAATTTTGTTGAGTTGAATATTAAGAAGTCTGAAATTGGATAACACGTTGAGTCGACAAACGGGTTCCCAACATAGCCTAAATGTTCCCTTTACACACACGCGCGCGCGTATATGCCGTGCTAATATCAACAATTACACACACGTCATATGCAGAAAAGCCCTTCCTTTTTTGTGGAGCTCGTCAATATCGTGGCTATTTATTTTATACGCAGCAGACGCCGCGAGTAAGGAAGACATGACAGGGCATTAAGAGATGAAGACATGACAGGGCATTAAGAGATGAAGACATGACAGGGCATTAAGAGTCCTTGTCCGCACTCTAAAGTTATTCGCCCACGACCGGTTTCTTGGGTCAGGTCGACTCTTTATGGTACTATCATCATCCTCCCAAAGATTAACATGCCTAATCCTTTTGGAAAACCCTACAAGGAAGTCCCTGTCATATTCGGTACGTCCAGTTCGGGGATTCACCTAACGCCCTACAATCATTAGGAAAATTTACATAACATGTCCCTGATTTGCAGGAGAATTGTTCAATGCTGACACCTAAGCCATAATTAGTCCGGCTTTACAAACGGGTGGAAGTGACAACGTCTCGATGCCCATACCATCAATGGACTTCCGGGGCTCTTGTACAATTGCTCTGCCAAAGGTACCCACAAGTTAGTTTGAAGATTTACTCCTTTTAATTCATCACATGTATATGCCGAATGATTATATATAAGTATGTATGTACTCTGGTGCTAGACACATACATTCAGACTAAGGGTCAAACCTGGAAAGACGTACCTCCTCCGCATGATCAACGCTGCACTGAAAGACGAGCTTTTCTTCAGCATCGCAAACCACAGCCTTACAGTTGTAGACGTTGATGCGAACAACGTGAAACCCTTTGAAGCCGAGACAGCCCTCATCTCCCCTGGACAGACGACGAACGTTCTTCTCAAGACAAAACCAGACTTCCCAGGCGCCACCTTCCTCGTGATGGCCAGGCCCTACGTTACAGGCCGAGGCAGGTTTGACAACTCCACGGTTGCGGGAATCTTGAAATATGAATCCCCACTTCATTCTGCCGTCCCAGTGAAAACAATCCCACTTCACAATCCAGCTCACCCGGCTCTAAACGACATTTCCTTCTCAAATTTCACTAAAAACCTACGCAGCTTAGCCACTCCACGGTTCCCTACTAACGTCCCTCGACACGCTGATAGACATTTCTTCTTCACACTAGGACTGGAGACGGAGCCCTGTGGTCAAAACCAGAACTGTAAAGGGCCCAATGGCGCCAGATTTGCAGTGTCCGTCAGTAATATATCCCTCCCGCAGCCTACCACGGCTCTCCTCCAGGCCCATTATACGGGTTTCCCGATCTATCCATTGGACTGGTTTAACTACACTGGAGCTTGCACTAGAATGGGAAATGGGACAAAGCTCATGGTTCTGCCTTATAACACTAGTGTGGAGTTGGTGATGCAGGATACTAGCATTCTTGCGGCTGAGAGCCATCCTCCAATCTCCATGGATTTAATTTCTTTGTTGTGGGACAGGGTTTCGGCAACTACGATCCGCACAAAGCCCCGAGAAGCTTTAACCTAGTTGACCCGGTTGAGAGGAACACCGTCGGCGTGCCCTTGGGTGGATGGGATGCCATTCGGTTTCTGGCGGATAATCCAGGTTCGTACAAGCATGCTATCTCTGATGAAGGTTTTTTATTTTAGACGATTTAACAAAATCGCTTATATATCTGACATGTGTTTAATTTATAGGTGTATGGTTCATGCATTGGATGGAAAGCTTCCCAGTCAAATGCTCCTTCCTCCAACAGCTGATCTTCCCAAATGCTGATTTCATGACCAACTTTAATCATCTCAAATGTAGCCTTGCCTGATTTTTAATTTATTTTTTCTTTTTCATTATTTGATCTCTTACATATATTAATTAACGTCGGCCTACTCAAACTCACCTGAAGCAACCAAAGACACTTGTAACCCATGCATTCGGCCGTATGCATGTCGGCAGATGGAGATGGCGTGGCTCGTGAGTCCTGTCGAACTAAATTTGGAGGATATTAATGCTTCACAATCACCCTTTTCATCAACGCCTTCAACACTAAGAACGGTGTATGCCACGTGTTGATGAACGTGACAGGAACTAAGTCCTTTTATTTTGCAATTCGTTTATGCGTGTATTAATTATACTGATGAAATGATCAGCGTTGTCAGTAAGTATAAATTTTAAAAATATATTATATAAATTATAAAAAATAAACTCAGCCCAAAACATCCTCTTCGTTGGGAAAAGTTGGTTGCCTTAATTATCATGACACAGTCCCCAAAGAAGAGATTACCTTAAATATCTGAGTAGGGTAAATCATAATTTTCCTGGGCCACGTATTGTTGCGAGGGAAGTTGGCGGAATTCTCATTGAAGCGGTCAATAACGTTCCGAACAATATCTCCCATTCATTGGTTACCTGCTAACAACACCCCTCAAAATGATCGACATTATATCTTACAGAATTTGCCTTGTAAGAAAGCTTCCCAATGAAGAGCTTAAGCAATTGCCAATATTTAAATCCTGAGATATTAAATGAATCCTATGTATTTAGTTGATGAGTTGTGTTTGGAGTTTAATGCAATGTGACGTGTAGATTAGCTGGATTATTAAATTTTCTTAATGAAGAAGAGAAAGGGCACTTTCCTTAAATAGAAATGCACATCCAATGATAATGAAGTCGTATAGGTAAAAGTAATGATCAGACGTACAAAGCAAGTGAGATAAATTTGAACCCCCTACAAAATACGTAAAAGTCTAATTACAATCGAAATATTTAAATCATAAAATTTACAGTTTATTAATCAAATATTTCCTTCATCCTAAAAAAAATAAATGAATGATGTACCACATTTCAAAAATTAATAAATATCAATACATAAATTTTAATTTGTTCTCGACACAAAAAAGATTGTTAAAACTTCCGATGAATAATGTATTACAGTTGTATATAACGATATGAAAATAAAATATTGTATTTGATTCAAATTGAACAATGGTTTCCGGTGACGTTGAAATAACAAGTAATAGAGAAAATTATTTACAAAAAACCAATGAGTTAATGAATTGTAAGAAAAAAAACCGAATTAATTAATATTGTGTTAATACGAACATATATATATATATATATATATATACACTCAATAACTAAATTCATCCTCTACCACTATAAATATGGCGGGAACTGCTGACTGGTGGAGTATTTCACAATAATATTTAAGCATGTTGACTTAATTTAAAAGGAGTAAAGGTGCATATAATTGGTTGGACATTGAATATATCTCCAAAAACAAATTTTTGACATGAGTTAACGTTGTCCTCCTCATATTTGAAATCCAAGATGATGTAGGCACTATTCCATTATTTCTTGGCGGCTTAAACGGTTGTCAATCGCAGTATGGGTCAACAATCAACATCCCATTTATTGTGACCTATTTTTGTTACAGTCACAATTCTAAGGTTAAATTTGGACTGAAAAGTTTATATTTGAATGAAAAAATTACAAATAATTTCAAATAAAAGAGATTTAAAATTCTCTACAAATATAAAAAATATAATTTAAAATATTTAATCATCCGACCAGATGTGAATGAAATACACCTATGTGAAACTAACGCGAGCACTTTGTCCAATTCAGACAGGGCAGAGCTATGTGTACGATATCACCATTCCTGGCCAAAAGGGGACATTATTTTGGCATGCTCATGTTTCGTGGCTTAGAGTTACGCTGTACGGACCAATGATTCGTACAAAAGTTCCTCAAAAAGTGACAGGCGATTTTTATTTCTGGGACTCAGATTTTGGAATTTCGACCCGAATAAGGATCCGGGAAAGTTCAGTTTGGTTGATCCCGCTGAGAGGAATATTGTCGGGGTACCTTCCAGGGGTTTGGTGGCAATTAGCTTCCTGGCTAATGACAACCCAGGCACAGGCAATTTTTTCAGTTCATTGGTGGAATGGTTATTAATTGATTTAGTGCAAGTATTACAATGATTTTTTGTATTGTCAACTTTATCAAATTGGAGTTTGGTTCATCCACCGGCACTTGGAAGTTCATACAAGTTGGTCACTAAAAATGGCGTGGATGTGACGGACGGAGATCGCCGGAATCGGAAGCTGTGCCGCCCCCGACGGCGGATCTTCCCAAACGTTGGCATATTGTTTTTTATTTTTTATTTTTTTAAATACTAGACTAATGAAAAAGGAGAACACTAGGATGCGTAATTTTTGAGCAAATTATAGAGGATTTTTTTAGCTTGATGATGAGTTGCAATACATTACCTATTTTCGTTTGTTTAATCTCCAAATTTAGTAAATCACGTAATTATATCACACCAACAAGTACTTAACATGTTATAATAAAATTGAAACTTCATACTAAAGTTAAATATTCATGGGTATGTTTGGTTCACTATTAGGTGGGTAGGAAAATTTTAGTAATGAGAAAAAGAAAAATTTATATTTGATATTAAGATTTGGGTGTGTAAGAAATTTTTTTTATATTTATTTAATATATAAAAATAATTGAATAATATGACAGTACATAGATATATATATATATATATATGATACAAAAAAAGAATATAAATATAAAAATTATAACGATAAATGCTGATTCGATTGTAAATAGGTACAATCATATAAAAATAATTAATTAGTTATAAAATGTAAGATAAATGTAAGAAAGAGAAAAATTTTAATTTGAATAAAACATACATTGTAAGATATTTAATTTGTAAGATTTTTGAAGAAAAGAGAATAGAATAAAGCCCATATATTTATGTATGTATGCATTTATACACACGCATAGTATCAAATTTTTAAGATAGAAATTTCAATCTAAAACGGTGGATAAACCATTTTTTCAAAGACGATACGAGATTGAGCAATTAATCTATTTATAGAATAAACTTTGGGGAAATGATTTTACTAGTTAAGTATATACAAAGATAGTTCTAAAACAATAGAATTGCTTAGAAGCCTATGCTAACCCACCCCATTTCCCTTCCACCAAATTAAGGTTGATCAGCATTTTATTTTATTTTATGCTACAGAAAAAGAAAGGAACCTTCCAAGTAATTATAATTATATTTACCCAAAAGTAGTAAAAAAAACCACTAAAACGCTTTAGCGAAGAGACCATAAAATAAGGTGAAAAAAAAAGAGGGGGGGGGGGAGAAAAAGCGAAAGGCACCTTCCTTGATTTTTGCATATATAAATTGGAAGGGCTAAATTATAACGACAGCCCAACGCCAGACCCATCGGTCCACCGCACCCTCCCCTGCAAATAAAAAACCCCATCCGAGATCCCCCACTGTTGGGGACGCCGTCGTAATCTGCCATTACGCCGGTGCCTCCGCCTTGCCCTTCTCCACATTTGAAAAGATTCGGGCAGAGGTCGAAATGAAGCGCGGATGCAATTTCTCGTCCCACGTCGCCCTAGTGATAGCCGCCATCGCCTACATATATTTCTCGACGGTGCTCGTCTTCATTGACCGGTGGTTCGGGCTGGGGTCGTCTCCGGGAATGCTACACGCCGCCGTCTTCACTCTCTTAGCTGTCATGTGCGTCACCAGTTACCGCCTCGCCATTTTTACCGATCCGGGTCGGGTCCCCGGTTATTTCGTGCCCGATATTGAGGATTCCGATAACCCGATCCACGAGATCAAGCGCAAGGTCCATTGATTCTTTTGGGATTTCAAGTCTATAATTATAAACTTGCATGTACCTTCTGAGGAATTCTCCTTGTTTTAATGCATTTTTTTTGGTTTCTTTATTTCTGTCAGATGCGGTTTGGAATTTTCATTTTGGGGACAATTTGTAGCTTTTGAAGAGTTGGGCTTTTTTTAGTTGAATGAGTTCTGTTGTCAGATTGATTCTTGTTAAATGTTTCGTTTCAAGTTTTTTGTTGAAATTTTGAATTTTCTAATTAAATGCATTTATAGTTGCGATCATGATGGGATTGTGAGCTATTTATTAGTTAATTTTCAGCTATTTATCAATTACTTTATAGCTTTCGAAAAGTTCAATCTTTTTAGTTGGTCGGGCGTTTGTGGATGCGAACTCTCGGTTCCTCTTGGTTGCAAGATTATTCTCCATTCTACCGCATTTGGATTAGTATTTTTAACTTAGCCCGTTGTCTGTGGTTTGGTTTCCTTTTCCAAACGAGTGATGGAATTGATATTCAGTGAATTGATTGAATTAATAGCCCTGTACCAATAGCGCAGCTGGATCAATGGTTTTGCCTCTCATTATGCACAAAAATTAGAAAATTTTTGTTACTTTGTCATTGAATATTGGTGTGATGCTGATTGGTGTTGGCACCACATTTGACATTTGATTTTTGTATTTTGTGGTTGATTGTTATGTTAGCATCATAAAATTATTTTCCGTTTATGTGGTTCCAGGATTATGGCGGTGTTGGTTTAAAAGGGAACTTGTGCGCTTGTTTTGGGAAACATACAAGTGGAATGTAGTAAGTAGAAGGAAATTAAATGAAGCAAATACTTAGACAACAGATAGGCCTGTTGTGAGTTGCTACTATTGTGTTATGTACTCTTTTCTCTTTCAAACGTTGTCTTCTGCTTCCTGATATGGGAGAGGAAGCTATCAAGGGCTTAAGTTGATGCCTTCATCCTGCTTGGTGTGTTGGTTAATTTTTTTGCTTTAGCTGGAATTTGGGTTGCCAGTGTTAGCTTGTGCATTAAGTTTGCCTTTAGTGGGATTTTCACCACAATGGCAATGCTATTCTTTTCTAATCCACTGTTTCTACCTTCGGAGCAAAAGATAGTAGACTTGGTCATTTATTTGGTGTTGCTATTTGTTGTCGAAGGAGTTCATCTCCTTAATTTTATCAACGTCTTGCAGGATATGTTTATCTGCAATGTAAATGCTTGTTAATTGGTGTTACATTTTTGAAATGTCTTCTTCCAAGTTCCATCTCTATGTATACAGTAACCTTAGAAAATGAGAAAATAATGCTTTAAGTGTTTTTTTTATTTAGTTCATTTTCTTAGTTCCTTATTAAGTGTGGGGCTTGAATGGACAAGCTGGTGAAATAAATAACCTGCTAGTTTTTGAGATCTTCTGCAGGGTGGTGATTTGAGATACTGCCAAAAGTGTTCCCACTATAAGCCTCCTCGGGCTCATCATTGCCGCATATGTAATCGGTGTGTTTTAAGAATGGTATGCACAGTCCATGTTATTGTTCATGCATTTTCTTGAACACCATGAATATTGCTGTTAAACTATTGCCTCATGATGCAAGGATCACCATTGTATTTGGATGAACAATTGTGTGGGACATGCAAACTACAAGATCTTCTTTGTTTTTGTGGTTTATGCTGTTATCTCGTGCTTATACTCTCTGGTATGATTATTTTCCTTTCATTGCTCTTCTGTATGTTGTCACTACTCTCTCACCCCAGGACATATATTTGTTACCTTTGTGCCTTGCACTAGCATATTTTGATATAATATTTGTTTCTGTCTGTCAATTCAATATATCTATGTTATTTCAGGTGTTGCTCGTGGGTAGTTTAACAGTTGATTCTCAGCAAGATGATGAAGACTCTTACAGAATCATACATGTAATTGCTCTCTTTGTGGGACTTTTATATTTTTCTGTTGTTTAGCTGACTGCAGGATTAATGTGCAGGTCATTTCAGGGTTACTGTTGGTCCCTTTAAGTGTGGCACTGGGTTTTTTCATTAGCTGGCATATCTATCTTATTGCACAGAATAAAACTACAATCGAGGTTTATATTGCTACTTGTTGTCATTTACTCATTGCCAGCCAAAGAAATCATAGTTGAATTTGTTTTACTCCATGTGGCAGTATCATGAAGGTGTCAGAGCTATGTGGCTTGCAGAGAAAGGTGGCCATCTCTATTCTCATCCATATGATCTTGGCACATATGAGAATTTGACAGCAGTACGTGACTCTCTTGACCTCTTATTTGCAATTCTACATTTTGTTTTATGACGCGCGATAACCCTCTGCTAATGTTTATTCAAAAATTTTGGTTGACAAACTGTTATTTTTATTCTCTTGAAATTTGTTTTCCTTTTAATTCGAGTGTAAATGGCTTTGGCTTGTACTCGTTATGTTTGCATTCATTTGACTCGGTTTGTTCAACTGCTACAGATTCTGGGTCCAAAAATTCTTTGCTGGCTTTGTCCCACCTCAGGACATGTTGGTTCTGGCCTTCATTTTCAAACAAAGTATGATAAACTCATTGGATCCTCCACTCCAGATAAGATTTGATATCCTTTGTCAAAACCATACTACCTGTGACAAACAACTATATCTTTAGATTTCAGAAGTGCACCAATGTTTGATGATTCCAGCTGTACACCGTATGATCTGCCCTCTTCATTCTGCTCAGTGTGGTTGAGGATAGCTGCAAAATATTGTGTATTAACCAATCTAGCCTCGTGGGTTGGGTCTTTAAGCTCTCCAGTATGAGCTCATTTATTCCTAGACTAAGATGTATCATTTAGGTTTTCGTTAACGCCCATCATGCGGCTTACAGGATTTAGAAGTAATGAGCTTTTGTTTTCCTCCATTTCTCGAAGCATCCCAGACTAGAAACATGTCTAGGTTGTTTGTATAGAAGTTAAACGGCATGCATCATCATGTACAAATAGGAGCCGCAATTAACCGACGCCTGGGAAGCTTTCAAATTGTAACCTTGTGACAACAAAAGATTTTCTCAGCAATACATGTTTTGTACTTTTCTGTAAGTTGGTGAGTGATTAATCGTTGAGCTCTGTAGCTTCAAGCATTGATTCTGCTCCCAACCCCCCAAAACCCACCTGTCCCCATGTTTAACCCAATTTCGAATCTCATGCTGTTTTCACATAGTCATATAGTCCATCCGGGAAACGAATCAGTTGCAGTTCAAGCATTGAATATGCAAGTCAACAATACTGGTGCATGAGTACACGCATGATGATTGTAACCAATGCAACGTGACTGTGACCTTTACTTGCATGACTATTTTTGAATTTGAAGAGCGAACTTGTAGTCGAGCTTTCTAAATATTCCTACATTCTAGCTCAAGCTCAGGTTCACTAAAGTCGAACCCGAGAAATATTATATTTGATCAAACTAGACATAAGTTGGAGACTTCAAACTTTTGTTGGAGCCATGTACCATAAATCTCAAAAAATGAAATATGGCTTTGTGGGTAAGTTAATCTTGCATGGTTCGGTCTCGTAGACACAACGATCCCTGCAACAAAGCTCCCTCTAAACCCACCGAAGGATGACGTGTCAGCCAGTTGGTCAATCAATCGTCCCACTCGCTACAAACAACAAACCGGTGTTCCTGATTCTGAACTAGGTAATATGCACCATATAGTCTTCTTGATTCTGCACCTAGGTGCATGTTTACCTAGGATTGCTATGTATATCTCATTATTACATCATCCCTTTTCATCTTACTTAAAACAATTTGGAAATGAAAATTTGGCGTAGAGGATGTATATATTGGTATCCCAAAGCTGCAGGTTGCCATTTCAATTTAGACAACTTATGTTTTTACAAATAACGTTAAATTAGTGTGTGGACTCTGTAGGTGCAAAAATATAAAAAGCATATAGCAATTAGCAAAAAAAGAGATTAAAAAGTTTTTCGATGAATTCTGTTAGAAAACAAATATGAGTTAGAGAAAGTGGAATTTTACATTGAAAGAAGAAAGAAAAGCGACTCGTATATAAGGAAATACTTGACCCGTGACTCATAACTTTAAAGTTTTAGGTTAATACATAGTGTCAAGGTCGTTTATATACATACGCATGTACAGGCCCATGGATAGTTCTTCCCGATTTCGTTGGACCCTACTTTAGGCCCAACATACGCTGTCCATAGGTGATACTTACGATTTGGTTGAGATTTTCCTTCCTGGCCCAACAAGATCCAATTAGAGTTTGTAGTAGGACCCGCTACACACACTCAACAAGTGGCATCAAAGTTATGGTTTTGATATTTTGATTTAAGGAGTAATGAAGAAATCAATTGGTACCATGATTAAGTTAAATCTCAACAACTATACTATTTGGAAGCTTTGAATAGAGGACCACTTGATCATACGAGACCTGTGGGATTTAGTGCTTGGAGACGCTGTAAAACCTGAAGGTAAGTCTAATGTCAAGTGGGAAAGGATGCATAGAAAAACAGTAGGCTAAATTCGTGCTTGGATTGATCAAAATGTTTTTAATCACATTTCTAAAGAAACAAGGGTTGATGTTTTGTGGAAGAAATTTGAAATTATGTATGAAAGGAAATATGGTTTAAACAAACTTTCACTGTTAAAGAAAATTACTCATCTTCGTTATAAGGAGGCTCTAGTATGTTGGAGCTTTTAAATGATTTCGAGGGTTAATTAATCATTATACAATCTTAAAATTAAATTTAGACGATAAGGTTTAAACTCTTTTGCTATTTAGTTTATTACCTGATAGTTAGGAAACCTTATTTGTCACTATTTCTAACTTTACTCTAAATAGAGAATTGACATTGGATACAGTGAAGAAAGCTCTACTTAATGAAAAAATAAAGAGGTAAGAACTTGGACAAGAAATTGATAGTCAAGCCCTGATCTTTGAAAGATATGGAAGACGTGGATGAAGCCAAAGTCGATGACCAAATCGAAGAAGAGAACCCTCAAGGGATAAGTCTGTTAATAGAAAAAAAGTTGAATGCTTTTACAGTAAAAGAAAATGCCACATTAAAAGAGATTGTTGGGTATGGAAATGAGATTCTACCAAATGAAAAGAAGAGCAAAAGAAGCAAAAAAATATGCCTGAAAAAACTACTGTCATAGCTTCAGATAGAGAATAATAATAATAAGTGATAAAAATTCTTTGAATTTTACTTTTCAAGATCTTTCTTGGGTGATTGATTTGGGGGCTTCCTAACATGTTACTCTACATAAGGAGTTCTTTTCTTTTTTATTATCCCACAAAAAATGGTTTTGTAAAAATAGGTGATAATAGCACATGTAAAATTCATGGAATTGAAGATATTTTGATAACTACAGTTTTGAGGTGCAAATTAAAACTAAAAGATGTAAGGTATGTACCAAACCTGAGGCTTAATTTAATTTTTACGAGAAAATTGGATAATGAAGGGTTATCCAGTCACTTTGTCTGTGGAATATGGAAATTAACGAAGAACAATTTGATTATTGCCAAAGGGAGAAAGGTAAATACTCTCTATGTGGCTAATTCTAAGATTGATGGTGATGCTCATGCTATGCTAAAATCATTCGTGGAGCTGTGCACAAAGGCATATAAGTGAAAAATGTATGTCAATTTTGGTTAAAAATAATTATTTGTTAAATTTTGAAAAATTGGATTTTATGCCTTGTACTGACTTTATAAAAGGGAAACAACAAAAAATTGCTTTCAAAAATTATCCTCTACAAGAAAAGAAAAACCTCTTGAGCTTGTACACAATGACGTTTGTCAAATGAATGAAAGAACTCTTGGTGGTGTTTTATATTTTGTGACTTTTATTGATGATTTTTCTAGAAAAGTTTGGTCCTATGCATTAAAATTAAATGATCAAGTTTTGGAGTCTTTCAAAAATTTTCATAAAAGAGTTGAACAAAAAATGGGTCTTAAATTGAAATGTGTTCAGACTAATAATGGTGGAGAATACTGATGACCATTTGAAGAATATTGTAACAGTCATGTGATCTAATTGGAGAAGACCATCCCAAAGACCCCATAGCAAAACAACATTGCTGAAAGAATGAATCGAACCATTACTGAAAATATTCGAGCTCTACTATCATATACAAAGCTATCAAATCTGTTTTGGGGGAAGGCTGTGAGAACAACTGTTGATTTGATCAATATTTCGCCTTCAATTCTTTTGAATGGAGATGTTCTAGAAAAGGGATAGTCCGCTAAGTCTATCAATTTACAATATTTAAAAATCTTTGGGTGTCGGATATTTGTTCATATTCCAAAAGATAAAAGAAATAAACTTAATTTTAAGTCAAGGGATTGCATCTTTTTAGGATATGGGTATGAAGAATTCAGATATAAATTGTGGGACCCTAATGAGAAAAAATTAATAAGGAGTGGGGATGTTACTTTTCTTGAAAATCAGACTATTGAAAATATGAAAAAAGAAAATAAGAACAGTACTAATGAAAAAATTATAGTGAAAAATACTCCTTTTCAGCAACTTCAACAGGAAGTTGAAGTCCCACCAGAAAATATGAAAGATAAGCATGAAGCTGAAGCTGCTCCAATTCCACCTCAGTCTATGAGAAGATCTGAACGAGAAAGGAGGCATTCAACAAGGTATAATCCAACTGAATATCTAATACTGACAGAAGATTGTGAATTAGAATCCTTTGAAGAAACAATAAATCATAAAGATAGCAAGGAGCAATGGAAGGCAATGGAAGACAAAATGAAGTCTATTTATAAAAATCAAACTTATGACTTAGTAAGTTTACCTCCAAAAGGAAAGGTATTTAAAAATAAGTGGTTATTCAAACTGAAGTTAGTAGAAGGAATTTCTTAACTAAGGTATTAGGCAATGTTAGTGGTTAAAAGCTTTGAGTAGAAATTTGATATTAACTTTGATGAAATCTTCTCTCCTATTGTTAAAATGAATTCTATTGAAGTTGTTTTGGGATTAGTTGCAAGTATGAATCTGGAGATAGAACAGCTTGACGTGAAAACAACCTTTTTAAATGAAGACCTTGAAGAAAAAGTTTTTATGAAACAACTAGAAGATTTCAAGGAAAAAGGTAAGGAAAATTTAATTTGTCAGCTAAATAAAAGCCTTTATGGATTAAAGCAAGTTTCGAGATAGTGGTATAAGAAATTCGACTCCTTTATAGCCAAACATGATTTTAGTAGAACAAATGGCAATCATTGTATTTACACTAAGAATTTTGGTGGTGGTTTTATAATTTTATTGTTGTATGTTGATGATATGTTAATTATTGATCATGATTTGAATAAAATCAATAAATTGAAGAAAGTGTTGAATAGGTCCTTTGAAATGAAGGACTTAGAACTAGTAAAGAAAATTTTAGGTATGCACATTTTATGAAATAGGCTAAATGACAAGATTTGACTATCTTAAGGAAGTTATATCAAAAGAATGATTGAAAAATTTGGAATGGAAAATGCAAAGTCAGTGATAACTCCACTAGGTAGACATTTCAAGTTAAGTTCAAAACAGTGCTCAAGTCGTGAAGATGAAAAAAAGTATATGAATAAAATTCTATATGCTTCAGCTGTCAGGAGTTTTATATATATAATGGTTTATACCTGACTAGATCTAGCTTATACAGTTGGACAAGTAAACTGTTATATATCAAATCCTGGAAAGAAACATTGGAAAGCTGTCAAATGGATTTTAAGATATTTCAAAGGAACAATCCAGCTTGAGCTTTGTTATACTCGAGGAAGGAACAAACCTATTTTGGAAGGATATTCTGATGCAGATATGACAGGTGATGTTGATTCAAGAAATCGACTTCTGCTTATTTAATAACTTTTGCAAGTGTTGCTGTATATTGGCAAAGTAAACTCCAGAAGTGTTGCACTTTCAAGTACTAAGGCAGAATATATTACACTCACCCAGGTGTGCAAAAAGTTAATTTGGTTGAAAAAGTTCCTCCAAGAGTTAAGATGAAGTCAAGAAGACTATACTATCAACTATGACAGTCAGAGTGTGATTCACTTAAACAAAAATTCAACATTCCATTCTCGATCCAAGCACTTGATGTTCATTATCACTGGATTTGACAAGTTTTGGAAGAAAAGGAAGTAAATATACAAAAGATTCATACTGACAATAATAGAGTTGACATGCTAACAAAAGGGTTACCTGAAGAGAAAATCGACACATATAAAGAAGTTGTTGGATTACAAGAAAGTCTATAAATAACAACAAAGGGGGAGGAATTTTGAGGTTCGTGATTATTTACAGATCAAAGAATCGTTCATTTCAACTAATAAGTGAAAGTCAAAATTTTAACCAATTATAATACATGGAAGGTGCTAGAAGGGGGATAGGTGACCTCCAAACTTGACCAATTAAAGTGCATGAAAAATACTAAAAAGGGGATAGGTGACCTCTAAACTTGATCAATCGGGTTTAGGGCTTTCAACTATAAATAAAAAAGGGTTTGGAGGTTCCTGACATCAATTCACGCTTAAAAATTCAAAGAGTGAGTGTGTGCAAAGTTATAGCTCCTTGTGTAGGTTATTTTGAAGAGTTCAAGTTCCTCTAAAATTCTTGTAATTATTTTTCTTCCTTATTTATACATATTTTTCTTCCTTATTTATACATACTTAATTATAAAGTTTCACGTTTTTATTAAACTCCCTTCTTACTTTGAGTCCAATTTTTCCCAACAAGTGGTATTAGAGTTAATGATTCAACTTAGAACGATATGAAAAATGGTGCTTGGTGATATCATAGAAAATCCACAGAAATGATGAGCATGTAAGTATGTTCGGAGATCACATAGGAACTTCATATCCTATAGAAGAAAGGAAGTGAGTGTGCAAAAGATACATATTGACGATAATGGAGTTGACATGCTAATAAAAGGATTACTCGAACAAAAAGCCGACACATGTAAAGAAATTGTTGGATTATAAGAAAATTCATAAATAACAATAAAGGAGGAGGAATGTTAAGCTCTGTGGTTATTTATAGATCAAATAACCATCCATTTCAACTAATAAGTGAAAGCCAAAATTATAACAAATTATAATACATGGAAGATGTTAGAAGGGGGATAGGTGACTTCCAAACTTGACTAGTTAAAGTGCATGGAAAATGTTAGAAGAGGGATAGGTGACCTCCAAATTTAATAAATCGGGTTTAAGACTTTTAACTATAAACAGATGAGGGTTTGAAGGTTCCTGGTATCAATTCAAGCTTAAAAATTTAAAGATTGAGTGTGTGCAAAGTTAGAACTCCTTGTGTGGGTTATTTTTGAGAGTTCAAGTTCCTCCCAAATTCTTATAATTATTTTTCTTCCTTGTTTTACACGCATTCAAATATAAAGTGTCACGTTTTTTTTATTAAACTCCCTTCTTACTTTGAGTCCAATTTTTCTCAACAAGTGATATAAGAATTAACAGTTCATCTTGGAACGGTATGAAAAACGGTGTTCGGTAATATCATAAAAAGTCCATGGAAGTGATGAGCATGCAAGTGTGTTCGGAGATTACATAGGAGCTCCATATCCCACGGAAGGAAGGCCCATGGAATTGATGAGCATGAATGAACAATTTGGTGACATCGTAAGATACTCGAGAAATTTCTGATTGAGGGGAGCAAGTAGAAGAAAGTTTCTAATTGAAGGAAAGTAAATGTAAAAAAACTCATATTTGAGAGGAAGATTGTTGAGAAACAAATATGAGTTAGAGAAAGTAGAATCATACATTGAAATAAGAAAGAAAAAGTGAACTGTATATAAAGGGGTACTTGACCCATGACTTATAACCTTAAGGTTTTGGGTTAATATATAGTGTCAAACCCATTTATATACATGTGCACATATATGCCTGTGGATGGTTCTCCTCGATTTTGCTGGCTCCACTCCAAACTCAATAGATGTTGTTAATACTTTTAATTTGATTGAGCTTATCTTTTTGGTTTAATAAAATCTAATCAGAGTTTGTAGTTAGAACGCCACCCAGACCCAACAAATTGTATGCCTGAAACTTATTAACTTTTAATGTGAAAAATTTTTAAGAAAGAAAAACATTGTCATAATCTTTTGTTGGATAATTGAGTTGATGATACATTTGAAAAAATCACAAAAAGGAAATAGCAGAAGACAGACCGGGGGGGCATGTTACACGTGTCACTAACAAATGGGTTTAACCCTTGTGGACTTCAGGTGGATGTTTCCTAGTCAGCTATGATAATTGGATGGCCAGTCTCCCTTTTCACGCACTGCAACTCACGCGTAACATATATTAACTTTAATAATTAATATCCACCCTAGAAAATATATGAATTGTCCCAAGAAATTTACATAAGCCATGCAATGAAAAATAATAAAAATTTGTAAAATATGATAGAAAATAGATTACCCATTTTGTTCTAGATTACTTGCATTTTCTTGCAGGTATCTAAAGATAAAAATTGATATGGTAAAACGACCTTTTCATTTAAAATGTATATTCTCAATCACTTCTTAATGAGAAATAAATTAAAATTAATTTTTTTAGCAAAAGTTGAAATTTGACAAAAATATACTTAATTTGAGGGAAATAGAACAAAAAAAAAAAATTAGATGTCATAATGAATATCCTAAGGCTATGTTTGTTTCCTAATTAGGATAGAAAAGAAAATTTGGGTGTTTTGAGTGAGATTAAAATTATGTTTGATTTGTAATATTTAATTTGGTTAAAAATTATTTTTATATATATTTAATATGTAATAATGATTAAATGATATAATAGTATATAAATTTATAGGATATTAAAATAAATAAATATGAGTAGATTATTTATAAAGATATGTGTTGATTTGATTATGAACAATTATAATAATTTTTAAATATAAAAAAATAAAAATTTTTAAATTTAAATTTAAATAAAAATTTAAAAGATACAATGTTTAATTTGTAAAATTTTGAATTGGTAACAAGTAGCGTAGAATAAGTGACCAAACATAGCCTAAAGCGCTCACCAGGCGCGTGGACTGTGAGGAGCGAAGGACAAAACTGAACAAGATGCAATTCTAGGAGAAACCAAAGGCCCATAACTGAGTTCGAAGACACGTCACGCCATGACCCATCCTCTTGTGACCGAACTGAATAACCAAGAAAAAGAATTAAAACCCATTCTCGTGCAACGTTCCGACATAGGGGAGAAAGAGAAAGGAAATCTTACCCGGTAACCCTTTTTCTTGATAGATCATAATAATGGATGAAAATATGATCGGCTCCGCTGAAATGAACAGGTTGAGTTTCTGGGTTCTTCATATTATATGTGTTTCTTTGTTTTGAGAATCTAGTTCTTGATTTGATGTTTCATTTGTTTGCTTCTTCTAGGACATAGTGGATGTTTTTTTTTTCCCGACTGTGTTGAGTGATAGAGACATGTAAGATTCGCTTTGCTGTGAGTGTCAAGCTCTTTGGCAATTTGATGGATAATACTGTGGCTTTATTGGTGAAAGATAGCACCCTGGTTTTTTTTCCTTCTGTGTCCGCGTTAGGAGGAACTTGTGTAATGATTTCTTTTTCTTTCTCCTTTTTCAATTCCATGTATTTTCTGTGGAGAGAGTGCGGAAGAATTGAGATTTAGATAAGTTACTAAAAAACGGATTTGGGGGGAGTGAAGGAGATTAGATCCTATTTTGACATCTTGGTTTGGTAGAATTATATGATGTGCTAGTGCATACTTATTGTGCCCGTGGTTACGTATAAGAGTTGATCTCATTGTTTTGATTTTAGCCTGACCACTGCATATATGTATTTTAAAATCGTGTAGGATGCAAAAATACTGTCAAACTGATCAATTAGGTTGATCAATCAGAGCATGATACAGTTGTTTTCTTCGTTTATTGTACATAGACGGCGCTGGGTGTAAACAATTGGGTATTTTCTCTTCTGATATTATGATTCAAGATGTGTTTGAAGCTTGTAGCTCTTGCCTTTTGTTTGCTTTTACGCCCTTTTGCCATCCGACATGGCGTGCCCAGATTTTAAAATCTTTCCTGCTCACAATGTATGTTGCCAGTTGTTAATTTCAATGTACATTATTCTTTCTGGTTTTTGGCTTGTCATATCAATTTGAATGTGAATACTTTTTGGGTATTAGCAATGCTTACTTGAGCAAGAAAAGAAAATTTCAAGCTGAACTGCTGGGAGTGCATTTTCAAAAGCATCAATGCTTGGGTCAAACACCTGCGTATGATTCTTCATCTGATTCAAGCACAAAGAAGGTGAGAAGTAGCATGTTTATGGGAGGATGTGAATCAGATCCAAAATCTGCAAATGATAGCTATGGCTTCAATGTTGATGCTTTCAAATCTCCAAATGATGATGAAATGATATGTGTCTTATGTTCAAAAACACCTGCACCAGTTGAGACTTCTATTACATCCACTGGCTGTGGTGGCACCTTGTCTGAGATCGATCCTTATTCTTTAGAGAGTAAATCACTAACAAATTCAAGCTCTAGCAAATCAGAGTCACTATCCATCTGTGAGGAATCTGATTATCTCCATCATGCTCATGGATTGCTGCCATCTCGTATTTATGGGGAACAACTTCTAGAATTTGAAAGTCATGCTGATTGCATCTGCTCAGAATGCCAGAAGGATGGCTTGCACTGTACAGTTAAGGAGCTTGATGATCTGCTCTACTCAAATGGGGTAGTAGCTCCCAGCAACTATGTTCTTTCATCCGGAAGGTGGTCTGTGAATAAAGGTAACATAATTTGCTAATGTTTTTTCTAATTCCTTTTTAAAGGAAAAATATGTGTTAAACCAGTCTTTCTTGTGCTTTTGGGTGCAGATAGTCAGCAGGGCACAAAGAAGCTAACAATAGATAAGGAGTTTGAAGAATACTTTTCGATGCTTATACTATGACATGCAGCGTAGCAGAGTGATGAGCGAGTGCGTGAATACTTTCGTCATTTGTAGCCTTTGTGATGTCTTGCATGAGAACAAAGCTTTTAATTTTCTCTTCTATAATCTGTCTTTATTTTGTTCTGTATGAATAAATTGATTCTTATCAATTTTGAGTTTGTGCCTTTACCATATGAAGTCATCTGCACTCTTCCCATGTTCTTATGTATTGGTTATGGCTGTGGGAAACTTGTCACGACTCACTACCAAGCTAATCATGCCACTCAAGTTCTCACGTGGGAGCTTAAAGCACATGAAAGATTAAGACAATGTCTATTTAATCTTACATATTGATATATCTTTACCTAAAAATTGCTGTTTCTGGATATTGCAGGGAGTTATTTCTTATTCGAGGTTTGACTGTTTCTTGTTTATGGGATCAAATACAGTTTTGCCTGGTATCAACTGTCTTTTTCTCATATTGTAACTCGTTATCATGGAAGACTATTCTGAATATTGTTTATGGCATGTTATAGCGCCTGCGATGCTCTTTATGCATTGTTCTTTGTGTTTTTTTGCTTAATGTGCAATTGATTTCATCCAAAGATTCAAATGGAAAAGTCCACACGTGCTCAACAGTTACCTTGCTGAAAAGTAAATATTTTTGTGAAAATAAGTGTTGAGAACTTAAAGAAATTGCCAAAGTGGCGTCATGGACAGATTCTTGTAATTCTCCCATGCATTATTTTGCCTTAGAAATTATGAATCACCCGACACAATATAAACATGATAAAGGGAGTGTGACATCAACAATTTTTTTTTAAAGTTTTTCTCTCTGCTCATGTAACGATTAAAACGAAGCATAAAGTAGTCTAAACACAAATGAGGCAAAAACAAATCAAACTTGCAGTTTTTGATCTTAACAAATGACACAATGCTGTGGGCATTTTTTCAAATCGTTTCCGGAATAGGCAAATGCTTAGTCGTCCCACCACATCGTATGCCATTTAGAATTCTAATTTATGTCAGGTTAAAGAGGACATTCTAATTAAACAATGATAACACACCTCAACTGTGTTACACTCCAAATGCTTGTTTAATTTTTTGAACCGAGACACCATAATGAATACGGTTGAAAGCATGTCTATGGCGGATCAGAGCCCGGCAAGAGAAAAAAGAGTTAAATAAAACTGTGAAAAGCATATACATGAACTCAAAAATTATTGGACTCCTGTGCAATGTATCATTCAACACTTGGGAAGATCAGATGGAGGTGGTGGTAATGTCTGACTTGGCAGCGGTCCGTCCAGTACAAGCCAGGCCATTCTCAACCCCCAACTTGTGTGCACGTCAAAGTGGCAGTGCATAAACCATACCCCTGTTTCAAAATATAAACCACCAGGTTGCGTTAGCCGTCAATCCCACTATTGGAATCCTTTATCTAAAGTTGGTGCTTATGAGAATTAAAGCAATGGCTGCAATTGCCATTTTATTATAGTTTTGCTTTTGAAGTGATCTACTTTTTGTCTAGACTCACCTGGATTGTCTGCTAGGAATCGGATGGCCACCCAGCCACCGGATGGTACTCCTACTGTGTTTCTTTCAACAGGATCCGCCAGATTGAACTTTTTTGGGTCTTTCCATCTATCGTAGTTCCCAGACCCTTCGCCGACAACAAAGAAGTTATAGCCGTGCAGGTGAAGAGGATGATTCTCAGCTCCAAGAATGCTTGTATCCTGCATGACTAACTCCACGCTGGTGTTAAAAGGCAGGACAACCAGACGAGTTCCGTTGCTCACCATGGTGTTGTTTGGTGGTGTTCCCGTGTAGTTAAATTGAGTCGGTGGATTGCTGGGGAAATCGGTGGTGTAGACTCCGTAAGAGTTTTTGAAGAAGTAGGCTTGTAATACAGCTGTTGAGGGAAGAGCGAAAGAAACATTATTGACTGTAGCTGAAAACTTTGTTCCATTTGGTCCCTGGCATGTTGCATTTCGAGGGCATGGGCTTGAGCCAAGTCCCACTGTGAAAAAGAATTGCTTGTCCACTGTTTGTGGAACATTTGCCCTATATTTTGGGGTATTCAAACTTCGGAACTTCTTGGTGAAATTGGCAACAAAGCCCGTGGCATTTATTGGTGGCAGACTAGGCCTGAAAACTGTTTTTTTTGTGTTTAGTAAGTGATCTCTTGGGTGTTGGTATTCAAGGATACCAGCAAAAGTGGAGTTGTCAAAAGTGCCCTGGCCCGTGAAATATGGCCTCGCAGTCATGAGGAAAGTGGCATTTGGGTAGTAAGGCTTGGTTTTGAGTAGCACATTGGTGGTCTGGCCTGGGCTTATGAGTAGTACACTAGTGACAAATGGTTTGACATATACGGCATCGGCTTCAACGACGGTGAGACTATGGTTGGCTATGCTAAAGAACAGTTCGTCATTCATGGCAGCGTTTATTAGACGAAGCATGTAGATCTTCCCTGGCTTCACTTTCAGTCTGAATGTATCTGAAGATTGCATGATATGAACATGATCGGTATGTTAGATCAAACGGACTGATTTTCTAGGAACTCTTGTGATGTATTAGTCACTGATGTTACCTCTAGAGGAGCAATTGTACAAGGGTCCTGGAAGGCCATTAATGGTGTATGCATCTGAAACATTTGGACCTGCCCCTGTTGTAAGAGACTGATTGATGACTGCCTCAGGGTCTACGTTCCACCACTCCCCTGGAAATCAAGAAATGAGATTATATCAGAAGAGCATTGTCACAATTTCACGATCTAACCAGTGACTTTACTAGGAAAGCAGCAAAGGATGACACTCTTTTGGTTACCAAACATGACGGGAACTTCCTTGTGTGGTTTCCTGAAGGGATAAGACTCGTTTCGTCTTGGGAGGATAATTATTGGACCGTAAACCGTTGCCCTCAACCACGATATGTGACCGTGCCAGAACAGAGTGCCTCTCTGCCCTGTGATGGTGAAGTTATACATGTAACTCTGCCCTGTCTGTATCGGACATTGGGTCACGTACGCTGGTCCGTCGGCCCAACCGCTTCTGAGCTGCCGGACTCCGTGCCTGCAACATAGTTGAAGCAAATCATGCTATATATGTAAGTTTTCAGTTACCTTCTCTAAAGCAATATTATTGCTTGTCTCCCTTGTTACCAGTGGATGGTAACATTGTTCTTCACTTTGTTGACCACCTTGACTAGCACACGATCACCTTCTCTCGCGATAAGTCTAGGGCCGGGAAACTTTCCATTGACCGTGATCACGCTCTTCGTGCTACACAATCGCGTCAAGTTGCGTTGCACAATCTAGAATGACACATTGCCACATGAATTTCAGAGTAGCTAATCTCAGTGAAAGAAAAAAGGGTATAAATATCATCCATCAACCGAACTCTTTAAAGCAATTTCGCGACTTACATTGAACGTGTAGTGTCTTGTCATGCAAGATCCAAACTCGGGCAGCAGCCATGGAACAAGAATGGCAAACAGCAGAGCTGGGGAAAAGAGATGACACAACTTGTTTCTGGTCATGATAAGTAATGAAGTTTTCGTGTTTAGGAGCTTGGCTGAGTTTTTAGCTTTTTGCAGCTACCCTTTTGGTGTTGAGCTATAAATAAGAAGATGAGTATATAGTATCATCATTGAGGACCGGAAGAATGGTCATGCAGTTTCTTTTTACTGTTGAGTTGGTCTCCTTGTGAGCTCCGCTAGCTTTTGCTGTTGGTCAAGCTTAATTTTAGAGTGCTGCTAAAGTAAAGATAGAAGCTCTTGCATGTTGTGTACTAGGAATAGCGTTTTGCTATTCTAATTCTATATCCACGTTGGAGATTAATTGCTTAAGCACGTTTCTTGACTTTATAAACTCAATTAGGAGTTCTTTCAAATCTTAGTTTTGATGTCATGACATGCTCTTATGATTTATTCAACCATAAGAAACTGCACACAGCCTACACTTTTGTTTAATAATAACTAGTAAAAATGGCTCGCACAATGTGTGTGATGAAAAGAAATTGAAAGGGAAAAGTTTAAAATTAAAATACAAATAAAGATAAATTAAAAGAAAAAAGAATCATAAATGATAAAAAATGACAAAGAATTAAAAATAAAAGTAAACGTGTGATTTTATATTATATAATTAAAAAGGATAACTAGATAATTTTATTTTGTATAACCAAAATAATGGTTAAATTTAATAATACAGTATAGATAGATAAATAAAAATAATAATAATAATAATATGTCGGACATTAAATGAAAAATATGTTTGCTCAACACATGCATGCATGTGCATCGCCGAACACCGTGAATACGACGAAAAGGAAACAGCACCCATCCAACCATCTGCGCGCCCGTTTGTTTGCCAGCATTTACATTTGGTCGCTGTTTGTTTTCAGATGGAAAGAAAAAGGAAAAATCACTTGAAATAAAATCCGAGTTGTAAAAGATTAAAAAAACAGTTTGCTTTTTCTTCGTGATGAGACCGCTCATCTTGCATCGTGGTGATGAGGTTGGTTTCAATTTGTACGGTAATATTTCTCTCCAATCTTCTTTTTCTGTTTTTCTAAACTTTTCTTACTTCCCATTTAAGAAAATTGAAGACTAGTATTTTTTTTTTTAAGACTATCTAGAATCAATGATGTTGCGTCTATATAATTCTATAATATATCATTAGTAGCATGAACTGGGTCGATGGTTGGTTTCTTTCAGCTATCTTTTCCTTTTACTGAGGCAAAGAATTTAACACCCTATGATATGATCAACTACGTAAATAACACTTTTTTCTTGATAGTGTAATTAATTGGAGTTAAGTTACTTCACTAACACCTATTTATTAATATCTCTCACATGCTAGGCCGGGTTTATCCTTTTTGCATTTCATCTCATCAGTTGTAACGTTTTAAACTAATACTTACGTAACTATTACATGGACAGGAGAATTTGAGCAAGCACATGTACTGTACGTGTGAATTAACTAGGTAAATCACGTGTGCATGCGAAAGTCTGGTGTTTCTATGGACAAACTTATGATTCCATAAAACAATACGTGTTTGGCTTCAATGACATGGCTTTTCTTGTTCTACCATATTTTTTGGTAGATGTCTCGCATTTGTGACTTGATTGACTGTATAATGTGGGTTTGTACTGCTTAGTACGTACTAAATTTCGTTAAGGACTGCTTGATATTAATGATCATAATAAGCGACACTGATAATGGTGTTGGAGATGGTCCACTCAGAAAACACGGTAACTAAGTTATTAAATATATATGTATATATTTAATAAAAACTAAAAACATGCTTCACTTATTAGCGACACACTTAATGTATTATCACTATTTAGCTGGTCGCTAACATGCATCAGATATACAGACAGAAGCCTGAAACATGGTGACAAACAAGAGTCAGTAGCCTGATGTGCTACAAAAGATAGTTACTTCATTCTGAAATAAGTAAGAGAACTTCTGTTCCTGAAGACTTGCGTTTAGGAGATTAAACTTGGTTTTGTGGCCATGATTTATCTACTCATAATAGTATTAATCAGACACATATGTAGCGCTTCTAGCGGAGCATATGTCTAATTTTTAACTTTTTTTCTTTACGTTGAGTTGGCAATATGTGACTCAACTAAGTTTTCAGGTTGTCATATCGTTACATTTGATTTCTCTAGTTATGAGCTATTTTTTTAATTTTTCAAGATTTGTTTTTTAGTTTGTAAGAATATTGTTTTGGGATTTGTTTCCTATAATATTATTGAACCCATCATTATGCAAAAAGAGGCCATTTCTAAAATATAGGCTATGTTTGGAGGGGGGATTGGTAGGAGATGATGCTTGGTGCAAGTTGCATTCACATCAGTAATATGTCTGAATATGAGATTTTGATATTTTAAAATTTAAATTTGTGTGTGTGTGTGTGTGTGTGTATGTAATTTTATGATAATTACATGATGTAATAATATAGAGGAATAATTATTAGTTTTTAAAGTATAAATATATATTTACGTGAGTTATGTATGTACAAATATAAGTATTGAATTGATCATAAATAAGTTTAATGATTGAAAATTAATTAATTAATTATAAATGTAAGTGAGAAAAAGTTTGAATTTAAATTTTTTAAAAAAATTGTTAAATTATATGTTTGGAAGTGTAGTTGGATAAAATACAAGAAGATTGAAAAATAGGTTTGTAAACACACAAATTTTTTCTACCAATTAAATAATACCACATGGAAAATATGATATTAAAAATATTAATTAAATCAATTTTTATTTATTTAAAAATTTAAATAAATACAATTCTTAAATTAATTAATATTAATTAATCAAATGACAATAAGTTGCAAAATCCTGTTAGAAGTTCAAAGGATAAAGAGTTAAGTTGTTGAATAAGGTTCAAACTTTAACCGTCAATAAAATCGTGACATGTCAGAATGCTAATGCAGCAACTCGATCTCTCTTCTACAATCATAAATAAGGGTCAAACTTCATAAAAAAAGAAGACAGATGTCAAAAAGTAAAACAGCTGAAAACTTAAACCTCCTCGAATTCTTTTTAAAATTTTCAAAAACATTCAAAGTGTTCTCCGTCCAATTCAAAGAAGTTCACCATATTTTTCGTCAAATTCAAAAAAATTTAGCGGATGCTTTATCAACTTCAAAGGAGTTCCTTCAAAAAAAATTATTGTATTCTTCATCAAAATACGATAAATTTTGATGCACTGAAAGGCACTGATCAAACCGTGAAAGTGAAAACAGTCGAAAATAATGTTTGACGCAGAGGTGGCTGTGCTGCAATTTTCAGCCAACCGACAGACGAAAAGGATGTTTCACCTCTCATCCATGCCTCCCATACCCACACCCAGAATTTACCTAATTTCATGCACGAATAAATTACAGAACCTTTTCGACTATCTTATTCAACATATCTAACCCACCCAAGTAATCTTTCTAGGTTGCTTTTGTCCGCGGCAACGCATGCTAGAAGGGTAAGTTTTCCAAAATTATAACCCGAATCTCACTAATCCCAAAAGCTATGTTTGGAATTCAACTTTAAACCACAAAACAACTTCTTAAATTTTACATTGCTAAAGATGCCGTTGAATAATATTTTCATTTAAATTTAAATTTAATTTTTTTTATTTTATATATAATTAACTAATTATTTTTTAATCGTTACACTTATTTATAATTAAGACAATACTTATATATAATATATATATATATTTCTATTTATTATTATTTGTACCCTATAACATAATTATAATTTTTATAAACTATCACATCATTCAATCATTATTATATATTTTATACGTATATTCAAATAAATTATACTATTTATCTCGTTAAAATATTCTTTTCAAATGTAATGTTCATTTTAATACAACATCTATCAAACATGGTAACATGGTAACAAACAAAAACCCCTCTCCCAAACATAGCCAATTGCTTGAGGTAAAATTAAAGGCTATGCTTGTTTTCAAATTATAAAATAAAAAATATATATATTTAATTATTACATTTTTTATTTTTTATTTTTACATAATACATAAAAACAAATATCAAAATTCGAAAACAAACAAAACCTTCGTTGTTTCCTACTTGCATCTGTTATAAACAGTGGCCAAATCTCTCGTGCTAATAAATTCTACTGATGCGAAGGAATTTCTCCTTTATTTAACTTCTTACCATATCTGTAGTATCTTTGTACAGAATTTCTAGGTGCGAAATTTCAAATATTTATGAGCAAGATGAGTAAAACCGGCACACTATAACCCTCCTTTTTCTCCACAAACTCTATTCCAACAAATTACAGCAGACAAGTTCTCATCAAAGTCCCCTCTCTATCTTCAGTTTGTAAGCTTTCATGGCAGGAAAAATAATAGTAAAATTGAATTAACTAACCAGCAGTATCCACAGTCAGAAGTGAAAATAGCAAATAGCAACAGATCAAGAAGAAACTCACATACAACCTAGGAAACCCTAATTAAGCGCCTAAACCAAATTGAGAGGGAGGGGGGGATAACGCCATTACACAAACAGGTACCCATGCACACTGCTGGTGCACCTAAGCCCAAGCTACTCGCCCCTGCAGAGGAGCACTGCCGAAGAAGGTGTCAAGGTCCGGCGATTGGAAGTAGCCGTTCTTCGGCGGCTCCCGCTTCGTCCGTCGCTCGCTCTTCTTCCTCGGCGGCGGCGGACAAACCAGCGCCGCCGGTATCTGATACTCCTGGTTCTTCGGCGTCGTACACCCTTGATCCGACTCCATGTCACGCCGCTCTCACTTCCGAAAACGCGGGCTCTCTACGTGTTGTGATTTCTTCTAGCTCTCCACCTCTTTCGTAGTCAAAATGATAACAGAAAAAGAAATGCAAAATTTGACGCAGACCGTGGAACAAGCGAGGAATGCAAAACAGTTTCCTGGCTTGCTTATATGCAGCTGGATTTTGAATTCTGTTGCCAATAATGAAGGGCGTTCTTGTCCTCTGCACAGAACTTGAAAAGGGTTCTTTCTGGGTAATTTAGAATGCAGAGTGGTGGAGGAACAGTTAAGGGGGACAGTTAAGAATGGGGTGGCACCGACTTGCGCTGCAGACGTGGAGGTGGCCCCACCGAGTCGGTTCAAATAGGGCGGCGCCGGATTTTGGGAGGGAAACTTAGTTTAGGGTGACCTCGTTTGAATCTCCGCCCCAGGATTCTTTGGGTCCTCTTTTTTTCTGGGAATTTTGGAGATATTTTGATTGGCCAGGAAAAAGATAATTAGTGAGAATGTTTTCCTTGATGCGTGGCTGTTAATTACTTGATAATTATTTTGGATTAACCAGCCTACCCTCTAGACCCCTATTGAGAGATGACTGGATGTGCATTCAATGCAAGCTGATGCTTGATCTTCTTTTATTGAAGCATAACAGAACCTACGGTATTTAATTATAATTATTAGCAATAATGATTACTTTGTTAATATCAGGATTCAATCTATTTTAAACCCTTCTATGGATTGGCATTGAGACTTGGTTGTGCGCAGGCCATTGGTCAAGAATCAAAGACTCAAGGCCAAATAAATAATAGTAACGTTTAGATTTGTTTTTAAATTATGAATTCTAAAAATAAGTATTTAATTATTATATTTTTTACATTTTATCTCATTTTTTTCTTATTTTTTTTATAATTCTCACGAAAAAAATATAAAAAAATACATACTAAATTTTGAAAATACTATCTTTTGATCCATTCCGTCGCCACCACTAGAAAATGCAAAAGCAAGTTACTAAATATGATTGTTTCTTGAAGAAAACAAGCACGATTTTCTTTCGAGTTTTGTCAAAAAGATAAAAGAATTTTAAATAATAGGAGATAGTAAATGTAAGCATTCTATAATAAATCTTGTTTCTATTAATTTATTAAATTAATTTTTTTTATTGTCAAAAAAGAACGAAAAATTCTCGTTCCATATCCTGTTCCAATTGGGGCAACAAAATTTTTACTCCGTAGAAGGTCGGTCCACATTCAGTACATAAGCCTGACTCTACGGATTTGTATGACAGGCCCATTTGGGTAGGTGGCTATCCCCAGACCATCAATGTGGGCCTTCTTCAATCACAAGGCGCGACGAAGCCCAACTCAAACATTTGTTTTCTTTGTTGCCATGCTATTGCCTTACACGGAGCCCAAAAGTCTTCTTCTATCGACTCTCATATGACTAAGCTTAGGAAAGAAAAACAGATTTGTGTGAAGTCTTCTTCTATTGACTCTCATATGACTCAGCTTAGGAAAGAAAAACAGATTTGTGTGAAGAACATAATGGCATGGGCAAGTCATGATCAGGAGGCAAGAGGGAGGGTCCAGCCTTGTGACTTTACTTGACAATTTATTTCCTAAAATTGGGTTGGTTGCACCATCAAAATATGAGAGAGACAGGTCCACTAGCTCCATTCCCATCTCCCACATGTGACTTGGCCACACGGGTCTACCCAGAAAGGAGAAAGCTGGGTTTGAGTTGACTTTGGCTTTGGGTCTTCCCCACAACATGACACAGAACCCATTCATCAACTCTTTGTCCTCAACTGCATTTAATCCTCAACTGCATTTAATGGGCTATTGTAATCATGCAAAAAGTCAACCCGCCTCCCATGAAAAAACAAAATATTGAAACCTTCCCTCTCTTTGAAGCAACCAAATTTTGGATCCTTTCGTGGGTACACATTGGCATGAATGAATAAAATAATGATGCTAAAACTTAACATTGGTTGCATGTGTTTAGTCACTTGGATAGTTCTTTACAACATAATTATATTATATGCTCAAGTGGTGCTAGAAATTTGCAGGATTGAAGCAAATTATACCTAATTCTAGTACTTGATAATGAAATATCTTGACCCTCAAGAGATCCCTTCTTTAGCAGTTGACTATTGATCTTACCTGAAAGATACATGGTTTAGGTTAATCTTGGTCCACCTTTGAATAAAAAAATTTAATTTTTTTTAAAAAAGAAGGCATGGTTCATCTTAATATATGCACAGAAGATCTTATCATCAAAACACCATAACAAAACAAAGAAACAACAGACGGAAAGACAAAATACAGAGAATACAATCAATTCAAATCTGTGTGTGACTTCAAATAGAACTGTGACTTCACTGCTCTGTTCTGAACCCTAAAATCCAAACAATCTAATTGTAACTCTTACACATATTCTCAGCAACAAATATAAAAGATTTAGCAGAATCACATCTCCCACTAAATTCGTCGCAAGAAAATGAGGAATAATCATCTTTGGCGAAGTCAAGCACAATCAGGCTATACCAGACTGCAGAACTTGTCTAGAGTTTAATGATTTGACCCTTGACAGGGGTGGAAATCTCAGAAGTCAACCGAGTTGTACATAAAATTACAACCTCAAGCTTCATAAATAAATAATTTAAAAAAAAAAACACACAAATAACACGCCCAGAGACAGAGCACACAAAGCATATATACAACACCTTATCTCCAAATTTATACAGTATAACTAGCAACCACCAACTAAAGCTTCTGCTATAATATGAACTCAGCGGAAGCCAACATCAAACCTTCCTCTTCATCTGCTCCACTCTAACCTAATATTTTCCCACACTTTTCTGCATCATTCCTCAACAGCTTTGCACCAAATTATTAGCCTCAATACTATATTATGCACATTCAACTCATACAATTATCTTAAGGCAGATGCACGATTGATGGAGGAACTAATTAAGTTGCCAGGAGGAAGTGAAGACGAACTAGTGAATGAACTTCTGGATGACCTGTCGCCGTTTCTGGTGCTGCCCCAGGAAGCAAATTTTATCCCGTCAGCTGATTCCCAGCTCCCCTGGGCAGCTGATTCTGGTCCTGCCATTGACGATATGGAGAGTTCCTTATCATATAGCAGCCATGGATTCCAGAGTTTCCACCACGAAGTTAAATCAGAAGCCCACAGGTGTTCATGTCAACTGTTGCAACAGCTTGTTATGTGGTTATTAATTCTCTTTTGCTATGTTAATAGGGTTGATATTGTATAAGTTACAACTTTTATATTAGTGGCATGTTTCATTTCTGTGTGCAGAATTTCAGTGCTGGAAAGAGGCCATCCGAACAAGGCCTATGAGGAGAATAATAAGTACACCTTGAGCATCAAGAGTTATGGCGACGTTATGGCTGATGATGGGTACAAGTGGAGGAAATATGGCCAGAAATCCATCAAGAATAGCCCATATCCCAGGTTCTAATTTCTGTCTACTCTTTTCTATTTTTTATTTTTTTAATTTAAGCTGCATTTTCTTGGTACACACAGTTGACTTTTTAAGATGAACGCAAAATTTACTGGTGAACATGCGTAACCCTTCATTACAGCCACGTCATTGTCCAGGAACATGCACCTTTTTTTTCATGCAAAACAAGATGTCATTTCAAATTACCATGCCCATTTTTTTTTTAATTTTTTTCCTTAAAAATATAAAATGCATGCAGGAGCTATTACAGGTGCACGAATCCCAGATGCAGTGCCAAGAAACAAGTGGAGAGATCGATCGACGATCCTGATACTCTTATCATCACCTACGAAGGCCTCCACCTCCACTTCACTTACCCATTCTTCTTCCTCAATCACAGTACTCAGCCCCACCACACAGATCAACCTACAAAGAAACAGAAACTGCCTATGTCAGAAGCCCAGAACATTGGAGCTGAAACAACAAATGGGCTTCAAGAAGGGCACCTGAATCCGGGTTCCGATCCGACAGAGGAGTTCGAACCAGGTTTCATGGGTCAACAGGGCTTGCTTGAAGACGTGGTGCCATTGATGATCAGGAAGCCGTTGATTCATGAAGCTGCTACCTCTTCCTTTTCTTCGTCTTCAGCCTCTCATGAATCGCGTCATTCTTCACCAGCTTCGTCCAATTCCTTTTCGTGGTCTTCTGCATATTCGTATCTAGGCTTAATATGAAATGGAATTATTGAATCTTGTTGAAGGATGTATAATATGTTGGTATCCCAACATTTGGTGCAATGCAATAAGCCAGAGGCAGCAGATTCCTATGTGTCATAATGTAGTGTGCTGTAATAGTTAGAGAGGCATATATTTTGTCTTAATCATAAAAGTTTATATTGTATTAATCAGAGTGGCCTTATTTCACATACTCCTAAGTGACTTTCAAGGGGTATTGTGTGCGCTTTTTTTATTTATTTAGTTTCAATTGTAGCTATCTTGTGATTGGGCCTCGAAAAGCAACAGGGTCCAATTTATTTAAATCTAGTTATGGCCAACAATAAATTGGGCGAGGCTAAAAACAACGCCCCAAACATAGGGTCGTTTGCGTCGCGATACTGCGCTCTCTTCAATGGGGGCTCATATTGCCGAGTTGTGTATAATCCTCCGGCAACACGGAACCAGTAACCAAATTACCCAAACAGCCCCAATTGAAACCTATTATGAGGCTACTCTTAAGGCTAAACACGTCAATTCATCAGGGGCCACATCTTCTCTTTTCCTATGTTTTTGTTCCCGGTTTCTGTTTCTGAAACTACGTGTGCACGGATAATATGGATATGTACATGAAAGAAAGGAAGACGCCGTAAGATCTTAAAACTGATTCTTCATTTGTGAAGCGTGGGAGGAGTTTTATTTAAGGATTTTTCTTATCGAGTAAAGAAGACGACGTCGTAAAATTACCTGATTAGGGCTTTTTCCTTCGCGGTCCCGCGAACTTCATGTCCTGATAATCATGTTTTCTCGAATCGGAGGCTCTGTTCATCGCCCATCTCGTGCCTTGCTGAGTAAAGTAAACTCTCTGTAGTAATTTCTTTATAAATATTTTCTGCGTAAAATTTCACGGTTTTAGGGGTTTTTTGGTGTGTATTTGGATTTCTGCTCGCAGGCTGCTTTTACAGGAAGTTATCGACTGCGCACAGAGATTCCGACGGATTTTTCTATCGGAAATGCGTTCGCTGTGTGTGAAAATGGCGGGTTTGGGTTTTTGAGGGGGTATTTGACATCGATTGGAGCTGGAAAACAGGCCGTGAAGAGTCATTTTTTAAAGGAATTCAATTCGGTTTTTGCAAGCCCTAGGCTTCGGAGGCTATTTTCCAGCCAAGCGCCGAAGAACAAGAGTAAGACAGATCCTGGATTTTAATTTTGATGACACTGTGGCATGTATAGCTAGTTTTCTTATTATGCTTTGCGCAATGTGGTTTTGGAACTGTTTTGGTGTTTGATTGTTGCAATGCGGTGCTTGCAGAATATGATAACTATCGTCCAAAGAACAAGACTGAAATTCCGAAAGGGAACAAGCAGAAGTCTGAGGGTAAAGGTATTGAATCTTCGTACGCTTTATAGTCAATGGACATTCCTTACTCTGCATTGGTCTTACTTTGATGTTTAGTTCAGTTGTTCTGGTTTTCCAGAGAAAACACAGAGAGGAGCTTGGTAAGAACTTACTGTGAGATACTTTTTTCTGTTGTAGAGTTTAATTTTCTACGAGTTTGATTGTGGCAATCTAGATAATTCAGCCGAGTGAACTTCCGAATTGGAATGTTTTACAAATTGTTTTTTACTTCTCCTGCTATTCAGTGCTAAACTTTTTCCAAGTTCCTTGTAGTAATTATTTTTGAATGCAGAGGACACAGGTGCGGGTGAAAAATGGAATAATTCTGAAATGTCAAGGCAACTTCAAAATTTCATTACACCGGCGTTGTTGATTGCATTTATGTTCACATCAATGTTTTTGAGTCCTAATCACCAGAAGCAGGTGCGTTCCTTCTCTCTACTTCCTATAATTGGGAAGAATCTACTGGTATCCAGGGCCAATGCCCCACATTCACCAGTTTCCATCTTTCTGCATAGATCTTTGATTTGATTTTCTGAATTTTTTGAGTGACCATTAGTATCTGGAAATTCTGAGAGGATTAAATAAGTTATTACTGCGAAGGCCAATTTATTGCCCTGGATATTCAAACTCAGTCTTTGTACTTAATGACAACATCCTTCGCAGAAAGAGCTAGGTGAAATTAATTTTATAGAAGAGGTGTCATTTTTGAATGGTTCATATGAATGCCTGCCTGTAGTGTGAGATTTTACTTTTTTGATATATGATAAACCTATATCAATTAATTCTAGAAATAGTTGTGCATGTTATACGCTGGAGAAGGATTAAGAGTAATCCATTAGCAAATCATTGAGTCATAAATATTGTCTCATTTTGTTAAATAGTGTGGTTCTAGAGACCCTGTTTTTTTTTTGCAAGGGCTTTGGAATTCTTTTATGCTAGCAATAAATAAATTCATATTTTTTAAATAAAGAGTTTATATCATTTATAAAATAAAAGATAAAGAAAGAAATTTATTGAAAGAGAAAAATGGAATGAATCTAATTTTAGAAATATTTGTTTTTGATATTTACACTTTTCGTTTCCATATTAATAAGATTAGAATATTTTGTTTACTAATTTTTAGTATTCAATTTATGTTAAAATATTTTCTATTTTTGGCATGTTTGTACCTTTCCCATATTATAAATTGGGACCATTCTTCATTAATGAAATATACAACAATTCCTCCCATTGCTCTTCAACAGAGAACATGAAATAGTTTTTGTAGCACCCTCACACTTGATTAAGTAATATAGATATTGTTGCTATTCTGTCACTAGAATATAAAGATTGCCTAGTTTTGTTTATTTGTATATTTTTTAATCTATTTTTGCACGTTTTCCTGACCTTTTGATTTTATAACATGCATGTATCCAGTTGGATATGTGTACTTTCAGATTGGATTCTTAGTTGAATCTTTTATTTTAATTCCAGATAAGTTTCCAAGAGTTCAAGAACAAGCTACTTGAACCTGGCCTTGTGGATCACATTGTTGTTTCGAACAAATCAGTGGCAAAAGTATATGTAAGGAGTTCACAGCCTAATAATGGTCAATCCCAAGCCGAACCTATGCCCAAGGATGTGGCAAACTTGAGCCGTTATAAATACTATTTTAACATTGGAAGTGTTGAATCATTTGAGGAGAAGCTGGAGGAAGCCCAGGAAGCATTAGGAATTGACCCTCATAATTATATTCCAGTCACTTATGTTTCTGAGATGAATTGGTTCCAAGAATTGATGAAGTTTGGTCCAACATTATTGCTTCTGGGAACTCTTTTCTACATGGGAAGGAGAAGTGGAATTGGTATTGGAGGTCCTGCTGGGAAGGGTGGCCGTGGAATTTTTAATATTGGAAAAGCACAAATCACAAAGATGGATAAAAATTCCAAGAATAAGGTCAGCACAGTATACTTGTTATATTGAATCAGTTTCTGCTTACAGAGCCCAATTTTTAAAATGTTTGAATTTAGTTTAGTTGTAAGTTTTAGCTGAATCAGCATTTTTTTACTCAATGATTAGGTTTTCTTTAAAGATGTAGCTGGTTGTGATGAGGCAAAACAAGAAATTATGGAGTTCGTGCACTTTCTAAAGAATCCAAAAAAGTATGAGGAGCTGGGTGCAAAAATTCCGAAAGGTGCTCTTCTTGTTGGTCCACCCGGAACAGGAAAGACACTTTTAGCTAAAGCAACTGCAGGAGAATCTGCGGTGCCTTTTCTCTCCATATCTGGTTCAGACTTCATGGAAATGTTTGTTGGAGTTGGACCGTCTAGGGTTCGAAGCTTATTTCAGGAGGCAAGACAGTGTGCTCCAAGTATAATATTTATTGATGAAATAGATGCAATTGGTCGAGCGAGAGGTCGTGGGGCATTTTCTGGAGGTCATGATGAGCGTGAAAGTACATTAAATCAGTTGCTTGTGGAGATGGACGGATTTGGAACCACTTCTGGTGTTGTTGTGCTTGCTGGCACAAATCGACCAGATATTTTGGACAAAGCTTTGCTAAGGCCTGGACGCTTTGACCGTCAAATCACTATTGATAAGCCTGACATTAAGGGCCGTGATCAGATATTCCATATCTATTTGAATAAGTTGAAACTTGATCATGAGCCATCATATTACTCTCAGAGGCTTGCTGCTCTGACTCCTGGATTTGCTGGGGCTGACATAGCTAATGTTTGTAATGAAGCTGCTTTAATTGCAGCAAGAACTGAGAGTACATTAATTACAATGAAACATTTTGAGGCAGCTATTGATCGTGTTATTGGGGGCCTTGAGAAGAAGAACAAGGTATTCAATGCATTATCCGCCTATCTTTTTCTGTTATTTCCTTGTAGATTTTTTTTTTTTTTTTGCCATTTATCAAAATTTTGTGGCTGTGTAAGTTTAGCATTTGTATCGCTTGTATATTAATGCTATCCACTCGTAGTTTAACCAAATGTGATCACCACATCAATCAGAAATGTTGATCTTTTTCTTCTAGTCAACTTTGGTGAATATGCTATGCGAAGGCTTCATTTCTCATGTTAAAAATAACTGTTCAGTATTTTCCTTATGTTAATAACGGCGGTAGTATTTTTAGTTAATAGTCAAGTACTATAAACTGCCAGGGTGATCAGTAGTTTACATCCTGACTGCAATAATTTGACACTGTCGCTTTGTTCAGGTTATTACCCAGATGGAGCGCAGAACTGTTGCCTACCATGAATCTGGCCATGCTGTTGCAGGCTGGTTTTTGGAACATGCAGAGCCATTACTCAAAGTTACAATTGTTCCTCGTGGTACTGCAGCCCTTGGTTTTGCCCAGTATGTTCCAAATGAAAACCTTTTAATGACCAAAGAGCAGCTTTTTGATGTGACATGCATGACTCTTGGTGGAAGGGCTGCAGAGCAGGTAACACCGTTTGTTGCTTTTGTATTCACTGGAATGATATGCTTGACTCTTGACTCTTTGATGGGGTAAAAACAAACTTTCCCTTTTCTTAACTAGTAGTGTAACCCATCTTGACCACTTGGGGTTGAGATGGGATGGAGCCAGGTGCAGGACATGAGAGAACAATTTTTTTCTTGGCTCTTTGACGGATAGTGTATTCATTGTTTTCACTCATGCACTTAGGATTTACATAGAAATGAACATCATAATTTTATCCTTTATTTTCTGCTCTTCATTAATTTAGCCATAAAGTGCTCTTGTTTCAGAATGTTCTTGTCAACTGCAAAGAAACATTAAGGGCATTAATTAATGTTGTTCTTGGTTCACTGGTATAGCATCATGTTGTAGTGGTCCATCTTGCTTTTTGGTAAAATTTTACCATTGTTCTGACCTTGTTATTCGGTTGTTGTCTTGTCTTATCTAATTGGGTCCCAGCCAAGTAATTAAAACTTCTTTTTAATGTAGGTTTTACTTGGGAAGATCTCGACAGGAGCCCAAAATGATCTGGAGAAGGTGACCAAGATGACATACGCCCAAGTTGCAGTTTATGGTTTCAGTGACAAAGTTGGTCTTCTCTCTTTCCCCCAAAGGGAAGACGGCTTTGAAATGAGCAAACCCTACAGCAACAAGACTGCTGCAATCATCGACGTCGAAGTGAGAGAATGCGTGGGGAAAGCATACGCCCGCACAGTGCAACTGATCGAGGAGCACAAAGATCATGTTTCTCAGATTGCCGAATTGTTGCTGGAGAAGGAGGTCTTGCATCAGGATGACTTGGTCCGAGTTCTGGGCGAGCGCCCTTTTAAGAGCAGTGAACTGACTAACTATGACCGGTTCAAGCAAGGGTTCATAGAAGATAAAGAGACTGCTACTACAGAGAGTCCTGAAGGTAAAACTGGACAGGATGATGGATCATCACCATTGGAGCCAGACATCGTTCCAGCATAATCAGTGGATGCATAATACTTCTGCACCCGTCAGCTGCGAGTTCGATCCAACAACCAAATTGTAAAGATCGCGTCTTCCTGCTAATAACACCTGAGTAGTCTGCATGTCAGCCACAATCTCTTGGGTACAATATGCGGGAATCGGACATCCTGGTCATTTAATCTGCAATTTACAAAGTACTCAAAAGTATAATCCAGTCATAAATTTGAGATTATTAGAACATTCCCCGAGTTCGCTTCAAACACTGACCTAACATTCCTTTTATATCTTGGCTGGTTTCAGTCTTTAATGGATCTTGGGTTTGTGCTTTTCCAAGATCTATGCCCTCACTTTTACAATCTAAATTTTGTCTACTGATTCACAGTTAAATAATTCGAACGGTTATTGGGCAAATGTGCAAAAATTGCATATCTACAGTTACAGTGTCGTAAAAGATTTAGCCAGGGCGATTTACAAGTTGGCCTTGCAGGTGGCGCCACGATGGATTGATTATCTGTCGACCTATCTGATGTGGCGCTGACCATTGGACCAAATTAGTGGTCTGTGCTTGTGAGCTCTGGCATTCAGAAAACACCTGAAACTTTTAGGCCTTTTTTTTCTCGTTTCTGTAGTGTATTATCTTTAGACAAAGTTATGAAGTCTTTGCGTTGACAACTGTAAATATTGTAGAAAGCACGTAATTTCCAACTTGATAGTACTTCAACACTTGATGCTTTATTGCGGTTGTAAAAGCAGGAGCTGAATTTTATTTTCGTCACTGATGTGTTTGCTGAACCGGATTTGTGGTGTGAAGCAATAATTTAAACACGTAAACATCAATCCACTTCGGACATGTACGGGGGTTCAGTTCAATGTATGTATGCTGCAGTATTTTATGTTATTATTTCTTAGTATATATTCCAAGTGTGTTTGTGTGTGTGTGTGTGTGTACACACAAATTTCGGATGTTTAAGAAATTTATTGAGCATTTTGGATTTACTTTTCCATATCTTGTTATGATTTATCTTAAATTAGTGCATCATCAAGTTATTCCTGAAGCTAGATTAAAGAGTTACAAACCAAAAATTATTGGATTTTATGAGCCAAATATTGAAAAATCCAGTCAGTCAATTGGAATCTAGTGTTTCTAGCTTTTCAATCTTCACCGTTGAGTTCAAATAAGCCCCATCAATAATTTTGCTTACAAATCATATACTGCGAAATGACTGTTTCACCCTTGGCACACCAGCTGTGATCCCAATATATGTACTTCAGAAGAGACAAGTGACTCATCCTTTGGTGAAAAGACAGAAGCATAGCTCCGCCTGCGCTTGGTGATAGTGATTATGGTGGTGGTAGGTGTTGGCGGCACATGGCCGTACCGTATGTGGTTACGACAACCAATCTTTGTGCGTTCCTCTGTGGTAGGAGTCCATTGAATTTACTGGACAGATGATAGAAGGAAATGGATTTCTGTGGGTGACAGTGCTCCATCGGGATTTAGGCTTTTGGACATTCGTTGTATGGAATCCTATGAAAACTAACAACATGTCTTCCAAGCAGGAAAAGCAACGATGAATGCTAATTTTTGTTTAATTTTCCCTTACCATCTGTTGGAAACTTTCTTGCGAGGACTGTCAATTCATTTATTCATAAATAATTATGCACCACACTTTGCCATCAAAAGATTAGACATTGCTACAAAATTAATGGCTTAGAAGTAAAAGGAAAGAGATAAAAAGAGGTGGGCGTTTTTTATGCACTTTTTCTAGATAATTGTGTAAAATAAGATAGAAATAGAAAAGAAAAATTTTATTAAAAAAAGTATTGATTATAGTGTAGATTTTTGTGATGCCAAAACAAAAACAAACATAACCAATCATTTTATCGGGTGGTATATTTGGAATGATGGATCTTAATGGATGCAAATTTGCATCCAAACGAAGCTCAAGAAATTATGATTAAAATTTCCGAACATAGTCCCTACTGAGAGGTCTACTGTGCCATGTAAATGTAAGGAGTGATTAAAATTGTGACACAGGTGTGTTTTGATAAATTAAGAGCTAGCATAATTGATTAAAAGGATGGCATTAATTCCCTTTAAAGTTCATGGTCTCTCATATGGAATTATGCAATTTAATTGTTTTTTTATCAAGAGTAATAAGCACCAAGGAGGTACCCAAGTTGACTAGCTTATTGGAAAAGAAAACATGAATTGACAGGTTAGTTTGATATATAAAACATCTGATTGTATGACTTACGTGGTCTTCTTAAACATATTTTTAGACTTGTTGGTTTTTTTTATGACACTAGAAAGGGCGAAAATATTCCCATTTTTTACCTAAAAGTGTGACACTATTTAATGGAAATTAGACCAACCAAGCCCCAAAGTTTCTTTCTGTCTACCTAATTTTATTGGAGAGGCCCTCTAGCCTGGTTGGATTAATTTGCTCCTAATTTAGTTAAATTTATTTTTTAATCTACCGCTTGAACTACTATAATTTTAAATATAAGTCATACCAAATTCGTTAAAGACGAAAAGTACACTACCTAAAGCTTATATAAAGGATTAGTGTGGCACAAGCTGCACGGTGGCTCCACTCCAAATAATTAAGCTGTAAAGAACAACCCTTCTTTCGTGCACTATCTACCAAGATTGAAAAGTAATTTTAAAAAAATTAATGTATTCTCCTCATCAAGTTTGCCTATGGAAGGCGTGAGTGAGTCGATTTTTAATAGGAACTTGAACTCGACAATTATTCAAACATTGTTTACTTCAATGTCGTAAAATTTAAAATAAAACTAGAGTTTAATTCAAACAATGTTATTGATTTTAAATAGATTGTTTAACTTTGAGTTATACTATAAAATATTATTTATTTAATTGAATTAGAATTGAATAGTTTGTTTTATTAGCACGCTTAATAAACTTTGTTCCCATAAATAGACAATCATAAAATTGATGTTTAGATCAATCTAGTACTAGAAATTAGTGAAAAAGGGGTTATTCATGATTGGATAAATTAATCGAAAAGAGGTTACTCATGATTGTATTAATCATGCGTGTACGATGACATGTGGATTAATAGAGAAGCTAAAAAAAAGAATTTGTGTTCAAGTTAGCAAAGTAAGCTAATAATACCTAGAAATAATTATTATATGATATCATCTTAATTATGCACAAACATTAAAATAATTACGTATATATATACGCATGTATGTCACTATGAAGTGCATTATTGGTCATAAACTTCCAAATTTGCACATTGCAAAAGAAATGTCAACTCGTGCATTATGATAAGATCCCAATCCCGCAAGGATCATGCTTCACTTTCATTGGTGCCCCAGTCTTAACTGTGACCCAAATCACAAAGTGCTAAGTCTATGTTTGGAAGAGGGGCTTTGACAGGGAATGATGTTAGGTGATATTCGTGTTATAAGATAAGTAGTATATTTGATAGTAAAATTTTGATATTTTAAAATTTTTGATTTATTTGTGTATATATATATATATAATATTAATTGAATGATGTGATTGTATATAAGGACGAATATTGATTTTTAAAATATAAATACATATAAATGTGAGTTTGTGTGCGTGTATTAATTTGATCGTGAATGAATAAAATAATCGAAAAATAATTAATTAATTATATATATAAAAAAAGAAAATTTTGAATTGAATTTTAATTAAAAATTTTATTAAGCAATATACTTAATTCTGTAAAATTTAATAAGATTAGAGGAGATGGAAATGGAAGCAACAAACATAGCCTAAGCCTTTTCATATGCAGGTATAAGTTTGGAAGAATCAAATGTTTGGTTAAAGTCTATAGGATGCTATTCTGAATATTCATATTGTAACATTTGTAGATAAACATTTCAACAACATAATATGTTCACCTACACACATCATCACATAATGAATCAAATGCAACACCTTCGATCAAAACTAGATTAATCATTGAGTTTAAATTGCTTGAGATCTCATCTAAACATTGAGATTGTAGATAGTCTCACGATCGCAAACATGGACCACTTATTCAGCTTTGATTAACTCTATATTGAAGGTGATTTAGATTTGTCTCTAGCATGTCATAGAATCTTTATTTATTCACGCTGTGTTTTATTTTGTTTTTTATCATGTGATTTTTTCAGATTTTGTTTTCAAAATTGTATTAAAATGACAGAAAAAAAAATGATAAAATTTTCGGTTGTTTTTTTTCGAATTTTTTGGTTAAAAGATTGTAAGCCCAGCCATGGTTTTCATACTTATCAAAAGGACATCACTTATTAAAAAATTATTTATGTTAGTAAGTAGATTCCCTAGGATTGGTGCAAACTTTCACACTCAACCACCCCCTCACCTACTGGAACACGGACTTCAATTATTACAAAAATATTTTAGTATTATACCAATTGCATTAAGAAATATTTGTATCCCAATCAGCCAATCAAACCAGCCCATCAGATACTAATCATTGAGGTTATGTTTGTAACTTAATTTTCAACGCTAAAATATCATATCAAACTTCACAAAATCAAACATACTCCTCAACGTCATTTTCATCAAAATATATATTCAAATTTTTCTCTATCATATATATATATATATATATATAATTAACTAATTATTTTTTATTCATTACAACCATTTACAATTAAACCTATATTTATATATATCATACATATACTTACATTTATATTTATTTATACTCTATAATATAACTATTACTTTATAAACTATCATATTATCTAATCATTATTATATATTTTATAAACATATTTAAATAAATGATACTATTTATCCTATTAAAATTTTTCTTCCAAATATATTATTCATTTAAACACAACTTCTACTAATCATTATATTCAACACCAACTCATCTCCCACATAGGAATTTAAAAGATTTTTGCATTATAATTATGAATTTGTTTTGTCAACGTAACCATCTTTTCCTTCCAACATTTGTACGCATATCTTCCAGATGTGAATAAATTTAAGGCCAAACAGCGGTCTTCTCCCTCTTTCTTTTTCTTTCTTTATTTATTTAAACAATTTGTTAGGCAGTGTATAATAAAGCCGTGTGTGGATCCAATTATACATTCCTCTATGATTGAGAAAAACAGTATCTCATGACTGGTCCACTGGAGTCTGATAGCGGCTGCATCAATGTTTAACATTAATTAGTAAAATAGTCTGTCAAGGGAACAAATATCTTTCAATGGATTGACCAAAAAATTCATGCATCTCCACTAATGAGGCCAACCCCGGTTGATTAATTGGATTTCTTTACAATGATTATTGAGACGAGTCAAGATTATCATTGAGAAAATTTTAAATAAACCACACGTAAATTTCCAGGCTATAGCGCACACATATTGGTGAAAAGTAAATTAAAAGTGCAATTTCTCGTCTGTGGTTTCATTTCAGTGCATTAAAAAGGGTTTGTTGGACATAAAGGACAGGTGTAGCAAGGAAAACTGAACATCTGGTAACTTTATAGCTGTAAAGTGGTTGAGAAGTGTGATGGATTTTTTGGGTTATCATTAATCATTCAATTGTTCACAGCTATGATTGCCAAACTTAATTTAGTAAAAAATCTTTGAACCTGACTCGGACAGATCAACAAACTAATCACGTTCAAAGTCGGATACGTAACTAAAAGACAATAAATAATTTTATTTTTATTCATTTTCATTTAATTTGTAACAAAGTTTCATTTCATCTGGAGAAGAAATTCATGTTGAATTCTTTCTTGCCTTCAATCAATTATGGTAAAGGAGTTTTGGGATCAAATTAAGTACAAATTACTTCTGGCCAAGAATTATGGAACACTTTGATACCATGACCTATGCTATTCAAGATTAGACATTTGGTACATTAAAATATAATCCCAAGTGCTGATTTTTATCTTACATTAGAAGACAAAGTTGCGGAATCAGACTATAAAACAAAAGGGCATAATGATGCACTACAACTGTGCCCCAGAAGGCTCCAGATATTAATTTAGTATGATTTGTAAAAATGGAAGGGCTCTCATTGATTAATTAAAAAAAAGAAATTGTCAATTCAATTCATCCCCAACACGCTTTACACCACTCTATTATGAGAGAAACTGCTGGAACTATTTTTGGGTGATTGATTTTTGGCTATGGTGTACCAATGTGCAATTTTCATATTATTAATTATTATTATTGTTGTTTTTGGGTTTCAATGCATATGACTTTTGGCAATTTAACCCTAATAATTCGTAATGATGCACTCCAACCAGACAAGCAAACATGATTCAATGGCTATTTTTATATTAGCAAACAAGAGAAGGAATATCTAAGGCCTAATTCGTCAGTTATTTAATAAAGTTCACTTTTAGATTGGAAGCTTAGAGCTTTCAATTATTTATTTCAATTTTGCGGTTTATTGTACTAAGTGCTAACAACTTTTGAGCACTGTTAGAGAGAAATTGTGTGAGAGATGGATCGTTTCATTGTAAGACAACATTATCACGTTTAAATCTAATCATTTCAACCTTTTTCCTTGTTTTACATGTGAATCAATTTATTTATTATGCGTTCATACATAGAAGTCAAAGTTTGGTAACATTACTTCTCCGTGCACTGTTTATCCACCAAAAATAAAATAAAATAAAATAAAATGAGGTGTTTTAAATCCCATTATTGTGATTTTGTGCGCATGTGACGGCTAGAAAGCTACATATGTATTTTTTTTTGTATTTAATTAATCTTTATATGACCATTATATATATAATCTTTATATGATCATTAAACACGCACACACAAATCAACCTCTTTAGACAGCAGAATTCATAGAATTGGAATTAATCTATCTCCGAACATATGACACGAAGTCATTGGTATTTCCCTAAAAATAAGGATCATACGACTTTTCACACATCTTATTTGCATTAAAACATCTGACGGATTTTTCAGAATTTAGGATTTTGTAATTAAACATAATTTACAAAATACCAATTACATGAGCATAAATTTGGATTTGTGTTCTTCTTTCTCCTGATTTTAAGTATTTTCAAAATTTCTTATTTTGAATATGTCAAAATTTGCACGCGTATAACTATACATAACAATGTAAAAATTTATTATAATACGAACAATCTCGCAAAATTTACAAGAAAAACATAAGAAGTGCAGTGAAAATACTTTGAAAATAAAACCCAACATTTATAATGTTTGATATACTTGTTTAATACACCACCATCATCATCACCATCATTATTTTAAATCCTTCCCTAAAAATGGCCTAATTAGTCTCATACCCTTGTAAGGGCAAGACTGGAAATTCAGCATTAGTGAGCCCTGAAAGTACAGGCAATCCTTTTATTGAATCTTCTAGGTTAGGCCGATTGGCTTTCACAATAAAAAAAATCTTTTATAGCATTAAATATAAAATGCGATAATGAATTTTCAATTTTACGATTAGTTTTTTTGCATCATTTCCCCCTAAGATATTTATTATTTTCAGAATTTTTTTTTTAACATTTCAAAATTTCGGCACACACACATAATAATATAAAAATATAATGTAACACTGCAAAACTTATATAGCATTAAATAAAATGCAATCATTGATTTCGAATTTTTACGATTTTCCTTTTCGGAGTGGAAAATATTACGATTATTTATTTATTTATTATTTTTTGGGTTCTATTTAAGCCAGCACGGGCTTCGATTCCCCTCCCCGCCTCACTTCATTTCAGCGATCGAACTGTATCGTGGGAAAGGTTGGCCACTTCGAAATTCTGCTCTCCGTTGCACCTCTTCGTCTTTCCTTCTCTGTTCATCCTCGTTCCTGTTCTGGTAATTTCCTTTCTCAGCATCTTACCACTTTATCATTTCCATGCACATATGCGTATAAATCCGTATCGAGTTTTCGATATTAACGGCTTCAAATTTTTAATCCATCGTTATGGTCAATATTGAGCACTTATCGTTTCTGTTTCTAGTATTGTTGCAAATAAAATGTCCATTCATGTATTTTTCACATCAATTTTGGTGCACTTAGGCCGTACTTGCACACAACGCTTATGTATTGTCGTTTTCGGCTGAAATTGTTCTAGATTAAGATGGATTACGAGGACCGATACAGGCAGGTTCAGAGACCGAAATATGAATGGCTCTTATTTGGTGAGTTTTCTTCCTTGAAATAAGTAGCTTATGAAGTCAATTCTAGATCTTGTGTTTCTTTATCCTTGTCTAGATCTTGAAGATACACTGTACCCCTCTAAATTTTCTGCTCCTTTATCCTTGTGTAGATCTTGATGATACGCTTTACCCTCTAAGTTCTGGCCTAGCAGCATCAGTTCTTAAGAACATCCAAGGTAAGCTAGTCTCTTGCTGTTGCACATTATTTGTTGATGTTGTCAAAAGTTTCCCGTACGGTGTCTGATATGAAGTGTGCACATTTTTCCATTCAGCATATATGATTGAAAAGTTGGGTGTTGAAGAGAGCAAAATACCTGAGTTGTGTCATCTACTGTACAAATATTATGGCACCACAATGGCTGGCCTTAGGGTAAGCCCTCCGACTCCATTTTTCTTGTGGATTATTAAACTTGGATTTCTGTGAAGGACTGTTGGTTTTAAGATATTCCGTGACTTCATGTGCAGGCAATTGGCTATGATTTTGACTATGATGAGTATCATGGGTATGTTGATAACTTACTTTCCATCTTAATCGATAAACTATGTTGTACGATATGGATAAATTATTGAATCGCGAATTTGTAATCATGTAGTTTCGTCCATGGAAGATTACCTTACGAAAATCTCAAACCAGACCCTGTCTTGAGAAGCCTTTTGTTGAGCTTGCCTATCCGCAAAGTTGTAAGTGTATTTCACAAGTGATCAGCATACATGTCTGTGGTAAATATTTACTTAATTTTTACATTCATCATGGAAACAGATCTTCACGAATGCCGACCAGGTACATGCCATCAAAGCTCTGAAAAGACTTGGTCTGGAAGACTGCTTTGAAGGAATCATCTGCTTTGAGACTCTTAATTATCCTACTCACAAGAGCACCGCATCTGATGATGAGGATGATATCGAGTTTCTGGGATCTCATAGTGCTTCAAACAGGAGCCCTGAGATATTTGACATTATTGGGCATTTTTCTCAGCCGGATGCAACAGCATCCAGTCTTCCAAAGACTCCAATTGTCTGCAAGCCATCGGAATCTGCCATTGAATGGGCTCTTAAAATTGCCAACATTGATCCACATAGAACAGTAAGCGTAGACACCTCTTGTTCGTGCTTTGAACATTATCTCACTGTTTCTTTGATTACTTTATGCGTCTTGAAATTATCTTCACATGGTCCATGCAGTTGTTCTTCGAGGATAGTGTCCGAAACATTCAATCTGGAAAACGTGTAGGACTCGACACTGTGCTGGTGAGTTCAATAAAAGTTGTTCTATGCCTTAACAATTCTAACTGCCTCTTTAGGACATTAGAGGAGACTTGTGCCTTGGAAGGGGCGGTTAGACTGAAGACTTTAACATTAAATTTTGATGCAGGTTGGTAAATCTCAGAGAGTGAAAGGAGCAAATTACGCATTAGAAAACATTCATAATCTCCGGGAAGCAATACCGGAGCTCTGGGAAGCTGATAAACTAGCCGAGGTTAACTACTCAGGCCTTGCAGTGGAGACTTCTGTGACAGCTTAGCTTTAGTTTTATGCAGTATGTTAGAAAGGGAGAGACCCATGTTTCATGGGAACTTCCGATGTATCACCTCTTAATTTCATCGAAGATGTAAGTGTTCTGTTGCTGCCATCAGTTAATGTAAATCTCTTCTGGCAATAATAAGGGGATCCGCTCTTCTTTGTGGGTGCTTACGATATATCTTCTGCATGGTGTACATTACGAAATTAGGATGTCATTGAAATCTTTATTGGTTTCAATAACTTGCTTCTGGTCAGCCGTCAGATTGGCCGCCCACATTTTAATTTTTCCACATTCAAGATTCATACTTAATTTCAATGTATCATTGGACGGTAGCCTTGATCTAGCCTTCATTTCGCGTCATTGCCCATTCTACCTTGTATGCTTTAATCCTTGCCATATTTGCTGTATGGTAGAAATTCAATCTATGCAACATCAGTTGTCAATACATCGTTGTCGCGATGCTGTGCAGCTGTGGTGCAGGAAAAACACTTTACTCGAATTTTTTAAATGTCTTGATCACATTTTTAAAGTTACCCATGAGAATCACGATTTGACCCAAAAAACAAAAAAAAAAACAGAGAGAGAGAGAAAATTGCTCTATGTCTAATAATAATTTCTCATTAATAAATATCATTAATTAAGTACCAGATTAGACATGTTATTACTATTGCGTTCAAGAATATCCCTTTTTTGGCGGGTAAAGTATAAGACATGTAGTGAAAAAAATGATATTTGGAAATGGGTTGACGAAATTTGTAACTTCTCAATAATATCTAGCTGCTTAACTCACAGGGATCTAATCGTCGAACTTTTTAGACGAATATACGATGATATTTTTGGACGAATTTGATGCGACATTCTAGATCCATTACTCGTTGAAAAGATCTAGTAGAGAATCATGAATAAAACAAAAGACCTCGGGTCAAAATACTTTATGACAAAATATATTTAAGTACATGTAGTGCCAGTGTTATATTATTATATGTCATTTATCTGCCGTTGGCTTTGGGTCATTGTGTTAGATATTATACTAAATAATTTAATCAAACAATTTATTCTATTATGAAAGAGCATACAGAATTATGTGGCTCGTAACTGTTTGGATGAACCATTTGATTATTTGGTGGAATGATTTTGTCCTTGCTCAGTTTTAAATATTTTGGTCATTGATATGTCTAATTTATCTTCACTCATCTCTAAGAAAATTACAAATCACAACCCCTCAAAGAAAAATGAAATAGTCGTTCAATCTTCGCGACAACGGGAAAAAGTTCTTTATTCTTAAGAAGTTTATTTCCCAACAAAAGATTAAATAGAGAATTGAATACATGAAACAGAATTCAGTATCTTCCAGAGAGGTAATAAGAATTCCAGTATATTTCAAAAAATTACCTTTAATTACTCTCAACTAGGATAAGTGGGTAAAAAGTTTAATTACCTTGTAAATAAGGAATGCTAAAGAGATGAGTTACTTGACTCAAAACTTATTTTGGCTCGATAATACTTTGAAACCCAATCAAACTCTGGCTTGAACAATTCTTTATATTTAACGTCATTACTTAATTCAACTCTAATTTAATTTTAAATTTTATAAAATTAAAGCTAGCAATTGTTGAGCTCATGCTCCGAAGCCGGACTCATTAACAATTCACAGGCCACTTTTGCTATGATCTCCATGGAGGAAATTGGACAGGAAGAAGGTTCACATTTGGGCTACAGTTGCCTTCTGAATGTTATTGCAAATTTCGAAGCAAAATTGACTTCTCTTGATACATGTCACATAACATTACAATGCAGGAAAGGTTTCCATTTTCAATAATGCAGTGGGAAATGTTAATCAAAACATTTACCCAGCTCAAACCCACTAGGGATGGAAGACGCCCCAAGGCCCAAAGACCATTATCCAGGTTGAACTGGCCTCAATCAGAAACCATATGGGCCCGACCCAAAGATTTTTGTATCCATTACTGTTCTGGTTTAACAGCAAAAGAAATTAAAAAAAAATACAGAAAAGGAAATATCTGTGGGGGGCCCCACGAGATAAGGTGACGGGTGAGGATTAAAAATCAGAGTCAAAACCGTATGACATGCTAACATCTGTAATTCTGTGACGGTCCGTGAATCTTCAAATTGATAACTCGAGATTCTCGCATTCTAGAGGTTTCGTTTCCCGACCGGCGGACTGACGGAAATTCTTCCCGCTAAAGGGAGATTGCTATGACACGTGTCCCCTTCCCGGTGTCACGTTCAACCCCCAGTCTAAACTGTTGTTTGGTTAACAATATAAATATTGGCACTACTAGACTTCCGGAAATTTTTACTACTTTGGCTTTCCCATTTTTAGCCCCTGCGAAAGCTAAAAACTTTAGGCGAATTTCTGTGGTTGCCATGGCTGATATGAGCAAAAGCACTGTTCTCGTTACCGGTGCCGGTGGTAGAACTGGTAAAAATGCTTTCTTTGACTCTTCTGTCCTTCTGAATCATAGTCGTGTCGTGCTAATGCACGTGTTTGTAGTTCACGGATTTCGATTGCTGAGCTGTGGTGTTTGTTCTTTGGGATTTGAATGATCGGTGGCGTAAAGGTTTTTTTTTACATGATTGATTTGCGCGTTGAAATCATGTGGGCTCATGTTCTTCTGTTGGTAGTTGATGGATTTTGTTACTGGGTTTTTAAAATTCCTATCCTGTATCTGTTTGGAAATGAATTGAAGTTTTTGGCCTCAGGCATTTGGGATTTGTTTGTAAAACTTTGAACACGAACGAGTTGTTTGGTTCTCTGTAAATCTCGAAATTCAATCTTACCAAGGGTGAATTACTGATTCAAGTTGTTAAGAGGGGGAAAAAAGAAAGAAAGAAAGAGAGAAAGAAAAGGAGAAAAATCAGAACGCTGTTCCATGCTTCATGAAGCACATCTCACGGTCTCGTCCCTGCCAATTCTTCCTTTACTTTGGCGTGCATTAATCCATGTTAAATGTGAGCTTTGTCCATAAAAAGGATAAAAATGCAAATAAACCTTACTTCAATAGTTGAAGGATTTCAAGGCGATGTAGATGTAGAAGCTTTTTCACCTTAAGGTTTACACTTTTCAGTAGGATTCTTTGGAGAATATTGTTCAGATATCTCGACAAAAGCCTTAGTTTCCTTCACCTCCATTGCATGAGGAGAATCCTTGCTTTGAGTATGGTTTTTGGAGCAGATGGCTGCCTATTAGCTATTTTATTGGGTTGAGTTTATTCACAATACCACATTTTCTGTTTTTCATCTGTTTTAGTTGGATGACACCAATTATTTGATGCGTATATCCTGAAATTGTTTTGCATTGCAGGCCAAATTGTCTACAAGAAACTGAAGGAGAGATCAGAGAAGTACAACACTAGAGGTTTGGTAAGAACTCAGGAGAGCAAGGAAAAGATTGGCGGAGAGGATGATGTTTACATTGGGGATATAAGTAACCCTGAGAGCATTGTTTCAGCAATTCAAGGTATTGATTCTCTCGTAATACTCACAAGTGCAGTGCCCAAGATGAAACCTGGGTTTGACCCATCTTCTGGTGGAAGACCTGAATTTTATTTTGAAGATGGAGCATTCCCCGAACAGGTTTATATTGATTTATTTGCGTTATAGCCTGTTAGCAGATCATTTATGTTAAAGTTCCATTATTTTAACCTTCCTGAAATATATGTCTATTCAATTCTAGGTTGACTGGATTGGTCAAAAGAACCAAATAGATGCTGGTGATGATCTTTACTGAAGTTACAGGTTTTAATTGCTTTTTATTTTATCCACTTATACTGAAGAATTGCCACACATATTAACAGCCAAAGCTGCTGGAGTGAAGCAAATTGTCTTGGTTGGGTCAATGGGAGGAACAAACCTCAACCATCCTTTAAATAGCTTGGGAAATGGAAATATCTTGGTATGCACACCTCTTCTGCTTGCTCTCTATCTTGCCTCATATCATGTACTGGTTTTTGATAGCATTGCGAGGTTGAGTTTGCACCCCTGCACTTGTTCCTAATCCATAAGAGAGGGGTGGGATGGGGCTGCTGCACTATTGTCATTTTGTTTGTATGAGTTATGAACTCCTAATCAGCCCTTCACAGAGGGAGGATACTTGAAAATGTATTGGATAACAGAAAATGTGAGTTGTAGTCCAAATTATGTCACATTCTCAATGACTCAAGATACTTCCTATTCTGATTACAGATTTGGAAGAGAAAGGCCGAACAATACTTGGCTGACTCAGGAATTCCCTACACCATAGTTAGGTATGTCCATTTTATTACTCCTAGAATAAGAAAATTCTAAAAACAGTTGCAATGCTGCTTTCCTCAATATTATTGTTTATGGGACTCACGAATCATGATGATCGTTATTGTCCAGATTTGAATTCGAAATCATGCGGTGCATCATTGTTCTTACTGAACAATTAAATCTTTCTCTTGACTTTGTTGCGACAACATCATTCAAATTTCTCAATCATAATCAAAGATTCTACCTTTTCTGTAGTGGGAAGGAAAAAAAAAACTAACAAACACAACGGGCCTTTGTACTGTAATAGAGGCTTTTTTGACTCCTTTATTGGCACGAGCTATTACTGTGAGGTTGTTTTAATGTCAGTTCTAACAGTATCCATGATGTGTTGTTGATGCATGTAAAAGTAATAACTTATAGGCAACTCTTAGTAGATACATATCTAATTATCTTCTTCTTGGGCCATTTGTTTGTTGCTCCTCTTCACTATCTTGATACAGGGCTGGAGGCTTGCAAGATAAAGAAGGTGGCATAAGAGAACTGCTCGTGGGAAAGGATGATGAACTTCTTCAGACAGAAACAAGAACAATTGCAAGGGCTGATGTCGCAGAAGTCTGCATTCAGGTGATTGCTATAGCAGTGGAATTTCATCCCACTCTAGCTTCATCGTACCTTAGTTCCACGTTAGTTTGAAGCTTTCTTAAATACATATAAACATTTGAACAGGCACTAAACTTCGAGGAGGCCAAATTTAAAGCATTTGACCTTGCCTCGAAGCCTGAAGGAACCGGCACACCAACCAAGGATTTCAAGGCTCTGTTTTCCCAAATCACCGCACGCTTCTGATTAATAAGCTGCCTGATGTGAACTGGCATGAGTTGTGGAACTAGTGTTCTTACTTCTTCACCCATGGTCTCCAGTAAACCGCATCATGTTATGGTAGTTTGTGATGCCTACAGCGTTTCCTGTGTTATGTCAGTGTTACATGTCACAATACTGCCTGAAAAAAAATAACATACTTTCTGTTGTCACAATAATGCCTGAAAAAATAATGTACTTTCTGTTGATTACTCTCATGGTTCGGAGTTCACGAAACTTCACCAGGGTTCTTTGACGTATTACTCAGTTGTGGCTGCGGGGGCGTGAAGGGAAATCTTTCTGAAGAATTAACGTAAGCAGGGAGATATACACGTTCATTGCCACATGGTAAGACTTGCGAATGATTCTAACTGGAGTAGCTTTATGCCCGTGAAGTTTTGTGTCTCCTCTTTTCAAGTAGTCTTCTAATTAAGAAACTGTTTGGTTTCATTTTACCACCACAAAAAATGTGCAATAATTATTGCACGTAAATATCCTTAAAAACACGATCACAAAAATAAAAACAAACGTAGCCGTCGTTTCTCGTGTGCGCGCGCAAGGAACATGTATGGATTCCAATTTTTTTTTATTTTTTTAATTCATGCTGTGATTTAACCCAAGAACTGTTCTTTTATGGTAGAGTAAAATTATAATTTTGGAAATCAGAGGTAAAAAGAAACTTGTTGGAAAAATACTTGTTTTTTATTATGAGAATATTATTATATTGTGTTAATTAAGTAATTCTCATGTAGCGTGCATGCCTGGAGCAAACATAACTAGGAAATGTAGGAACAAAATATTAGTGATAAAGGGCACATCTATCAGTGTGCATCTATATTTAAATAATATTTTACAAAAATAAGACATAAAAAATAAAAATATATAATAAATTTAAATTGAAAGATATTCAATGCTTGTGAATAATAATAATAATAATAATAATAATAATAACTTTTCAATCTAAATTTTATATTATTCGTAAAATTTATAAGATGAAAAAAGGAAGAAAGAAATTTTTTTAAAAATAAAATAAATTAAAATTGGGGAAATAGAGTGAAAGGTGGATTGCGAAAAAATTAAGAACATTTTAATAATTATGCATTGGTCCAACTAAAATCCTTTATTTTATTAACATAGACCGTTAATAATGGGTGGTCATTCAATACACGTATGAAAATTTTCATACATTATAATTTTTATTTATCATAACAAATTCTAATAAAAACAATTTAATTTAAATTTAAAATATATATATATATATATATATGAAAAATAAAAAGACAATAAAAAAAGTGATTTGAAAAATATAAAAATACGAGATGGATAATTAAAGTTTTTATTAGAAGATAATGGAGAAGGGTTAAAAAAGAACTCTTTAAACGAGGGACTCCTAATATATAATGTAGAATACGAAGTACATAAGAAAAAGAAAGAAATCTAGGCAAAACAATGAATTGGAATTGAGAACAAAATATGATAACTAAAAATTAAAAGAGTTGAATGGAAAGACAATTCTTAAAGAAATAAAAATAGTTTAATAATTATACATTATGCTACAAAACTCTTTTATACTTCAACGTATTGTATAAATATAGGTATAGACATGTCATTGCGCGTGCATTGTCAACGAATCTAAATTAATTCTTCGGGAACACATCACATGTTTGTCATTTTAATTATATTTAACTTCTTAATGTCAAATCATAATAGCTTATTTGTGGGAATGCGGAACTTAACCCAACTTGGACGAAGGAAAAAAGCAAAAACTCGTGGGGTGGCGTAGTTTGAATTCAAAGCAAGCAGCCACTGGAATTATTGATAGGTGCGTCCGGAAAAAGTCAAGGTTATCACCAACTACTCCCATGGAAAATGATAAAATGAATACAAAAATGAGCTGGAGAGGTGTGATTGACGTGTCCATGGCAAACAATAATCAAGTTTGGATTTTCATAATATATATGAAAGATGATGAAATGTCAGGTTTTGGATTTGCGTTTCTGTGTGGGCACTGCTGCCCTGTGTTTTGCAATAATGCTTCCACAGAACTGTTGAAGCGGTTGACCTAAGCCTCTCCCTTGCCTCCACCTGAATCACTTTCCTCCGCCGTTCACCCACCCCGCCACCCTCCATTTTATTTTCTCCCCACTCCCTTAGATTTCTCAACCAAGCTCAAAACCTTCGAAAAATTCTGTCTTTCTTCATTCCTTGTATTTGCAATGGCCTCGGCAACGGATAACACAGGGATTCGAGTCCACTCATGGAGGCGCGGCAACGTGATCCACCCCATTTCTCTGGAATCTCCGCCACCCGCCGCCGCCGCCGCCGCAAGTCCCGATGACGTTGTTTACAGAGAAGTCAAGCATTTCAAGAAATGGTTTCCCTGGTTGATACCTCTCTTTGTTGTGGCTAACACTGTGGTGTTTATCATTACCATGTACGTGAACAACTGTCCCAAGAATTCACTGTCCTGTGTTGCTAGATTTTTGGGAAGGTTTTCCTTCCAGCCCTTCAAGGAAAACCCTCTTCTTGGACCTTCTTCTTCTGCGTAAGCTCTTTGTTCTCTATCAAATCTTTGAGTCTATCTCATCTTTGCCTTCTTTTAAATTGTGAATACTATTCTCTGCAATATGCCAGCGTTTGTTTTTTCCCTCTTTCTGGGTGAACTATAATAGATCTAACGGCTAGAGTTCTCTAAATTAGTGGGATCCTCAAACAGGAAGAACTTCGGTTGCCACGTCTGATCACCTATTTTTGACATAATTCACCATAGTTTGCTGCAAAATTTTGAAGAAATTAAAGATAGTAAGATTCTTGTTTTTGAACATGCACAAATAGAGTGCAACAACTAGACAGGCAACTATAGGTTGTTATTGGTGCTTGAATGAATTTTGGTTGGAGGTACCCAACCGATTTTGCTTCTAAGTTGTAAACATGAATGGAAGGATAGTATGATCGAAACTGATTAAACATCCACTTAATCTCGAATATTAATAAAGATGAATTGCTATTGTATTTGATCATCTAGACAACCTGCTGCTGAATACCATGGACTTCCAAAATGCTCCAAATATATAATCAGTTAGCTCAGATATTGATTGACATTTGTCAGTGTGTGAGGACATGATAACTTAAATGAACTTAATAGGATTGGCTTCTTTTTCTCAATTTCGTTCTCTATGACAGTAATTACTAAAGTGTATCTGCTGATGTCTAAGACAGTGGAGTTCACTGGGTTAAACGTTTTCTTCTCCGTCTTTATGACAGCACTCTTCCGTGAATTCAGTAATCTGTGTGAATTCATCTTTCTATATATTTTAGATATCAGCTGTACATTATACTTCTTTGTGTGAAGATATTAAGGATAATACTGCCGGTGATTTATCTGATACCTATGGACCGCATGGTTTCATTAACATTTTTGCTACTTAGTGAAGTACTATACAACAATATGACTTTTTCTTTGCTGTTCTTTTTCATTACATGGGAGATAGTTCATAACCCTAATTTCCATATGATACAAAATGAATCGATTCTGAGGCTGACGCTTTAGACATTATTCAACTCTTTTTCTTTAGGTTGAACAAGATGGGTGCCTTAGATGTGAATAAAGTTGTCCACCAACATGAAGGATGGCGCCTCATTACTTGTATGTGGTTGCATGGTGGAGTTTTCCACTTACTTGCAAACATGTTGAGTCTGTTAGTTATTGGCATTCGGCTTGAGCGAGAATTTGGATTTGGTACGATATAGCACTGGATAATCATTCAACTGAATTATATCATCCTTGTTTCTCTAGACTTAGTTGTTAAACAGTCACTGCGTCTGGATTTAGTAGTCATTGGAATTCTTCATGGCGTATGGATATTATATGAACAGTGACACCTGGTATAAATTTTCCTTGCTGTCTCAAGCTAACTTTTTCCTGTTATACCCCTGTAGTTTTCCCCCTATAGTTTTAGGAGTTCGGAACCATGATAACTGGATTATCAAAACTTGTTCATTTCATGTGAATAATCCATTTGTTTTTTTATTTTGTCAAGATTTATTAATTTGTTCTATTAAGAAACAGTGTAAAACTAATCAATGATTTATTGTAAACTCTGGCAACATCATTTAATTCTGATTAATGAACTATTTTTTTAATAAGTAATTTCTGATTTTCAATCTAAGTGTACATGTGATTGTGTCTGTTTTCTGCATTTAGCGAGCATGCATGATTATCTTAGTTTTGGATATCCTTCATGTATCTATTGGTACTGACCATCCCTATTCTGTCAGTATTCATATTTTTGGCCTATTTTCATATATTTGTGATGCGGGCATTGCACTAGAATCCTGGTTTTTTGTTATGTGGGGCAACTTTTGTCAGTACATGTCTGGTCTATTCAAAGTTCAAGCTGTATGTCTGAAAATTTTACATCCCTGCTTTTGCAACGCTTGATTCCTTTTCTCATATGGTCTTTATTCATGCGACAAAAATGGAGAAATGGCTGCTTTAGCTGTATCTTATTTTTATAATCATTGATACTCTACAGTGCGCATTGGTTTGCTCTATCTCATTTCTGGATTTGGTGGGAGTTTGTTATCTTCACTTTTTATCCGGTCAAGTATATCAGTTGGCGCTTCTGGTGCGCTTTTTGGATTATTGGGAGCAATGCTGTCTGAGCTTATAACTAACTGGAGTATATATGCTAACAAGGTATCTATCTAGCCAATGTTACTTAAGGCCATCCCAAAGTACTGAAGTCTCCTGTCTTCAAACTTTAACATGCAATTGCTTAAATCCTCTTTTCCAGGTAGTAGCTTTATTGACCCTTGTGGTAATTATTGTTATCAACTTGTCTGTCGCAATCCTCCCACATATAGACAACTTTGCTCATATTGGAGGATTTTTGTCTGGGTTTCTTCTGGGTTTTGTGTTTTTGATACGCCCACAATTTCAGTGGGTCAACCAGAGATATGCTTCGGCTGGATATTCATCAACATCATCAAACCCTAAATTTAAACCATATCAACGCGTGCTTTGGGTGCTCTCTTTAATCATTCTCATTGTTGGGTAGGTATCTCTTCTACTTGGGTCTCTTTGTTTATTTTACTCTTGTCATTCTAACATTCAAATGCTGGTCATTGTTAATGTTAGGATAGGATATTTGATTTTATATTGTTGCTAAAATATAGGTATAGAATATTGAGTTTTCTAGTTTATAAGATTAGAGTCTGGGTTAAGTTCTATTATATTTTTGGTACCTTTTTTAAATTATACGTAACCTCATACTATAAATTGAGGTGAGGTGAAATTTATTCAATGAATTATGATTCAATTTTTTCAATCTTCTTGACAGTTAACAACCCAACATTGGAATTGAGAAGATTATTAAACATGGCTTTAGGTGCTTTCATTAATCCTTCTTGTAGTTGGATAGATATCTTTATGCCTTTATTGCAGCTGAGTTGGTTTGACGAAGGTCGTGGTCATATCAGATTTGTCGTTCTAAATTGGTTGTGTAACTGCTTGAATGCATTGGACCCCATCCATCTTGGTAGAGTTAACAATGCCATAGAAGATAAGCTTCATTATATTTTGGGGTGGGTGTTGTTATTCCATGTTTCCGTGATTCTGCTGATAAGATGGAAGAAACCAAGTGTAATAATGACAGTGGATTGTGCACAGTATATATCAGTCACATCTATCAAGCAACTTGTGATTCTCCCATGCTGTTCTTGTGTTATTTCTTTGACTTATAATTCTGTTTGTTGTTATATTCTGTTTCTTGTGTGTCACGTAGGTTCACTGTCGGATTGGTATTGCTGCTTCGCGGGGTGGATTTAAATGATCACTGCTCATGGTGCCGCTATCTCAGTTGCATTCCTACTTCAAAATGGAGATGTGACACACAGCCTGTCTCGTGTCAGGTGAAGAATCGTCGAAACTCCCATGCTCATTTTGTATCTAAATGGTGCTTGTGTCTCATGTGACCTTGTGTCGTAAAAATTGTGATTTGTGCAGGCTGTGCAAACTGGGAGCCAATATAATTTAACGTGCTCGAACAGCAGTAAAAGCAGGACGTATTCACTCCTGAATCCTACTGCATCACAACTTCAGGGATTATGCACCCAGCTCTGTCGATGAATACCTAGCGTATATCCAATTTGTCATATTCGTGACATAGATTGAATATCTGGCATTGTGGCACTGCCTTGAGCCACTGGAGTGCAATTCTTTGTAAACAGTTATATCTCCTTGATTTGGACTCACTCTCCTCAGGTCTCAGGTCATGTATAAGACTACTAAATATTGAATAAATATATGATAATGCACAAGTACCATACTTACCTGATTCTATTTAGGCATCCCACTCTAACATATGCCAAGGTATTAACTTTGGTATCTATTGCTGTGGAGTTAGATGGCCATTGATGAAAAGATGGTTCAATTTGTGCATCCATATGCTTAATAACAAAGAAGCTGCTGAGGTTATAGGTCACTTTCACAGGAAGGCTATTCAATGGGAAGATAAATATGTCTGCCATGCCTATTACTTGCCTTTTTTCTTAAGGAACACCTGTAGATTTCTTGCATACAACTTCTGCTTGTTCAACGGAACATGCTTACAATCAATGCCGGGGATGCAATTTGTGATGAGTGGCTCTATGCCATTTTGGGGTCTGATAGTCATCTTGAAGTAAACGCGGTTCAATGGCTTGAAATCACTGAATCAACCTCTGTTGCCAGTCTCTTAATTGGATCAGTCAGCTAGGATCTTGGATTCATGATATGCTATTGCCAATGTGGTATTTGTCCATTACCCCTGAACAAAGCTACATTCTTTTACCTTCCATGTTGAAAGGTGATGCCAGGCAAAGGGACAGGCACAGTAACGGGTTATTTGCTTGCATTGGTTTGAATGGAATAAATTCTGGGTCCATGGGTGGCTGTAAATGGAGAACTGGTCCATCTGTACAAAATGAAGTGTGTGTTTCCTTTCCAGATGAATCCGCACATATTCTAAATATGTGTATTTCCGAAGATGATAGGAAAGAAGAGCAAGTCATACACTTGTGGCATAGCATTTCAATGAAAGAAATATCGGTCTGCGAATAAATTGAAGCACGGACAATAAACATCAAAATATTGCGAAACCTATTCCAAAAATATGAATTTGTAATAAGGTTTGCTTTCAGGACTACTTAAAAATAAGGCATAACATTATCATCGTCCAGATGTACTATGCTTCCCATAAATAGAAATTCTTATGTTTATATTTTTCAGATTAAAGTGTAGAGGCTCCTCGAGCTACAGAGAGAGAGAGAGAGTGTGTGTGTGGGGTGGGGGGGGGGGGGTGAGGGTTTTAGGGTTAATTCATATATTTTTTGGATATAAATTTCTCATAATCATTTCAGTCTAAATCTAAATTCTTTTGAACATATTATCGTTTGCAGTCAGTAACACAAGAGTGCAGCAAACAGATAAAGTCCTGTCTCACCAACCAAATTAAAATCTGCAGCCGACTATGAAGTCTAACCACTGATCCATGGTGTCATGGATCACAGTTTATCAGCACTGTTTCGCCTCATTCAATCTGACAAGAAAATTACTCCTTAGCATATTAGACGATGTTGAGACCCACGCTAAATATGCGAATATGATCCTACAAAGTACTTATTTAATCAACTACCTTGCATTATTTACGTGAGCGTATATCCACGTGGTTGACACCCCTCTTGATTTTTGGGTTCCATTCAAAAATGCACTGGTGCATTTGCATAGATAAGATGTCAGAATCTTGTATTGAAAATAATAAAATATTTATAAAAACAATTAATTATGATATTTGTCATAATTTTATCACTTAATGTACTTGTATTAAGTGTATCATCTACAAGACAAATTTTTGAGATCTTATAGATACTATCTTTAACAAAAATACACCGAGCGTTTAAAATTATGATATTTTGTATTAAAAAAATAAAAAATTTATTAAATAACAAAATTGTGACATTTGTCACAATTTTAAACAACTTTTCACCAATTGTTTCATCTAGAAGATCAACATGATGAATAGATATATAGCAAGTCGTATGAGCAAGTGGCATTTGCATCAACGTCCATAATATGTTGCATTATACGTGAACAATATATATATAAACACACACACACACACACACACATATACATACATACATATATTATATACGTGTACGTACATTGAGGGGTGGGCAAAGGGCTTTGGTTGTGGACGTGTGTCTATGTGTTGGCAAACATGCAAAGGATCCGACGAGTGGTCTGTAGATCGGCTAGGAATTAATTAATTCACTACACAATACGAAAACAATGTCCATAACCACACACTTGTGGGCAAACCAAATTATGATGCGTGTGTTATGTACTTGTTTTCGGATATGTTAAATTTTGATATTGCTGAAGTTCCTGTAAAGACGTGTATTTTGAATTTTCTGAAAGTTGATGTCAACATGTCGTGTCATTTATGCATTGAATCTCCTTATTCAATCATTTTTATTTTTTTGATTATTACTTACGCACCGTACACTCACACACACCCATCTCTCCCCCAATAAATCAGACAGCTGGGAGAAATTATAAACCAGAATAGAATATATTGTCCCATCCAAAATATTTAAACTCAAAACCAATAATTGAGTTCTCATGGGTCAGTCAATCCCGCGTCTATTGAAATCTGACTTCACTAGGTGTGTAGGAGATCTTAACTAGCCATAACCTAAATAATACTAAAAACAAAAATGAAATAAATAATAATAATAAACTAAAGAGAAAATAAATGATAAAATTTTTGCAGTGTTTAAGATAAATAAATTTAGTTATTTTCATATTATATAATGAAAATGTATGATATAAAAAACTACAAACATTTTCAAGCATTTTATTAATAAAAATAAAAAAATATATTATAAAGATTTTTAAATTTATTTATCTTAAATGTTTCAAAATTTGTATATTATTTATTCATTTATTTATCTATTTTTATTTTTCATAATTTTTTTATTTAATTTAAAAAGTTATTAATACTTTATTCATTGAAAATAATTAAAATTGGTAAGCCAATGGAAAGTGCCCTTGAAAACTATTGAACCAACTATCTGAGTTCGTCTGATCAAACTGGGCCGTACAAAATGATATTTTTGGTTGCACAATAAATTTTTTAAATTTTTTTCACAAACAAAAGAAACAATTTATTAGATGGAGGGACAAAAGCAAAAGTCGTTGGTATAGTTGCACAAGCTCCTCCATTATCAAATAATAGCACATCAATGTGTCGTGCGTTTTGTTTAAACTTTGTTAGCAATTCTTATGCATTCAATTACCCCAAAATCACAAATTTGAAGTAATCAAATACCAAACAGTCCACTGTCCAATATATATATGTGTGTGTGTGTGTGTGTGTGTGTGTGTGCATATATGAAAATAGATTGTTTTATTGTCTCTCCCTAGATACCTTTATATATCCAATATAACATAACTAATAATGAGATGAGAAATTTCAATGTTTATTGACAAATAAATAACGGTGGAAGTTTCAAAAATTATCTTAATTTAACATTGTATATCGTAATAAGGCCATGTTCGGATGACTACTTTAATGGGGTGAAAAATGTCTACTTTAATTCCTGAAGTTTGAAAACTTTAAAAAAATAAAAAGTGTAAAAATAAAAAGTGAAATAGAGAAAATATAATTTTTTATGAGTAGATTGTTGGAAATACGTCTATTTTGATGAGAAAAAGAAACGAGAAGAAAGAAAAAATGGCATCCAACGTCCACGTTAAGGCTATAGTTTTGGACACAAGATAACTTTTGAAGATATCTGGTTTCATTCGACCGAAAAAATTTAAACACTTCAACCATTGTTTAAAAAAAATTTAAACACTTCAACTATAATATTTTTAATTTTATTTATCTTTCTTTAATATAATTTAAAAAACAAACTAAAAAAGACACATTTAAATTTTTAAACAAGCATATCATTTATTTCTGAGAAATTTCTATATAATGGAAGTTAATTCGTCAAGAGTGTGTTGGCGTAGTTAATGCAAGTTTCTTGAAACCGCAGGCTTTTTTCGTATAGAAAATCTTGTCGGTTTCGCTTCTGTTTGATATTCTTTTGCAGTACTTATTTCCTCCCTCCATTAATGCACATGTAATAATTGCCCTTGGCCTGCATGTTTCCCCTATTTTTGTTTGGACAACTTGATTTTTTAAGAAATATTTATCAAAATTAAATATACTATATTTAGGGCCGTGACAAGAGTGTTTTGAGGAGAGTCGGTTTAGTGCACAATTCATGTTCAAAAAGTGAGATTTATTAACGGATAAACAACTAAGGGCTACGCTTTGTGAATACTCGAAAACGGTAAGGAGAGGTGGACAATATAATCATAATGAGTTCGCATATTACTTAGATTTTCAAATACTAAATTACTAAATTGATCGTATTTTATTTACTTCATTTTCTCATTTAATGCTTTTTTTTTTTTGGTCTCTAGATAAATGCATAATAAATATTTCAAGGAAGATTCCGGGTGACTAAATGGAAAAAGATAATGTGAAGCAAATTAATGAAGGCACGAAACATGACTAATCACTTTGCAATATATATACAAGATTATGTCACATGTCAAGATTTTAAATGACATATGACCTCGTTGTAATATATGTCAACATATCAAGTACTCAAGTAAATGACACATAACATTACTAAGTAAAATTTGCAAGCACTACCCGTGCGTATGTAGAATTATTTATAAATTATAATATTATTATATTTTAATTATAGAAATAAAATTATGTAATATTAAAAAATATAAAGAATAATTCAAATAAAATAATAAAGAAATATCAATAGAATTTAAAAAGAAGAAGAATTAATTTGAGGGAAACACACAGATAAAGAAAGCTAAATGAAAAAATAAAAATAAAAAAAAACTATATGATTTTCCATTGTATAAAAATATTTAAAATAAAAAATGATGAAAAATCAAAAGAATTTTAAAAATAATGAATTGGGAAAACGTATAAATATAAATTTTAAGTTCAATGAAAACACGTAAGCAAATGATAGAGAGAATAAAAACACTTAATATAAAAGTAATTATGTAAATTCACTTTATACAATCAAAAATATTTATTAAAACTAAAAAATTGATGCACACACACAGTATGTGTGTAAAATTATTTATAAAAAATAAGATGATTGTATTTTAAATAATTGAGATAATATTATTTAAAATATGAAAATATTAAAAATAAGAATATAAATATAGATTAAAAAAATTGAAAGTGAAAACTTTGAAAAGAAAAACATAAATAAAGAGAAATTAAAACATTTAATAATATAGAATAGATAATAATATAATAATATAGACTTGTAAAATTTGTCATTGTATTTTAATTAATAAAAGTAAAAGTATTTAACATTAAAAAGTATAAAGAATATTTGAAATAAAAAAATAAAAAAATCAAGAAAATTTGAAAAAAAATAGAAGAAAAAATTGAAAGAAAATACAAGTAAAAAAAGTTAAAAGAAAATAAAAATAAAAATGATTTGATTTAACATTTTACAAAAAATATTTAAAATAAAAAAATAATGAAAGATAAGAAGAATTTTAAAAATGATAAAATTTGATAGAATGTATAAATATAAATTATATGTTAGATGAAAAAAAAAGAGAATAAAAATATTTGATACAAAGATATTGATGTGAATTTATTTTGTACTGTTATAAATTTTTATTACAATAATAGTGTAGTGCAGAGAAATGGTGATGTTAGGCATACAAGGAAACATTAAACACTCATTGCATTTATTTATACAGTAATAATCTCTCAGACAGACTGGGAACGGCTAAAAAGGCCTTGTTTAGGAGAGGTAAAAGGGCGCATTGATTAGTGAGGGGCGCGGAGGGAAATAATTGTGGCCCCCAGCCATTCGCGATACTCTGCCAGAACCGCCATAAGTACCCACTCTCCTTCCTCTGGCTTCCCTCCCATTCCCCTCAGAAATCCCGTTATCCATTTCTCCGAACACTCCCTTCTAGAGGTACGGCCCTGAATTTTCTTGAATCTATAGCCGAGAGAGTAGGAAAAACAAAATGCCAGCTACTATGAAGTTGCTCCTCTTCCTTGCCTGCATCCTCTGCTTTCTGACATCCGCTCGCGCCAGAATCCCCGGCGTCTACTCCGGTGGCCCCTGGCAAACCTCTCACGCCACCTTCTACGGAGGCAGCGACGCCTCCGGAACCATGGGTGCCCGCCCATTCCCCTTATTTTCTACGTCTTTTTTTTTTTTTACATAATAACCCATAACATTTTCCTTTAATGTTTTTTTCTACAGGTGGTGCTTGTGGGTACGGGAATTTGTACAGCCAAGGATACGGTGTGAACACGGCCGCTCTAAGCACGGCGCTGTTCAACAACGGGCTGAGCTGTGGAGCCTGTTTCGAGATCAGGTGCGACGTGGCACAAGAACCCAGGTGGTGCAATCCTGGGAACCCGTCCATTCTGGTGACGGCCACTAATTTCTGCCCGCCGAACTTCGCTCTGCCCAACGACGACGGCGGGTGGTGCAACCCCCCTAGAACGCATTTTGATCTCGCCATGCCCATGTTCCTCAAGATTGCACAATATCGCGCCGGCATCGTCCCCGTGGACTTCCGCAGGTAAAGCTCCTCAGTTACTCAAACGCTTTTATGTCAAGGTTAACTTGCAAGGGTAGTTCTGTCTTTTGCATATCATTGGAAATAGTGATGGAAGTTAAGGGCACCAAATCGGAACTAACTGCCATTCTTCAAGATAACTCCTCGAATGTGATTCCATGGCTTTATGTGGTTTTCAACCATTCTTTCTCCGGTCGATCGAGTGATTGCATGAATCTGGTCTTCCCCGTTGGCAACTTGAACCGCCCACCTTTTTCATGGTTCTGTTTTTTTTTCTTTTTTTTTAAAATTTGTCACTTTTCCTTCTCCTGCGAAGTGTTTTAAAAACTAAACCGATCGGCCGGTTTGACGAGCAACCAGTTGATTTTCAGTTTATTTAAGATATAAAAATAAAACATGTATAGAATTGATAAAAAAATTGGTTAAAATCGATTAAAAATTATTTTTATTTAAAAAATTTTTAAAAAGAAATTTTTAATAATTTTTTTTAAAAAAATTACAAAATAAATTTTTAGACTTTTTAAAAAATTTTCTTACATTTACAATTCCTTAACATTAACATTAATTAAATATATAATTTTTATTTTATCTTTTATTTTTAGTAATTTTTGTTCTTTTATTTTTTAATTAATATTTTAAAAATTAAAACATTAATTAAATATATAATTTTTATTTTATCTTTTATTTTTAGTAATTTTTATTCTTTTATTTTTTAATTAATATTTTAAAAATTAAATTATTGTATCTTACAATTAAAATAGGTCATATTAATTAATTTATTTATTTTTCAAAACTATTTTTTTAATTTTATACTTTTAATCATTTTGAATTTAATATATTTTTTAATTTATATAATAATTTTTTATTTTAATTGAATTATTTAATTTTTAACATTACTTTTAAAACTTATTTTATAACTTATTGTTATATTAAATTATATTTATTTTATAAATTATTTTTATAATAATATATATAATATTATAATTAAAATAATTAATTTTTCGATTCAGCTGCCCATCCGATTTTTTAAACATTCCTCCTGCGTAGCGTTTTTCGGGCCACTTGGCGCCCTCCTTGGGAAGCTCAAATATTCACGTGGGTCGCGGTTGTTATTTGCCTGTTTTGTCGCATGTCAGAATTAATGGGCTTCAGGTAATTTTAGCTTTTTTACTTTTCCATTTCGTTTATGGTGGTCTTAATTTTTGTCACAGTTGCGCGAACCTGCTGAACATTTGTGTCAATTGGCTAATAGAATCCGTGCTCTCCGCTTCTGGTCCTTTATTCGGGGGGATACTATTCTGAGTTTCCGGCTTTTGGCAACAACAGGATTCATCTCATTGCTTGTCCACTCGCCAGTGTTTTAAACATCGAGATGGTTGTCGATCCGTAAATAAACACGATTCATGAATCAAACCGATAAATAAATAAATTTTTAAATTTCAAAATTTTCTTTTCTTAATTCTGTTTTTATTTTTTATAGTAGTCTATTTTTAATTTGTTCTTTTTATGTAAAAATTTTTATATATTGGATAAATTATTTTTCAAAGTGTCATAATTTTTAACTTTGATATATATTGAATATGCAAGATTTTATTAAAATTCTACTATATTTTGATTAAATAATTTGGTAAGACATAATTTTGGTGTATGTTTTTATATTTTAATTTATTGAATTAGTGTTAATTGATTTTAATTTTATAGTAGTTATAAAAAAATGGTTAAAACTTGAAATTCAAGTATTTTTTTAATATTTATTATTTTATATATTTTTAGTATATTAATTAATATTTAAAATATAAATATGATATCATTGGTTCCCGTTAAATCTTCGAAACAGTAACTCGTAAGTTGGTAGATTTTTTTTTTTTTTTTTGAAGTCGTTAGATTTTTTGATTTGATGGTCGATTCGATCTTTAAAGCACTTGCGGATTTTTATTTTCTCTACATTCATTATTTTATCAGTTTATCCTTCGAGGGCATAATGGTAATTGCACACCTGTATAATGGTAGCCTTGCAATATGATATGGGGCGCACTTCGATTTCAGTTAACACGTTTTACTGTTATCCCACGCGGTTTCCGGGGCCCACACATCTGCGTTAAAAGCCGCACCTCCCATACGACCGGGATTTACCGGTCAATCTTCTTTACCGAGCCTCTTAATGAAACACGAATTTAATTTGATTTCGCAGGATACCGTGCAAAAAACGAGGCGGCATCAGATTCACGATCAACGGCTTCCGTTACTTCAACCTGGTTCTAATCACCAACGTCGCGGGTGCAGGGGACATCGTGCGCGTGAGCATCAAAGGCACTCGTACTCAGTGGCTGGCCATGAGCCGCAACTGGGGCCAGAATTGGCAATCCAACGCCGTGCTAGTTGGCCAGGCCTTGTCCTTTAGAGTCACGGGCAGTGACCGTCGCAAATCGACTTCGATGAACGTGGCGCCAGCTAATTGGCAGTTCGGGCAGACTTTTATGGGCAAAAATTTCAGGGTTTAATTGATCTTTTCCCAGAGCATCCCGCCATCAATTTTTCTCCTTTTTCCCCGGGAAGAATTTGAAGATGGCGTGGGATTTGAAAATTACAGAACTTGAAAGTAGGAACTTAGTATAGGATTAAGAAAAAAGTGGCTTTAGTGCATGTGTTGTGGGTCTTTTTATCTCTTTGAAAATGGGTTTGTAACTTTTTTAAATTTGGTGTCTTTAACGGGCAGTGGTAAGAAAGAAAACGGTAAGAAGGTTGTGGAGTTTGACGTGGCTGCAGGAAAAGGAAAGAAAAGCAGGTGGCCCGCAGCTTCTATTTATATTGTCATTGACTCGTGACACGGCATATGTTACTACTTGTATGGGGACTATTTCAGTTTCTTTTTACCCTTTCTTGGTTGTTGTCTTCAAATATTTTAAAATTATGGAAATGTTTGTTTGGATTATTTTTGGTTGTTAGACAAGTACGTAGATTGTTGGGCTTACAAATTTAATTCGATCATTTATGGGAAAAAATGGTTGATGTTGCCTTTAAAGCTCGTGGGGGGTTGGGTTAATTGAAACTCTTATCAATGCTGCAACGTTCAGAAGTTGGTCATGGCTTAATGATTTTTACACACAATCAAGATGGTGATTGCTCATTATTTGCTTTGAATTGGAGAGAAGAACATGAAATCCAACAGTTCAGTTGAATTCAATCAATAATTGAAGTTTCGTAGCTACTTGAATTGATTTTGTAAAGTTGGAATCAACCGCTGTTGAATTTGAAAATTTTTCAAAATTCAATTAGACTAAAAAACACTTTGCAATTTAATTGAATTTAAGATGAGTAGCTTTTTATAAACGTGCTAATTTCCAATCAACCGGACTTGAATTAACTTTTGCACGCTAAAATTGTTGGTCTTAGGTGGAATCTTAGATGGAAAGATTTACGCGTTACCTCAATTTGTTTGTCGGATTGTCTACTTTTAAATTTAATTTGGATAAATTTAAGAAATTTTTATAATTGATAATTTGCCACATGCACGTCAATATGATAAATCCATTTTATTCGCTCCTGCAGTTAGCATCTATCCTATAAAATTCAATTCAAAATATAATTTTCCATAGTTTATGTTCAATAGAATTTGCAAAATTGAGGAGGAAGTATTGCATTGTGGGCTCTATGCTTTGAGGGGGAAAAGGACTATCTGCACAAGATTTGAGTAAGAAAACAAAATGTAGAAAGAAGGATGAGGATATGGTTTACATATTTATGAAATAACATGAGAAATCGTATTTTATATTCGAATTAAATTTCCTTCATGTGGCTCTTTACTAGATGGATGAATACCTCGTTCAACCCATTACAATTTGACAACCGACTAAGTGGTTTAAGACTTTAAAGTTTCACACGTGTGTATTTACCTTATTTTTATAAATATATTATCTCACAATTCTTTGTAATTTAATGATTAGTAATATATAAAATATATTAAATTGTTGATTAATATTTTGATTAATTATGTAATTTATATTGATCCCAAAAGCTAGATACATAGTTTCTCCGAAATTAAAAAGAAAGAAGGTAAGAAAGAAAAAAGATAGTAAAAGGGAAAAGGTATGTCAGCAAAATGAGAATCATTCTAACTTTGAATAAGCACATACAGCACTTTATAGTAGCCAAACGCCTCAACAATACTGTTTCACAAGAATAGTAAATCAAAGAGCCTGTTGCAGAGGAGAGATCCCAGCCATAAAGAATTAAACCCGTATCTGGATTTTCTGATTGATTCTATGATCTTCTTTGGGCAAGAAAAGATTTCTGACTTCGGATATCCCACGAATCCTCAGTATATTTCCATGTACAAAATCCGAACATGCAGCAATGGCAGATTACTGCACTAATAAGTTGACTTTGGAGCACTTGTGCAGTCCGATTAACTTGCAAGCATTTTGTGTTGCCCTTCTGATGATTTTCGCAGATGGATGCATGGGATTGTACATCCATTATACAAGTCCATGCCCACTTATTCACGATACATATTGTTATCACTACTACTATCATCATGATGTTGGAGTTCATGAGATGTTGCTGTTGATCTACACTGAGTGTTCTTAACACATGTCAAAGTGAACAAATGTTCGACATTCGTATACATATCAGGAGATGAACACATGATGTATTACACCGGATGTAAAATAAGCTGCAGCGCTGCGCCTATTGGTTTGATGGGTTGGTCCAAGAATTAGGCTTTGTTTGAATGTAAATTACATTAGTAACAAAAATTGATACAGAAATTTAGAAACAGTTTAAAAGTAAACAAGTAAAAGAAATAAAAAAAGAATTATTTTGTCAGATAATATGTTTAAGAAGGTAAATTTCGGCGATACAAATTTGTTGCCTTAGTTTGTCACTGGTTACGTAAGCTGTGGACGTGTACTGCTGTGCTGTCACTGGGTGTTGCCGTACTACGGATTTTAATACCATGCAATTTTCTTGGTTTTTCAAGACAATTAATTTCTGCTATTTTTCCTACACCCTAGCTACCACATACTATTTCCACAATTGCATTAAAATCATAGTCATACAGTAACTAACTAAATTAATTAAGCAAAAAATCTGGTGGAACCATGCACCTAACGTAGGAGCATACACATTCGAACCAGTCCTCTGTGGTGACCATTACTCCTGAGGGATCCTTGAAACCAGAACCAGTGCCAGTAAGAAATTTTAGTTTCTAACGTCGGGGAAACTGTGGTAGAAAGTCACAGTCGTATACCTGCATGCAGTTGTCGGTTCTGAATCTGATAAAGTTGTCGACATGTCTACATTTCTTTGCCACAAATCTGTCACTCAAACTGATTCCCACATTTCATAAATAAATGCCCTTTCGTAGCTAAAGCCCGCCACCCATTCCAATATTTACTTTACTCACAATCTTTAGTAGAATAGTGGAGGATGACAGATTCCATTGCTGCCTTGGTTATGAGTTCTGAGCCGGGCCAATTACATGTACAAAATTATTTTTGGTACATACTAATTAAGGCATAAGCAAAATGATGCCTATATGTATATATATATATATATATGATTATATAATTGCTAGAGAAAAATAAAATAAATGGGAAAGGGATTAAATGAGTTTAAATACCCATTTTCAGATTCACGACAGTTAAGAACAACTATATGAGCATTGAGCTGAGTATAACATGGAAGACCAAAGTTACAATGAGAAAGGAATTTATACCTTATCTCTCGCGACAGTCTTTCAGGACCACTGGTTTTCTTATCTATCATCCATTCAGAAAGTAAAATCTCATACTATGATTCTCTGTCGGGTAGTCTTTGAAATTTCAGACCCTTCTCTGTCAAGAAAATGCTGGATTCATGCCATTAATTTTCCGCGTGATATGCTTCGTTGTGCCCTTTCTTGCAAACTGCTTTATCTTTGCCTGTAATAAATGATACCCAAGCAAGTTGTGTGGTTCTTATGCCCAAAATCTTTCGTTTCTGAAATAAATTTGAGTATAAATTCCAAAGGTTGCGACGTACTTCATTCAAAGCTAGTTGGCAAAATATCTGGTCTGCAATCTTATTTGCTTTCTTGTTTAATTTTTTGACTGGTTGCTATCTTCTTCTGGGGTCAGGATTCCTACACTGTACAGTTTTCTATTAAAATTTAAAAAGCCTTAAAGTAGAATATAGCTATACCTTTCCAGAACAAAACCAATCTTTACAACAGGGTGCAGACGGAAGAAACTACAACGATCTTATTTATGTCTGGCAAAAAAGAAAGAAAAAAGACAAATTCAACGACCAATATTGTTGTAACATTTGCCTAAAAATTGTTAAAAATGTAAAAAATGTCCTTTTTTCCCACTAAACCTTTGGTTTAGATTTTTTACTCATTAACATACTTACTTTCAAACATTCTATATAAACATTCCTCCCAACATAATTTATATCCAAACAAAGCCTAGTTTTCGATTTGTTGCTAATGTTCTTATGAGAATCTTGTTTTGAACGAATTGATTTTATCATTCTTATATTTTGACATAAATGGGCAAGTGGAAGACTATAACACAATCATATCGTTTGAAGTATGAAAAATAAATCCTCGATTTTTCAACTTACTAGAATTCGAGATTCTAATCCTGCCAAAAATACCACAATGTCCTAATGTAACCGAATATTATTCCCTTAATTTAATCCATACAAAGGGCAACATAAGACCTCATAGCATAATTATCTAAGCAAATTCATGTTTGATTGGGCCAATCTACAAAAAAGGACAGGTGTAATGGACAACAAAATACATGAAATTTTTGGAGTCACATTATCTATCACCCATTTCAAAGCAGATAGGGTGCCCCCCCCCAAAGCCCACCATGGTCTGCGATAATCAGCCCTAAGAGAAAGGCCTAATGCCACACAAACGCCGTCTGTGGGAATCGAACCCACGACCACATGGTTAAAAGCCATGCGCTCTACCGGCTGAGCTAAGACGGCATTGTTATCGTTCTACTTGTGTATCTATATAATATTAGAAATACCAAAACAGAAGATCAAAAATTTGTTCTCTATTATTATCCATTACTGTATATTGAGTTTAAGGACTGTTTTTGGTTCCAAAAATTTCGAGTACACAATTATCCCCAGTTACAAAAATCATAAGTAATGAAATATGGGTAAAATTGTAATTTTATTCATACGGAAACTGCCTAACTCCTTCCCAACTTTTAATTACTCCTTCATCCCCCAAAATTCTCACCACTTTATGTTGCACCCTTTTTTTTTTTTTTTGCAATTTTTTGGCAGAAGTTTTTTGGTTGATTCCTTTTCTCTCAATCCATTTTTCTCTATTTTAGTATGGTGGAATCAAGCATTTCACCCAATGATTAAATTGATGAACGTAGGTTGCTGAAAATTTTTCAAAGACTAGATATTTGCAATAGGGTGTCTCATTTTTTATTTTTTATTTTTTGTTAAAATTTAGATTTTGGCAGTGTTGTGCCAAACATTAAAAGAGTTGTACAAGCAAATTCCCAAGTTTGAAAAAACTTTAATTGTTGGAAATTCATATGCTATTTTGTTCTGCACACCAAAATTGTCAATTTTTCTTTTTTAATTTCTAGGGTAAAATTACCAAAAGTGTGTCCATTGCAAGAAGTTGAAGATGAAAAAATCCACTCTGTAAATTCAAATCTTTGTAGTCATTGATCCACAATGCATCAAAGTCTCAGAGTCTAGTTCACTCCAAATTTGGCCCAATAAGCATCCAATGAAATTCTGGTATGTAATGTTTGATTGAAAATGTGTTGTTCACCCACATATTTCTTAGATTTGCTTTATTCTTCAATTGAATTCTTTGGACAAAGCAAGATTTTTGGAGTGGTTAGAATTTATTGGCAATGCTATGTTTGTCACATTATGTCTTTCAGTGTTGTTTTTGTTAATTTGTGAATTGTTACTGCAAATACAACTAACGCTTACATGTGATTTATATATTCTATTACTGGTAAATGTGATTGCTTACCAATTATAATGAAATTTTTTATTTACATTTTACATCACTAATATATAAGTTCTGATATATTGCTTATATGTTATTTATATCTTAAAACTTTATGTTCATATCAAAATTTAGATTGTTTGATGGTAATGTTATCTTAGATTTTGTTTTACCTGTTCTGTTTTTATCCTTTGTTCATCTAAGTTTTTTGTACAATTAATTCCCTTCTATTTAAATTTAATCATGTTCAGTAATTATTTTTTCTTTTGTTGGATTTTGTATAGATTTGTATGTTTATTTTTTTGGCACACTCATCGAGCGTGCTCCGACTACAACCCAAGTCTACATTCACATTAAATGGACCAGACAGTTTACACAATCAAAGCCCAAATTTGAGAGGGGCCCGATACATTTCACAATGTTATATGGACTTTCTCAAATTCTGGCCCAAACAAAAAACCCAAATCCTTTCTCTTTTGTTACATATTTTTTGTTAATTTAAATTTTATGCAATGTTCATTATCAAATTTCATTTCGTGTAGTTCGAAATTCTATGATATTTCTCCTCCTGTTGGAGAATTTAATATTACTTCTCCTCCTGCAGTTGGACAAAGTTTTATCACTGCAAAAAGATATGTTAATATTCTGCAGATTTTTGTCTTTTAGACTACTGTTTTCACTATGTGGTAAACTGGTAATTCTAGTTACAATTCTTAGTTGAATAAAGTCAATTTCTACAAATACTCTTATATTAAATAATTTTATTTATATATTCTCTCAAATTTTATTATTTTTTGATGTTTTTAATCTTTTATGAATTTTATATTTTAAATATTTTTACACAATATTAAATTATATAATTTTTTTATTTTAATATTCTTTTTTCTTTTAAAATTTTTTTTATTTGTGTTTCCTTTCAAATTTTCTCTGCTTTTTTTTCCTTGAAAGTTCTTTATATTGTTTTAATTTTATCAATTTAAACATTCATTCTATTTTTAATATTAAATAATGTTATTTTATGATTAAAAATATAACAATTCTATAATTCATAAATAATCCGTACAAATTTGACTTGTCTTTTAATGATTGCACATTAAAGGCTCTCTGGGTTCCAGTGTATGATTGCACATTGAAGAAGAATATATTATCCTTCAACTAATACCATTTGGGCCCTGGAATTCTTCTGCAGCTATGACTGACTTATTTCAAGTCCCAAATTTCAACCGATGCGATGTTTCCTCTCAGCAACATACAATTATAATAATAACAAGGCCACTAAAGCCAACCTGATTTCTACAATGCGAATATTTATTTTGACCGAGTATAGGACTATGTTTGGGAGAGTTGTTTTTGTTTTGTTGGATACGATGTTTAATAAGAGTTGTGTTGAAAAGAATAATATGTTGAAAAGAATATTTTAGTAGGATAAATAGTACAATTTATTTAAATATATATATAGAATATATAATAATAATAATTGAATGATACGATAATTTATAAGAATGAAAATTATATTTTAAGACATGAATAAAAATGAATATAAATTTATAATATATACATATATATATATTAATTTAATTATAAATATATTTAATAATTAAAAAATAATTAATTCGTGACATTCATGAAAGAATGAATTTAAATAAAAATATTATTAAATAATATATATAGTAGTGTAAAAGCTGATATATAGAGTTTATAGTTGAAACTTAAGTTCCAAACATAACCAAAGGGCTTTTAATCTATCTCAATCAATCATTACAGGTAACCCAGGTTGATGGTCAAATTTGGCTGACCTGCCCCCTCATTGGGCAAATATGACAAGTTTGAGATAAAGCAGGAAAAAAGAAAAAGTCCAGGCAGACCAATCGACAGCATCTTCTCCAGTTTCCTACTTCCACAATTGTCTCATTAAACTATTTAAAGCTTACAAAGATGACCCTTTGCTGGCGGGACATTGACCTTTCAGAATTTAAAACTAGGAATATGGAGCATTCTAGCAACCCATCCCTGGCTATAATTCTTGACATAAATTTTACATCAGCAAAACACAGTGCCTTAATTTTTGAAATCAAAACAGAGCTCAAATATACTACAAAGCTATCCAGACTGCATGAAAATCGTTAGCTGGAAAGTAGCCCATATATCTATAGGTTACAAATGCATGCATGCATCCCTTTCTGGGATATTAAACTCAACTGTACAGGCTTAAGAAATATAAGCGAAGAGTACAGACTGACTATTTCTCAAGCCGGATGGGAAACAAGCTCACAGCTAAACCGAAGAAATTCGCGCCTGAAGAGCGGAGGCTGATGGCCTGGGATAAGCTGCCGCACCCTGTTCTCCTTTAGCACTGCTCCTGCGGGACTTAGGTCCACTGTTTGATTGGCTATGGCGATTCAGCTGGTGACCCTTTTGGTCATTTTTTGACGAGCCCTTTGAATCCTGGGGCTGCTCTAAAGTTGCTACCACCTCATTCATTTTCGGCCTTGACCTGGGATCCATGCTTAGGCATTGAAGAGCAAGGTTAGCCACCTTTACAGCTTGACCTGCCGAATACTGGCCTTCAAGTCGGGTATCCAGAACATGAAGAATTCTACGTTTGTTGGTCAGGTAAGGTTTTGCCCACTGTACTAGATTATGTTCCCCTGTTGGACGATTCTTGTCTATTGCCTTTTTACCAGTTAAAATCTCCAAGAGAACCACACCATAGCTATACACATCACTGTTGGCAGTTAAATGACCTATTGTCGAAGAAAAATTTTGCCTAATTAGGGCAATGAATAACATCAAAACCAACAAGGGAAAATTGAATTCATTAAATCACAAGGCCAGGAGATAACAGCAAATGATCCTTTTCAGTGGGTCATATGTCCTCTCCAAAGCAATCTCATAGTAACTCATTATGTATTTCCTTTAAACTGGAAAGTTAAATGAGCAAAAGTTATTAATGCTCAAACTTTACTTCTTCACAAACCGATGCAATGCTAATTTCAGCATTTGTTATTCAAAAGTTATAGATGATTAAATTTAACCAACTGTAATAGCTTACCACCTTTCATGTACTAGACCAATGGCATCACATGCTGCTGAACCCTTTTATTTAATGATCAATGAAGTGCAAAGTAGAGATTTGATTGGAAATCAGTTTAACAACACACACACACACACACACACACACTTATTGGAGAAAAAACAGTACCAGTATTTCCTTCTAGCAAGAAAACCTACATGTACCATGGCTGTTGTAACGTTACATTGCAAGAAATTTCATAGATTAATTAAAGTTAAAGAGAATGAACTACAGGTCATCTATACCTGTGGATAGATACTCTGGAGCCGCATATCCATAAGTCCCCATGACTCGAGTGGAGACATGACTTTTATCTCCAGTTGGCCCATCTCTGGCCAACCCAAAATCAGAAAGTTTGGCATTGTAGCTCTGTGAATTAAGAAGCACAAAATATTGAACCAATCAATCTGATGTCCCCGTAGAATGAATATAAACAACTACCATCATATCGGTAAATTTTACTGATACATCCAAAACAAGAGCTTCATATGCTTCTGATAGTACTTACAGAATCAAGCAGGATATTAGAAGTCTTGAAGTCCCGGTATATTACTTGTGTTTTAGCACCATGAAGAAAGGCCAGGCCCCGTGCAGCACCAAGAGCAATCTTCATTCTCAGGTTCCATGGAAGTGGCTGGAAAAAGGTTCCTCCTAATTCATCATGGAATAACTTTATCATAGATTCTTGCGGCCAAAAATTTCTAGAGAAGATAATATGTTGATAACAGTAAGTGAATATTTTGCTATCCCCAGTGAGTTATCCTGAACTTACTCCTGAATAGATGATTCTCCAAGCTACCCCTGGTCATGAACTCATAGACCAAAAGTCTATGGTCATCCTCTAAGCAGTAACCAATTAATCTTACAAGATTAGGATGACATAGCTCACTCAGGTAGATGATTTCAGCCTGTAAATACAAAAGAAGCATATCAACGAAAACATAAAGCAACATATGAAACAAAATAAGGAATCCAACATGGGTTTTTGCCACCAAAGCAAAATAAGGCTAATTAGTAATAGTTTCAGTGTTGTAATCGGAAGCATTAATGACTGTTAACACAATTTCTTTTTAATTGCTTTACAACTGCACAAAATCAAGTGATGAGATTTCTCTAGCCAGACCTATCTGCTTGTATAAAAAGTAACATGGGTAATGAGAGTCTCTGCAGAACATGCTAGTGCCATCAGGACATTCTGCGTAAACCTCAGATAATCTCCATTATAGATTATAGGCATTAATGGATGTCGCTATTTTGATTTGTTAATTAACTTGAGTATATTCTAAGCAAATTATCTCACCATTGTCCCTAATTAAACCTCCCAAAACAGAAAGGAATCTTCATTGCCATGACTTGTTTTACACTGTGGATGTATCTGCATGTATTACTCCTAAATTCAAACAACAAAATTAACTCCCTCACAGGGGTTACAGTGATGAATATTTTAACATACCAACCATTCCTTGTGTCCCTGCAACCCCTCATGGTTTAGCCTCTTAACAGCTACCACCATGCCAGAACCAGGCCTTGATGCAGCCAGTGAATGTTCATCAATCCATCCTTTGAAGACAGAACCAAAACCACCTTCCCCTAAGATGCTGTCGGGACGAAAGTTTCTTGTGGAAGCCCTAAGATCACTGAATATGAAGCTTTTCAGGTTGGAGGACTGCAATATTTCACCTTCACTTCGAGGTAAAGATGCAGAAGATGTCTTGTTTGAACTTATCTCGGTCCCATCCCCGCTGACCATTTTTGATGAAGTTACACCTAAGTACATTAGCCAGCAGGGTCAACACATAAGAAAAGTTAATGAGATTGCACAGCAAAAATTAAAAACTATCAGCCCCGGTCGCGGCTAAATCAATTATAAAACCCTGTAAAGCAGGTACAAATTTCACAAGCATATGATATACAGTGCATATTTGGATATTTAGAAGCCTAAAAATAGAAAACTATAACACACAAATCTACCGTGCAGCTCCTTCAGTCTTAAATACTAAATAATTCACCTTCTTTTGGGGATATTATTGGCAACTTAGTATTCAGAAAATAACAGTTCCACAAGTGCAAATAGCATAATACTCAAGAATTGCCAATTTAGCACAGGGCAGGTATGGATGCTGGATGGTACACAATATAGATGATGTAATCAACAAAGTGAATGAACTATGCATTTGGCAAGAGTATTAGCCGAGACGAACAAACAGGGTCATATAGCTGTCACAAATTCTAGTCCAGCACCAGAAGAACCAATCAACAGGATTTTAACAGTGGGTAGAGTTCCTTCAGAAGAAAAACAATATATTCGGTAAAAAATAAAGGAAGAAAACATTTCATGCTCATGCTTCACCTTTCAGCCAAAACAACAAGGGAATTCTGTCCACTTCAACACACTACATGAAAAAGTGAAGGATAATTCCGAATATATACCTGTGCCGGTATGAAAAGGGCTCTCAGCCTTTATCTGGTTGCTTAAGCAGATCCCCATCTCAATTCCCCAAAAGCCGGCCAAAAAAGAACTCAACTTTTTGCTATAGCTCAAGGAAATAGCTCACAAGTCCAAAGCCAAGCCTCAAGGCTCCACTTTTCTCTCCACCACACGCGCAAAGAACAAACAGCTTCACTTAGCTCTGCGGCCTCAGTGTAATGAACTAAACTTCGTTACTGGCCCCAGATCTAATGTGAATCCTCCGAATTTTCTCGACTTCTCTCGCTCAAAGTTAGGTGTCGGCCGCAACTATACCGGTACCTCTCTCCCCCCAACTCTTGCTGTATGTGTGTGTGTTTCTCCCTCTCCAAAGTTTAAGCCTGATTGAAAAGGGCCCAAAAGACCAAAAAAAAGAGGAGATCTTGATGAGCAAAGAGCACGGAAAGGAGCAATCTTGATGATGTAAATGTGGTTATTCCAACATGAAATATGGAAGTTTCAGGGTTGGTGGGTTTTACTCAGCAATGTCTTCTTTTGGTTAGCCTTTTTGGAGTCATATAAAGAAGCCTATTTTAGGGCCCCTTGTGGAGTGGAATTACGCAGGATTGACTCGTTTCTTGTCTTCTCTGGGAGAGAAATTTGATTAAGGTGGGGAGTTTTGTTACTGTCTCAAATGATTACTAAATGATCAATTAATTAACGTTACTTGAGCTTCATTGGCCGAGTTTCCAAATCTACCGTAAGAAGTTAATAACGACTCTGGATGCGTGGTCGAATTTAGTACAGTGCTGTATGCTGGCAAAATCATGTCAGGATTGATTTATTAAAAGGATTAGTTTTAGAAATATACGTTTAAGACACCTTGAGTGCCGAATCTTGGCTATTGGACGGCACTTCTATTCCTAAATTGGAGGCGTTGAGTTTTTAGGGTAAATAGGATTGAGTTGTATACGATTAAATTGGTTTTTTAAGAAGTAATAATAATATTTTGTAAGAAATAATAATGATATATAATTGATGAACTAGTTATTTAATTTATTGTATTAGATAATTTTGACACGTGTGTAATAAAATATATTATATAATATTGATATGATATAAGTAATTATATTTTTTAAAGTAGATGCTTTGATATATAAGTTATTATTATTATAGAGATTCATGATTAAATAAAGTAAATTTACACAAATATTCTTACATCAAATGCTTGTATTTTTTCTATCATTGTCTTTCCTTTTTTAATCCAACATATTATTTATATTTATATGTTATCTCAAGTTTTATTATTTTTAAATTCTTTTAATCTTTCATCATTTTTTATTAAAATATTTTTTTTAAATGTAAAATTACATAATTTTATTTTTTATTTTTTATTTTAAAGTTTTCATTTGTGTTTTCTCTCAAATTTTCTCTTCTTTTTTTTTAATTTTCTTAATATTTTTTAAATATTCTTTATACTTTTAAATATTAAATAATTTTATTTTATATCATTTAAAATATAATTATTTTTTAATTTATAAATAAATCCACACACGTCAAGCTCATAAATTTTACTAGTTATTATCATTATCATCATAAACATTATTGCTATGCATAATTAGTAGTGATACCACCGCTCTTCTTATTATTATAATCATCTTATTATCAAAATAACCAAAAGAACATGCCCTAATATTCGAAAAAATTTGCACTGCCATACAAATAGGAATAACGATAATGACAGAAATTGTCAACCATAGCAATAATTGTACTGCTCCAAAAACTGTCGAATAAAATTACATATATTATCATGATTTATTATGTTCAAGTGATACATTGAAGTTCGTGGTATTGCTTTTCAAAAATAAAAATAGAGATTGAAATATGTTTCTTTAATATTTTTTTTTTCTTTTTTTAATACTAAAAATGTTCAGTTTAAACTTATTAGCCCATTATAGAGCAATTTCATCCATATACAGCCAATTTTCAACCTCATCTCCTTAAATTAAGAATGACAAAAAATCTAGCAAACAGTCAAAGTTGCAAATGTTGGCGTAAGTGGAAGAAAAAAAACTAAACAAATAAAAATTTGATTATGATAGTAACTACATGGTTGATTGTCAAGCGTGTTTCTTAAACTTCATCAGAATTTAAAAAAAAAATAAAAATCTATCGCTATTAATATATAAAATAATATTTATAATCCACACAATATCTTTGATGTTTGCGTGAATAATATATTTAGATGAATTGTCACATTCTGAGATGTTATAGAGGACTGTAACATGTCACATCTCATAAATGTACGACACTAGTGGAATATGATCACCGGAGGAGTACACTTTGGGAAAAAATCGGCCACCAAAAATTTGTGTGGAAATTTCTCTGAAAATAGGCGCATGGGCTGATTTTCCAAAATAAACTAAACTGGGCCAAATGGGATTACTGTTCACATAGCTATCCATCCAATGCACCCTTGGAATTCTTTTCCAAGAAAATGCCATTTAATGATTGGCTAAAGCAGTCAACAAAATGGTATTGCTCGTGAATCTCAAGCATACTTTATTCTTGTCGTTCTTTTGATAATAATTGTTGCATTAGTGACGAATGTTCACCTAATATGGGTTTCTAACAAAAAATTTTGGGATATATTTGTTTTTATTTTTTAAGTGTGTTTTTAGCTCTATAATTGTATAAAACTAGAAGATATAAAGAGAAAATATTTTAAATGTGTAATAGTTATAGTGTGTTTATTAAACTTATAAAGTATATTGGTGTGTTTCTTTTGAAATTTAGGTATATTTTGTACGAGTATTTCATTTAAAAAGTATATAAAAATAAGAAATATATAAAAATTTTAAAAAATAATGATTGAGTTACATGTATGTATATATGTGTGTGTATTCTTTTTGAGTGGTTTAAATCACGAGGGTTTTCTAGAAACGTTATCTTGAGGACCATAAAAAACACTTGAATCCTTATTTCATTATTAATAAAGTATTAAAAGCTACAAAAAATATGGGGGCCAACACTCTTGAATTTAATTATCATTATTCAATAAAAAAAAAAAAAAAAGAAGTGGTTGAAACATTGACTTCGTGGCCTAGAAGTGAAGGTCGGAGGAAAAAAGAAATGGGGCCAGCGATGTGTATGGCTTCACTGATTAACGGAAATGAATTTGCCTACCTAAGCAGAAAATAATCAAATAAACTTGTTATGATTGAGGGGGATTCAATTAATGAGCGCTGATTGATAATCTAATTACAATAATCAAATAAATTATGTTGACGTTGCTATCTCTATTGCATAAAAGAAATCCGGACATGGGGGCATGGAGGTGCTCCACGAATGATGCAAACATGGCATGTACATTATTGTCAGCATTTATGGTTTGAAGTCGATTGCATTAATGATTTGCACATCTGCCATCTGCAGGGTTCAATTTATTGAGTGTTGATGTTGACAACTTCATGTTGTCGATCTATTTTTGCTAGATTTATTGTTTAATTTTGATGCATATTTTTAAATAGTTTTATATTAAAATTTGTGTTAAAATTAAAAAAAAAAAGAAATATAATTTAACGAATATAATAATTAAATTTATATTTTTTTACTTTAAAATTTAAGAACAAGCGTAGCCTTTATTTTTTTGCCCGAATGCTGTCCAGGCAATTGGGCTCTCATTTTAAATTTGGACGAAGAAGGGTACTTAAATTTATCATTATTTTGTTGGTTTATTGAAACCCTAAACCCATTTTATTGGTTTATTGGTGAGAAATTTAATTTAGCAGTAGAAGAGCACTTGAATTTATCATTATTTTATTATTTATTGTATTCAAAGGGAGGTATGATTGAAATAAAAACAAAATAAAATAATAGAATGAATGAAATAATCGAGACAAATTTTGCAAGGCGCTAAAAATTTTAAACTTCTAACACTTAAAAACAATGTTACCAGCATCCATCACAACATAATTGGCTAAACAGATTATCTAATAACTACGATCAAAATTCATGCTTTATAAATATGATAATAAGTGTAAGAAATAAAAAACAATGTGCAGTCTCACTCAAAACTCCAAAATCCAACAAACAAGTATTCTAGTAAAATGGACACACACGCGGGCGCGCTCGCAATATGTGTGAAATTTTGTTATAAATTATAAAATGATTTTATTTAAAATAGTATAAATGATATTATTTAAAATATATTTGAATGTTACTACAGTAATGTAAAAGAATAAGTGGTTTCAGAAGAAAAGGTTGTGTAAGACCTTTATTCTGTGCTCATTAGAGAGGGATGAAAGCCATGGGTCTCACCTGTAATCTTGGGCAATTGCACTTAAGAAAAGGGAAATCTTCAAGCTTCCACCAATTCAAGTTTCGCGCTTTTCAAATGATGGCAAAGTGAGACCATATAAAGGGCTCTTCTACATTATCTATACCACACTGCATAATTAAGTGTCTGCTCTCAATTTAGTTACACAAAATAAAATTATATATATATATATATTTTTTTTAATTACATAATATAAAATCACTAATTTATTTTTAGTTTTATTTTGTATCATTTTTGGTCTATACTTGTGTAATTAAGTGTTTCCCCTCCCCCAATTTTTATTACACAAAGCAAGATTGCATATTTAATTAAACAATACAAAATATCACATTTATTGAAATTTTTAATTTTTTGTCATTTTTTATATTTTATCATTCTTTTTTTTTTTTTTTAATTTCACTCTCAATTTCTTTTCATCTTTCTTTATTTTAGTATACCATTTTTAATGGAGTCCACATTTATTAAACCCTGTTGGGTACGTCCATCAAGATATCGGATAGATAAATTATTAATATATCAGATAGATAAATAATTGATTGCAGCTAAGCTTGCAACAATATTAAATACTTATGCGTAATTTTCAAGTGTCAAAATTATTGGCCAATCAAAGAAGATTGTTGACAAAATAAATAAATCCATCGTCAACAGTCAACCTGGCAATGATAAAATATATGTAATTATCAACTGCTACATCATCATCATCACATCATTATCATCGTCATCGTTTAGTTGGGAATTGGAGTCGGAGTAATCCAATGGGCCGTCCTGAGCCCAATAGTTCGGCAATAGGCCCAATTAAAACGGATCACAGCATTGCAAGATCGGAACAAAAAATTGACCATCACTTGGTAACAAACAAATAAAATGATAAATAACTAACAAAAATTATAGGTTATGTTTGTTTTTGTTTTTGTTTTTGTGCGTTTATTCCTTGGCGTATTTATAGAATCATGCAAAAATTAAAAATTATAATAATTGTAATGTATGATTTTTGCACCAAAAACAAAAACAAAAACAAACATAGCTATAGTTATTTTTGGATTTAGTTTATTTTAACAATTAAACATGGTGTTAGATATATGTCTTTTAAAAACTACCATAAAAATAATTAAATTTCTTGAAGCTCGTAGAGAATCTCATGAAATTATAGATAAAGTGGCATGTAATGGCATCTATAACTGGACGCTTGATGTTTGGTTTCAAATTATACACTATTCATTATCATTGAAAAATGTTATAAATCAAATATTTTACATTACAAATTTTATTCAAATTGAAATTTGTTCATTTCTTATAATTATTTTTTAATTATTATATCTATTTACAATCAAATTATCACTTATTATTAAAATTTTCTTTTTATATTAATTTTTTTATTATCTTATGAAACTATACACTATAAAATCATTCAATTATTATTATATATTAAATATATATAAAAATAATTTTCTTATAAATTAAATAAAATTTTCATATATACTCAATTCACTCAAATTTTCCTCGACACCCTAATTTGAAAACAAACATGGCAAGAGGTGCCACGTTATTATCATCTGATCGCTTTCTTATCTTTGATTCTCTGCCTGGCTGACCCCTTCGAGGTTTCACTCCTTTCACCCCTTTTTTGTCTTTTTCTTTTTCCCCCCAAACCCTCATTTATTTTATAGGTTAATAATTTAAATGACAGCAGTATTTGGCGGGGTTACAAAATTACATGTGCTGCCATTTTAGTTCAGATGCCAGCGCTGAGAGTGAAGGCCAGCAGCGCTTTCCTATCCCTGCGTTGTAATCACAATTGCGGGGAAGTGAGTCCACTGAGAAAAGGTCATTACTTTAATCTTGTTGACCCACTCTCGCGTGACCCCTTTGTTTACTTTTCTTTCCCCCATTTGCCAGATCCCCTTTTCCTAGGCCTTAGGAGGAGGGGGCGTTGTTCCTTTATATGTTACGGATGTAGATATTAGATATCATTGTTGAATTAAATAAATTGACATGGGCTTTGGAGGAACCCGAGTCTCTTGAACATCAGTATAAGCCTGTTCCATCTGAAGGTTTTGTTGGTGTTGTTGCTTTGTTTTATCATTTGATATTAATTTTTCCTTGCGATTTATGCGTGGTGTTCTGTCTATGTGTGTGCTCGTGCAAGCATTTGCTTAGGGGGGGTTGTACTACAAAGGGTCTTTGGACGTTAGAAAGATGGAGGCCCTTTTTTCTTTCTTTATTTCTTTTGTATGTTGGTGTGTGAGTGATTCTGTAAAGACTTGGATTTGGATGCTCTCGTTAAGTATTTGTAGTTCTTGTATTGATATTCTTTAGGATCGTAGGAGTACCACATGAGGTTGATTTTGAACAAAAATCTGACAATGTGAACTTAACTGTGGCAATCAAATTTGCTTGAGGAATTATATATGCGCTTGAAAACTTATTATTTGTTGGCCTTCTTAGATTATAAGCTTATTGTCAACTAAAGAATGATCATAAACCACCAATAATGATAAATTTGAGATGAACCTAGTCGTAGTGTATATTTTGACGGGTTTGGCAAAGAGAGCTTAGCGCCATTGCAACATAAGGGAGCGCCTGCATCCTTTTATTTCTGTATTTTCTTTATTGAAAAATGCCCTTGTCTTTAAACTCAGCCTTTTGTCATTCTCTCAAACTCAATTGTTTCCTTTTCTCCAAGAGTGCCAATGACTATGCTCTCTAGATAATCTTCTTCTTTCTTCTTTATTTTTCTGTTGTCCTTTTCTCCTTATTCTCTCCATCCTCTCTTTCTTTTTTCATGTTCTAGTCTCTTATAATTCTTGTCTTTTTACTTTTTCCCTTTATTTTTTTTGGGTTGAAATTGCTTGATTCCAAAAGTTTTTAGATAGTTAATTAAATTTTTATATAATTAATATCATGAATTTATGTTTTGAACACTGATATTAGATACTTAATATATGTTGAAATTATTATAAACATTAGAACTTGAGACATATTGCAGAATTTATATTTACATTGTAATTTGGAACTAAAATGTGTCTATGTTTGTATATTTTTATTTTGTTCAGAATTATTTGCAATATAAATATTTTAATTTTCTATACAATTTTGAGCCATCCTTTGATGTGAGCGCCACACCTCGCCTTTTGCGTCATGGGTCCAAAGAATCTTTTGCCCTATAGTGCGCTGTGCGCAATTAATAACTATGTTGCCAAATATATCATATAACGTGACTATAATCTTGTCTTATTTCCAATTGTGGTTTGTTGGAATTGCAAAAGCGGTTACAGAAATCTGTTTCCTTGATGATTCAATAAAGTTGTTTCCCAGATCTTAGTGCATTTTGGACTTTCTGCAGTTGTACAAGGAAGTTTTATTTAATACCCCTATTTAAATGTTTTTGTTTATTAGATATAATATCCTTCGTTGTTGATAATTCAGTTGTTGATCTTTACAGATGACCAAATATTTCTAAACTGAGGAGCTATATAATGCTCCAAGACTCAAAGTAACTTCTCAATTGTGCTATATAAGTCATTAACGGCATTCTGGATACAGTTTTTTGCTTTTGGAATGAGAAAAATGACTTACCATCTAATAAAAGGCACATTATTAGTAATCCTTTTTTATATATGGGAAAAAGTTATTTGATTGATAAATCTATCCCTCAGATTTTGAATTGAAAGGTATTGCATACACGAGACAAAATATTATTTTGCTTTGTGCATGTGCACAATATTAATGATAGTACATTAAATGTATCCCTTTTTTTTTCCTGGTTTGAATTGGACTGCAGACTATAATTAATTATCAATTTAGCAGAAGTGGATATTCTCCTGTCCATGTGGATGAATGATGGTCAGATAAGTATGCAATTTTTGGTATTACATCAATAAATTTCTCACTGTTCACTCAGAAAAATATGATAATCTATTAGGCGATATTGAAAAACCCACTTTTAATTTGTATTATAGTAGCCGTTTAATTGTAAGTAGATAGGGGCTTGGCTACGTTTTATATATTGGTCAATTAATATACAATTATACATTATCTGGACTTAAAAGTTTTGATTTTTTATTAAATGTTCAAGCGATAAAATATTAATTTTTCAAATATAATTATCCTTTCAGAATTAGATTTCTTGGTGGTATAAGTTTTATGGGACATCATTTTAATGTTGGAAGTTGGAATATACACAGCATTTTAATTTGGATGCTAAAATAAAAGTAAATATAAGGAGTTTTAACGTGTGCAAATAGAAGACATGGCTCTATTTGATATGTGCTATGCACTAATATTACACAGTTCAAAAAATGTCGTATACTATATAGTGCATGGATTGCACCCGTCACAAAGTCATCCTCTATACGTGCATACGTTAACATAAAGATACGCCATATTTGCACAAATGAAAATTCCTCGAAGTCATTTATTTTATAGATCTAAATTGACGTGTAATTCTGTGAAGACGTGGATTTTGGATTCTCTTGTTGAGTTTTTGTAGTTCTCCTATTGATATTCTTTAGGATAGTATGGAGTATCACATAAAGTTGATGTTGCACAAAAATCAGACAAAATTTGAACTTATTTATGGCATTCTCATAAAGTCAAATTTGCTTTGGGGAATTTTATGTACGCTTGAAAACTTATTATTTGTTGGCCTTCTTACTTAGTTTATAAACTTATTGTCAACTAAAGCATGATTATAAACCACAAATAATGATGAATTTGAGATGAACCTCGTTGTAGTGTGTATTTTGATAGGTTTGGCTAAGAGATCTTAGCTTCCAAAGCCCATGGAGTATATTTGTTGTGCATTGGTATGCACAAAAACTAGTTATGTTGATGTAGATCATCTGTAAAAATCACATATGTTGGCTGGCTGATTGACATGATTTAAGAATCCGTCGAATTTTATTTAGTATTTGTTATTTTTATTTTTATCTATTAATGGGCTTGATTTATAAATTGGGCTATATAGGTTTTTTAGATTAGGGTCTGACAGTATTTAGTATAAATAGTTATTTCATTCAGATCAAACAGAAGTTCCTTGATATTTTGAATTTAAAAGTTATGGAATTACTTAATTTTCTTTGGAAATGAGAATATTCATATCGATTCAACAAATGTGATTCCTGAGTGAGTCGTAACTTATCATTCGGTCCAATGTATCGATTGTGATCGTCCTATCATGTTGACTATCTAAAATTAGGTTCAATTTTAGTTTCATTATGTTGAGTCGAGCACTCTAATGTATGATTTGCATTCTTGAAATTCAAATTTGGTTCAATCAATTTTTATTTTTCCGCTACCCCATCTTTGATCACATCACTGAAGCTTCAATAAAATTTTGTCGAACATGTGCCATGGCTCAAGGCTCTTAAGTTGCGGGTTTAGTGCCATTGCAACATAAGTGAACGCCTGCTTCCTTTTATTTCTGTATTTCTTTATTGAAAATGCCCTTGTCTTTAAACTCACCTTTTTTTCATTCTCTCAAACTCAAACTTAATTGTTTCCTTTTCTCCAAGAGTGGCGGTGACAATGCTCTCTAGATAATCTTCTTCTTTATTGTTCTTTTGTCCTTTTCTCCTTATTCTCTCCTTCCTTTCTTTTGTTTTTCATGTTCTAGTCTCTTATAATTCTTTTCTTTTTACTTTTTCCCCTTATTTTTTTGGTTGAAATTGCTTGATTCTGAATGTTTTTAGACAGTTAATTACATTTTTTATGCAGTGAATATCATGAAATTATGTTTTGAGCACTGATATAATGATATTAGATACTTAATATATGTTGAAATTATTTAAACATAAAAACTTCAGATATATTGCAGAATTTATATTTATGTTGTAATTTGGAACTAAAATGCTTCTATATTCGTATATTTTTATTTTGTTGAGAATTTCTGGCAATATAAATATTTTAATTTTCTATATAATTTCACACCATGATTTGACGCATGTGTCACACCATGTATTGTGCGTCATGGTTCTGAAGAATCTTTTACACTATAGTGCTCCGTGTGCAATTAATAACTATGTTTCTGAATATATCATATAATGTGACTATAATCTTGTCTTATTTCCAATTGCGGCTTGTTGGAATCACAAAAAGGTTACGGATATCTGCCTCCTTGATGATTCAATAAAGTTTGTTTTTCAGATCTAAGTGCATTTTGGACTTTCGGCAGTTGTACAAGGAAACTTTTTATTTAATACCTCTATTTAATAATGTTTTTCTTTACTGGATATAATGTCCTTCGATGTTGGTAATTCAGTTATTTATCTTTACAGATAGACAAATATTTCTAAGCTGAGAAGCTATATAATACTCCAGGATTCAAAGTAACTTCTCCACTGTGCCATATAAGTCATTAACGTGCATTCTAGGTACTTTTTTTGCTTTTGGAATGAGAAAAATGACCTACCATCTAATAAAAGGCACATTATTAGTGATCCTGTTTATATACAGGGGAAGAGTTATGCAATTCAAGAGTTCAATCCTGTAATCGGTCAATATAGTGTGACATTGCAGTTTAAATATTTTGCTTGTTCCTGTGCTAGTGAATTTTACTTCTTGCAGAACCATTCTTTCAGATGTAGTCTGTGATTCTGTCCATCATGTTTCCTCATCCGCTGTCTCATCTCTCATCCATGAAAAATGTAAAACAGTTATGATCCACTGGTGATTTTCTGTCATTAGAGGACGACCTATTTTCTGTGACAATTGTGGTTCAAGAATATCTGGCAAAAGATATACCTGTTTAACATTCTGTTTCAACTGTAGCTGCATGTGAATTCCTTTAACAACCCATGAATGTTTATGGCTTATGGTTTATTTTCTGTTCAAGCAAATGATTGGGACTCAGTTAATTTTGTTGCATCTAATTGAAATGCACTGGAAGAACTTGTTGCTGATGGTTCCTGAGCTTGCAAATGCACGGATTGAACATCTTGTCTGATCTGAAATGAAAGCATACATTTAGCAATTGTTTTGTCTTTAATACTGTCATGTTGTCTTTTGTTTCCTCTTCTTGCTCATGTCAAAATTCGAGTTAGATGCAGGGCCTTATCTAGAAACTTAATTCATTTATAATTAAATGCAGTCAATGTCTTTTGTGTTTAGCATCTAATCTTGTATATGTTGTCAGATAGCTATGAAGAGAATGCATGCATGGGCAGAGAGGTTTGCAAGGGCAAATGAAGGAAAGGGCAATCGTAGTGACCTGAGGAGGATGCTCCTGTTGTATGCTTATGTGAAGCAATATGACCCAAGAAATTAGCAACTTGTGTTGGACTGCATGAATAACCTCTCAATTGGGGCATTATATCTGGCTTGAAAAGTTTGAAGAACCATGTCGAACCAGGGATAGAGATTGGATTTTTTACTGAAGTAGAGCAGCATCCTGGTACTCATCTTCAGGACAAGCATGACTACTAGTGAATATATATATATATGTGTGTGTGTGTGTGTGTAAAATGAAATTGCCTGTGCAAGCTGCCAAGTGACTTGGTAATGGGAGTCTTTAAAGAAAAACATCTGCCAGAGCTAAAGGAGAAGAATGATACTTTTATAGCCAACTGAATAGAGCAAACGATCTTATTCAGGTGACTCTGCAAAGAAGCTAGTTAAAGAACGTGGTGCTGGACCGAGAATTACAATGACAAATCCACCTGTCCAATGGCTGTGTAAGTGCCTTCCTGCATGGGTAGCTGGTTCAAGCATGGCAATAACCATTAGGCCCCCACCTCCATCTGGGAGTTTAAGCCTTCCATCCTCAGTGGTGCCACCTGCCCCATCAATTGCACGGTTACAGCCTCAGTGGGAAGTTTTCCCTCTCTTGGGACTTCTCGCGTGGTTGGAGAGAAACTACTAGTTTCTGGACTTTCAGAGCCGTGTAGAGACTTGAAAACGGTGTCCTGCTTGGACAGCACATGGAAAAGATGTCTGGAGATTGAGTAGGCATGTGGGATCAGAGAAGGCATGTAGAAGAAGGGAGAGAGTGGTGGATACAGAAGTTGCCTAAGCAGTTGGACGCGAAGCATCTTCTCCAGCAAGTGGGATGCACATCATTTGCTGCTGAGGTTAATAAGGTTTTCTGCTTTCTTAATCCCAACCTTTCCGGTATATGTCCATTTACTGAACAGATTTTTCTGGGCATTATTCAATAATTTCATCTTCTTTCAATCATGTTAAGCAAAAAGTGATTACATCAACTAAATCATCTTGCTTACATGATGGGCACCAAAGATATTTAGAAATACAATTTACAGTGGGGTACATTATCGCTAGTAATTGCAATTTGCAATGAAATGATTCTTATCTGTTTTTGCTTTGAGATCTAGGCAAAAACCAGGCCAGATCACTTGGTTTGTCCGATGGAACTGAACTAGTAAGTTCTTTCCTAACTGTGAGGATGACGGGCGTACTGGCTGTGCTTCAACAGTGCTAGTTGCGTGCAGATGATCATGCTGAACACCTCTTATGCCCTAAAACTACACTTTATTTTCCTCAATGCTACTTTCAGCATTTTCTAATGTGTTCTGAAATCTGAAGTTCCTTAAAAAAACCCAAATCAATATTTATGAAGAACCAGTTATTTGATATTAAAGTAAGCCTTATTGCAGCCAAATATCACAATTCAAGGTTTGATATTAAAGCAATTGAGAAGAAACTTGGACATTGTGTTATTAGGTCTTTTGTTAGACTAGAACATGGCAACCATTTTTCCACCTAGCGAATATCGATACAAAGGATTATCATGAATTCACATTACAAATCCTTGAAACTTATATAACTTCATCCATCCCAATTATTCCTTCACAACATCAGAAGACCTTCCAATGCCTCAGGTCTGGCTGGTGCTAGTGTTCCCACCCTCCACATTGTCAAAAGAGATCTGCATCAAGGGCTGCACAGCCTGTCCCCACTGCAACCACCAAGATGATTAAAATCTAGACACACATGGGATGGTACTAAACAGCTACTAGAGGAAGAAAATAACACATAATAAAATGTATAAAGAGAATTGGGTTGATAATCCACAAACTTACCTCGCCTACAGCCTGCAAATCTCTGGGTTCACACGCGTACAGAATAAACCCCGAGACCTCCAAAAATGAACGAAATGTTCTACTCCAGTGCCGGTAGAACTGTGCAAAACTCGTGCTTCGGTTAAACAGTTTGATGTTAATCTAACGATGAACTTTTTTAAGTATAGTGTGTGTGTGTGTGTGTGTTTGTATATACCGTTTCTTCTTTTTTGGTGTTGACGCGTATTCTCTTCTCCAGTGTCCATCCGTGCAGGCGCTCTTGTAGGGACAACTGGTACTTCTTCTGGAATTTAGGCGGGTTGGGATCTTCAGTCACCGGGAACACGACGTGTTGTCCAGTTTCAAGATCATAAATCTCTACGGTCCATTTTCTGACATCCTTTTTATCCCTTGCCAGCGTCAACCGATACCTGTCGATTGCCCCTGTTCCGACCTGTTATATAGGAAGTGTGAGAAGGTTGGATCGGGAAAATTCAAAGGAGAGACACACGTATGGCACATATGGTACACATGATGTGCGTGTAATTATCACCTGATGCATCTCCAGAAGATACTCTTCACCATCTGCAGGGAACTTGAAAACCCTGAAAAACACCTCCTTCGTTCCGAGAACTTCCGACGTTTGTAGAGACCGCTGCTTTCTTGATCTTTTCATGGCGGAGCTCTGCTGTTCCAACAATTCAAAACATTGTTATTCAAGAATAAAAGCCCCAGGAAAAAGTTGAATCAAAAACAGCCCTTTTTTGCCAGGTAGATCAAACGAAATTTTGATACATATGAGTAAAAGGAAAACTACAGATAAGAGAAAATCAACGGATGAAAACATTTAATTAATAATCGGAAGACATTATATATATATTCATCCATGTTAGTTCCTCCACTTCCAAGTGCGGTTCCGTGCTGCAAAATTCTGGCTTTTCTGTGAAATCTTTGCAAGAGAAAGAAACACATCGATTTTGCGGAATACAGTGTTTAAAACACCAATTCATAATCACAAGAGAGAGCTGCAGAAGTATTTGTGTTCATGCACTAGTGATGCACACACCAGAAGTCTGATTCAATCACTGATTTTGCCCTTGACACTCGTCCTATATATATATATATAGGCACAGACACATTAATCCTTCATTAATGGCACCAATCATCAGTTTATCAAATGCCATACCTCATTAGGTGACCCGTCTTGTCCCTGATAGAGTTGAATTTCCATTCCATGTGCAGCACTGGACATTTTCTGAATTCGATGGGGTGACTGCAGATAACTGACTAGCTTGGGCTGTGTAAGAAGCCGAGATATCCAAATATGTAAGAAAAAAGCAAGACTTCTTTAATGTCCGCCAAACTATTTGCAGATGAAATTTAGAGCAGGTATATATGCAGGAGAACTGGACGGATGACACCCCATATATATATGTGCATATAGACGGGAATCAAATTGGAGTGCATAAGACCATATTTTGTGTCTTTCCGATATGAACGTCTTAATAGTATGTTTTTACAAAAGGTAATTAATACGACTTGCAAGGTATGAAGATTAATGTGGTTTTTCTCCCTTTTGAATGCTTGCATTACAGATTTCATAAAGACGTCTGCAATTAAAGAGGTGATTTATTATTTGGATTTCTGTAATTCCGTTTTATGTCAAGGAAATTTAGGGTCAGACGACTTATATATATGAAAATCGTCCATGTTTTTCCTATATTTGATGGATAAATCTATCCCTCGGATTTTGTGTTGAAAAGGTATTGCATACACGAGACAAAATATTATCTTGCTTTGTGCTTGTGCGCAATATTAATTATAGCACGTTAAATGTCCGTTTTTTTTTTCTTGGTTTGAATTGGACTGCGGACTATAATTAATCATGTTTAAGGATGAATGATGGTCGGACAAGAATGCAAATATTGGTATTAGATTGACTAATTTCTTACTGTTCACTCTATAACATATGATAATCTATTAGATGACATTGAAAAACCTACTTTTAATTTGTATTATTTAGCTGTTTAATTGTAGGGCAGGCAAGGGCTTGGCTACGTGTTATATATTAGCCAATGTACAATTATACATTATCCGTACTTGAAAGTTTTGATTTATTTATAAATGTTCAAGCAATGAAATATTAATTTTTTAAATATAATTATCCTCATAGAATTCGACTCATCGGATGTATAAGTTTTACGGGACATTTTGAAGTTGGAAAACATGTGACAGTTTAATTTAGATGCTATAATATAAGTAAACTAAGGAGTTTAACGTGTGCAAATACATCGCATTATATTGTTCTAAGAATTTTATGTGTGCAAATATTACACAATATTGTTCTAACATTTTAACGTGTGCAAATATAGGACATGGCTCTATTTGGTATGTGCTACATATGTGCTAATGCTGCACGCTTCAAAAAATGTTGAATCCTATACAGCGCATGGTTTGCGCCATCACAAAGTCATGCTCTATATTTGCACACGTTAAAATAAAGATGTGCTATATTTGCTAAAAGTAAAATTCCACAAAGTCACTTATTTAATAGATCTAAATAGATGCGTAAAATAACTTGCATGCATGCTTTTTGATCTTTAATTTATGTGTGCATGGTATCGCTTTCTTAGATAAGATATACTTCTTGAATTCTCGATATTTTTTCAATAGATATCATAAACTATAAGTTCGTTATTATTGGTATATTTGGTAGATAATTCTGTCCAAGGATAGAACTAAGTAAAATTTTGATGATTCGTGAAAATTTTAATTTATTTGAATTTTTGTATTTATATAAATATAAATAAAGTATATAATAATAATAATTAAAATAAAGTGATAGTATAAGGGACAATAATTGAATTTTGAGAATCTAAATATATGTAAATGCCAGCATACGTGTGAATTTATAGATACGTATTGATTTAATTATTAATAAGTGCAATAGTTGAATTTTAAATATTTGTATATATAAAAAGAGGGAATAACTTAAATTTGAATTTTAAATGAAAATATTTGCAAAGTAAAATATTTAGACTATGTAAGTTTTAATAGAATAAAAAATAATGAAAGTATCAGACAAAACGCATGTTTTCTTTTTGAGTTCACCAAAAAAATTGAAAAGGAGAACTGGTGCAAATATTAATCAACAAAAACAAGTAAAATTCAATAAACACAAGTTCTAATAGAAAAAAATAATAATGTCCAACTTTAGTAATTATTAAATTCATCAACTTGGACGATAATTTTGCGGGAAAACAACAACAACAAACTTCCAACAATTAAATTTAAAAATTTCCATGTCTTGTATCCTCGACTGTTTATTAATAATATTGTCTGCTGCTTCAATCTTTTCTCCCAAAATAAACTCATTCTGATCAGCCATCATAAATCACAACTACATATGGGGTTAAAGATCAAAACAATGAGTCATATAGATATTATTTAGATGAAAGATCAACTAGGGAAGTGCTTATTAGGTGTTCATATGAGGTGTACATCCTTATAAGTTTCAACTCCTTCAGTTTATTGGAGTATAAATGCCGTTGTCTCCACAGGACTGTAAAAACAGAGTATAACAAGTTTTTAGGCATTAATTTTTCATAACTTTCTCCCTATTGCTAAATATTGTTAATAAAAATTTGAAGTATAAAGTCAACAAGTAATTGATATTGAAGTTTCCATGGCACACTAGGTATTGGAGTCGGTGTGTCATTGCTCTGTAGGGGTGATGGCGAGTTAAACTATTCAACTTGAGTTTGTGTCGGAATAGTTGGCTTAAGTTAAATCAAGTTGGGTAAATAATATAAAAGCTTGAGTAGTTCACAAAGTTATAGTCATATCCTTTTTGTTTCACCCTTCGCGGCCATTATGTTACGTTTGGATCAATTTATTGCACCAAAGCTTTAAAATAGGGTGATCAATCATATCTTGAGGGTGTTTGGTGAGTTTATAAACTCTTTAAAATATCTTATAAAATGTTTGGGAGTTTATAATCTCTTAAAAGATGTTTGGTAAGTTTTTTGTTAAACGAACTTATAAACTTTAAAAATAAGGTATTTAGAACTTATAATTTTCTTAAAAATAATTTTGCTTTTCCTAACTTATTTTAAGGCATCCTGTAAATTTTTTCATTTTGTGTATAGAAAATGACATAAATATTCTTAATTATACTATCTTAAATATTTAGTTCATTTTTATCATTGTTACACTAATAATTATAATCATCTATAATTATAAATTTTAATAAAATTTTAAATGATGATCTTATTATTTTTATTCAAACACCTTTTAGCTTATTTATAAAATAAAATTCATGATCTTATAAGCATATTAGCATTAAAAACATCTTAAAGCTTGTGATTTTGAGGTATACGATTTTACAAGCTTATAATCTTAATGTATATGATTTAATAAGCTTTTAGAAATAAACTTAGCAAAATACTCTCTTAGTCTACACAAGAAAACACTTGAGAGGCCGCACGAGGAGTGAAACTCGTGCAAGTGTTTGAAGAGAACCAATCAAAAAAAAAAAAAAAACTTATAAGATTATATAATTTATAAGATATTTTTAGAACTTATAAACTATAGTCTTATGTTTAAAATAAGCTAATAAAGTGTTTGGTAAGGTAATGTTATAAAATTTTATTAGAATATATAATTATAATTAATTATATTGTTTTTGGTGTAATAATGATTCAAACAAATTAGATATCATAAATATAATATAATTAAAGAAATTTATGTCATTTTGAATATATATATATATATATATACATATATATACAATAAAGTAACTTATAATATGTTTGAAAATAAATTGGGAAAAGTCAATTTATTTTTAAGGAGCTTGTAAGCTCAAAGTATTTTATTTTATAAGCTTATAATCTTTTGCATGAAAAAATTTACTAAATATTTTTGAATTGCTTATAAGTTACTAAACATCTTATAAGATATTTAGACGAGTTTATAAACTCACCTAAACACCCTCTAATCTGAGTGTTTGTAGAAAATTAGTTTAGTGTAGATGTTACATTGCACAAGGGCTTGCACGGTTTGAGTTGGGAAAAATGTGGGAATGCAATTAAAAGGGTGTTTAAATAAGTTTACAAGCTACTCAACAGTGTATAATGAAATTTTTGATAAAATAGCTTATGAGATTAAAAAATAATATCTTTAAAACTTATAAATTCCTTTAAAATAAGTTTACTCTTTTTAATATATTTTAAAATATCTTCTAAATTACTTCATTTTGTATATTAAAAACTACAAAAATATTCATAATTACATAGTATTAATTTATTTTAGTTGTTATTACACAACAATATAATCATGTATAATTATAAATTTTAAGAAAAATTTATAAGATTATCTTATAATTTTTATTTAAACACTTTATAATGTTGCTTATAATTTAAAAACATCTTATAAATTACATAATTTTATAAGTTTTTAAAAATAAATTTAACCAAATATCCTTTAACTGGAAGGAAAATTGGACCAACTCAAATATTAGTCTTCAAAATCAATCTTCTAGAGATTATTAAACAGGTGCAAAGTGACAAAGGCACCTCATTAAAAGTTTTAATAAAAGGTGTATTATTTAATATTTAATTAATATAATCTCTTTAATTGTATGTAATCGTATATGAGTAAACAGATGTTATACAAAGTATGGTAAAGTGAGGGCTGTTAAATATATGAAATATGGGAAAGATGTTTTGAATTTTGAATGCTGTGTGTAAATGCCATAAATGAGAGGACACAAGAAAACAAGGGCTATGTTTATTTTTTTTTCCCACATATTTTTTCTCACTTATGAGATATGATTTTAAACAAGAGAAAAAAGTGATGAATCTTTTTTTCGACACATTTTGATTATTATACTACTTTAACAACTTTATTTCTTCTCTCTTTTACTTTTTTGTGCAAATTTAAAAAATACACTAAAAAACTTACATCAAAATTTGTAGACAAACATAATTAATTTTGGACATTGAGATTATCTTAATAGGTGAGGATTGCGTCAAAAGGACATGTGTATTTAGATTCATGCAATTTTGCTTTTCAAGAAAAAATCAAAAAATGTCTCATTCAAATAGTAACGGATGCTAATTACCATGTATAAATCATCACAATGATGTGCATAAAAAAAGGGCATTTATGGCCGGGTTTAATTAATATAATTTTGACACAGTAATTATAAGTACTAGTTACACGAGTATATTCAATGTGTGTGCATGTTAATTCAAAGTATATTAGTTTATCACATCTGTAATTCTATTTTTGTTATGTAAGTATGTAGAAATAATATATGTGTTTACATATATATATATATTTATATCTTATTTTATAATTTATCATTTAGCAAATATTACATAGTATGTGCACGTACATAAAGTTTTATTAATAATAATGATAAAATATGAAATATCATATCTTAAAAATTTTAATAATTTATATTTTTAAAATTTTCAGTAACAAAAATGAATTATCAAAAATTAAAATTATATTGATACAATTTATAAAATGAGAGATAAAACAAATTGAGGAGATAACAAAATAATACGTAAAAAATAAAAGCGAAAATATAAAAAAGAGTTGAAAGAAAGAGAAATAAAGAAGGAAGAGAAGTTAGTAAATTAACATTTGAACCAAAAAGCTAATTATTGTCCACCTTTTACACTTAATATATGGTACTAGTGGTTAGAGGCACGTCAGTGTGTATAGTTATATAAATAAGTTGATAATATTTTTAAATATAAATTTTTTGTCATTGATAATAAAAAAGAAAGAGAAAGATATTTAAAAATAATTAGAATGCATTAAATTTGAGATAGAAAATTAAAAATATGGTAAATTAAAATTAGAAGAAGAAAATGAAATAAATAAAACTTGAAGTAAAGGAAGTAAAATGTAAGCATATGAAGAATTAAAGGTATTATTAGTAGTATAATATTATGTGACAAAAAAGTGGCAAATATCTTTAATATATAGTATGGATAGATACAGTATATCATTTATACAAAGAAAATATCATTGACAATACAATACTTTGCACAACAAAAGAATTTTTTTTTTTTAATTATGAAGTATTACACGCGTTGTACTTATATATTTATATATCAAGTTGAATAAAGTACTTATTAACTCTATGACTATAACAGTATCTTCATAATTTTACCACATATTTATATGTATTAATTACAACTGCATTCAAGTGTGATGCTATCATTTATGAATAGGAAGATCTAGTGGGTCAACATTGTATTTTTTTTCTTTTCTTTTTTTTAAATTAAAGGGACACGATATAATTAGTAGTGATAATTGTATACTCTTGTTTATTAAAAATTAATTAACTTTATTAAGTATAATAAAAACTTATTATATATTTTGAGAATTTTAGTACTAAAAACAAAACTATTTATAAATTAAAATTATATTTAAAAGTTTTATAAAAGAGACAAATAGGAAATAAGAGGACAGAGTAAAGATGAAGAAAAAAAAATCTGATTTTTATCGGGAGAAGAAAGAAACATGTTTAAAAATTAAGATTAAAGAGAGAAGAAGGGAAAATAAAGAAAACATCAATAATTCAGTAATTTAACATTAATGCCAAAAGTCAGTCAACATAAATTTCTCACTTAATAATACAGCACAGGAAATATAGATATAGCTAGATAGTATAAACCAAGAGTGATTTTGTAAATTCACATAATGCAAGCAAAGTACTACAAACTCTTAATAAAACTCGTGGGTGATATACACTCGTTGTTGTGAATAAAAAAGTAAAACACACATAAGTACATAAATCATATAATAAATGTAATAATAAATTAAGTAATTATTAGAACATTATCAAAATTTAAAATAAAGAGAATTGATTCTAAAAGAAACAGTGTTCATACCATCGGACCTAAGCCAAGTGAATATCCCTACACTGCCAATTATATGATGCATCTCATCTGCAATTGCCTGATAGAGGGAATGGGAACTAAATTCGAGAACAAAAAGGATCCAAAGAATTACTTTAACAAATCATGCCTATAGGGTGCCAAAGGTTTTGTGGGATAGTAGATTATATACAAGAGTGTAGCGTGCTTGCAACACCGAGTTTAGAGTTTAGAGTTTAGAGTTTAGAATTTAGAGTTTAGGGTCTATTAATTTCATAAGCACTTTTAGTATTACAATATTGGCCAAAAAAACACTCAGTAGAGTGAGTATAGGTAAATATTCTTACAAAACATACAAATGTTAAAAGAGTATTTTCAACACGTGAGATGTTATTTCATTAAAGTTGGTGCAATTTGCCAATAAATTTTACTCAAGTAATCCAATGTGGATTTATTGAACTGCTGGAGTATGTCGATAGACAAATAAAGAAAACATACTTTCTACAATTCCATATGCAGATATCAATTCTATTTATTGTATAGAACCTTGTATCAACAACATTTTAATGCATGTTAAACGTCTCTCATCCTCATCACCATTGCTAATTACTTGGAACTTAATCTATTCATCGAGTTATGATAGTAGTTGTTGATTAACAATTCTATTTATTTCTCAAACAAATATATCTTTTTTTTTATAACATTTGAGTTAACATAAAAGTAGAATACTTCGTCTTTTCATAATTCTCTCAAATTCAAAAAAAAAGTCTCTATTAAAGTTTTAAAAAAAGGATTAAATGGTACAAAACATGCAAACATCAACTAAAAATAATAGTGGCCCGATTAATTTGATATACATCTCACTGTAACAGGCTTAAATTATATACTCCCTGACCTAAAATGTAAAAATCGATCATATGGTATAAATAGAAAATAGAGCTGACAAAGGAGACCAAATATACACCATATATGCAATTGTCTTCATCGTCATTGATTTCATCAATGACTATTCATGCTTGGAGTAGTGGATGGACTTCATAATCCTAGAATTGAAATGCCATGATGTGACTTGTGTTGAGAAAAACACATTCTACTATCGATTTTTCTTGAATTTGATAAAGGATCACTGAGTGGCGCGAATGACTGGTGTTAGGTAGGTTTTTGAATTTGGTTTTCAATTGGGAGAGAAAATGATAGCATCACACTTGTATGCAGTATTATAATTAAATAATAAGTAATTATATATATATATATATATATTTTTAAATTTAAATTTAAAAAAAATTAAATAATATGTTTCAATTTGATGAAAGAGACTGAAATATGGCTTCCAACGGAGCCCTTACACCAAATTCCTGCTTTCAAAAATACATCCTTGCGATAGTCTAATTCTTGTCTATCTCATTTATGCTAACTAAAAGGAAAAATATAAATTCAAGCATATAGTACATCAACATATCTCTATTTATCTCTTTTTTTATTTATTTTTACACTATTTCTAAATTTTCGTGTCAAATTTTCATCCTCCTAAATATGGATCCAAACATAGAATCAACTCCTCACAGATACAAATATGTTTTTCTGGAAAACTTTTTCATGGTGGGCTTTGGAGCTGCACACATCACTAGCTTACCCTTATTTTTAAACTAAATTTTAGTATCATTATTGGTATGAAAAATCAAGAATAATGTCAGATAAAAAAATATTATTCTATTAAATAATATATTTAAAAATATAAAGTTTCATAAGCGACAAAATGAAAATGGCATCCAAACATAGGCTAAACTTTCTCAAGATTAAACTCCAAACCTCATAAATGTGCAAGTATGATACTAAATGTTGCCTCAAATACATCAAACCATGTAACGTAATGATCTCTTTGATGCACTAAACCTTGCTATTTTATTTGAGTTCAGGTTTAAATCTGACAAGAATCGTATTCTACAATTAGCAATTCATATATACCCCTGATCATTTATGTCGAAACGGGTAATGATCTAAGGATTTGGCACTATTTTTCGCCCTACCCTCTTATTTGTCACTCACCTACTGAAATGTTTTTTATTTAATCTAAACATTTGCATCATTTTTTACAAACAAATCGTACAAAAGTATTTTATTCAACCATTATATTACATCATTCTTACAAATATATTTTTATCACATCAAAAAATTAAACTCCTATACATTATCTTAAAAACATTCGCCATCAGATTTTTCTCCACATTCATTTAGTCAACCTAAACCAATTATTGTTTATCCTCAAAAATGTAATATCGTCAAATTTTTTAAACGATCAAAACCGAGCATTTAAAGTTCGAAACCCCAACGGTGTTTCTGCACAGACGAGAGGCCTACGCCATTCTTTATTTTACATCTCAGTATTGTTTCTTCACCAGTTTGTGCTTGTGCGTCTAGAGATCCTTGCTCTCATGGAGACTAAAGCCGAAAACTCCAGGGTAGCAGCGACTCATGGAGAAATCCTAACTCTTGGAGTTTAAAAAATTAGCACGCTTCTACAGCTTGCAGGCTCTTATCTTCATTGTTATCATGCGGGTCTTTAGTGAGTTAAAACAGAGCCTTATCAGACATCATGATTGTGGTGCTCCTATGTCACAAGTTTGAAGCTTCCATACTTTTCTAGCTTGCACTTGAGTTACATTTGTTCAATTAGCTTCTAGCTCTGTTAGTTATTTATTCTTTGTTGAAGAAAATAACAATATTTTACTATGAGATCTACCTAGATAAATGCTACGATCTATTAGAACATAAAAGGAATGGAAGATTCTCTTGGAGGGACAAGCCGTGAATCTTATGGTTGCTTGCTTGGTATATCACTTGCATGTTTCTGTTCATCCAGTTGGCTTGGCAGCTAGGTCTTGCCATGTTTCTAATTTCACGTACTCAGCCAATTAGTATGTCAAATCAAAAGTGAAAAGTTTACATGGAGGCAAAGAAGCTTCAAGCACGGCTGGAGTCTAAAGCAAAAGGGGCTTTCATGTTCAAGCATGGAAGTTCCAAACCTGCGCTTATTGTTAAGAAAGGTTGCAAAGTATCTATCGTGATGCTCTTGGTCGGTTCATTTATATTTTACTAACTTTAAGTCATTTCTCGGGATTTACAGACATATTCTTTCTTGATGACCACTCACAAATATGATTGTCCGATATCACCTGGCATTTATTGAATGCATTCTCCTTTAGTTGTCGGTTCTCCCTATTCATTAGGTATCTTATGTTTTTGTTACAGCATGCATCACACCCTAAGCATGTTCTCTTTGAGTATGTTTGGTTTTAAGAGTTTAGATTGAAAAGGAAAATAACAGAAAAAGAAAAAGAAAAAGAAAATAAAAGAAATTTAAAATTCTATATCATGTTTGGTTAAAAGGATTTCAATGAGAAAAAAAAATTAAGAAAAAAGAAATAAAATCAAACAAAAACTCAAAAATAATTTTTTTTTATAATTTGGAAAAAATAAACAAATAAATAGTGAAATTTTTTGAAAAAGGAATAAAAGTGAAAATATTTTTTTCTATTTTTCTCATCATTTTATAAGAAAAATAATTTTTCTTTCATTAAACTATAATTTCTCTCTGATTTTCTATTTCATAAGATTTTCTTTTTTAACCAAACAAATAAAAATTATTTTTCTTAACATTTTCTTTTCTTTTACCCTCCAAATTTCAAGAGCCAAACATAGTGTTTGTTTCTAATTTGGTTGTCCACCCGGGCCAATGTTTGTTGTACCAACAGCGTTAAAATATGACTCCTGCAATTTCGAATTTTACGCGGGAAAATTTGTTTGCTAATTCAATTTGAAGAATCAAGTTAAGAACACGGGACAAAATCACAATTATGGGGCAGTAAACCTCAGGAAAGACTGATGAGTTGTTTATATTATTGCTTTCATTTATATTTAAATTATTAAGCCTCGACCATTTAGAACAACTACTTTTTGGTTTTTTTACTAAATATAACTCTACTGTCTTAATTAGTTAATAAGTACAATTAATTTATCATATTTCCATAATTATCATATACCAAGGCTCTTCACGCATGTTATATAATGATAAATTAATAAACCATCGTAACAATCATACCCCATCAATCAAATCCATTGTATAATGCATGTATAATACATCAAGTTTCCCACAGTAACAACAAGAACATTTGTCCGTATATACAAACGTGCTCCAAATACATTCTGAAACTCCAGCATTACCACTTTATTACGACCAGATTTATTGCAATATCATACAGGAAGATGGTGATCATCTACTGGGAGCCTTTTGGTAAGTAAAATACGTACTCTTATCTTACAACATAATAGTAGAACTTTTCTTTTGCTGCCACCTCACATCTGCTTCAGTGCCGAATTCATTTGCAGTTGTACGGATTGCAGGTGCAGTTAGCTCCACACTCGCAGCCATTTTCTGCGGCAGCAACCACCGTCTCTGACCCCTCTGAGTATCTGCGTAGCACGAAACCACAAAAATTGAATAAAGTGTCTATTTCCCGAACAAAATAAAAAAATGGGAAAAATAACACAAGGAGTCGAAATAGATACATACGTCAATTGAGGAGCAATGCCAACGACGAGAGTTTCGGCGGCGCCGCCGGCAACTTCTGAATAGCTTATGTCCGGGTACATCTTGCACCTGCACAACTCATCAAGTTAGTAATCGCCACCAAATATTAATTATAAAAACCACAATCAACAAGCGTCCAGGTGAAGGAAAACACTTCGTTTTAAGATTGAATAATTGGGAAAGCAGAAAGGAGGAGAAAAGAAAAGCAAACGGAATGAATTTTTAACCTTCCGCCGCCGTGGCCGCAGTTCCCTCCGCAGCAGGACATATTCTTTATTATTCTCTAGAGAAAAAGGGGAAGCTCAAAGTAAGTAACAATATCCAACACTCCACAGAATGCTCTTACCGCAGAGCTGCCGCCATGGCACTATTTATAGAGAGCAAGGGGGCCAGAGTAGTGGGAATCATCCGTACACGTGGCGTGATCTGGTGAAGCGGGTCGCCCCTCCTTCTCAGCCCGTCGTTTTGTGTTTTATATTTCCGTCGAACATTATGAGAACATTACGAAACGGGATCATCGAAAGTTCGTGAATTTCTGGAACTGCCATGAGGTCACGTGCAACTTGACATTACATTTATCTAAATTTACAAATCTAATTGAAAAAGTTATTTTATCTCAACCTATAACCTCATATCAGTAGGTTACTTAGTCTAATTTTTTACATCATGTATTTCATTTATAACTCCGTGAATAAAATTTGTTCCTGCACTACCATTTGATCTCCAAACACAGCGTGTCACATATTCTAAAATTTTATAATTTAACATATCTAGAACAATTTAAAAAACAAAAATGTTAGTATTATTTGTTCACATTTGGAATATTTTGAAAATTTTTAGAAAATATTTTAAAATAAATTTTAGTAAAAATATCAAATTTTTTTTAAAAATATTTTATTTATAAAGCAGTCGTGGTGAATTACAGATAAATCACTTATTTGATATTAATTTTGTGATTCACTTACGGTAACGTCCTTTGGTCTCCCATTGAGTCAGAATGGTTTTTCGTGTCAAAAGGTCCACAGGTTTGGAAAATCCAACGGCATGGCAATTCTAGAAAATTCACAAACTTTCGATGATCCCGTTTCATAATGTCCTCATAATGTTCCACGCAAACGTAAAAGATCGCCGGATCACGCCACGTATACGGATGATTCCGCCACTCTCCCCCGCTTGTTCGCTATAAATCGTGCCATGGCAGCAGCTCCGCGGTAAGAGCATTCTGAAGAGTGTCGGACATTGATACTTACCTCGAGCTTTCCCCCTTTTTCTCCAGAGAATAATCAAGAATATGCCCTGCTGCGGAGGGAACTGGGACCACGGCTGTGGCCACGGCTGGGGCCACTGCTGCGGAGCGTTAAAAATTCATTCAGTTTGCTTTTCTTTTCTCCTTCTTTCTGCTTTCCCAATTATTGAATCTGAAAACAAAGTGTTCTTTTTTTTTTCATCTAGACGCTTGTCGATTGTGGTTTTTAATTAATCTTTGGTCGAGATTACTAACTTGATGATTTGTGCAGGTGCAAAATGTACCCAGACATATGGTATTCGGAAGTTGCCGGCGGTGCCGCAGAAACGCTTGTCATCGGCATTGCTTCTCAAATGACGTATGTGTGTGTTTCAACTCCTTGCTTTATTTTACTTTTTTTTTTTTTTTTTTTTTGGTCGGCAAATAGACACTTCATTCAATTTTGGTGGCTTCGCGCTACGCAGATGCTCAGAGGTGTCAGAGACGGTGGTTGCCGCTGCAGAAAATGGATGCAAGTGTGTAGCTAACTGCGAATGAATGGGCTCTGAAGCTGATGTGGGGTGGCAGCAGATGATAAGTTCTACTATTACGTTGTAAGATAAGAGTATGTATTTTACTTACCAAAAGGCTACCAGTAGATGATCATCATCTTCCTGTATGATATTGCAATAAATCTGGTCGTAATAAAGTGGTAATGCTGGAGTTTCAGATTGTATTTGGAGAATGTTCGTATATACGGATGGATGTTCACGTTGTTGCTGTGGAAAACTTGATTTATTATACATGCATTGGACTATGGATTTGATTGATGGCTTATGATTGTTACGATGTTTTAGCCAACTAATCCCAAGCTATTTGTTTTCTAAATTTTTTAATCTAAAAGTGCATACTTAATCATAATATATTGTAAATTTAATCTTTTTTTTTCTTTTATTTTTACACAATTAAAAAAAATACATCCGTTACATACTTAAACATAAAACATACACTGCAACACAGCAGGAGGTTAATAATTGCGATTTATGATCGCAAAGGCAAGCGATTATCGGAGCGTGGCTTATACTATATAATCTACACGTATGGGCAAAAATTGGAAAAGAAATTAATTTATTAAGAGAATAAAATTTTAGTGATAATTAATAAAAATTAGCTGGTATTTATTAATTTATCATTATATAACATGCGTGAAGAGCTTTGGTAAATGATAATTATGGAAATATTATAAATTAATTGTACTTATTAACTAATTAAGACACTAGAGTTATATTTAGTAAAAAAACCAAAAAGAAGTTGTTCTAAATGGTAGAAGTTTAATAATTTAAATATAAACAACTCATTAGTGTTTCTTGAGGTTTACTGCCCCATAATTGTGATGTCCTGTGTTCTTAACTTGATTCTTCAAATTGAATTAGAAAACAAAATTTCCCGCGTAAAATTGGAAATTGCATGAATCATTTTTGAACGCTGTTGGTACAACAAACATTGGCCCAGGCCTTGGTCGACAACCAAATTAGAAACAAACACTATGTTTGATTCTTGGAGTTCGGAGAGTAAAAGAATAGAAAATGTTAAGAAAATTAATTTTAATTGTTTGATTAAATAAAAAATCTTATGAAATAGAAAATTAGAGAGAAATTATAGTTTAACAAAGGAAATTTTAATTTTCTTTCAAAATGGTGAGTAATATAAATGAAAGCAATAATATAAACAACTCATTAGTGTTTCTTGAGGTTTACAGTCCCATAATTGTGATGTTGTCCCGTGTTCTTAACTTGATCCTTCAACTTGAATTAGAAAACAAATTTCCCTGCGTAAAATTCGTAATTGCAAGAATCATGTTTTAACGCTGCTGGTACAACAAACATTGGCCCAGGTGGACAACCAAATTAAAAACAAACACTATGTTTGACTCTTGGAATTTGGGGAGTAAAAGAAAAGAAAATATTAAGAAAAATGATTTTAATTATTTGGTTATTAAATCATAACTAATCTTTTTCGCTTCTTAAATTCTACCGTCTCTAAGTTTGCTCATTGATTCTGAAATAAGTATACGAGGTACATGTAGAAACAATTTAAGTTAGAGCTAGAGAGGAAGAAGAAAAGAAATAAGGGATTGAGAAGAAAAGAACAAAAAAGAGAGGAGAAAGGAAAGGAAAATAAAAAGTGTACGTTAGCTTTATGTGAGAGGTCTGAGACTAGCACTAAATTCTAAGAAGTCTCTTGTACTTTTAATGTACAAAGAGACATATTATATATCTGATGATGTCACATCTTTCCTCTCCTTTGTTGTAGTGTTTGTGTTGTAAGAATATGCTGATGTGTTTCTAAAGGTGATTTTCAATGGATTACTGTCAATTTGAGGGATAGAACAACAGATAAATTTTGTTCCAGTAGCATCCATACCAATCAAGCTAGCTTATAGAACCAACTTAGAAGAAATTCGAAATATCCAGATACAAGTAAATGAGCTGATGAATAAATGTTGGGTTCAAGAAAATATGAGCTTATATGTCATTCCAGCACTGCTTGTGCCAAATAAAGTCGAACAATAGCACATATACATAGATTGTAGAATTGTTAATGCTATTACGATAAAGTATCACCATCTCATGCATCGTTTAGATGATTCACTTGATGAGTTACATGGTGTTTCTATATTTTATGAAATGGATTTTAAAAGTTGGTGTAATCAAACTAGAATACGTGAGGGGAGGAGTTGAAAATAGCTTTTAAAATAAAATTTAAATTATATGAATGACTTATGATGGCATTTGAACTTGCTAATACTCCTAGTACATTCATGCGTTATGATTCTGATTGCATCAACTACAGATATAACAATATTCATTTTTTAAATGCAATACTTGTTCATATTTAAACCCAATAATTTTTAAACAATAAAATCTAACTAAATGAAGCACAAATTACACTTAAAACTAGCAAAAATTTAATTTAAATTAGAAAAAATAAACTCTAAATTGTAGAGTCATCGTGATGTACAAAAAATTTCACTAACGTACATGTATTTAACTTTTAATGAAAGTAAACTTTAATTTAGTGTGATAAATTTCTCTAATTAAAATCTAACCTAAATAAATTTAAACACAAAAATAAAAACTGCAAAAAAATTAATCACCATGTAATTTGTTTAATTAAAATAAATCAAATATCAAGTATTTCTTAATAAAAATTTATAAAATTTAAAATTTTGGCCAAAATTAGTTAATATATTAGAAACCATGCCCCGCTAATCACTCGCGTTAGCCGCTTGCCGTGTTGCCCAAAAGTGAAAAGAACCAATCCGCAAGGAAGTGCAGTTGTTGGATGGGTGGGACGCGTTAAGCTGGCTAAAGCAATCGTGACAATCATAACCCATCAATCAATCCGTTGGATAATACATCAAGGTTGCCCACAGCAATAATATGAACATACGTCCGTATATACAAATAACCTCCAAATACCATACGTGCCACCATCTGAAACTACAGCATTACCACTTTATTACATATGGGGACTAGACAGATTTATTGCATTATCAGGTGGGAAGATGGCGTAGCCTTTTGGAAAGTAAATACATGCTCTAATCTTACAATATAATACAAGAAATTATCTCCTCACATCTGCTTCAAAGCCCAATTCATTTGCAGTTGCACGGATTGCAGGTGCAGTTAGCGCCACACTTGCATCCATTTTCTGCGGCGTAAACCAGCGTCTCTGACACCTCTGCGCATCTGCGCAGCACCAAACCACCAAAATTGAATAAAGTGCCTATTTTCCGACCAATTTTTTTTTTTTTAGAAGGAAAAATAAAGCAATGGCTTGAAATAGATACATACGCGTTTTGAGGAGCCACGCCGAGGACGAGGGCGCCGGCGCCGGCGACTTCAGAGTAGCTTAAGTCCGGGTACATCTTACACCTGCACGAATCATCAAGTTAGTAATCGCCGCCAAAGATTAATTAAAAACCACAATCAACCAGCGTCTAGATGAAGAAGAAAATACTTATATTTTCAGATTCAATAATTGGGAACGCCGGAAGGAGGAAAAAACAAGAGCAAGCTAAAAGAATTATTTACCCTTTGCAGTCGCTGCCGCAGCTGCAGCCAGGGCCACAGCCACAGTTTCCCCCGCAGCAGGACATCTTCTTGATTACTCTCCAGAGAAAACTCGAACGAACTTACAATATCCGACACTGCAGAGAACGCTCGCCATGGCCCAATTTATAGCGAGCAAGGGAGCGAGAGTGGTGGAAATCATCCGTACACGTGGCGTGATCTGGTGAAGCTGGTGGCCGTTCCATCTCGGCCCATCGTTTTCTTTTTTTGTGTTGTGCTAACCGAAAGTTTGTGAATTTTCGGCTATATTTGGAGAGGGATTTGTTTTGGGAGCAAAAATTATCTTGGATGTACAGTATATTTAATTATAAAATTTTAATAAGATAAAAATATAAATTTATTTCAATATATAAATAAAATATATAAAAATAATAATTATTTTATAAGTTATAAATAAATAAATATATATATATATTCTAGTACATGCATAATATATATAATTATTAATTTAAATGTAAATAAATATATATAATGATTAAAAATAATTAATTAATTATATATAAAAAATTAAATTTAAATTTAAATAAAAATTTGATGAGTAGCACGTTCGTAAGTACGAAGTTGATAAATTGCGGAAGGATTCGAAGTAGGGTTCCCAACATAGCTGTCCAAAATTGCCATGCTGTTCGATTTTGGCAACCTCTCGACCGTAGATTCTTTGGTGAAAAATGTTTACAATTTCATAATCATTTTTACTATGTTATCTAGTATCAGCCGTGATTATTCTATTGCATTCTTAATTTGATCTTCTTTTCATTTTTATAACATTTTTAACTTATTTATTCCTCTCTTTTTTTAATATATAAAAAGGCATCAATACAATTTTATGTTCATTATGTACTCTAATTTCTAGTGTTTACGTTTCATGACTTTTGTTTCTATACTTTGTTAATTCTTTTTGTCTTCTCACATTTTTTTCTCTTTTTCAGCTATTTTCTCTTTGTCTCATGTTTATTTTCTTTATTATTTTTCATATGCTTTTAATTGTGAATAATTTTAAGGGCGAAATATTACTCTCAATTGTTTACCATTAAATTTGAGTCAAAAAACTGAGCACATAGATTTTCTAAATTAAATATTGTTTTTTAAAAGTTGTACTACGTTCAGAGAATGAAATTAAATAATCAAGTAATTATTTTCTTATTAAAATTAACAATTCATTTAAAATAGTAACATGCCGTCATTAAATGAAAATATGAAAAGTTCTTAGTTTTGGACAATTAATCTTAAATTATATGTCATCTCAAGATCAGTGATTAAATGACGCAGAAGGTGTTGAGTGTTTGAATGGAATTGTAATTGATAATTAAATATGAATATCATTGGGTGTTCATTGCGAACCACAGGCAACAAAAAATGCAAAGCGATGTGGTATTCAAAAGGCTTGAAGAGAAGAAAAGATTATTATATATCTATTTGTAATTTTTCAGGTAATTAAGAGATAATAAAAACCCAATAAATTAATATTAGATTATTTTTTACTTGTTACGGACAAATTAATTATGGTTTCAATCCCCGGTTTATCAAACGCATACTTGTTCGATTTTATGAGTCAACCCCGGTAATATTATTTTGATTGAGAATAGAAAATTACTAAAATAGGTATTTAGCTGGAGAATTTGATTAGGATTCTAGGGTTACTTTTGACATTCAATTAACATGACCAAATTCGGCTTCCTTCATTCTTAAATAGTAGAGATATATAATGGCTGAGCACCCTTCAAAATTGTTTTGGTTGTCAAAAGTTTAATTACAAAAATAGACTTAGTTTTCTAATGTAGATTAACAAAAAAAGGGTATAATTAGTAAACATAGACCCTTTAAAGAAACTGTCAAAAAAGCCCGCCCTTCAATAATTTAATTAAAACCGTAAAGAATCTGCTATTTGTCTTTGTAGGAATCATCCTTTTTAGTGTGGATTTATAAGGTCTTTTCATGGATTGAGTTACCTTTGCTTATAAGTAAGCGTTAAATGTCATTAGTTGTTTTCTTAAAGTAATTTTATTTTTCTTTCAAGTATCATTTCTTTATGCCCATCAGATGACTCACAAATTAGAAACATATGAGGTCTTCAAGCTCTTAGACACGAAATAAAACGACAAGAAAGAGAATAAATCCTCCCATAGTTTTTATTGTTTCCCTCTTTGAATTCAGGCAAAAATAAATATTAATATGTTTTTTCTTGAAAACTTTTTGATGGAAGGCTTTGGAGGTACACGCATCACTTGCTTACCGTTATTTTTTAAACTAAATTTTAGTATCATTATTGGCATGAAAAATTAAGAATAATGTCAGATAAAAAAAAAATATTATTCTGTTAATTATTATATTTAAAAGTATAAATTTTCATCAGTGAAAAAAATGAAAATGGCATCCAAACATAGCCTAGACTTTCTCGAGATTCAACTCCAAGCTCATAACTGAGCAAATATGATACTAAATGTCGCCTAAAATACATCAAACCATGTAATATAGTGACCTCTTTGATGCACTTAATTTAACCCAAAGATCCAAATTTAACTCTATTGAGATCTTCACCAGTTTGTGCTTGTGCGTCTAAAGATCCTTGCCCTCACGGAGACTAAAGCCGAGAATTCCGGGGCGGCAGCGACTCATGCAGAAATCCTAGCTCTTGGAGCTTAAAAAATTAGCATGCTTCTACGGTTTGCAGGCTTTATCTTCATTGTTAACATGAAGGTCTTAGGTGAGTTAAAACAGAGACATCACGATTGTGGGGCTCCTATATCGCAAGTTTGAAGCTTCCATACTTTTCTGCTCGCACTGGAGTTACATTTGTTCAGTTAGCTTGGGGCTCTGTTAGTTCTTTATTCTTTGTTGAAGAAAATAACAATATCTTACTATGAGATCTAACTGGATAAATGCTACGATCTATTACAACTGGCGTGATCAAAGATCGCGTCAGAAACAACAGTTTAATCGAACTCGAATTTGAAATTCTCAGGGACGCGAATCGAGCGAAGAACGCCGACGCAACGTGATAAGATTGGATTGAACCCGATGGAACAACTACAATCAGCACACCGAATACTGATTGATACGTTACAAATCACACAAACCAATCCGAAATAACTTGATTTGGGATAGAAATTCATGAGAAATTGAAAGGCACAATTTCAGGGAATTAAAAAGAAACTTGAATTAATTAAGAATTCTCTGTATACATTGTCTGTATCTATTGAATAACAAACTACTATTTATATTAAATATTATCAAACTCTAACCTAAAAATCCATATAGCCCAATTTATTAATAAAGCACATTTACAATAAAGTTAAAATTAATAAATATTAAAATAAATTTCGACGGGTCTTGAGATCGGATCATACCCCTCCTCTTGAAGACGAATTGTCCTCAATTCGAATTTATGTCCTCCTAGGTCAAACACGAATTTCTGGCAGCTCATTAACTCCTCGCCGTCTTGCTGAAATTTCAGCTTCATCTTTTCATGAGCGCAACACAGAAATATCAGCAACAAACCATATAAGAGAAGAAAAAACACTGACAACTCGTCCGGATATGTATATGTAGCCTCTACAGATAAAAATATCTTCAACTTTGGTGTAGTGCAATTAGACAAGGCATTTGCTAAATGGTCAAATGGATCAATGTACACTTGGCTCTATATAAGTCTAATCTCTCATTCTTTTACTTGTTCGTTATTCTTGTGGCTGTTCTCAACTTTCACTTTAATTTTTATGACTTCTTCCATCTCAACTCTATCCTTTTCAAATTCTACTGATTCTGTTATTTTTTTCCGTTCACTTTTCTTCTCAATTTCTAGATGTGTGCTACTGCTGCCATTATCTTCATATTGTACTTCCTCCGATGGCATTTTCTTTGCAATCCTCACTTCAGTCAAAAATGACATATCTATGGATAGGACTTTCTTCTCTCCCATAATTTTGCTAATCCCAATATGAGTATCAACTTTCTCATTTCGACATTCACTCATACTATGCCCACATTGAAAGCAATTAAGACACACCTAAATTTGACTTTTAATATGAGAACCGGATACCTTAGATGTCTCGTCGTACTCATCCATATTCGCTCCATAATCTCTGATATTATAATGCCTTGACAGTGTATATTTATTTCTTATCTCCTCGTAGTCTTGTCGATCTTGCCTCACTGGCATGATATGATGTCCATGTCTGTCCCTAGCTCGAGCTATGCCTGGCACAAGACTGCCTTTGCATCCAGGTGGCCTAGACAGTGAATCGTTTCTTTCTAGGGTTGCGGCTTGGGACGCTTCTATACGCCCTAACTGGTTTTATATATCTGTCATCCTGTCTGTATGCCCTTCATACTCTTAGTAAGCTTTCTCAGTTCACCATTGAGAGACTCAAATAAGAACTTAGTCTCGTCAGAGCTATTGCCCGGTTTTGAATACTGGCTGGCCATCACAATATTACATCAACACAGACGGCCCAGCCCAACAACAGCTCCTGGTCTAGCCCAATCTCTTTGGCCTAAATACGTCTTTGGCCTAGCGGCAATCTGGCCTAAAGCAGTTTCAGCCCAATCAACTCCAGCCTAACTAAATTTCTTTCTTTTTTTCTTCTGCCCGACTTTGGCCCAATCGGCAACTTGGCCCAAAATTTTCTCCGGCCCAAATCAATCCTCGGCCCAACTGACAATTTTTTTTTAATATTCACGTGGGCGGCGGCGACTATGATGAAAAAGCTGATTTCGCTGACGTATGTCTGCGGAAATGGCTGGTGTCGACTGCCCAGGTGTTGGAGAGCCCTAGGCGGCCCTTAGCGGCAGTGATGGGGGTGAAATCGGCGAAATCGGGGCAAATTTCTTCAGGTGGCGATCGCGCGGTTCGCGGCCGATCCGCTCCTCCTCCGGTGGCGATTCAGCGTGGGAAGAGATGGGCTCGCGGCGGTGGTGCAGTTGGTGGGAGTTTTGGCCGTGGATCAGCTGCGGTGGCAGCGGAATTGCGGTTGCAAGCGGCGGCGGCGCGGCGCATCAGATTTCCCCCTTTTTTTTGATTTTTTTGACTTTTTTTTTTTTAAACTTTGGATCGTGTATCGAATTAGAATTCGACACAAAATAGCTCTGATTCCAAACTAATTTGATCAAATCGCGTCAGAAAATAGTAGTGTAATCGAACCCGAAACTGGTAATCCCACGGATGCAAATCGAACGAAAAACACCGACTCAACGTGGTATGATTGAATTGAACTCGATAGAAACAACCACATTCAGCACACTGGATACTAATTGATAAGTTACGAATCACACGGACCACTCCGAAATGATTCGATTTAGGATAGGAATCCACGAGAAATTGAAATGCTCAATTTCAGGGAAGTGAAAAGAAATTTGAATTAATTAATAACTCTCTGTCTACATTGTCTGTATCTATTGAATAACAAATTACTATTTATACTAAATACTATCAGACTCTAACCTAAAAGCTCATATGACTCAATTTATTAATAAAGTCCATTTACAATAAAATTAAAATTAATAAATACTAAAATAAATTTCTACAGGTAATGGGATCGCGTCAACAACATTAAGGAATGGAAGATTCTCCTGGACAAGCCTCGAATCTTATGGTTTGCTTGGTATATCACTTGAATGTTTTTGTTCATACAACTGGCTTGGCAGCTAGGTCTCGCCATGTTTCTAATTTCGCGTACTCAGCTAAGTAATATATTAAATCAAAAGTGAAAAGTTTACGTGGAGGTAAAGAAGCTTCAAGCATAGCTAGAATCTAAAGCAAAAGGGGCTTTCATGTTCAGGCATGGAAGTTCCAAACTTGCGCTTACTATTAAGAAAGGTTGCAAGAAATCTATCGTGATACTGTTGGTCAGTTCATTTATATTTTGCTAATTTTAAGTCATTTCTCAGGATTTACAGATGTATTCTCTCCTGGTGACCAATCATGAATATGATGGTGATGAATTGCACTCTCCCTTGTCCGAGATCGCCTTGGATTTCTTGAATGCATACTCCTTTAGTTATTGTTTCTCTCTATTCGTTACGTATCTTATGTTTTTGTTACAGTGTGCATCACATCCTAAGCATGTTCTCTTTGTGTATGTTTGGTTTTTAAAATTTAGATTGGAAAGAAAAATAACAGAGAAAGAAAAAGAAAATAAAAGAAATTTAAAATTCGATGTCATGTTCGATTATTTCAATAAGAAAAAGAAAAATTAAAAAAAAGAAATAAAATCAAATAAAAACTCAAAAATAAATTTTTTTATAATTTGAGAAAAATAATTAAGAATAAATGAAAAAAGAATTGGTAAAATTTTTGAAAAAGGAATAAGAGTTAAAATATTTTTTTCTATTTTACTCACCATTTTAAAAGACAAATAAAATTTCCTTCGTTAAATTATAATTTCTCTCTATTTTTCTATTTCATAAAATTTTCTTCTTAAATCAAACAATTAAAATTATTTTTTTTAACATTTTCTATTCTTTTACTCTCCAAATTCCAAGAATCAAACATAGTGTTTGTTTCTAATTTGGTTGTCGATCAAGGCCTGGGCCAATGTTTGTTGTATTGACAGCGTTAAAAAATAATTCATGCAATTTCCAATTTTATGCAGGAAATTTTGTTTTCTAATTCAATTTGAAGAAACAAGTTAAGAACACGGGACAACATCACAATTATGGGGCAGTAAACCACAAGAAACACTAATGAGTTGTTTATATTTAAATTATTAAACTTCTACCATTTAGAACAACATCTTTTTGGTTTTTTTAGTAAATATAACTCTACTGTCTAAATTAGTTAATAAGTACAATTAGTTTATCATATTTCCATAATTATCGTATACCAAGGCTCTTCACGCATGTTATATAATGATAAATTAATAAATACCAGCTAATTTTATTAATTATTACTAAAATTTTATTCTCTTAAATAAATTAATTTCTTTTCCAATTTTTGCCCATACGTGTAAATTTTCCAGTATAATAATGAAAGCCACGCTCCGATAATCGCTTGCCTTTACGAACATAAATCGCAATTATTAACCTCCAGCTGCGTTGCTAAAAGTTCAAAAGATCCAATTCATAAAGAAGTGCAGTCGTTGGATGCTATCTTGGCTAGTGTATGTTTATGTTTAGGTATATATTTTAGATTTTTTTTTTAATTGTATAAAAATAAAAGAAAAAAAAGATTAAATTTACCATATATTATGATTAAGTTGTGCTTTTAGATTAAACAATAGAAAACAAATAGCTTGGGATTAGTTGGCTAAACCATCGTAGCAATCATAATCCATCAATCAAATCCAACGTCTAATGCATGCATAATAAATCAAGTTTTCCACAACAACAACGTCCACCAGTATATACAAACATTCTCCAAATACAATCTGAAACTCCAGCATTACCACTTTATTGCGACCAGATTTATTGCAATATCATACAGGAAGATGGTGATCATCTACTGGTAGCCTTTTGGTAAGTAAAATACGTACTCTTATCTTACAACATAATAGTAGAACTTATCATCTGCTGCCACCCCACATCAGCTTCAGAGCCCATTCATTCGCAGTTAGCTACACACTTGTACCCATTTTCTGCAGCGGCAACCACCGTCTCTGACACCTCTGAGCATCTGCGTAGCGCGAAGCCACTAAAATTGAATGAAGTGTCTATTTGCCGACCAAAATTCAAAAAAAAAAAAGGGAAAAATAAAGCAAAGAATTGAAATAGATACATACGTCAATTGAGAGGCAATGCCGAAGACGAGCGTTTCGGCAGCGCCGCCGGCAACTTCTGAATAGCTTATGTCCGGGTACATCCTGCACCTGCAAGAATCATCAAATTAGTAATCGCCACCAAAGATTAATTAAAAACCACAATCAACAAGCACCTAGATGAAGAAAAAAACACTTTGTTTAAAGATTCAATAATTGGGAAACAGAAAGAAGGAGAAAAGAAAAGCAAACTGAATGAATTTTTGACCTTCCGCAGCCGTGGCCGCAGTTCCCTCCGCAGCAGGACATATTCTTGATTATTCTCTAGAGGAAAAGGGGAAGCTCAAGGAAAATAACAATATCCGACACTCCGCAGAAAGCTCTCACCGCGGAGCTGCTGCCATGGCACGATTTATAACGGGCGAGGGGGAGAGAGTGGTGGAAATCATCCGTACACGTGGCGTCATCTGGTGATGCGGGGCGCCGCTCCATCTCAGCCCGTCGTTTTCTGTTTTATGTTTCGGTCGAACATTATGAGAACATTACGAAACGGAATCATCGCAAGATTGCGAATTTTCTGGAATTGCCATGAGGTCACGTTTGTCTAAATTTAGAAATAAAGTTATTTATCTCAATATGTAACTTCAAATTGTCACTTTGCCTTATTCTTTACATTATATATTTCATCGATGGATAGAATCTGTTCCTACAATTTGATTTTCAAGAATATTACATCACACGTTTTAACATTTTACAATTTAATATATCTAGAATAGTTTAAAATACAAAGTGTTGATATTTATTCACATTCAAAATATTTTTAAAAATAAATATCCGAAATAATTCAGGACAAATAACATAATCCAAACAAGAAAATTTATTAGAAATTATTTTGGTATAAGATTCAGTAAAATATAAAATATTTTAAAATAAATTTCAGGAAAAATATCAAATTTTTTTTAAAAATATTTTATTTATAAAGCAGTTATGATGAATTACAGATAAATTAATTTTGGGATTCATTTACGTTAACGTCATTTCGTCTCCTGTTGAGTGAAAATTGTTTTCCGTGTCAAAAAGGTCCACGGGTTTGGAAAATCCAACGGCATGGCAATTCTAGAAAATTTACGAACTTTCGATGATCCCGTTTCATAATGGCCTCATAATGTTCCACGCAAACATCAAACCGAAAACAACGGGCTCAGATGGAGCGGCGGCCCGCTTTACCAGATCACGCCACGTGTACAGATGATTTCCACTCCTCTCTCCCTCTTGCTCGCTATAAATCGTGCCATGGCAGCGGCTCCGCCGTAAGAGCGTTCTGCCGAGTGTCGGATATAGTTAATTACCTCGAGCTTTTCCCCTTTTCTCCAGAGAATAATCAAGAATATGTCCTGCTGCAGAGGGAACTTCGGCCACGGCTGCGGAGGGTTAAAAATTCATTCAGTTTGTGTTTCTTTTCTCCTTCTTTCTGCTTTCCCAATTATTGAATCTGAAAACAAAGTGTTTTTTTCTTCATCTGGACGCTTGTCGATTGTGGTTTTTAATTAATCGTTGGTCGCGAGATTACTAACTTGATGATTTGTGCAGGTGCAAGATGTACCCGGACATATGGTATTCAGAAGTTGCTGGCGGCGCCGCCGAAACGGTCGTTATCGGCATTGCTTGTCAGATGACGTATGTATCTGTTTCAACTCCTTGCTTTATTTTATTTTTTTTAATTTTGGTCGGCAAATAGACACTTTATACAATTTTGTTGGTTTCGACCTACGCAGATGCTCAGAGGTGTCAGGGACGGTGGTTGCCGCCGCAGAAAATGGATGCAAATGTGGAGCTAACTGCACCTGCAAACCATGCAACTGCAAATAAATTGGGCTCTGAAGCAGATGTGAGGTGGCAGCAGAAGCCAAGTTCTGATGTTATGTTGTAAGACAAGAGCATGTATTTGACTTTGCAAAAGACTGCCAGTAGATGATACCCATCTTCCTGTATGATCTTGCAATAAATCTGGTCCTATGTAATAAAGTGGTCGTGCTGGAGTTTCAGATTGTATTTGGAGGATTTATATATGGATGTTTGTTCATGTTGTTGCTGTGGGAAACTTGATGTATTATACATGCATTATGCAATGGATTTGATTGATGGGTTTTGACTGTCATGATTGTTCAGCCAACTAATCCCAAGCTATGTTTGTTTTGCATGTGTTAATCTAAAAACACATAATTAATCACGGTATATTTTAAAATTTATCTTTTTTTTTCCCTTTTGTTTTTACACACTATAAAAATAACACGTCTAAAACATATAATTAAAAACATAAACAAAGACAAGCCAAGATAATATCCAACAACTACACTTCCTTATATATTGGATCTTTTGACTTTTTGCGACACAGCAGGAGGTTAATAATTGCAATTTATCGGAGCATACTAAATAATCTGCACGTATGGGCAAAAATTGGAAAAGAAATTAATTTATTAAGAAAATTAAATTTTAGTAATAATTAATAAAAATTAGTTGGTATTTATTAATTTATCATTATATAACATGCGTGAAGCGCCTCGGTATATGATAATTATGGAAATATGATAAATTAATTTTGCTTATTAGCTAAATCAAGACAGTAGAGTTATATTTAGCAAAAAAACCAAAAAGTAGTTGTTCTAAATGGTAGAAGTTTAATAATTTATATATAAATGAAAGCAATAATATAAATTAATGTTTTTGTAATTAAAACAGGTTCAATATTTTAATAATATTGTATGGAATATTAAAAAAAAAAAAAATACTATGCTGCTGGTCTTGTTCCCTCCATGGCTTTGTTTTTATGACTATTTTATTTTTGGAAGCTAATAATCAAGAAGCATAACCCACGTTCAAAATTTGCTAGTGCTTCTTGAGCTTTACAGCCCCATAATTGTGATGTCCTGTGTTCTTGATTCTTCAAATTGAATTGGAAAGCAACTTTTCCCGCATAAAATTCGAAATTGCATGAATCGCAGTTTAACGCTGTTGGTACAACAAACATTAATTGGCCGACGTGGACAACCAAATTAGTAACAAATAGAACTTGCTTAGGGTGTGATGCATGCTGTAACATAAACATAAGATGCATAATGAATAGAGAGAAAAGACAACTAAAGGAGTATGCATTCACGACATCCCAAGTAATCTCACACAAGAGAGAGTGCTGAATGCGTCGGTAAATCAATAGAACTGACTTAAAGTTAGCAAAATCTAAATAAACTCGACCAAGAGTATCACCATAAATACCTTGCAACTCTTCTTAATAATAAGCGCAGGTTTGGAACCGCCATGCTTGAACATGAAAAGCCCCTTTTGCTTTAGACGCTAGCCATGCTTAAAACCTCTTTGCCTCCATGTCAACTTTTCACTTTTGATTTGACATAATAATTAGTTGAGTACACTAAATTAGAAACATGGCGAGACCTATCTGCCAAGACAACGGTATGAACAGAAACATGTAAGAGATATACTAAACAAGCAACCATAAGATTCACGGCTTGTCCCCCCAAGAGAATCTTCGATTCCTTTATGTTCTAATAGATCCCAGCAGTTATCTAGGTAGATCTCACTGTAAGTTATTGTTATTTTCTTCAACAAAGAATAAATAACTAATAGAACTACAAGCTAACTGAACAAATATAACTCAAGTTCGAGCAGAGAAGTATAGAAGCTTCAAACTTGTGATATAAGAGTGTTGTGTATCCCATCTATGGTCAGGTGAGTGAGCGAAACTAATTCCTACACTATCGTTTGGTCGTCAAAAGCATTATATCATACATTCCAATATTTCATGTTTCAATAAATTCAGAACAATTTTAAAAAACAAACAATTGATACTTGTTCGCATTCAAAATATTTTTAAAAATAAATATCTGAAATAAATCATTCCATAAATTATTTCGTAATTAGTTTCAATAGAAAATATTTTGAAACAAATTTTAGTAAAAACCTCAAATTTCCAGGAAAATAGTTCATCTATAAAGCAATTGTGAAAACTAACAGATAAAGCACTTACTTGATATTAATCCTGTGACTCAATTCCTTTACGTTAATGTCACTTGGTTTCTTATTTAATCAGAATTGTTTCTTTGTTCTATTTTTTCACTAGTTAATGTCACTTAGTTTCCTATTTACTCAAAATTGCCTTTTCATTTATTTCCAACTCGATCAGAAATTCAATTTTTACATGTTCTTTGATTCAACCAACTTGGTTTGTGTTGACTCCTTTTCAAATTTCAATTTACGTGTATAAGTTTTTTTTTATATGTAAGACTTCTCCAACTGATATTCTTTATATCTTTTCAAACTTTTAACATACATACTTATGCATGAAATCAATGGAATTGGTTATTAAATTACGGGAAAATAAGTTTTTACAATTTCTTGGGTTTGACGATCGTGAAATATTCATTTGCAACTACAAAAAATGGTTCTTTGACCACACAACAGGCTGCAGTGCATTCTATCCCACATCGCACTCCGTGTCACAATTGCGAAAAAGCCATCGCGACGTTGGAGTGTTCAAACTCATACTGTGCTCAACTCTCGCAATTGCAGTGGATTGCGTCACACTTGTGGAACAAGCCTTCATGGCCACGGGAACGACCGCAGTGTATTCTACCTATCACCACGACCCGCTTCGCACTTTCAGAGGGCGGGCATGATCATGAAGTGGCACCTGCTTACGTGTAAGGCATTGTTTGGTCCAAATTTTATTTGTTACACAAATTTATTCTCCTTTTTCAACGATTACACGTATTCTACAGGTCCTTAAGTTCTCTTACATAGTTTCTAAATATAAAAATTCTAACTTTAAGAATTTTAAACAAAAGCACAGCAATTACTATTCTTCCTATGTTACATCTTTCATCTAGATTCCTATGCCTAAACCTAGGATAGCATAATTCAATGAATATAGGATCATTTGAATCTACGTAGCACATTTAAATTTCTCATGTATTATGTGTTTAAGATAAGTGAATTGTAATTCCTAGTTAAATGCATGAAAATTATAAATTTGGGCTAAAAAAATGTCTCAAATTTGACACAGCACCTGGTGCTAAGTCGTATCTCTCTCATCCCTCTCTCTCTCTAGGACGACCACTGAATTTTCTAGATGTGGGGGAGTGATCCGGCTTGTAGCCCATTTATACTAGAAAATATAATTATTATAACCTTTTTTTACTTAAAAAATAGAAAATATAAATTTTCGAGCGAATATTTTAATTTTGGAATCTTTAATGTGAATTTTATCCAAATATATGTAAGTTAGGTGTTTTATATTCTCTTTTTCTTATAATATATTAATATATCATAGATAATAATAAATTTGTAATGGCTAATGCAAATATTCTATTATGACTAAAATATGGAATGTATGATGCAGTGAATATAAATATTTTTTTGAAATTAATTAATGAACCATCTAAAAAATGAAAAAAAACAATCATATAATAACTTGACCAAAGAAAATGTAATAAATGCAGATTAAAATTTTTTATTTAGTCTATTACAAATAACATATTAAAACAATACAAATGGAAAAAATTCAAATTAATTATCATAAAAAATTTTAATCCTATCAAATATTGTAAAACTAAATCAAAATTAAATTTAGTTTGACTTAAATGTAACATATTGCATTATTGTATATTATAAAGGAGGACAAATTTATAATGTGCATTAAATATGTTTAGAATATTAATTCTTGTCAAATATAATCGAAAATAAAAATGTGAACTAAAAAATTGAGAATGAAACTAAAAACTTGAATGACAATCAAGACACAGAAACATGTTGCACGCATTTTTTTTGGATAATATGAAAATAAGATACAATTACATTATTTAGAATGAAGAAGAAAAAAAATCGAAAATAGAACGACCATTTCACATTTTATTATTTTCATTTATCATATCTTAGATAAAGAAAAAGCATTTAGAAATAACAGTGAAAGAGTATTAGAGTTGATTAACTCAAATTTTATTATCTTAAATAACTTACATATTACAAACAAAATTTATAGAAATTGTAATTTAGAATCTAGATAATGAAAATCAAATTTAATCAAATGGACTTAAGCACTGATCAAAAATATAGAAAATAAAAGTAGAACTAAATTAAATAACGATGCCAAGTTTGATAATATAGCAATGGAGAAAAATTATGATAAGTAGAAATATATTCACGAACCCGAATTATTCCAAAATTTTAATAAATTAAAATTTAAAAATAAATGAGATACAAAAAAAGTATTTGCGTAGAAACATAGATAATATTTTTATACAATTATTTTCTTATTTTATAAAAAGTCGATAACATGAAAATAAAATTATAAAATTTTGGATATTAATGACAATTATTTATTAGCATATATTATATTGGAATAGCAATTAGAGTTTTCCTTGTTAATATTTGTTTTATTTTCTTGTGGAAAATAGTTTGAAAAAGGAAGGTATAATTAGAGTGAGATATGGATATTTTATGCTAACCAAAATTTACCAAAGATACCACTGTATGGACATTAGGCCATATTAGAAGCTTAGAAATTAGAATTTAAGGTTGAAAATTCGGGTGAAATTCGCCCTAAAAATGGAAAATTATGTGAAAGAATTTTTAGGCTCATATAATATAAGAAGTTGGAGTCTTTCAAAATCTCCATCAAATTCCTAGTATAAAAATAATTTTCAAAGAGAGAGATACATATTTTCCACCATAGAAAAATCAGCAGCCGTCCAACTTACGGAGAGAAAATTTCTTGACCTTCAAACGCAGTACAATGAAGTAATGTTTATGCCGAATCTTTAGGAAACATTTATTTTACATGTATAGTCACATTAAAACATAAACTTTAGAGGGCTTACATGTGGTTAGTTCGTAGGGTTAATGTTTAATTTGTATATTATGTGTTGAAATTATTAAAGGATGCGGATTGGGATATTGCATGAAAATTTGAAACATGTCATGGATTGTTTTAAATTTTTTGTTAACATGCTAAGTTATGATTCCCATGATTTTTTGTACTTAAAAATATGCTTAAAGATCCTTAAAATAATGAGAGAAAAAAATTTGGTAATTGAAATGGGTGGAATGAGAAAACGCGACCAAACAGTGCACTGTGCAAACCTAGCATCACATCGCAGTCGATGCCACGATCACGATGCTAGGCGGCACGGCTGCAAGGGGAAGCTTCGCACATGTGGACTGAGAATGCTATAAAAAAAGAACACCCTACAAGTGCGTGATGTCACTTCACATAGGCACAATCTTCTTGATGGCAGTTGTGGAGATTGTCCAGGAATTCCAGAATACCTCACGGTCGTCTAACGTGGGCGCCGCTGATAGGCTTGCGGTCATGATGCCGAAGTGTAGGAAAAATAGAACACTCTGCGATTGGTTTTTGCAGGCGAGAAATAGGATTTCATGGCTGTAGACAGGACTTTCACGGTCGAGGAATAATGTGCAAATATTGGACAGAAGGTGAATTTTTGTATAATTAAAGCCAAATTCTTCTATTTTAAAACCAGAATATGCTTAGAAACACTATCCAATAGGTAACCAAACATGGAAGAGCAATTGAAAGAATTTAAATAAGAATAATCACTCAATTAATAATTAGATATTGAACGAACCACAGAAAAATACATGTAGGATGTAAACAAGATATCTAAAAGCATGGGATATTAGTTGAATTAAATATAAAATGTAGATGATACGATAGATTAGTGATCCAAAAGCAATAATCGAGAAACCTAATCATAAGCAGGATTAAATGATGAGTAAGTAATTACCTCCTGTTAATTTTTATCAATATTTTTTCAAAATTACTTTTCTAGTGCAACAAAAAATTTTGCAACGTGTCCGTGTTTATTTCCAAATGTTACTTTTGTTATATGAAAATATAATTTTGACTTGTTACATTTTTTGAAAAATTTAAAATATTTATTATTTTTTTCAAAAATAAATTTAAGTGTAAATTATTAATAAAATATATTATTTTAAATTAAATATTTTAAAATTTAAATATATATATAATAAAATATTAAAAATCTCTCATGTGATATTAAAAATAATGTGAAATGAATTCTACCTACTAATTAGGTAGTAAGTTAGAACACATCCTTTCATGATAGTAAGTGTTGGAATCAGCATTGAGTGAAGTTGACGTAAGACCCTACTAATTGAAATATAAATAGACGTGGGATTGAAACGATGAGGCTACGGTGGTCAAGCCAATTAAATGTGACTTTTAGTCTATACTTCGACTAAACCCTAAACCCTGAATAAATGGCTGAAAAAGAAAATTTCATAATATATTTACTGTAGATAAATTATATCACCTGACAATTGCACATATTAACTAAATGATGTATCCTTCTCTTTTTAACATGACAAAAATGAAATTTCACATTTAGTATAATATATAAAATTGACGAGAAAAGTAGGCAATTTTTAAAAAATAATTATTCAGGCTCATGGATTTGGTAATCTTCTATTTTTATTTTTTCTATCTATACGCAAATACAATAACTAAGATATTTGAGATTATATATTTGCCATAACAAATCTTGAATAATTATACTAAGCAAATAATATGTTCTTTTTTTTATATGATGTTAAAAAAACAACTACTATAATGAAAATAAACTATAATTTAATATGATAAATTTCTCAAATTAAAATCTAACCCCAATAAATTAAAGCATAAGAAAAAAACTAAAAACACTTAATCACCATATAATATGTGTCTTTTAAATAAATCAATTATCCAATATTCCTCATTTAAAAATTTGAAAATTTTCTTATTTTCGATATTTTAATCAAAATTAGTTAATATATTAGAACCATGCTCCAATAATTGCGATATACTTGCCTTTACTAACATAAATCGCAATTATTAGCCTCCAGCTGTGTTGCCCAAAAGTCAAATGATCCACAGTCCGTAAGGTCATGCATGGTTGGACGGGCAGAACCCGTCCACTTGGCCAAACAATCGTGACAATAATAACCCATCAATCAAATCCGTCGTACAATACATCGAGTTTCACATAGCAATAATATGATACATCCGTATACATACAAACAATCTCCCAATACAATACGTAGCCAGCATCTGAAACTCCAGCATTACCACTTTATAACATAGGACTAGATTTATTGCAATATCATGTAGGAAGATTGTGATCGTCTACTGGTAGCCTTTTGGTACACGCTTTTATATCACAATATAATAGCAGAAATTATCTCCTGCTGCTGCCTCACATCTGCTTCATAGCCCAATTCATTTGCAGTTGCACGGATCGCAGGTGCAGTTAGCTCCGCACTTGCATCCATTTTCTGCGGCGTCAACCACCGTCTCTGACGCTTCCGCGTATCTGCGCAGCACCAAACCACCAAAACTGAATAAAGCGTCTATTTTCCGATCAAAATTTAGAAACCAAAAAAGGAAAAACAAAGCGAGGACTCAAAATAGATACGCACGCCTTTTGAGGAGCCACGCCGAGGACCAGGGTTTCGGCGGCGGCGCCGGCAACTCCTGAATCCGGGTACATCTTGCACCTGCACGAATCATCAAGTTAGTAATCGCCACCAAAGATAAGGTCAAAAGCCACAATCAACCAGCGTCTAGATGAAGAAGAAAACACTTTATTTTCAGATTCAATAATTGTGAACGCAGAAAGGAGGAGAAAAGAATAGCAAGCGGAAAGAATTATTTACCCTCCGCAGCTAGAGCCACAGTCAAAGTTCTCTCCGCAGCAGGACATCTTCTTAATTATTGTATAGAGAAAACTCGAGGAAAGCAACAATATCAGACACTAAGCCCCATCTTTGCCATCGCACGATTTATAGCGAGCAAGGGAGAGTGAGTGGTGGAAATCATCCGTGCACGTGGCGAGGTCTTGTGAAGCTGGTGGCCGGTCCATCTCAGCCATCCATTTCTTTTTTATTTTTGTGTTGAAAATATTACCCGAAAGTCTGCGAATGTTCTAGAATTGCTTGACAACCTCTGGACCTTACAAGATATTTCCGACCATCGTGGATGCGTGGAATCTACTCGAGTTGATTTTTGATAAACTCGAGTTTGAGCATCTTAATCTTGAGTTTGAATCTGAATAAAATTTTATAACTCGAGTTCGAACTCAAATTAAATACTAAATTATGTTTAAAAAAAATTAAAAAAAAAATCGAACTTGAGTTATTTGATCGAATTTGAGTATTTTTTCAAAATACTCGAACTCGACTTGATGATTATATCGAGTCGAGATCGGCTCGAGCTCGTTATTGACCGAACTTGAGTCGAGCTTTGATCAAATTGACTGAGACGAGTAACTCGATTGACTCATATCCCTATTTTCAACCGTAGATTCTTTGGTGAAAAATATTTCCCACGATCATAATTATCTTTCCTATATTATTAAGGGTCATCCGTGATTATTACAGTGTATCCTTAATTTGATTTTCTTTTCATTTTTATATCATTTTAAATTTATTTATTTCTCTCTTCTTTATATAAAAATATCATCAATACAATTTTAATTTTTTAAATAATTTTATATTTCATTATGTACTCTTATTCAAGTGTTTTCGTTTTATGTCTTTTGTTTTTATACTCTGTTAATTTTTTTTTATCTTCTCATTTTTTTTTCGTTCTTTCAACTATTTTCTCTTCGTCTCTCCTTTATTTTATTTATTATTTTTCATATGCTTTTAATTGTGAATAATTTTAAGGGCGAACTATTCCTCTCAATTGTTTACCTTTTATTTCAGTCAAAAAACTGGGCACTTAGATTTTCTAAATTAAATCTCATTTTATTATAAGCTGTACTGCGTTCAAAGAATGATATTAAATAATAATCAAGTAACTATTTTGTTAATAAAATTAACAATAAATTTAAAATAGTAACATGACATCATTAAATAAAAATACGAAAAGTTCTTAGTTTTGGACAATTAATCTTAAATTATTTGTCAACTCAAGATCAGTGATTAAATGTCGCAGAAGGGGCTGAGTGTTTAATATGCAACTGTGATTGATAACTATGAATACGATTGAGTGTTCGTTTTGAACCACAAGCAATAAAAATGCAAAGCGATGTGTCAACCAAAGGATTGAAGAAAAGATAAGATTATTATATATCTATTTGTTATTTTTCAAGTAATTAAGAGATAATAAAACCCAATTCATTAATATTAGATTATTTTTTACATGTAACGCGGCCAAATTAATTATGGTTTCAATCCTCGGTTTATACTTATTAAATTGCTAGGAAACTTCACAACAAAGTATTTTTCTGAAATTTCATAGAAGCAATCAAGTATTGCTATAAGAGATAGATATTAAATTAATAATATCGAATACCTGTCCATTAAAATCTTTTATTTATTTATTTATTTATTTTTGGACACAGACCCATGCATTAAAATCTATGTATGAAAAACTAATATCAAAATTGACTTATATTGGCATCAGAGAAAAATCTAAAAATGTACGTAAGGCTAAGATACATTTATTTGTTCTATGGTCTCGGCCATGACACGTATATTATATATTGAATTACGAAAATGACTTCTGGCCTACTCTTTTGTAGTGAAATAATTAATTTTTACTTATATATAAAAAGGAACAAAATAAAAAGGGACAAATCGAATTCGCCTTTGAGAGGCGTACCAGCAAAAGTGCTAAGAATCAGCCGCCCACCGTGGGGCTCGAACCCACGACCACAAGGTTAAGAGCCTTGCGCTCTACCGACTGAGCTAGACGGGCTTCGGTGAATCCTCGGCTACAATACTTTTTAATTATTCATTAAACTATCCTCAAACCAAATGGGCCATGAGAAAGAAATTAAAGCTGGGTTGTGATTGAGACTTTCCCTTTTTAAGAGTACAGCATCTGTCCGAAGCCCAATCTAAGTAAACAGTGTGCACAGTATAATTTTAATTTTATATAAGAATCCCTATAGGATTATAAATTTGGAAGGGTGCATTGTCCTATCAATTTAAGATATGAACAAGCTTAATATCTTTATTTGATTTAAACAAGCCAATAACTAGAGGAGATAATGAGATATATTGCCCTCTTTCTCTAAGTTATGTCTACATACAATTTCATGTCTATGCATTCAATTCATTTGCTTGACAACATTAGGGTTGTCGATCGACCCTCCTACCTTGGATACTAATTTTAATGATTTTACGAGTTTCATCTGTTAATTTATTTAAGATCTTTTGCCCAAAGTTCAATTTTTGAATTTGAAATTTGCTACTAAGATTACAACTAATACACCACAAAATGATGAGAATCATATATATATTTTTTCCATACTAGAGTCACCAAACAAATAGGCCTAAGTTCACCAAGTTAAAAAACCAAATTTGCTATATTCAGCAAATTAAAAACTGGTGAATCTCCAGAACTTGTGATTATTAAAATTTTCTTCGGGGTTTTTTTTGAGCAAGTCTCTTATCACATATGTAATTTTTTTTTCTACTGACTCACACATTCAATGGATGGTGAAGAGTTTGAACCCTTAGTCTTAAATTTAAAAGTTTAAAAAATCACCACTAAACCACGTACACCTACCATTAAAATTTTCTTCGTGTTGACCCGTAGGGCTTTTCAACTTTGAAATTTAAAACTTTTGGATGGATGAGCACATTAATGTTTTATATATTTTATAGCTACATGCATAAATAATATCTATCATTCAGTATCCATGCAAATTTAATTAAAAATTCAGAGTCAAATTTAAATTTGAACCCAGCCTTTGGCTCGGGATTTCAAATTATATAAAAGTCTATTTAAAATATGTCAAACCACTATCGTGAGTTTTCAATCAAAACGAGACCATCAACAACTCTGTTAATTAGAATCGTTGCCCGCGGAGTACTAGATGATGTTTGAAACCCTATTTTTATTATTTTAATTTACCTGCTACAATTTGCAGAAAGAGATACGTTAGTTTGAACAGTTGAACTGGTATTGTGTTAGTATCCCAAACTCTATTAAGCAGAGTCGCTTTCCAAAAGTCAATAGTGTTAATAGTTCACTACGTGCAAGTGGCCTATAGTTGGGTCAACTCAGCTAATTATATACGATACTGGTGTTTTAAAAAAAAAAAAAAAATTTGATAATCTCAATTAAGTCCATATTAACGTGGAATCAAGTGCACCTTGTGAAACTCCCTGGTCGCTAATTAATTGTTATGGCTCACGTATATAATATTTGAATATCATCAATTAAGAACAAAACAACTACAGACAATCGAATCTCGATTTGATATATTAGAAGAGGCTATTTAAAATTCAGGAAACTATTTATTTATTGTAAAATTATTATATACATAAAACTTCACTTTGACATTGAAAGATACTTGAAAACTTATAATTAAAGATAATAGGTTAAAAAAACTCATATTTTAAAAGAGAATTGTTATATATCAAATATGAATTATTGTCCCACGTTAGAAAAATGTGCACTGTTGGGCTTCGCATGCGCCTGAAGAGCTGTTTCAAAATTGATAGTTGAATTTAGAAAATGTGTGAAGACAATATTCAGTTAATTTCATGTAAGGTCTAGGTCTCATAAAAGCTGACAAAATTGAAAGGTAGAGTTTGTAAGCATTCTTTGTGTGACCGTGAAATTTTTGAAAATTCTAGATTGAGGAGAGCAAGTAATGAAACTTATACTTGATGAAAATTATTGGGATCAAATACAAAATTTTTTAAAAAAGATTCTTGTCCCCCATTAAAAAATAAAAATAAAAGAGAGTTGTATGCGCCCAACTTATAAAACACAATCTTAAGATTTTAAGGTGATATAGGACGACATATGAAATATATATGCTCATGTCCATGGATGGCTCTCACTCTTTCTTCTGCACTAAGACAAACAATTTGTTGTACACAAATAATACTATCAAATTGGATAGGCTATCTGACCCAATAAATTCAATGGGAGCTTGAAATTAAATCCAGTATTACCCTAACAAGTTGTACTTAAACCAATGGTTTGGTTTTGAATCAATGTAAAGATGGTTCATGATTGATTTCATAGAAGATTCTAATGCTATAAAAGGTTCATGAACTCACACTTGACTCTGGAAATTCCTAATTTATGGAGAACAAATTGAAGAACTCCATCTACTTGGGGAGAAGACTGTTGGGTGCTAAGTATGAGCTCTTCCACGTTAGAAAAATGTGAAGAAATTGAGTTCGTATAGGCTCTGCCACCAAACTCAATTTGCCCAGTGAAAATTTTTAATTGACCTGCACGCACCATCGCACCCCAAAAATACGTTGACAATATAGCTTTATGTGTGTGTTATAATAATTCGGTGTCAGTGACGTGACCGCCAAAATACACAATAATTTTACTTCAGATCCAATTGCCTGTGACATTAGTGACAACGTCAGCTTAAACTAAGAGTTGATTATCTATTAAAAATTGGAAAATTGAGTTAAAGTCAAATAGCATAAAACTCAAACTAGCACCTCAGAGTCTGAGACAACGCGATTTGCTTGTATCATTTTTACCTGTTCCAGATTTCAAATACTAACTAAATGAAGCTTCTTCAAGGTCAAAACCCTAAATCTTCAACAATTATAAGTGATGCTAATTGTATGTCAATTAAGCAATATGGTTTTTAAAATTATATAGCTAATGGCCAGCACTTTCTTGGTGGGACCAAGGGAAGTTTCATTTGTGGAATTTTTATCTCTTTATTCTTCCATATATACCTAAATTTTATCTCAACAAGCATAAATAGTAGAATCTTTGGAGTGGAAGGATTTTTTCCTTTATGTCAGATATCTAATAGTAGGGGATAAGACAGAATTCTATAGCCAGCATCCAACTTATTCTTCACACAAAAATATAAAATAAAATGGGGTATTTTATTATGTGAAACAAAAAAGAGGACGAAACATAATTATAGATTTTGCAAAGGGTTATTAATTGTGCTCTTACTTTATGCTATTAGCATCAAAACTAAGTGGGTCCCACGAATATTATTGACTTTCAGATGTTCAATTTAAGAACAGTTAATATGTCTAAAATTCAGGCTTCTATCTTTTTAGCCGTCCCCTGAACTAAACATTTCAAAACTGATATCTTGTTTGATTCATTCTCAAGTATAAAAGGCTGTTTGACTTTGTGCAACGTCGAGCATTTAGGTTAATAGACTGAAAGAATAAAACCTAGACTTTGTTTGGATGTGTATTTTGAAAAAAGCAAATTTGAAATAAAAATTTAGGATCAGTATAAAAATAAGAGAGCACAAAATGATAAAAAATATTATTTTTACGTGTATTATATTTTAAATAATTAAATTGATGGATGCAAATTTACATCCAAACATTGCCTTCCAAGAAATGGATTTTGAATTTCATAAATATAAATAATAAAAAAATTGTTACATATACTTTGATGTCTATGAGAGTTCCAAATTTCAAAATCATATCTCCTATTTACTTCAACGTGAAGCGTCCCTAACCTACAACAATAATAAAGGCATGTATGATATGCATCAACATCATCAAGATATGCAGCATTAAATATCAAGGAAATTAATCTTCCACAACTAATATTATGAATTTATAATATAAAAATTAAAAACGGAAGGGCATATTTGTAGGCATGATGACATCCGAATCAGCATTCCACCTTGCGGTTGGGGTGCATATAGCAAGTGGAGCATTTTGACTTTGGATAGCCAATCGGCTTCAAGTCTTTTCACACTCTGTCTTTTTCAAATAGGAACACTTGTTTTGTCTTTAAATAAATAATAAAAAATAAATGCTCATCCACCACTCTTCTATTGCTGTACTTTTCCCTATTCTCTATTCCCCATTCCCTTCCCTTAAGCCCCAAGAAAGATTAATGTACCCACACCACATATATACAAAATACATGAAAATTCGAAGTCAACGCCCTCGCTCCCAACAAAACCAAAAAGCATCGAATACTAAACAAATTGAAAAAAACTCAAAGTCAACTCTCTCTCTCTCTCTCTCTCTCTCTCTCCATTGCTCTTCCTTTTTTCAACTCCAACGCTAAGCCCTTTGTTCTTCTCTTCTAACTCTCTTTGTATTAAAGAAAAAAGGAAAAAGAAGGAAAGATCTTCTTGGTGTTTATTCAGTAATGGGAAACGGAATAGGAAAGTTAAGTCTGTGCTTCGCCGGGGACGCCGGAGAGATCTCCCGGCGAAGAAATGACGTCGCCGTGTGTCTGTCGGACCCTCTCGACGAAGGCTTTGGCCACTCTTTCTGCTACATACCACCCGACCCGGCGCACAAGTCCCAGTCTTTGGAGGATTCTTCAGCTGTCCCCCAAACGACGGTGTTCCGCACCATCTCCGGCGCCGCCATCTCCGCTAACACGTCCACACCTCTCTCCACCGATCCTTTTGCGTACACCAGTTCCACTCTGCTCGACAAGGCTTCAGCTTTCGAAAGCTCGAACTTTTTCTCCTCTATTCCCCTCCAACCGATTCCCCGGAATTTCACCGACGAAATTAAGTCGGGCCCCATTTTGAGGAACTCGGTACCCGGATCCGGCCCGATTGAGCGCTGGTTCTTGTCCGGCCCGATCGAAAGGAGCATCATTTCTGGACCGTTGGATAATCAGTTGCAGAGGTATGGGCCAAAATCCAAGAAACGAGCTTTTGTCAAGAAGTTCAAAAAGGCGATTTGCAAATCCTTTCGGGGCTTCTCTAAAGACCTGAAAAGCGACGAGAAACAGCAAAATAACGTCGCGGTGAGTGGGAGTAACAGTGGGAACAGCAGCACAATTACCAGCCATAATTTGAGCAGCGAACTGAGCCTGGTCGACGAGAATGACGACGTCGGGAGCGACTCCTTCGGAAGTCAAAACGTGCAGTGGGCTCACGGGAAAGCCGGCGAGGACAGAGTCCATATTGTGATTTCTGAGGAGCACGGGTGGGTTTTTGTCGGGATATACGACGGATTCAATGGCCCTGATGCCACCGATTTTCTGTTGAACAACCTCTATTCCAATGTCTACAAGGAGCTCAAGGGATTGCTGTGGTGTGACAAGGCTGACGACTCTTCCGAAGACACGATCAATATCTCTTCCGTGTCGTCGAAGAGCCTGGACAGTAAGCAAAGGGCGGAGCTTGACAAGAAGTTAAGGGAGAAACTGAGCAATTTGGGACCCGATGGCGTCGCGGGCAACGCTGCGACCGTCAATCATTTGGGAGTCCTGAAAGCGTTATTCGAGGCACTGAGGAAGACGGAAGCATCATATTTGGAGATAGCAGACATGACGTTAAAGGAGAATCCTGAGTTGGCTTTGATGGGATCTTGCGTGCTGGTGATGGTGATGAAGGGCGATGATGTCTATTTGATGAATGTTGGGGACAGTAGAGGGGTTTTAGCCCGACACGCCGAATTCAACGATTCTCAAGTTGGGAAGACGAGGAAGGACTTAGAAGAATCGCTCTATGGTTATGAGTATGAAAACGTGCGTAATTTGAGTTCTTGTCAGCTCACAATGGAACACAGCACATCTATTAAAGAGGTGAGCCTGTTTTGTCGGTTCTTGTTTTTATGTCCTGATGTGGTCTTCCTCTGCTCAATGTTCATTGTGTACTAAAATTATTGTTTTTGTCTTTTTCATCATCTCAGGAAGTGAGAAGGATTAGAAATGCTCATCAAGATGATTGCTTTGCAGTTGTAAATGATAGGGTAAAAGGCTCCCTGAAGGTCACCCGGGCTTTCGGAGCAGGCTTTCTCAAACATGTAAACTCATTTCTCATCTTATTGCCTTACTTGTTAGGTTGTAGTTCATGTTGAGTTTCTTGTTTAAATTTGTATGATTGTGATGGGAATCTCTCGCATCCAATTGGCACTTGCAATAACTGCATCTAGCTGAAAATTTCCAGCATCCAATTTGTCTTGTTTTTGCAGCCCAAATGGAACAATGCACTTCTGGAGATGTTCAGAATTGATTACGTTGGAACTTCTCCCTACATCACGTGCTCGCCGTCTCTCTGCCACCACAGGTTGGAACGTAAGGACAAGTTCTTGATCCTATCTTCAGATGGCCTCTACCAGTACTTCACCAATGAAGAGGCCGTCGCTGAAGTTGAAACATTCATGTCCACGTTCCCTGACGGAGATCCCGCTCAGCATCTTGTCGAAGAAGTGCTGTTTCGCGCTGCTAAGAAAGCCGGTATGATTATATAACCTCTGCAGAGAGTACAGATACATATATGTGATCTGCCTGAATCCTAATATCAAGAATTTGCCATGTTTGTTCATTAATTAGGATTGGAGTTTCATGAACTGCTGGCTATTCCTCAAGGGGACCGGCGGAGGTACCACGATGATGTCTCCATTATCATCATTTCTTTCGAAGGCCGGATATGGCGTTCATCTGTGTAACCGTTGCCCGGACTAGCGTTGCCAATAGTTTTGAAAAACCAAAAAGAAGAAAACAGAGAAATTTTACAGGGAAGTTTGGAGTAATTTTTGTTTCCCTTGGATGATACATTCCATCTTTGTGAAGGGTTCCTGTAAGTAGCTTAAAAGGCTAGGTTACATGTGATAGAGAACTCTGCGTTATCCACTTATTGGTGGGGACTGTAAATGCCAGGTTTTTGCCCTATCTTAGAATGTAATATAATTTCAAAATTTTGCATCTTCTGTTGCTAATTGAGGCTTTCATAATTCCTCAAGAAAGTGCCTCTTTCTGCACTGTTAGATTTCATTTTGTATGTATGCCTAAAGCTGCATTTTGCTGTTTCTATTATAATTGCTGAAGGAAATACAAAAACTGCACTGCAAGTTAAACTACCTGACTGATTGTTCTTTGCTCATTTTTTTTTTGCTTTGTTTTCTCCGTGGGATTGCAGTCCCAAATTTGTGTACTTTAGAATTTCTGCTTGTGATAGAGGCCTCAAACTTCTGATCATTGATGAAAATTCTTCTCCGACTTTGCTCTGAGATATAATGGCTTCTACATCCTACTTGGTGTTGGAAGTTAGTAAGTATATCTTTCATTCCAATAAACTATGAACTTGATGGACCATAACTAATACTAGCATAATGTGAGCATCATCTAGATTGAAACAATTATTAATATTAAAGATTGCAAAGACAGAGATAATGAAGTACAAAACAAATATTAATGGTTCATTATATTTACAGACAAATGCTCTTAAGGGAATAAATATATTCTTTCTCCTACTCTGGATCACCTATTTATATATTCACATATTTATAAACGAGATATGAAGTGCGGTTATGAAAACAAATAACAGCATCATTTCCTTTGTTCCTCTTATTATAATAATTACCTATTTATAAACGAGACATAATGTATAATAATAAAAATAAATCAACAATAGCATTGATGTAATCAAAAACTATGGGGTTCAATTTGTTTTGAATCATGCAAAATAATTTGAAAAATAATGCAAAGAAGACAGGATTTAACATGGTTCGGCCAATTTGGCCTGTATAATTAAACGGTAATAAGGTTACAATGCTGATTGTTTTTTTAATTAATTTTCACTCTGAGTCTACTCTCTGTGTATACAGATCAATTAGTTAAACGATAACGCCACGATGCATAACAAGTGGGGTTCTTCCCCACGTCTTCCCACTGACTGGCAATGCAACTGTGGCTTCCAGGTAATCGTTCCCCGATCAATGTAGGTCAGGGTCTCAGACTGTATCAGGTTGGCCTAGTTCTCATTCTCAGCCTTCCCTAATACTTCTCTACTCGACCTCTGGTCAACGCACGTGTCCGAAGAGACTGAGTTCAATTGGCTGAATTGTCGGGGTTGAGGACGTGTCATGAGGACGGGGGACAGGAGTCTTCTGTCTTGCATAATCATTGTTGCTTACCTAGTCCAAGAGTCGTCTCATCATGCCGATGAATGCCCATAGAGGATATTCAATAGGAGGCAGTTTGGGCCATGTCAGTCATGTTAGATACTGCCAATTTGAAATAATATGATTTTATCAAATCAGACCAAATCTATTATTACCGCATGCGATTTGTTTCCGAACGATGAACTATTGACAGGCAATTTCTCACCGGATTTATGAACTGAAATAATCTGAATCCTAATCTAAGAAGGCAGCCCTGGTGGCGTAGTTGAAACTTTACTAGCTCTACGCACAATCAATTATTCAAAGTAAAGCAGAGATTGACATAAATGGTTGACTAACACAAGCAAACAAAAATAAAAAGGTTTGCAATTGCATGAGGGCCTAATATTGAATCCATGATTTGTTAGAGGATGACGCACATACAAACTGTGTTAGGTTTCTAATTAATGCAACTGGTACGGAAAAAGTTATTTGCATGAACAAAGTCAAGGTACATACATGAGAAGAAGCTTTTTTAAGCTGATTAGTATTGGGACAATTGCTTGTGGTTTTGGTATCTCTGATATCTCGTGACCTATGCAATCAAAATTTAATTTTTCAAACCTAAGTTTTTGGCTTTTAATGTTTGGACTATGGCTTTCACCGGCCCCATCAGTGTCGATTGGAGGGCTGCCGTTAAAACCAGCAAAGACGGACTGTCCTCTTCGCTTTTGAACCAGTGAACTGACGGCCTCACGAGGATGATTAATTACGTCCATAATAAAATTTAAATATTTTGATTTAGACCCGATTAGACTTAAAAAAATGTATTTGATTCCAAACCAGCGTTGATATTTGATTTCAGTTTCAACTCTATAAAATTGAGTCAAACAATTATCAAACTCACATTGCTAAATCAGAAAGATGGCAATGTTCGTTTTCATTTTTCATATTTAAAAAACACTCATTAAATCTTTTGCTTTTTTGTTTTTACATGATTTTTCAAAAAAATTATCTTAAAAACACGTATTCAAAAATCAAAATAAACATTACCTATCTATGTTTTTGTGGGAGTGGTTGAACTTTTAGATTTGACTTACAATTTACACCGAAAAGACTACCTCTTTTTGTCCAAGCAATATCTGTTTATGTAGAAGTATTTTTTTGGGATTTAATAATACACAAGCCTTGTCCTCAAGTTTATATGACATTTTGCTTTTATGATAGTTGAACAATAACTAGATTTGATAGTTTTTCACATATTGTTTGAGCATTTCAAAGTCAACGCAGAGTGCTCAAAGAAAATTTTCCACTCTTCAGTTACTTTATGAGAATAAGTGATTTGTTCATTGTATCAATATATACATTGAAGACGTTAAATCAAGCACGTAAGTTAATGGAAAATAAACTAATATTAAAAAAGATAAAACCCACTTAAATAAAATTCAAACTCTAAACTCTTCTATTACTTGGAAAGCCTCGAAACCCCCAATTAAACCAAAAACAAAATCTGATATTTTTGTTTCGCAATTTTTCAACACACACAATCGTTACATTGTTTTTAAATTTATCTCTTTTCTTTTTATGTTTTTATACAATTTTTAAAATCAAAACACTTAAAATACACGCTCAAATTAGAAAACAAACATGGCCTAATAGATCCCAACCAATCGTAGATGCGCATCGCATCTACTGCTATATTAATTAATTATTTATTAATAATTGATTATCATAAATTATAAATCAGCATCAAAAGATGCATTAATATATTTGACTAATTTCAAATTAAAATAATAAAAAATTAGCATTATTGATGAGAGCTGTCTCCAGCCTAGGATTGGCAATTGATTGCCAAATTAAAGGTGACAAGTCAAAGGAGATGAACATATATATTTTTTTTTATCCAGAAAAAATCCTCAAGTTGTTGCTGCAAAATCACGATTTTATAATGAAAAATGCATGGGGGTGCACAATATTTTAATATAAAAGGAAAGTCGTTAGAGTGTGACCACTCAATATAAAAGCCACGATTTGGTTGGATTCAACCATACATTAAATCGAAGCAGAAACAAGTATTTTGACAAACGTTATTTTTCCCAAAAAAAAAAAAAAAGGGTCAAACAGCAAGTGAGGTCAAATAGTAACTTCACTCTATAACTACTGAAACTTAGGTCAAATCAATTTCAAATTTTGAGATAAGTAGTGATATTGAGATTAAAAAAAAATTGAAATTTTAAAATCAAGTAATAATATTATCAAATCTTATTAGACTTAAGTTGAATAGTTTGAGTTATTAATAAAAGATACCCGACTCAAATTTTGATTAATAAAAGAATGTTCCATACGATGAACACTTGCAAATCACTTTCACTTTTCAAACAAATTGGGAGATAAACATTATAATTTTGAAAGGCTGAATGAAGGAAACGAATTCCCACATTCCTTGCAAGATTTATGGGATTCGGTAATCTTATCAAACAAAAAAAATTAGTAAAATAAATTTTAGTTATGAGACGGAAGGAGTCCTATAACACCGATGCATGCAACAAAATGCATCCATGTAGTGTTGGGTTGGTAGTATCTTCACAAAGAAGGCCCCAGGCTAAGGCAAATAGATCAACAGGATCATTTTTGGGGCACAGAGAACGCAGAGGAAAATTTCAGAATCAAGGGTTCCGTGGTAGAGTCATAGAGTTGCCATGGATATGTTTGTTTTGCAGTTTTAGAATTATTACACTTTTTGGACATTATCTCTTTCATTCTCTTAATGTTGCACAATTCTTGAAATAATCAACACACATCCAAAAACAAATGTAGCCTTAGGCTTATCAATAATTAGTTTAAATTAGCATTTGGTGTTAAAAGAGGGACAATGCCTGATATTGCTACAAGGGGAGGCCACTCCTTGAAGTAAGTTCAAAAATATCATAGTCTTGTATTAAAAAAATATAAAAAATTAATTAAATATTGAGATTGTAACAATTGCCACTATCATAAATGCACAGTATACAAGACGCATGATCACAAGGAAGTCCAATGAAGTGAACAGGTACTTCTTTTTTAAAGTTAGAAGACACAGGAGGTAATTCATAATCCAATGTCCAATAAGCAACTGGTATTTCTCTTGCACTTTTATGAAGAAAAAATGGGAAAAAAAAATGCAAATCTGGTGTAACTACAGAGACAAGATATATGTGTGGGTGTGATGCATGCAGGCAGAAGCAAATGAAGTAACCAGTAAAGCTCGTATATATGTTAAGAACAGGTCTTTTCAAGTATTTCTACCTAAAGAAAACATTTGGTGAAAGAGAACACGCTGCAAATGACAAAGAAGAATACTAGAAAGGGGCTCACAATCCATCAACAAACCCTTGTACAAAGCCTGCATGTGCAGAATCAGGATTGAGCATAACTTGCTATTCTTTTAGGACTTCCAACCCAACGAACAGAACAACAACAACAAAAAAAACTGTTGAAGAAACAGCCTGGATCGCAATATACATGGCAGGTGAATTGAAGGTTTGTGACTCTATGCTGGAGATGTTTTAGGCCGCCCGGCACGCTACTGTGGCAGATAATGCTTGAATTTCTTTGTACACGATAAATTACATTTGAAGGTTAAGGTTTGTGACTATATGCCTGTTCCATTGTCACAAACAAGAGGTTGATTGTGCCATTTACTTGTTGACCTGCCAAAGAAATTCAAGAGTCGTCTGTCACATATAAGAATTTCATTTGTTCTAACATTCAGAGTCAGATTCGTTACAGCACATCAAAACCGTCGTGTTTTTGCCGCAGCAGAAAGATTTCGGCCTCAGCTTATCATCAACATCTGCACAACCAAATGAAATGCCTCAGCCTAGTGATACATCAGCTGAAATACAAGAAATTAATTTGCATCCGCTTAAACAAGATGCTTCACTAGCAATACAACACCATCAAACTGCCTCAAAGCCATATATATGATCATTTTAGATTAAAGAACTTCAGAAGAAACTGTAATCTCTAAATTCTAGTTCAGTGCCTGAATATTTTGTTCGTGGTGCCAATCATTCATTGAACACGACAAGCATTCGCAAAACCAATTCATTAGCTTCACCTTCCATTCCAAATTGTACTAACAGAGCTAAATTTGCTTAGTCTGAAGCTAGATAGCAACTGCCTTTCTTTATCTACGACTCTATCAGGAATATGCCACAAGAGGCCAAAAATGGACAGTTAATCCCATTCTTTTGAATTCCTTTATCACTTCTTTGTTCAACCATTGTCATTTGTTATCGAGCATGCCCTGTTTTATGCAACTAGTTAAAAGTTATAATGTATTAATAATTAAGTTTAGACTCGAATCAAACACCTCAGTTATGTTTGCATTGTTAGATGGCATTATAATATGTAGGATTATTTTAAAGAATAAAAAAAATTATAAGGATTAATTAATTATGTACGGCAGTGTTCACTATTATGAATAATGCATGATGGATTATTAAATCTAGGTTAATTCTATTTGTTTGATTAAATGGACCAATACAAAATTATAAAATAAGTAAATCTAACTCAAGAGTTAGGTTAATATAATCATGGTGTCATAGTCTTTTTATAGATCGTATGAAAAACTATATTAACCATACATCCTTAATGGAATTATTTGCATAATAAGTTTATAATGTGAAAATAAATATAATCACCTTAAATAGCCAATCTAAATGAACATAATTGTCAAAAATGAATTCATCCATGCAAATTCTTCAAATTTTATAATAAAGGATAATTAATCCTTAAAAATAATTCCAATGAGTTTTAATCTTTATATTGAAAGCGAATATGTCCTAGATTAGTGATCCTACAACTTTGAATTTTATGTCAAATCCTTAACATATCAAAGCTTGACTAGCCCGCATCAAATAATAGATGTCGAGAGCGAACATTTGGCCTCACGCATAATCTTGAGGCAAACACATAATCCTGCATTTATCTCACTTCAAACCGCAGCAGCAATTACCAAACGACCATTAACAGCTTCAGTTGATCAGAGACGTCATACTCGTTTACATAGACGCACGTAAATATGAACAGATCACACAGCACAGGCACGAACACGACAAAACAGAGGAAGCTGATCGTCGAGAAAAGAGCGTGTAATCAGAAAGAAATAATTGTGAAGTTCAGAACTCGAGAAATTTTCATTTACCTCCAGAAATACAGGAACGACCAATTGAAGGACTCGACGTCGATCCAGAAACAAAGGGGGGTTCTTCTGTTTCCTGAATTAAGCCAGCGAGCGTAAATGAAATGCAAATGTGACGGACGGAAATGAAATTCGCCTCTAAAATGCACTCTACTCTCCTATTGACCGTTTGGATACAAATTTCCGTTTATATAAATCAATTCTTCCAAATATGCCATACATTATAATTAACACTTTTTTTTTTTTTTTTTTGTATCTCCCACTATTTCATGCCAAATTTTCTACCTTCAATATGCATATTTCCCTCCATTCTGATAGAAGGGAGTTTTTGTTGTGGGACAAAGTTTGAAATATGATTAACGCTTAGAAGTTCTTTTTCTTGTGTTTATTTCCCTTGTTTGCATGTTTAGATGTACAATTTGATTTGTGGCATGGAGAGTGTGGAGAGTGGAGAGTGGATGATTTTTCATATTTCCAAGCCGAGTGACTCTGGTTAGGGGTTGGAGGGGATGAAACTTATGCTTGATCCCAAAGTCTCTAGACAATCCCTTCAGGTGTGGGTGTAGGGGCTTGATTTGCCATCCTCATGAAAGTAGTGTGGATTGGACCTAAACCATAGGAGGTATATTGTAGTTCTGATCTCGCATAGGTTAGTTTCATTTCATGTTCTTAAATGTTTGGCAAGGCAATGTTTACAAGGTAGCAATTGCAAGATTAAAGCATCCAAACTGAGATGAACCCTTTTTGTTGAGCCGCAAAAAATGCATCCCAACATAGTCATAGTGGCTACGTTAGTTTCCTTGTTATCTATTATTAATCATTTCTTAAAAATATTACAAATCAAATATTTTATCATACAAATTTATTCAAATTTTTCATATTATCTTTTATAACTAACTAAAAATTTTTCAATTATTATACATATTTATAATCAAATCAACACATATCTCTACAATTTTTCTACTTACATTCATCTTTTTATTATCCTACAGATATATATATGTATATTATTACATCGTGCAATCATTATTGCATATTAAATATGTGTGTGTATGCGTGTGTGTATAATTTTTTTTTATCTATTTAAATCTTACAGACCAAGCATAAATTTTCCTTCCATTCAAATTATTAAAATTTTCCTACCAACCTTAATAACAAACCAAACATACTCAATATAATCATTATACTTTTAAAATTTTATTTTTATTTCTTTAACTTTTACATAATTTTCAATAAAACTCACTAAAAACACACATCCAAAAATAAAAACAAACATAATCTTTGCCCTTTCAAGCATCAATCTAAAATTTTACAAGTAATTTTACCAGAAACTGAATCACTAGAAATGTATTATTTATTATTTATATTAAAGTTTAAATCATTTGGATAATATAAAGTTTATGAATTTTTTTGAAGAATCTTAATGCATTTTTAAGAAGAAAAGTAGCAACTCCTTTTGGTAAATGATACAGTTATAATGTTTCAATTCTTTGTGGATTAAGGATGACAAATGCCTATAAGTTTTTATTATTAAATGTTACAACTTTTCATGAATTAATGGTTTTAATGTATCATGAATTGGATAAACTTAAAAGTTGCAATTTTTTATAATTGAAAAGTTATCCAATAACCTTTATATTACTTTTTCTCCCAACATTCTTCTTAATCAATCAATTTAAACTTTGAAACACCAATACCATAACACCATAAATTGATGATCCAGTGGCTTAACAGCATGCAAATTCATGCTGTACGTGTCTATGATCAAGTGGTTTTGTTCATTTCCTCATTTTTCATCATTTCCAGCCCATCCAAAATTTTACTAACCAAACATTTCATGCCTCGAACTTGTTATTTAAATTTAAATTTAAATTTAAATTTTTATCTCTTATATATATAATTAATTATTTATTTTTTTATTATTATACTTATTCACAATGAAATTAATACACATACACTCACATTTATATATATTTATACCTTATAAATCTCCAGCCTATGTTTGGAAGGGGTGTTTGGTGAGAATTGGGTTAAAATAAATAATATGTTTAGAAGAAAGATTTGACGAGATAAATAGTATTATATATTTGAATTTGTTTATTTATAAATGTATAAAATATATAATAATGATTAAATGATTTGATAGTATATAGAAATAATGATTATTTTATAAGGTATAAATATATGTATAAATGCGAGTGTGTGTATAGGTATTAATTTGATTGTAAGTAAGTATAATGATGAAAAAATAATTAGTTAGTTATATATGTAAAATAAGAAAATTTTAAATTTGAATTTAAATAAAATTTTTTTTGTGGAAGATGTTTGGTAGCGTAAAATTTAAAAGAATGTTGTCTGCTGAAAATGGTGTTCCAAACATAGACACATAGTATTATCTAATCATTCTTATACATTATAAACTTACGAAAGACTCAAATTGGCACAACTTTCCATTTTACCTCATCTTAAACTTTTAATAACAGCAAGAACAATAAAACTTTAGTTATTCAGATCCGGACAGCAAGCCGTTATCATAGCAATAAACTTAATTGTTCGTATTGCAACCACCGTTCCTCACCAACAAGTAAAATACCAAATCCATAACTGCAAACTAATTAAAGATCACATCAGTATATAATCAGAGCTGATAACTTATAGCCCACCAAACGAGTTTTATTAAAAAGATTAGCATATAAAATTTTATATATCTTCATGTGTATTTTGATTAATGAAGTTTTAGAATTTTTACTTGCAGACACACATATATTAAGATATAGCCAATGTTTGGTTTCATTTTTAAATACATATACAATTATTACATCTTTTAAATTTTATTTGTACCCCTCTCTTATTTTAACATGATATTTAAAAAAAAAAACACTTAAAATACAGTTAAAAATAAAAGCATAGCCATTAGCTTTGAAATATTTAAATACAACAACATATTGTTAATGTCATCACCAGTGTGTTATGATTGTTACAGTACAAAATATATTGTTCATGTCATGCATGTGTCCAATTTCATTGCTGACAACAATATAATAACTCACTGACGTGATACTATCTTAAAATGCAAGCCATTGTTTTTCTTAAACGACAAAGATAAAGCATATGGGAGACAATGCAGAGGTAGTCTATCCTATTCTCTTGATTTCAATTAGATTTGATTGGCTTGGGGTCGTTCCATTTCACATTATATTACAAAAAATATTTAAATTACTGTGTCCGAAGAAAAGAAAAGATTAGAGATTATTTATAGATTAAAAGCAAGGCAGGTTTCTCTAATTTGTTGGGGGGCTTCGACAATGGGAAGATGGGTCCTACACTTGGTGCAAAGATGCCCCGTAATAAAATTAAGATAAATATAACGAAATTAATATTTAATTAATTTTTTATTTTTAATAAAAAATTATAATATTTATTACAAGTTTAAATTGGCGCAAATGCAGCATGTGCATTATCGGGGAGATGATAATGGTGAGGCGTGGGACATTAGGGGTGGGGGCCGACTCATCATGAACCATGTGAGTTACAGGTAATGATGCTTGATCATCAGACTCTATCAACAATCTTTTATTACACATCTAACTTTTGCAATCTAACATTGTCATTTAGCAGCATTTAATCCCCATTAAGGTCTATCCAATCCCCTTCTTTTCTTTATATTTATATGAGATGATCATTGTTACTTCAATATGCTCCTCCTTGGATTTAACAGAAAAAATTCATTCAAATGACACAAAATTATACGTTTGCGTAATAATTACGTGATGTGCCATTTATTTGTTAACCAAACCATATATTTGCTACAAAAGCTTAAAAAGATTTAAATCAATTGTACTCATTACTTTCAGTGCACGCCATAAATTTTTTATTTTTATTATTACGTTCGAGAAATTGTACAATGAGTTAATAAATGCGCCAAGCTGGAGAAAATTAAATCGGTGCGTTACAGCCCAGTTTCCTTCATCCTGTCGTCAGCTGATCGATCAGATACATAAGTCAAGTCTTTTTCAATAATTATTGAAGTAATTAAATATGCAAGGCAGGCGCTTATTTATCATACGTTGGGAAATAAATAAGAAGGTGGTATCATGTCTAACTGGTAAGCTTTCTCAATTACAAGTTATTTTTGCACACTCTATTGTGCTTAAATTGACATAAAAATAATAGCTTCTTTTATTTTACTTATACTATTGATTAGTTTATTTAAATATTTATTTTATAATTATGTAAAAAATATTATGATTTAAAAAAGAATGAAAAGAACAAATTATGATGATATCGGTAGTAGTAATAATAATAATAAAAGACTAGTTTGCTATTATCAAGTTGAATAAGGATACATTGGTAAATTTATTTAGTGTATCTATATTAAAACTAAACTCTTGATAAGATAAATATATAACATAATGTAAATTAAGTTAAAAAAAGATATATATATATATATATATATATATAATTTTACTTAGTATAAAAGAGGGCTCAAATCTTTAATAATATAGTCTCTTTAAATTAGTTCCTAAGGAACTTTGTCATGGACAATTAAAAGAGTAGTTAATCAATTAATAACAACCAAACCATTACACAAGTGGAGGCTCAACCAAGTCAAAGATGTAATTTCAACTAAGGCTGCGTTTGGTTTGTATTTTGGAGTTGGAATCGAACTCGAAATAATTCCTCTGGATTTGGAATTAATCATTCATTTATTTGGATTAATCCCTAGTACGTGTATCATTATTATAGTTCACATAAAATTTGAAATTTTAATTTAATCAATAATTGAAAATAAACTATGCATGTGTAAATTATTTATAAATTCTATAACTATATTAATTATAATATATTGTAGACTTGTTAAAAAATTAATATTGAAAAATATATTCAAAATTAAAATAGTATTTGAAATTAAAAATATATATAATGAATTTGTAAAAAAGAAAATATTAGAAAAAAAATAAATTCTACACATTAATAGAATAAGGGGAAAAAAGAAAAAATTCATTAACTGAAAGCCTTCATGTACAATATAATATTATAAATGGTCTTGATGAAAAACTTTAAAAAATAATAGGAGTGATAAAAAGAAGTGAAATGGAATATAAAGGAAAATAAAAAAAGGTTAAATAAATTATAAGAGAGAGCGTAAATAAAAAAAATTATAAATAAAATAATGGTATTTTATTAAGAGCAAAAAAAAGGGTAGAGAAAAAATAAAATAAAAAAAAAACAAAATACATTTAAAAATGGAAGAGAAAAGGCTAAAAGTTTTTTTTTTTTAAATAAGACTAATTTAATAATTTTATATTTGTCAAGTAAAAGTACTCAATATTAATTATAGTGTATGTAGTGAATGTGTGTGTGGGGGGGGGGGGGGGGGGGCATATATATATGTATGTATGTATAGACATGCCACGTATTTAGATTAGTGTTGTTTATATAATAATCAAATTTAAATTTTATCTAAAACCTACAAATTTACTTCGAATTGACGAATCCTAAATTATTGAATATGATTATCAAAATTTGATTACCGTAGTAATAATCTAAGCCAGAATTATGAAAATTATTGTAATTTCTAATTTCGTTTGGAAATTTAAGCAGTACTGCACACTTACATATTTACCCGAAATATTTGAATTGCACTGATAATAATAAGTAATATTGGCCCCTACCATTGTATATCCCATGTTGCTAGTGTAAGCGTATCATATCGACCAACGGACAAACTCTTTTTCTCCCGTTTTCTTGAAAAACTCTTCTTGAATTGACTAAAAAGATGACTAATTGAAAGTTCCCAACTTTGACACGCTTGTGCGTAAAAAATTCAAAATGTCATTTATCGGCTGTATATATAAAATTACATTTTTAATATACAAAATTTATTTGAATGTAAATTTTGTGGGTATAAAATTTAGTGTAAAAATTTAAGATAATATAGAAGTAGAAGAGATAAAAGATAAAAGATGTTATTTCAATAGGCACAATGATTAGAATGTTGAATTTTGATAGATGCAAATTTGCAGTGAAATATAGTCTTGAATTGTATGCAGTAGTCTCTTTTTTTGTAATTTTTTAATAGAAAACATTCGTTTCAGATATAATAAAATTATATAATTTTATTAATGACAGTAAAATATAAATTATTATATTTTACAATAAGAGAAAAATTACAAAAACTCAGATAAGAAAAATTAAATTAATTAATAATGAGAAAATATAAAAAAATAAAGAAAAAGTAAATAAACTAAAAAGAGGAATTTTAAATTTTTTACTGAAAGTACCAAAAGTTAGTTCTTATAGAGGTTCAATTATATTAAACAGTATATAGAATTAATAAAAGGACAAGTTAGACAATATATTAAATGACAAAATTAATTGCTTTTCGAGTGCACCCTACAATAAATAGAATAGATTTAACACAATAAACTCTACTCTCCCATTAATTTCTTAAATTTTAAATGACAAGTTAGAAAATATATTAAATGACAAAATTAATTACTTTCGAGTGCACTCTACAATAAATAGAATAGATTTAACACAATAAACTCTACTCTCCCATTAATTTTTTAAATTTTGAAAACAAAAATAAATACAAATAAGAATTATAACTGATTTGTTTGTTTTCAAATTTAAGTCTATGTTTTTAAATATTTTATTTTAAAAATTACATAAAAATAAAATATAAAAAATATAATAATTAAATATATATATTTTCACAAACATGGCCGTTGTTTTTCGTTTCCATAAATAAATAATCACCAAATGCCGGTGTTGATGTGTGCATCCACGTGGCATTGTTATACAACGTCATGCTTTTAGCTTAAATTTTTTGTAAGGCCCCACATATCCTTTCGTTTATTTTTCACACAACGTATCCTTCTCCCCACCATAAAAATAATTAGTCAATTGGCATCCTACACGTGTGTTAAAAATAAATACATGCTTAATTTAAAAAATCAATTAAAATATTAAAAATAATTATTATAAGGCCTTTATCTATTATTAAATAGTATAGATAAGGATAATTAAAGAAATTCATATGTTGCCATCCAAAATTTTTAATCTAAGGTTGGACATTTTATATAAAGAATATATATAAATAATCTCCCTTTGAAAAAGCTCAAATGCATTCCCAGAAATCTCCTACATTCTGAAAATCTTTACGAAATTCCAGTTATAAGATTAGAAGAACATAACATCATATTCGCGTTTATTTAGGTGATAATCAACCGATATGCGAATAATTAAAGTCCCTTTATCAGTAAATTATAAATTTTATAAGAGATTTTCTTATTTAATAATTTGATTGCGAATGTGCGTAATCCTAGCTGGCGTCCTGGCGTCTTAAATACTACCTTTAATATAATTTACAGCCAAAAAAATAAGAAATGGAAAATTGAAGCACAACCTTCTTAACCAATCTTTCATGTCGTTGGAAGATCATGCAATTGCTTCCAATACGAACCAAGCACATGAGAAATCATGTGTGTACTTTAAGAGATATAATGAGAAAAAAGGGCTTTGTGTCTTTCAACGTCAAACAGTGAGAAGTAAGGGTCCCATGTGGCAAGCCACGTGCATGGGTTGCATCAAAGTGCGTTAATGTTATGGCTATGATTGTTTTAAAATTTATTTTCTAAGTGTTTTTTTTTTAAAAGTATATATAAATTAAAAAAATAAAATTTTAAAAGTATAACATTTAAGTGTGTATTTTTTAAGTTTAAAATTTAAAAATAGCCTATCAAATCTTTGTAATTGAAAACAAAAAAGCCTATAATATGAACCATGCATTTCTCTTCCCAATTCACGTTAAAATTGTCATTATTATAATTATAACATAAATGTTCGGGTGTTAATCTTATTAAACTTGAAAATGCATTTTAGTATAATCTTTAAAAAGTTTTTCGAGTTGAATTTACAAACTCAAGTTTGAGCTTGAATTCAAATTTAACAAATTAAATTGAATTGAGTTTTAAAAATTATTAAATTTAAATTTCTAGTCAAGTTGAATTTCATAACAGCAAGTAATTATCAATTTTAAATTATTACTCAACTCCATTTCATAACAACCCAAACAAATAAAATAACAGCCCAAATAAATAATATTCAAAAGGTCTACCGTATCCAAATGGATTGTGTTTATATTATATATAGGTTATGTTTGGATGCAAAGTTTCTATCAACAAAATTTATACTTCTAAACATGCCGCCTAATCAAATAATCTTTTTATTTCTTTTTTATTCTAAGTTTTTAACAGTAATTTTTTTTTCTTACCATAATTTATATCCACTCAAGACCTTAAGCTATGTTTGTTTTGTAGCTTTCCACTGCAAAACATGTACTTCAATAATTATATTTGGTAAATTTTAACTTTTTCCTCTTTTGTTTCTATACAATTTTTGAAAAAAAAAAAAAAATCACGTTGGAAAACATGCACTAAAAAATATAAACAAATGTAGGTTTATACTATGTTTGGTGTGAGTTTTATTATAATAAGTGATATATTTGATAATATAATTTTGATTTATTTAAATATACTATAAAATATATTATTATGATTGAATGATATAATAATAAATAAGTGTAATAATTAATTTTTAAAGTATAAATATGTGTGTACATATATATATATATAGATATTGATTTAATTATAAATAAATATAATAATCAAAAAATAATTAGATAATCATACATATAAAAAAATTAAATTTAAATTTGAATTAAAAATATATTAAATAATATATTTAATAACGAAAATTTTGAAGAGACATGTGTTATTAAAAAAATGGATTCAAGCATAGCCTGTCTAAGTGAGAGGGGAAGCGATCATGCAAATGCTGCAGATAATATTTAATTAGTATTTTATTATTTTTTAATATAAAATTGTGATAAATTTTACAATTTTAAACGCAGAGCGTAAATGCAACAAATGCACTTGGAGTCGACCGAAGCGTGAGAGTGACGTGTTTAATGCATTTAAAGGGGGGAAAACGGTAAATAGGATTACGAGAGTTAGCATACATCGGATCCTTCGCCAGTATTACTGTTTGAACGCTTCCGCCTAATATTAATTCTAGGACATCTCTGTTTCCACATCTTTCGTCCTTGTACCTTTCAAAGGTCATGTCGAGGAAAAATGTCGATTGACGAGACAAATTGTGATAAATTCCTCCAACAACCAGCAAAATGAGAGATGATCAGTTGGTTGATGATTTTACCCGTTATGTAGAATCATCTCTTTAAAACCTAGGGCTTCCTCTTATTTTTCTCTTCTTGAATTCTTGGGATTTTTCCTTTGCTCTGTCCGAAGATCACCTTCATGTGCTCAGAAATCGACCGGTTTTCTTCGTTTTTGAGAGGCCGATGTCAGAAAGCGATAGCCCACAATCTTCGCTCCATGGAAAAGAAGACGATACACAAGGCGTCAACTCGCCGCAGGCCGTGTCAGAAAACCCAGAAATCGCATCGGAAATAGAGACCGCGGCTGAAGAGAAAGAAGAACGAGGAAATCGCGACAGGCCTGATCATCATCGGAAGGAATTCGAAGAAATTAAGGTTGATCCACGACCCAATACGGCTGCGGTTTCTTCAAAAGAATCATCCGAGAAGCAAATAGCCGAAGACGACGAGGGATTCAAAACTCCAACATCGTCCGATCACAAAATCCCGCCGATCACGGAGTGCCCGCTGGCGCCCAGGAAGGCCAGGCCACAGTCTGCGAAATTGAAAAGAAAGGCGTCGCCGCCGCCGGCAGCTCGCCGGAGACTCGACTTTGATGCGTCTACCGAGGTCGAATCGATCTTCCGGCCGACTCCGAATCAAGATAATGTAGAAGATCAGCAGAAAATTAAGAAAGCTCGAAGAGACGACCAAGATTGATCGTATACTGTTCATTCCCGACGAGTTGCAGCTTCCTTTGTGGCACGGAATATAACATAGAAATGAGTTCTTTGATTTTGCTTTTACTTCTGCAGATGTTGTAATTCATGCCCTCTTGATGTGATAATACAGTATGTTCACATTACATAGGTGAAAAAAATGGCTTTAATTGAATCTTTTCGTCGGACGTCTCGACATTTTTTCCTCAAATCAGAGTTGTATGAATTAAACGAGGGACTAGAAGGAGAAAATGTGTATTTGAGTGTAAAAGATGTCTAAGAGTGTTGTACAAGAAAAACAGGTGATAACTTTTAGATCATTCTCACTTACACGCATTTTGATAAATAAGGATGTAGCAGTATGGAGAGTGAGGTTTATGTAAATGCTCATGCATATGGATGGAATGTTGTTTCAGCACTTGCTGCAAGATTTCAAGATGACATGTTCGAATAGATGAACTGACTGAGTAAGGGCTTCAAACAAAGAGTGTATGTACTGTGTGTATAAATACGCGAAAAAGAAACGATGGTAATATTCTGTCAGATTTAAATTTAGGAGGATGTTTGCATTGATGGCATATTTTTAACGGATTGAATTCAAAAAAAAAAAAAAAAAAAGCAAATGAGCTGGAGAAGATTGCTAATCTTAAATTACTGAATCCGCGGATGGTAGATATTCATAATAAATTTACATAATTAAACTCCTTAATAAATCTGAGTGTTGGTTTCCTGGGAGGACGCTGGGGATATGCATACATGGCATCGTCAAGTTTCAAGAAATTTTGGAATATTATACTGGGAAAGAATAAAGGAATTCATAAATGCCCCGTGATTTGGGGATTGCTGTTCTGATAATATACGCCTTCGCTTATTAATGTGTTTCATGTCTTCTCTGGATACTGACTTATTTATATATTTTTAGATTGGGAAAATGTAAAATGCCAAATTATTGTGCAGTTGAGTTATAAATTGTAATTGCGAAAGAAAGCTGGAAATCTTCCATATTCGGTATGTCAAATATGATTACATATTGACTTGTTTGAAAATCGTTCCAAAACTGTTCACCAAAAGCGTTCATAACAATTTGACTTTAAATTCTTAAAGCCCCTTTGCACTGTGTATGAAAATGTCATCTTGTTAATTTTACCCAATAAAGTTATTTTTTAACGTTTTCTTGAAGTGCAGGGGATGTTTTGATTTGGATTCTAGAAATCTAACACTTTTCTCTGGGTTAAGAAGTTGGAAACTGATACAAATCATGTGGTAGTATTGGTGTGATGTATACAAATGAAGAGTTGCATAGTCTTGATTTTGTGGAAAGTCTATGGGCCCGAAAGGACGAAGGCCGTTAGAGTAGTCTCGCTTGCTGCTTTGAATTTTATGATGTGTTTCTAAATTTAGTTTTTTAATTCTGCCAAAAAAAGATAGAATGGAAAAAGATAAAATTTAAAATGTATATTAATTAAAATATGTATATTTTCTAAAATAGAATGAAAACAATTATTTTCATGTTCTTGGTGGTGTACAAAGATGGTCACAAAGGACACCCATTGTTGTTCCAATTTCTTCATCGATCTCGCATTATTTTTATAAAACTTGAATGTTGAATCAGTGTAAAATGATACTCAGGACGTTCTGTTTGCAATTATCAAAAGCTAACTTTTTGATATATCCTGTGAACATGGGACCTATATATACTGACTGAATGGCAGAAACGAGTTCACAAAGCCATCCATTTGGCTATGTTTGGAAGGGGTGTTTTGGTGGTGAATAATGTTTGGTAAAAGTTGTGTTTGGATGCGTGGAATGAAAATTTGATCGGCTTATTTGAATTTTTTTATTTATAAATGTAAAACATATATAATAATAATTGGATGATATGATAATATAAAAGAATAATTATTAATTTATAAACTATATATATATATATATATAAATGAGAGGGTTTGTGTGTGTGTGTGTGTATATATAGATATTAATTTGATTATAAATAAATATAATGATTAAAAATTAATTAATTATATATAAGAGGGAAATTTTAAATTTAGATTCGAATGAAATTTTTATTGAGTGATGTGTTTGGTCATACAAAATTTGATAGGTTAGTGTGGTGGAATGGTGGTTCCAAACATAACCTTTATTACTCTACCTTTTTTAATTCTGTTTTCCGTATTTCATTTTTATTCGTAAACTCATGGACTTGGGGTCTCCACAAGTTCGGACAGCCCCAAAAGTTTTCACGGCTCTCTTAACGGTCCGGGCCACAGGCTCCGCCAGTGTCCAAATACTTAATCTAGGCCCATTAGTAAAAATCTGTGATGCGACGCCGGCTGTTCGTTTCAAATGCAAATCCTCATAATCCGCTGTTTGCCTGGTCAGTTTCCGACTGCTTAGGTGTTAAGGAGTACCAAAATGCAGGTGTGGCAGTGAGTTGTTCGTCTTGGTTTCGAGATTATTCAAAAAATTTAGTTCTGTCAATATTTTTAGCCGGAAAAATTATGGGGGATTGATAATTTAGATGCTTTCTTTTACGGACGCGTAGCTGATTTATTGAAGTCTGAACTGGTCTGTTCCCTGCGTTGCTACAACCCCTGGTGTGTGATTTTCATCATCATCATTATTATTTTTATGTATTTTCCTTTGATTAGGTCCTGTAAACTTGACAATCCACCAAAGGAAAGGGAAGAGAATGGCATGCTCGTCAAGTCAAACCTTACTGTCGTATAATTGTATACATTACCGAAGTATCCACGATAATATTGCCGTGATCGCGCTGGAAAGATAGGAAGGCGTTTGAATTGAAGGGATAACTCTCATTATGAAACAGGAGAGACTTGAATTTTATAATACCTTATTCTCTTGGCATCACGACTTCGAAATTTGTATACTGGATTTCTATCACGAAAATTTTAAAATTTTGACTTGAGTTCTATGCGAAAACTGTTGTTGCTTGATCAATTTCGGAAGTTGTGGAACTGTCAATGAATGAAGTTCCAGCAGTAACTTGAGCTTGTCTCAATTAGGCTAAAAAATGTTGTCAAGTCTAATCAATACAAGTTGAGTAGTTGGGCTTATTACCAGACAGCTATGGAAAGCCAAAGGTAGGCTTTAATAACTAATTTTCCCACAGGTGTGGAATGCTCAATAAGGAGAATGCAAAGACAATCTTTATCCTGGTCTGAAGTGAATGCACCGTGTAGTGCTGTCCCTATAGTAACTTGGTTTTTTTGTGTCCCAAAACCCGGAAGCCTCTCCTTGTTCAACTAACTGCCTACGTGTCGCCTGATAATGTATCGAGTGGGGAAGCTTATAGGTAGGCTCATGTCTGCAACACTTTTTGTTCTATGCTAATGGCATAACTTCTCTCCTCATTTTCCTGAAGAAGATTGATTTCTATTATTGACATGGACAAAACACTCTGCCTTCATATATTCTGGACAGATACTGGATAAAAGTGATTCCACCATGATATCTGGAAATCCCCATGACCCTCTTCCCACAACTTGGTCACTTTTCTAGCGTTTGATGTCTTATAAATGTGATTTTTTTAAAAAAGTTATGTCTTTTTTGTCTGCGCATAAATTATAGTCCAAAAACTCAAAATGACCACATTTAAAGGACACAAAAAATGCAAATTTTTCTAAATTTGTCATGGCTTCTCATCCCTCCGCATACTTGTTAGTTGCATAAAACATATAATAAATTTGGTAGCCGTAGTACTATTGTTGGTTTTCTTGTCAACTGTTCAAGTTGATAGAAATGAAATCCCGAGCTATGTAACAAATTGAGCTCAATTATCCATCGTCATCGCATAATCAGAGTGTGCTGCAATTCTTGTTCAACTTGCCTCCTCAATTTACAATCACCAGTACTAAAGTGTTGTCCATTATTAAAACTCAAGTGAAATTGGGCAAAAAAAAAAGAACTTGAGAAGTTCCATATGCTTTTTTCTCACCGCTCACACTAGTTTAAACAATGTATTATGTTGAAGCTTGTGAAATTTTTTTGACATATATCAATCTAGATTCAAAGGCTCGTGAATGGGTTCAACCTTAACGACTTCCACAATACAAGGAAATCTGAATCTGCACATAATTGTCGTGTCATTGGGTTAACACCAAGGGAGCTTTTGCTTGGTTTATAACCTAGAATAAAACAGAGGCATATGGTGAAAAGCATTAGTGGTGGACCCAGTTATGTGTTGCAAATTGATTTCTTCCAATGTCCACGCCTTCTCAAGTATCCGTGCGATTGTGAAACTGAACTGCTACATTGTGCCACAGACTTGAAATATAATGCACATATATATTTGAAACTGGTTCTAAGAGGGCAGTGGCACAGTGGTACTGGAATATGACCACATTTTCTGTTCAGCCATGTCACAGCTACAGTACGTCACCCAAAGAAAACAATGCCCTTGGTTTGAATTTTTCAGCACACTAGCTAGGAGTACATCGTGCTGTATCACTGAATAACTTCTGTGATTGTACATTTGTACTTGCTGTAGGAAAATATCTTAAGATGCCCATTGACTCTCGAATGTTCGTTAATTGCCTGTTATTCATGGAGGGAGCAAATAGGGCTGATGCTGCCCGCCTGAGAAATTCTGATAAGGTGACACTTTGTTTTTTTTTCGTTTTCCCTGCAAATTTTCAGGGTTTTTTTTGTTTTTAAATTTTGATACATATTTTTGTTTTAAAAATTATAGAAAAGTAAGATATAAAAAAATAAAATTTAAATAATATAATAAATAAACATGTATATTCTTGAGCTCTAAAATCCACAGCGAGATCAACTCTTGAGGACAAGTTGAATCTCTGGTTCTTCTTGAGACATTTGGTATGGACATGTTCTGCACTTTGCAAGAGACGTCCTTCGATGTCACCTCTCCCGAAAGAAAATACAAACCTTGAAAGACTAATTCTGCTTTCTGTATGATGATTACATTCTGTTGTCGTGCGGTTTGAGTGTTTGACTAATTTGGATTTGTCGCCTTAATACTTGACCATGAGGGCTGGATTATTGGGATCAACTAGAATTTAGCACAAATTAACATAACATATATTGTACCCTTGCTTGAAGTTCATTCTCTTTAGATTACGCATTTGGAGAAAATACGTTGTGTGGTTTAAATTGTGATTTTACTCTTGATAGTTAAAATTAATTTGTTATTTTTTTGTCTAATAATTAAATTGTTTTGTGTATTATAATTGAAAGCACCCAACGTATTAAATGATAAAAAATGTATATAAATAAATTACTAATAAAATTTATTTTGTATTGATAACGGCGTTGCTAAGTATTAATATTTGACCATAAAGTGAGAATTCCAACTCTTCTAAATGGTGCCAAAAGTAGACCTTTGCCTTCACCTAATACTACTAGAAATCTATTAAATTGGAAAGATTTTTCAACTATTTCAAAAGATTATGCTAGTTTGATACAATTTTGGTACGAATTTGGAACGTAAATGATATTATACAATAATTTCATTTTAAATTCGTTCGAAATTGGAACAATCTTTTTAACTATTCCAAGTCTGTTCCAAGAACAGTTTTTGTTGCAATTCCAAAATTTAGAATTGCTTTTGATTAACCGTTCCGAAGTAATCTCGAAATTAGAACGTTTTCTTTTATAATGTTCCAATTTTGGAACGGTTTAATATAACTATTCTAAATTACGAATCTGGAGTTTGGAATGACTTTGTATTGCTGTTTCAAACTCTAAATTTCAAATTTGGAATAACATTTATTGCCATTCCAAACCTGTTTCAATATTATAGATATATATATTTACCCTTAGAACTCACCAATGCTATTTACGCATTTTTCCACTCTAAAACACTTTGAAGCCGTTCTCAAATGGTAGTCAAAGCTTTTCTAAATAAAATTGTGCTAAAGCCGTTTCAAATAAAATCGTGCCAAATTCACTCCAAATAAAACCCTGCCAAAATTTCGTATCAAAATTGTTTCCAAACCGTTCCATAAAAGTCATTTCAAAGTTTCAATTCGAAGCCGTTCCAAAGTTGATCCAACCACTGTAGCTTTAGTATGCATTTGGAATGGTTTATTGTAACCACGCCAAAAATTTAAAACGACTTTTATTAACTATTACTATTGTTTAGAACGGTCTATAAAAGTCATTTCAAAAAATTTGGAACACTACGTTTTGGAATAGTAAAAATATTGTTCTAAAGTTATTCCAAATTAAATTTGGAACGACGTTTACAAAGAAACCATGCCAAAAAGTCATTTCAATTTTACTGTTTTCTTGTAATGTAAGTTGCACAAGAAACACCCAAAACCTTTACATGCAAAATTTTTTGTTTGCCTTAATGAAAAAAATAGTTTGGTGAAACTGAAATTTTCCAAATTGTCCTTAAATGAAACCCCAAACTAATAAATGTCTATTGGCTATCAAAAAATAAAACTATTCTAGAACGCCATCATTCTACCAGAGAACAGTCATGGATGCAAATATTGAGCTGCCATGTGCTTTAATCAACTAATTGAACATCCTTTTTGGGGTTGAAATTGAGTCGAAGAAAACACACTTAAATAATTTGAATTAAGCGCACGATCATTTATTATCTCACCCCAAGAAGCCTATTTGCACATCCCATAGTTTTTCAAGCAAATTAAAAAAAAAAAAAAAAGAAGTACCATCCTTTGGTTGGAATATGGGCTTTCTATCAACAAAACTGAAAGAGCCATTGAAGCCAACTAAATTCAGTTAAGCCTTGTATCCAAAGTGAATACGGCCTGCGTATAAATAATGATGCGCTGTCGTTATGCAAATGTGAATTCCACTATGCAATTTTTTTTTAAAAAAAATTCCCAGTTGAAAGTCTAAACTTTCGGTGATATACGGAGAAAACTATCAATCTGTCAGAGATTTGTTTGAACAGCGCATGACATTTAGCAGTTTGATTTTGCTAAGGGGAATCTTTTAGGCCCCCAGCTTGTAATCATTTCAGTCAAAACACTGGACTTCCTTATCTGTCGCATTCTTTTGGTATGGCCCATTTTGTCATTTTGCCCCTGAACTGAAACTTTGTTGGATCCATCGTGGCATATTCCACCGAAGATATATAGATATATTTACTTTAAATTTAGAGTTTATTTAGTTAGAGCTCTAGAGAAAGTGGTTGAGTGGAAATATAACATGCATAATCAAATTCTGTCTGAATCAAATTTCTACTCAAAAGTCGGGCAAAAATGGGGACAAATATAGATCAACAGACAACACATACATAGATTTGTTGTATTTGATACTGTCCAGTGTGGGCTCCACATTCAGGGACCCAAATCTCTGTTTACCCGTTATTTTTAACAGACAAAAGAAAGAGGAATAAAGAAACCCTTTTGTATATGCCTGCACTTGATTACAGTCCAACCCATGTTCCAGCTTCTCGATGAGTTACCAGTAAAGTGAAAATTATTTCTATGACGAAATTGGGTCTTGTGAATATATATAAATATATGTAGAACAGCTTTGGCAGATACTGGAAACATTAATATACGTACAGTGGTTACTTCTAATTCTCCAATGTCTTCTCTCAAGTGACGTGACGTCCTAAGACTCTCCCAAGTGAGAGACAGAAAGCCCGTCAAAAAGCAACATTAGCCCCCATCAGTCCCGCAGCCAGTGGCCAACCGTAGAACGGCGAGATTGCAATGGCTCAACAGGTACCTGTTGTCCCCACACCGACTCAAGACCTTCTCTTGACTATTTGCCACTTCTGTAACACGATGAGTGTTGGGATGCAGCCATTTCTGTTCTTGTTCTTGGATTGGTTGTTTGTGCCAACGATTTCCTTTGTGCCAGTTGTTCGAGAGGATTGAAATTATTTTGCTCTGTGTGCGTGTGGGTGCAGGAAGAAGGGTGGCCGTTGGGGCTGCAACCACTGAATCTGAGAGGTGGGCTGGTGAGGAATCGTGATCTCAACGGCTCACTTTCCTCCAACACTCTGCTCACTGGTTCCTCTATCTCGTCGGCTGACTCATCTTCTGATCTTGATACTGAGGTCACTTTTTTTCTTTTACTCTCCCCGTGTCTTAAAAATCATACGCGCGCCTTTGTGATGTGAATATCCCTCGGTCTATCTGTTGCTGTTTGAGAAACGGTTTGAGTGGCAACAGAGAAGACATTTTTATGGGATCGAAGGGAAAAAATATGTTCCCATTTTTATCTTAAATCTTTTATTCGAGAGGAAAGCAGTGTTTCCTTTCTTTTCAACTTCGAATTATTCAAATCAAGATTGAGAGCATGTTTAATTAATTGCCCTTTCTTGCGGATTCTTAGTCGAATCATGAATTAAAACTAGTTGTTCTCGACCAGTTTTAGTCCTTGTTCTTATCTTTTCTCCTTTCTTTTCTGTGTCTTGGTGATTGATAATTGTATCAACAATAGAGCCAAGGGGGGGGAACATCTCTCTGAAAAGTTAGCACCTATTCTTGGTGCATGCTCCATGTTCGTCGGTTTTCCTGTGTCAGGCTGGTCATGCCAATGCTTGATAAAGTTGAAAGTTGTGCAAACACTTTAATTACTCCTTTTCACATGGCTCTGAAATCATTTTGTTTCCAGTCTTTGACTATATGCATTGTTTTTTTTTATATGTCATTTTTTTCACATGGTCCGTGGAATCTAATACATCCTTCCTCCTTCCCCGAAAACACCAATGAATAGCTGAGAGAAACAACAGGAACGAAAACAATAGCCATAAAACAGCTCTAGCATCCTAAAGTGACTGGCGCAGCTGTGTTGAAATTATGTGATTAGTTGATATACAATGTATTTTGCCAAAAAGGCCGATAGAGCAAGAAAGTGGGATTGATTTGGCTAAAAGGTAATGCACTTGGGATGAGGAAGTAAAGATTTGAATCATATTGAGGGAGGATAGATATTTGATCAAACTTCTTTTTTAGACGGTTATTCGTTTATTTGATGTGACCTGATCTCGATGATGAATGGCGGCTTATAAATTAAACAAGGAGCGTAAACTTGTCGAATGGGATGCTGTGGCTGTGCACAGCATCACCAATGCTAATTTACTGTTGATGGATTTAGTTTATGTTAATGTTCTGCATCTCTTGCAGTCAACTGGTTCTTTCTTCCATGACAAGAGTAATACTCTGGGGAGCCTCATGGGTATTTCCAGCATTCTGGAGCTCTCGCGGAGATCAACAAGGGGGAGGACCGCTGAACCTGTAAGAAACAAGAAGAACTACAAGACGAAAGCATGGTTTTTGTCGCTGTGCTCAAGGCTAAGCACCGACGCTGTGAGCAAGAACGACGCCCCATCTCTTGGCCACTTTCTTGAAGCCGAAAGGAGAGCTGCCAGCAGTTACAGAAGGAACGCAAGCCCCAGTGCTTATGGAGCCGACGATTTTTCTCACGTTTTGGACCCGAATTCGTTATTCGTGGGAGACCAGGTTGCTCCTCCTCAATCAAGTGCTTTGCTGGACGGAAATGGTGGAAGAGGCTTCAGTAGAGACCTGCTGTCACATGAGAATGCTGATGAACCGCCACTGATTCTCTTATGTTTATGTGGAAATCTTACTCACTGATGATCAAAGCCGCATTTAATTTTTTACACTATTTTTTGGTAGTTGCGACATTTGAATACTCTTCTAAGCCTACTAATACTTGCATTGATATGTGAGTTATTTACTCTCACGTGTGCTCATCGAATCGAATAAGTGCAATTGCAGGACCAAGGTTATGCTTCCAAGGTCAAACCTCTGAATGCATAGCACCTCCCTTATGTGATGCCTCCCCAAAGATTCTTGTTGTACCCTTACGCTTGCTTGAGCCCTCTTTCTGTAAGCATTAACTGCCGATACCTGTTGTTAGTATACAAAACCTTTCTGATATTCTTCAACGAATGATATAAACAATAGAAAGAAGAAAGAAACTGCAGAATGAGTGGATTTTTGGTCAAGCAGGAAACATGCAACCATGACACATACTTTTGCTGATTTTGTTGGAGCTACAAGTCTCTGCCATTTGCTGAAACTGATCTACATTAAGACCACATTATAAACAAGTGCAAACGGCTAATGCAAGACAACTGAGTTGATAATATCCATACATTTCATTTTTCTTTAGTACAAAATGACTGAGCTCTCACTCAGTTCAAGCATTTATAATTGCAATGGTAGTAACTAGCTGTAATGATCCAAGTAATCAGGCCTCAGTAATTTTCTTCTTTCTCATGCCCGGGGATCCCCGTAGGTTACAGTTACAAAAACCTCCTTTTAGATTGGCAACATTGCAGATCATCTCCAGTTTTGCTTGTTTACTTCTCAACTGCCCTTCAATTCTTAATTGAAAACTTGGAATGGTATCATATTCATAAGTTATCATCAACTCCAAATTAGGGCTTGTCGAACTCCTCATTGCATTCAGCAGCAACCTTGCCAGAACTGCAACCCAATATCCCGAACGAACCCAAAGACGACAAACTCTTGAAGCAGCTGTCACTGCATTCACCAAGTGATTTTCTCGTTCTTCTTGGCTTTGTAGGACTCGACTCCAGCTCAATTTCACTGTACGTTTTGCTCTTGGCAACGACTAATTGAGTGATGTTGCTTCGACAAAAGGGGCAGACTGGAATCTTGGGACAGTTTGTGGAAGAATTGGGTTTGCTGTGGCAGAAAAGGGCCAGAATGCAATGGGCACACATTTGATGACCACAGTTTTGCACCTCAATTGTACACGCTTGCTCAAAGCAAATGCAGCATAGATTGGCATCGCCAGCCTGTTTGATAAAAAATTCAACAGTTCATTCTTCCAACTCAAACACGGGTGTTTTTAAGCAATCATTTTATCAAAAAAGGAAACATTTCTGTGACCGTGGCAGCCATGTGAATTGTAAACAAATCTATGAATGTAATTGCTAATTGCTTTCCATTTTCATTCTCAAACAAGAAAGCAAAGGTAAATGAAGCTACATTAACAAGAACAACTAGAGGCATGATGTGGTTTCAGCTGCCACTTTCGACATCATACCATCCGACAAGAAGAAAATCAGTACTGCATATACAAGTAGAGCCATCTTATTCTTTTCTATATCAATAGAAATCAAATGATTCATGCAAAAGCCAAATTCCAAGAGAGGAATTTTCCGTGTTCTATAACAACAGAACATTTTAGTCTGGTCATTCATGAGACAATTTTAATGAAATTTATTGTGATCTATTTTAGATGAACCATTCATGCAGTTAAGCACAGTATAATTCCAATTTGAAGCATCTTTAGTTGGATTTCGTACCTCAGATTCATCATCAATAGCACCAGAATCTGGAAGTGGTTGAAGTGTGTCCATCAAGATTGCCTTTTCTCGCTTTATATTGGCTTCATTTAGGGCTTTCTCTAGCAAGGCTTTTGCATCAGGATTGAGCTCACTGATAAACTTCAACGATGATGGCCAAATCAGAGGCTCTGGGGCCAAAGGATTTAACAAAGCAGCACTTGCGTCATGTTTGTGTTTTACCGCAACAATGTAAGGTATTCTCCTGCAGTGACACCACAGCATTGAATTAAACTTTCACTTCCACAAAAGTTAGAATAATGTAGAGCAGGGTTGTACATCAGATCAGGGATGCAGTAATGTAGTAATGCTATGCAAAGCACGGCGTTTGCTTTCGGGGTTGAACCTTATGTCACCAAGAACAATATAAGATTGAAGCACGCGCCTCAAAGTTTGAATTTCAACATTAGTCAAGATATAGCCCTTCCTATTCACATCACAAAGATAGATTTAATTGACCCATTAATTGATCTTGAAAGGACACTAATTAGGCAACAAGAGAAGGAATTTTCAAGGGGCAGTCTCAAAATTTTACTTCACACATGGACTCTGAAAGTCAATCTCATTTGATTTTAGGAAGTAAGCTCAAAATTTTGAGGGATTATAGACACATTACTCACCCGAAAGAATCTTTTTGAACACGATCAGCACCCCAAGCAAGCAATTCACGGACACAGTCCAATGAGCCTCCGCGAGCAGCCATATGAAGAGGCGTACTGCCTGGGTAACTGCAGAGTGATATTTGTCACATTAACCGGTAAACAAAAAAAATGATGGTAAAATCAAAATTAAGTAATACCTATATCCACCAGTAGAAGCACACACAAGAGCCCCGCTACTTAATAGAATGTGCACACAATTTGGGTATCTTTGACGGGCCGCCAGATGCAGTGGCGTAGCACCACTTTTATCTCTTATATTAACAAATCTCGAGAATCCCCTGATCTCCCGCACAGGCAAAGGAATGAGCAGATTGTTTTGTCATTCAATATGTAAATAAAACAAACAAAACATTATTGGTCGCGGGGAAGGAGGAAAAAACTAGAAAAATGTTAAAAGGGCTACCAATATTGAGCAACTGGGGCAGAATTGGCAGCAGAAAGAATCAATTGGAGGCAATCTGAGTGGCCATAATAGGCTGCATAATGCAAGCAGGTTCTCCCATATAATGAATCGAACAATAAAATCTGAAAAAATAACAAACGGCAATCCATTATTAGATTATGCAGAATTGGCAGAATCACAAAAATGAAATAACATGACTGAGAAGATTGCCATACATTAGCTCCTGCTTGAATTAGCCTCTCCACGCAGGAAATCTTTCCATGCATAGCAGCCAGCATCAGGGGAGTCTAAGCCAATCAGAACCCAAAGACAAAATGCACATTTATTGTTAAAGAAAACAAGAAATCAAAATTGGAAAAAAAATGAATCTTGGTTAGTACACATAAAAAAAAAAAAGAAAAAGAAAAAAACAAGAATCAAGTGACACACAAGCCAACATTCACATCACACCTGTTTGTGTCGATTCAAGATATCTGGATTTTCAGACCGATCCAAAAGCAGAGAAAGAACCTAAGACCGTAAAGAAGGGAAAGCCAGCACAAAACAATCTCACATCATCAAACTACATTTCAAGAAAACAATTACCAACAATAATCAAGAACGCGAGGCAACAGAATCAATTACATCAACCACAAGATCACAGAAAAACCCACCTCGATCTGCCCGTTAGCAGCAGCCACGTGAAGTGCGGAGAGCCTCCCGCGAGCAGTTCTCAGTGTCAACAAATTTGGATCCTCATCCGCCACTGCCTCAACCGTTTCAAGCTCTCCATTTTGAACCGCGCGAAACAGCTCATTCCCTGGGTTCTCTCCGCAACTCAGACCCTGTCCCATTTCGCGTTCGGCTTCCGACTTGTACTTCGCGCTCCACCCACCACGGAGGAGGAGATATGGTGGTGGCGGGAGTGTGGAAGTGAAGGATTTGGGGGACAAAAGTAATCAGAAGTAAAAGGAGTGGCATTGGAGTTTAGACTGCCCACCGGAATTTCGGGCAGCAAACTCTCTGCCTTGGGTGGATTTTCGGGCATCTTTTGGATTTTGATTTTGGGCAAATTTTTGTAAACACGTGTATGCTTGCAAAAATTGCATATGTGCAAATTTATTTTGTAATTATAATTTTATTGTATTTTGAATAATAAAAATAACATTAATTAAATTAAAATTATAAAAAAATTAAAATAATAATAAAGACTAAAAAATTAGAAAATTTGAGAAAAATATAAATAAAACTAATAAGTTAAAAGAAAAAAGAAGAAGAAAATGGAGAAAACAAAATGATATGAAAATGAAAATAAAAGTAAGGGTAATCGTGTGATGTGATTTTATACAGTTAAAAATCTTATTGACTTAATAATAGAATATAGATACAGATATGGAATATGTTTATATTAAAAAAAAAAAAGAAAAGAAAAGTAATGTTGGATTTGGGTAATCATAGTTTTGGGATTAGGGTAATCATATAATATAGTCTTCAATTAAATGGAAGATTCAATGTTTGTTCTTTTGTGTAATGAAATAAAAAGAAGCCGATCCTCGTTTATTATTTCCTAAGCTTTATCAAAATGATGAGATATTATTATAATTATTATCCATAATACGGTTTGATTAAATGAATTGTGTAAATTGGGTTGTAAAAAATTGAATTTTGTAATTTGAATTATGTAGTCTTTGAATTATCAAAATATACAAGTTTAAATCCACTTTAATTTTGAAATTTTGACTTGGCAATATAGTTGGGAAAGCAGAAAATTATTTTCTTTTCTTGAAATTATTCAAGCTTCAAATTACCATGTTTAGCGTAAAATATAAAAATGTGAATTAATTTTATTATTAATTGTATACTTTTTTCGATATTATTTTTTCATTTTTCAAAAATATTATCGGGCCATTTCTTTTAGTTAACTTTCAATATTTTTGTAATATTACGAAAATTAATTCAGGCCACAAAATCAAAAAATGATATTACCCTAGTTTCAAGTAAGCGATGCCCCATTCGCATTTTTATTGTCCGTGATTACGTTGAAGTAACATCTAAATAGTTAATATTATAAATTTTCTCCACGCAAAAAAACAAAAAAAAAAAAAGAAATTTCAAAAAATTTAATTATTGTTGTACTGAAAATATGTTGCAATATCTTATGTAAATAACTCAAATGTATGCATAATAATTAGGGCATAGGCGTTGGTGTGAATTTAAGAATAGAGAGGGCCACGAATAAAGGAAATGTGTGTATAATGAATAAGACCAAGGTTTCGAGTTCAGGGCATTTTATAATAATTGATGATTATGTAAATGAGCTGTGTGATTAACAACTTCTATAATGACTTTACAAAACTTTATCAACAACTAGTAAAAGTAACATCTATATAAATATATATATATATATATATATTTATAAATTATAAAATAATTGAATTTTAGAAATTATTGAAATTAAAGTGTAAAGAATATTTAATATAAGTAAAAAAAGAAAGATAAAAAATTTAAAAAGATAGAAAATTTAAGAGAAAACAAATAAAAACAATAACTTTAAAGAAAAAAGAAAAATAGAGTAGAAAATCAAAATATAAAATTTAAGATAATTATAATTTACAATATACAACAAAAAAAACCTTACCTACTAATAATATCGTACATATATGGATTAAAGTATAAAAAAATAGCTAACATAAAAAAATAAAGAAAGATAAGAAGAATTAAAAATAAAATTTAAAAAGAATGAAATAATATGTTATAAAAAGAGAAAAAGAAATTGATTAAAAAAACTAAAAATATAATTACAGATAGTTGTGTAATTTTAAAATATGTAACTAAAAAACATTACATCCATAATAATTCAACTAGCGAAAGTTGCGCATCGTACAAGCGTGTAAATTTATTTATATATTATAAAATTATTATATTTTAATTATTTAAAATTAAAAATATAAAGAATATTTAAAAAATAAAAAATATCAAAATAATTTAAAAAATAAAAAATTTTAAGAGAAAAATATATATAAAAATTATAGATTAAACGACAAGAAAGAAAAAATAATAAAAAAAATGAGAATTTAATATAAAGATAATTTAAAAAATCAATTTATGCAACAAAAACACTCTTATTTCCATAACAATATAATATAAATTAAAATATATGGGCGCATTTATATAATATAAAAGAAAAAAATAATGATATATTATAAAATGAAAATAATATTATAAATTCACCATATACCATTAAATTAGTTACAAATTTTTAATAATATATAATATTTAAAAATATAATTTACAATAATATTAATAATAGTTAGTATTATCTTCAATCAAAATAGAAGAAAAAGTACTTTTAGGATAATACAATCAAATGAAAACCTATGCTGTGACAATTGACATGACATGTAACTTTTGACCATGACCCTAAGGAAAAATTTTCCACGCGGTTTTTTTTTTTTAATTTCTATTTTACGAGTTATTTATTTTCATTCAAATATTTTATAAAATAAATATCTAAGCAAAAAAATTTCATTTAAATTTAAATTTATTTTTTATTTTTATAATTAATTAATAATTTTTAACCATTATACGTATTCACAATCAAATTATCATATATTTTTATAAATTTTATACTCGTATTTATTTTTATTACCTTATAAATCTGTACAACATCACATTATTTAATAACAATTACATATTAAATATATAAATATATATACATAAATTAATTTTTCTATCTACCCGTATATTATAAATCAAACATAATTTCAATCCCAATCCTACTTTGAAAACAAAAGCCAATAAAAGTTTCCTCTTGTCGCTGAATTAAGTCAGTGTAGAGGTTATTTTTGATGAACGAAACTCACAAATAAAACGAAAAGAGACTTTCGCGGCGTGCGTTGAGACCAATAAAGTGAAACAGAATGCCTAAAAAGTGGACAAAATCGGATTTTCTTTCACCCCACTTTGACCAGTTTATGGGAGAAAAACGGACAGTTATTCATGCATGCGTCGTTCTTTTGTGTTTTCACTTCTCCTTTACCCCAAAGTCCAAATTTCACCCAAACAAAAAGTCCCCAGTATATATTTTCAAATTAAAGCTAACAAATTTACACCTTTTGTGCCCCACCACTCGTGATCTGCATTAATACAACATTTTTCACTAGAATTATGATTCAAAAAGGAACAGAAAGTAAAAAATCTTAGTTCGCACTAGTAACCTAGTACTTCATAATTCTGGACCGTCCCAATTTGTTAATGGGATAATAAATTGAAAGGCTCGGGCAATCTTGGTATTTAAATTTTATAAGCCTAACATCGAATTCAAAATTTCACTCTTTTATCTTTCAATCTTAATTTGGAAACATAATCTCAAAGTCCAATTCCTGTTACGGCATAATTGGGCTGGGCTCAAAACACTTCGAATTAATCATTTGAGCCGACCCATTAAGCCCAATAATGTTGGTTATCAAAATATTCGTGGTTTGGGCTGGTCTTTTATCAGTTTGGGTTTATTTGCAGGTTGTCAAAATTGAAAATTACATATGATTTCTGAATATTCTGTTGACGTTAATTGATACTAAATTTACAGTAAAAAATTAGTAGTTTAATTTATTTATTGAACATTATTTTTATTCAAATGACCTTTCAAAGTTTCCAAATGGCATAGAATACAATGGTGTGAAGCATCTCGCCAGTTGTTACAATCAACCAAGTTGGCAAATGGATTGTAAAATAAAGGATAATAATACAAAAGAAATAATATGTTATTCAACAAGGTTTGGCAACTATGGCCGGAGTGACGCAGTGATAAGTATATAGAGTTATAATGCAATGCCTGTTTATGTATAAGGAACCCACTTAATAAAAAATACATTTGTAAAACCAATGGGCACTGCACATTAATTAACTTTTATCGTGAGTGCAAACTTACATAGCAAGTCTTTCTTCTTCAACCATAAATTTTGGAATGAATTGAACCCATAATAAATGTTTTTAAAATCGTGTTGGTTATTGAACCAATAAACTAATCACTTCAATAATTGATATTCAATTGGTTCAACTGCTTTTAAAAAAGAATTGATTGTTTTAAATTATATAATATTACATAAATACACGAATAATAATATAAATTAATTTTATAAAATGAATTCAAGTTCATTTATTAATACATCAAACAATAAGTTTTAAATACAACATTAAAAATTTAATAGGTCAACAAGAGTAAAAAATTATTATACATATTAAAAGAAATTAAATTGAATTCAACGTAAAAGTATGGATATTAAGATATGAGTTTTGTAAAGTAAAAACAGCTCAGTGAAAATGAAAATTTTTTATTTTAAGAAACAATATTTAAATTTTCAATACCTCAATTAGAATAATAGAGAGATAAAAATAATTAAATAAATAAAAGATAGGTGGTCAAAATTTTATATACTAGTGAAATGTTTATGAGGTAAAAATGTTAAAAATTGCAAGAAAACTTTGAAAAAATTATTTTATTCCACTTTAATGAAAAAGGTGAAAGTGTCAACAAAAAAATAACTAAAATGGTATTTAACCAATTTTCTCAATTTGCACCGATTCCATTAATCAATCGAGCATTACCAGGCCGAGAAATTAATTGTTCAAGCTGGTTCTGTAAACTTTGCCTGTAACAAGTGGTTTGGGAGGATACGGCTAATAGTCTATAAATGTTCACCAAAAGACTAAAAAAAGTGAACAAAAGGGGGGAAATTAGTGTGATTCAACTTAGATTTTTTTAATGTTTTGAAATTTTAATTTTTACAGCATAAACTAGAGTTCATTAGGCATCACACAATAACTTAAAAAATGAATAAAAAATAATACCTTGAATTTAACTTTTTTATAACTATTATGTGTTCCAACTTAAATGAAATCTTTAGAATAAATCAACGCAATTTAGAAGGAATCACAATGAAAAGACATCAATTCAAATTTTGAATTTTCAATATGAGAGATATTAAGAGATCAAAAATGCTCTCTATTCCTTAGATTCATAGATCTGATTTAATTTAGTAAAGTCTTTTATTCTCATTATTTTTATCAAGAATGTTCTTTAAAACTCTTTCACCTTCAAATTTTGAGTATTCTATTCTCACGCGAGTTGTTCGAAGAGGTAGAAGCAACAAATTCTTCATTAGTTAATTACAAAGTTCTGGCCTTAACGGAGAAGGAACCAAAACACACATCACATTGCTTAATATGCAAGTGTCATCCAAAATAATAAATAATATTAACGACTAACACAATCTTAGTGACATGAAGCATCTTGACGACACATTTCCAAATTCTGGGTAATTCTAATCAAAGCTGAGTGCCTATGCAGGATCTATGTCTGAAAAGGAGTGGCGCCTGTCTGCCTGTCTATCGTCCTTTGTTGTTAAGTAAAGTTTGATTAGTCAAACTATTCATTGTATGATTTTGTTCATTACTCCGATAACCCAGCATTACAACTTACCCTTGATTCAACTCATCACATGCACAATGATTAATGAATCTTGAAAAAATCATTGTAGTGCCTGCTGGGTAGTGCTCATTACCATCATTTCATGTCAGCGCGCAGCCATTGGGAATCATCATCTGAACAATCTTGCAAGCCCAGGGTTCTTACGGGAGCACTTGTTATTCGTTGGTGGGACTGGCAAATGGTGTCGCGTAAATTCAAATTTTGCTGGTTCATTGAACCCGGTGGTTATGTTTGTTTTTGGTTTTTAATTGTGTTTTTAGTTATATTTTTTAAAAAAACTTTGTGTAAAAGTAAAAAAAAATAAAAATAAAAATAAAATTTAAAAAATATAATATTTGTAGTATGTGGTTCAACGGGGAACAATGAAAAGAAACATAGCAATTACACACTAAATATTTGTCACAATCTTATATTAAAAATGTAATAAAACAATTAAACATTAAAATTGTAATATTTATTGTAATTTTATTGTCTTATATATTAGTACCAAGTACAGCATTTACAATATCAACTTTGCCAATTGACATTTAATTCAAATTTGATGTAATTATCTATATCCAACTCAAACACTATCTAGGCTTGGTGTTTTCCTTTGATCTTACAAATAGAAAAGAATGGTATCCCTATTGGTTCGTGTATGTTTGAATTAATTATTCGAAAATTAATTATTAGTCGATTTGAATTATGTTTGTCATGCAATTAGTTAAATCTAAATTCAGTTAAAGCACAACGTTTAATATTTTCATCGATTTCAAGTTTAGAGGAGTACGAGGTTGTTGATTATATTTAACTGAAAAATCCTTGCTAGTTTCTTACAGAGATAAAATTTAAATAAATTTAACAAAACACCCTGCAGATCATTAGGCAGTTATCTTAATTAATTTACTTGAAAGGTCGTTTTCTACTAGCTTTGATTGAAAGGCCTAAGCATTAGGGTCTCCAACAAACAACGAAACAGTTGGATTTCTTAAACGATAATCATTAGATTAATCAATATTAAGTGGAAATACAGCTTAATTCAATAGCTGTGCTGTTATTAGTTAAGCTTAGGTTGGCCCAGTTAGGGTTAATTCTAGAATGAATATCGCCTCACCAGTCATTCTTCCCTCTTGTTTTCAATTACACTTTATTTTTAATTTTAATGGGACCATTAACAAAGTATCCATTTCTTTGTTATCTCCTTAATATCAAAATTAAATTTTATTCCCGTAGTAAATTGACAAATCAAAGTTGCCTTGCATCCCCTATGGAGATCACCACAAAGAATATTATTATAACATTTGTGGTCCAAGCCTAATACTTTAATCCTCTCATCAATGCAAGAAATTATTCCCTTAAGTGTGTTGCACAATGGTCCCACACTCCCAGGGCCCCACCCCATTGGTCAATCAATTCAGTCCAGTTTAGGTCGTTTATTGTTTGATTTTAAAAAAATGAAAAAAATTATATTTGTGTATATGTATATGTATTATGACAAACTATAAAGTTATTATAGTAGAGGGAAAAAGGAAAAAAAAAACTCATATTTAAAGAATATATTTAATTCTCAATTCAATCACAGTAATATGCCCTTCGGAAATATCAGTTATGGGCTTCAGAAACCAAGAAGACAATGATTGGACCCAGTCCAGTGTGAAAAACTCAAGCCCAAGCCCACTTACTCAAAGTTTAACCTAGTATCGGCCTTCCACGGTATCTATGGCTGTCTGCCGTCAGATTCGAATTTCTTTCCCGAAAATGATTCTTTGTAATAATCTACAGCCATTATTTAGACAACAATAAATTGAATAAAATATGAAGGGTCACAATCATTGTTCAAATCTAATATGGAAAAATGAGGAGGGTTCAGGAGAAAACAAAAGACAAACGAAAGTGGTCGTGGAGAAAATGGTGCGTGGCATCACGCAAAATAATGCATGCATGAGCCCGACCACGAAGCCACCCAAAGCCACTAACAAACAAGTGGTCAATATTGCATTACTCGTTTTCTTGACGTTTTCAAATGAACACGAATAATTCCACAATCAATTTCACTGTTTAATTTGTTGTGCATGCACAACACGACAACCCCATTAAGTCGTACCATCCCTAGAAACACAATGACCTAACAATTATTTTTCTTTTTTACGTTCCATTGACTATGTGTTTATATGTGAACATATGTACGATTAAGTCGAGCCAGATGTGTTGATATCTGTACAATTTCACTTTGGCTTGACCTAATAAAACCCCACCATTTTTTCTACTCGGATTCTTATATTTTATTATTTTGAGCCTATATCCTAATCAGGTGTACCTAACCATTAATCAAAGCACACTGGTGCATAAGTGTGTACATAACTAATTTTGGGTACACCCAGATGTAGATTCTACAAGGTCAATTAAATTGTTCAGTAGTGGAAAAGATGAAATCAATCTAGGTGAAAAACATAGGATGCTTCAAACATGCCTTTCAGCAAAGACTACATAGCAAGCTTTTTGCCTTTTGTTGATTAAATTACATCAATCATCAAGAACCAACCAAAAAGATTATCCCCCAAAGAAAAAGAAGTATTTGAAAAGAAAAACAAGAGGCAGGGAGAAAATTGGAAAGATAAATTAAGTATGGACATAGTATTAAGGACTAGCAGAACTCAGCGCCCGCCCCCCCCCCCCCCCCCCCGGTTTCTTTGCAAAGTCATCTGCCCTTTTCTACTAGTGATGCAATTAATTTAAGTCAAGGTAATGTCCTTGAAAGTAATCAACTAATAATTTGATTAAAATATAATTAATTTAGTATCGTTGTGAACAAATAAAAATTTAATAATGTCATAACTATATTCTTAATCATAGTCAAAAGTAATTCTTAGTACATCTCGGAGAAATTTATTTTTTTTAAAAAAAAAAAATCTTACTCTTTCCAAATAATTTTCATTTTCACATTCAGCTTAGATTAATCAAACTTGTTTTCTCCTTTTTTTTTTTCAACACCTTGTTCAAGTCCTCTTTAGCTTGGCTAGGTAAAGTGTAGAGTCATCATGTGCCCCAAAATCTAGCTAATAGTCTTCATCCGAAATATTAAAAAAAATAAAGCATCTTTCATATATAACAAAACTCTCCTCCATTTTATTTTATTTTAATTCTCTAGCCTTTTAATTTTCACTTTTTTAATTTATTATTATTTTTGTCTGTTTTTCTGCATATTTTTAATTATTTAAGATTTAATAATTTTATAATTTATAAATAAATTAGCACGCGAATGCATCACTTTTACTAGTCTAAACTAAATATTTTTTTGGCAGATGAAAATATGAACATATATATGTGTGTGTGTAAGTATATTATAAATTTCATATGTAGTAAAAAAAATTAATACAATTGGAATTCAATAGTAAGGCGCAGGTGGGACAGGGAAAATTTATTTTCCGGGAAATGAAGTTGGAATCAGATTCCAAGTGATTGAGCAGAGGACGGGACAACGTGAGGACAACGACCTCCTTGGAATCTCAATCTCTTCCACTTTGCTATATTTCCTTCTTTTTATTTTTGCCCACTAATCCTCTGCAAATTATTGTTACAAAAGCGTTTCTAAAAGCGAAAGCTGCTGCATGCCCTCTGTACACACACTCAGCGGATGTGTGTGTGTGTGGATTCTGAGATTTTTCCTCTTCTTTTTCAATATATATATATATATATATCCAAGTGGGATTCAGCAGCAAAGTGACGAAGATATAAGGCAAGGTCTGGCTTGAATTTCCGAGCCAAACATTCCAATGTTCTCTTACGTACTGCACTGTAAATGTATAATATAGTATAACGTGTGAAAAGAAAAGAGATGATGTAGCATATACGTATCGCACATTTTCATGGAAAATCTTGGGATGACTATATGTGGGATATTCCCCGCTAATTACTCTTGAAATTTCTCTCGCTAACACTAGAGTCAAGACAACTCACCGACAAACATCAAATCTATGGCTACACTTATGACTCTCTCTCTCTCTCTCTCTCTCCTATATATATGTATATATATGTGGCTAGTCAGAGAAAGCTTTATTGTGGAGGTCGGTTGGGGTGTTCGATATATATGAGGGTACGTAGGTAACTTTATTCGTTGTTGGTAAACAGCCTTGATTCTTACAAAAGTAAAATACCGACAGATTCCTTGCCTTCAAGATGAGGCATTCCAGATGCACTGTGCGCAGTACTTTGCTAGCGAAGGGGACTGCGCACCTCCCCAATACTATCCCCTTCCTGTAATTAATATTCATTACCTAACCTTACCATTCATTAATTATTGATTTACCTTTTAATTCATAGTCTTTATCAATTAATAGTTGTTAAATAAATTCATGGTACGACAAACCTCTACACTGTTGAATGTGTAAAGAGACCAAATTAGTAACAATTTCTTGGGTTTAATTTTGAAAGTTTGCTTATAATTAAGCTTCCCATTATATATTGATCTAAAATCTTGTGGCTATAGATTTGTTGAGTCACTCCCGCTTATATAGTCCTTACATTTATCTTAGTTTTTTTTGTATGGACATTCTATTTATTAAGCTGACGCTTAATTTCCAATATAAAGATTATTAATTGTAACTAAATTGCAGAAACTCTTTTGCAATATCATTTCTTATGTTTGTGGCGGTGGTTGAGGAGGATTGAACTGCTCAAGCCCCTCGGAATTCACTTTGATAATTAATTTAATGTTCTAGAAAGAATTCACATTTATCATGAATGACATTTTTTAATTGGGTAACAATCCCAGGTTTCCGAATCTTGTCGTACTACGTAATTTCACACACCGAAAATGCCTGTTTGGAGGGTATTAAATGCAACGAATAGTTCAAATGGATAACAATTACTTAAGTTCAAAGTGTCAAAGCTACCAAAAGTTTTTTGATAATTAAGCTTTTCCTCACAAAAAGAATTGGCCGTCACGGGATGACATATATTGACTTTAATTTAATTAAAATACCTGGCACCTTTTAACAAGTTGGGAATTAATCTGTTAATAGTGTATATATCATATTATATTAATTTTCTAGACTTAAAGCGAGGTAGACAAATTAAAGCAAGCTGTCTACCTCAAATTGCAATATAATTTGATTAAATGTTCTAGAAATCCTTTTGTTGAAGTTTTACGTTACTAGATATATTACTCAACAATAAAATTTTATTTTTAAATTCAAATTCAAAATTTTCATCTTTTACATATATACCTAACTATTTTTTTCTATTATTATATCTATTTACAATTAAATCAATAGATGCATATGTACATACATATACCCGCATTTATATATACATACGTATATAAATACATATATATATTTATACCTTAAAAACTAATTATTATTTTTATATACTATCACATCATTTAATTATTATTATATATTTTATACATATGCTCAAATAAATTAAAATTTTCATCTCATCAAAATTTTACTACTAAACATACCACACTCACAACACAACTCTTATCAAACATTGTCTTTCAACAAAAGCCCTCTCCAAAACATGGCTCAAGCCCCTGGTAACTAAAAATGCACCCGCTCCATATTGAAATGACATGTTTCACGTTGTTGGTTTCGAACAACCATTGCAGTTTCCAATTGGTCAAATTTGTAATAGTCAGGGTCAAAAATGGTCAACGTAGAATTAAGTTGCCAGACATGATTTACTTGCTTTCCAATCGTGTCGAAAAGGTTGGGAGAAGACGTCATTTACCAAGACTTGTTCTACTAAAGACTTAATCGATCAATAATTCATGACATCTCTTAGCTAGTTTCTGATTTCATAGTGTGAAACATATAAATGCATGAAAAGTGCGGTCACGAGACAAAGGGAGGGGAAGAAACCAAGAAATTAAGTGACAAGCCACTTTATGGCGAATTGTCATTTAGCAATGAGACTAGCTTGCCTTCCAAAATTGGAACCCTTCCGTTGCATATGGTGGATATCCATATGGACGTGTTTGAGAGAGAGAGAGACTATAATAATATAAATCAATATTGTCATGTATGTTATGTCCTACAACATACTATAATTGAATGCGGTAGGGAGATTAATTTAATAATTAGGACAATATTCTCCATTTATCATATATATATATATTTGGAGCACATGAAACATGACATATAGTTAATGCATATACACCTACAAATCATTCAGCTTGAATCTACTATTATTACCGAAAAGCTATTTAAATTTGGTCTATATCAGAACTAGAAGAAGACATAAAAGCAATTTGACCACAATAGAGTGTGCACTACTTGACAATAGAACAAAACAACTTGTATAACCAAGAAATCTCATGTCTTAAATCAAACCAATACCGGATTAATTAACATGTCTATATGCTTACATGTAGAAATATTACTGATCAAATTGCATGATATGAGCAGAGAAAAGAACCTTGGCATTCCCCAAAATGTTAATCTGGTGTCGAAAACTGCATAGGACAGTACGTATTAAAATTTTAAGGTTGTATCATGCATGATACAGATTCTGTTGTTCTTGAATTGATCTGCAAATTTTGACAGCGCTTCCTCCGATCCGACTGAGGGATAGCGCGATTCTGAGGCGGCGAGTGCATTACTGTGTAGACGAAGCACGAAAAGGAGGGCAATAATATTTATACTATTTTATTAAATTAATAAAGATTTTTTGTTACACATTACAACAATACCTTCATTTAACACTCTTTTTATTTTTCTGTCTTTTTATATCCTACTTTTCTTTTGACTTATTATTTTATTTGTACTCTCTTTCAAAAATTTTTCTCTTTTTTAAATTCTTTTGAACTTTTATCATTTTTTATTTTAAATATTTTTTATATTTTTAAATTTAAATATTTAAGGTATATTAACTTTATAATTTATCAATAAATTTGCACTCATGGGGGCGTGCAATTATTACTAGTTGTTACTGTTGGATTCGTCTTTACCTCCTCTCCCGCCAATGGTGTGCAGTCTTTACGAGATTCTTGGGAAGCACACACCAATCAAGAACCCTCGCCCCTCACCCCCCTCTCTCCCTTTGTCTCTTACTCTCGCTTTCTTCTAAGAAACTTTGAACACTTTTTTGGGGTTCGGAATTGCAAGGAATAATAATGATTTTGTATGAAGTTTGAGACTGGGGGAGCATGAAATTTGGTGTCGTTTGAGCCTCTTGTCCAATCTCTGCACAACACTACCTTAATTACTTATCTGTTCCATCCATCAATCAATATATCTACTCTTGCCTACCATTATTGTGAAATCATTGTAAATATGAAAGGGCTCTCTCTTTCACACACACAATTCCGGAGTAAGTATTTTTCTTGGGAAAGTGAACACAACTTACCTTACAACCTCCATGTGGATTTACTGAAAATTTCAGCACAAACATAAGGGAAGTTTCGTTTTTTTAATCAATGTGGTATGATGCACAATATTTGTGAACTATATTAGGGACGAGCAATGCATATCGTGATTAGTGTATAATCGTTGATTGCCTTATAGATCTAGAATTCATCAAAGTTAACTAAAACTGTAGTTCCGACTCTACAGTGAAATTTGGGAACACTATAGTTCCAAACTCTCTTACGAATATTTCAATAGTTTGGTACTCATTATCTTAATCATGAACACGTGAGTGAGTAAAATTAAAAAAAAAAAGGAAAAAAACTCTACAATGATATACATACATACATACATATATATATATATATTGACTTGATAAAACGCATAAATAGTCTTATATAATGCATGCATGAAATAGATGTCATAAATCGTCATTCTTGCTCTATTCCTTCTAATTGAAAATGTATTGATTCTAATTAAAATAGCTGATCAAGATCATCATTTATCTCAATATGAGCTTATGGATGGTGTTTGTAAATTGAGTACGCGTGTGAGTAAATTAAAAAAAAAAAAATTCTACAGTGATATATATATATATATATATTGACTTGGTAAAACGCATAAATAGTCTTATGATGCATGCATGAAATAGATGTCATAAATCTTCATTCTTGCTCTGTTCCTTCTAATTGAAAATGTATCGATTCTGATTAAAATAGCTGATCAAGATCATCATTACTTGAATATCGGATATGGAGCTTTACCACATTAATTAACTCTTAATTACAGATAAGTCATCCTTTCAAATGCTAATCATGAGCATATATATATATATATTATTAAGTTTGAATTTTATGACCAAAAATAGGCCAAAAAAAATATTGTAATAGAATAATTTCAGTTTGCTAAGAATACACCACCAGATTTACATCGCTTATCGATAACAGTGCAGATCCAAATATGAAATGTAAAGGGAAGATAACATGGAGACTTCAGAGGACAATTAAATCAGATTCAAAGGTGCAACTGATCTTAATTAACATGGATTATTATATGTGTTATGTGTTTCACACAAGTCAGTTAATTACTCCTTAAATACGCTGGTCAAAGCATCAAAAGTTATAAATGGCTTGTTTATGGAAAGGAGATCACTAGTCAATAATTATGGGAATTAATAATCGAATGTTTAAAGAAAAAGTTTCAATTTTATAATATCATTTTCATCTGAATTAATCCACAACACATCTGGTCATGTTCGTTGACATGGACCAATGTGAAATATTTGCATGTTCCTGAAATTAAATTTAATTGCCAATTAAAATCTGATCTTAAATGCACACCTCTCCCGCAGAACAAGAGTTCTTAACGGATTAAAGAAGCCAATATATGTTTCATGTATGTAATATATATTACATACATATATCAACATGAAATTAAATTTTCAAACATCAGCTGCTAAAAAACATTAAGCCTCCATGTCTAATTAACATTTAGCTACAAGAAATAACATGTCTCAGGCAGCACAAAGAGTACATATATATTATAGGCTAAAAATCAACATGAATGCAAAGCAAACAAACCTACCAATTCTAGGGTTTTTCAGCTGACCATAGCCAGACTCGTGTGCTGGCGCAGTAAAGCTTCCATCTTGGAACAAGGGTCATAATTTCACCACGGGACTTCACTGAGTTTAAGTTTCTTCAACATCACAAATTGAAATATATAGGTCAATATTGATTCACATGGGATTGCTTGTGGAAGAAGCGCTGAAACTGGAAAGTTCAGTCCAAGCAATGGTTGTGTTCCACTGATCATTTCCTGGCATTCCTCGTAATAACTGCCTTGACAAGTTCAGCTCAGGGTTTTCCTCCATTTTCACTGATGCCAGCTGAGTCAGCACTGCGCTGGAAGGTTTAGGCCTCGTCTGATGACTCGTTTCCCCGCCCGTGAACCCTGATTCCCCGCCCTGAAATTGGTAAATCCCCGACGGTGATGGGTCCATACCACCCAAGAAAGGGAGGTGCTGAACCTGCTGCAACCGCCATGGATCAATGCCGCCACCTCCACCAGACAGAAGTGAAGCCATTCCTCCAGAGCCACCAAGTAAATTGCTTGACCCGTGAAAATTCATCTCATTAGTCCCCACCCCCGGAGCCGTTATTCCACTGTAATTCAAGCCCACATCGCTGTTGAAATTATCTGGAAATTGGCTTAAAGGAGACATGAATTTTAGAGGAGGAAATTGCGGCGAGACGCATAACATGTTGGCCGTCCCACTGTTGGTAGAAACAGCGGTCGTCGAACTGGGGCCTGTCTGCCTATCGCTGCTCGCCGGAGACTTTGAGCTGGTAGATTTACTCTTTTTGTTTCTCCGGCAGCCGCCGCCCACGGGGACGTTTCTCAACGCGCCACCTCTTGTCCAATACCTTCTGCAGGTCTTGCAGAAGTGGCGAGGCTGAGTGAGGCTGTAGTTGTTGAAATAACAGAACTTCGTGTTTGTCGATTCACAACGAGGGCACTTCAGAGCTGCCTCCGGCATCGGTATATTGGCGAGACGAGCTCGCTCGGCCATGGAGCTAGGGCGAACAGATCCAGCTCCGCCTCCGCCATGGGGCTGAGGCTGCGGCGGAGGAGGCGGGCCCGGCTGTGTTGGTGGTGGGAGTAAAGGGTTTGCGCTGCTGCTGCCAATTATTTGATGGACTTGTTGCTACAAAAATCAGAAAAATTATAAAAAAGCAAGAAAATGAAAACGCGTAAGGTATAGTATATTCAAGATTAAATTAATTAAAGAGACACGATGAAAAATAAAGAACCGAGAAGATCAAGAAAAGGGGGATGGGAATATTATTTGTCTTTTAAAATCTTGCTTTTTTGCAAAGAAGCTACGCTAACCATGGAAGCACATGAACCCTTACCTGCTGCCAGTTGGATGGATCAAGATAAGCAGGAATGGAAGAAAAAACCATGGTTCTTGATCTTCCCTTTCTCTTTTGTAAAGTTTATTTGGTTTTTGGAGGTGTAGTGGAGAATCACATCAACTGGAGGCTCACTACAGAGAGAGAGAGAGAGAGAGAGAGAGAGAGAGAGAGAGAGTAATAAAGGAGGAATGAGAATATAAGGGCTAAAATAAAGGAAGTGGCTTTATGCTTGTATATATAGAGAGAGAGAGCACGAACACGCCCAAGCACCAAGTACTAATTTGTTTTTACCATGTCTAGATTTGTTTTATCGCTTTTTAGGGTTTCGAGCGAGGGTGACGTTAATTAATTACTTAGCCTATAAGCTTGTTTGTGTGGTGGCATCTCCCTGATTGCATGAAAAAAGGGGTGAATTGCATAAGTTATATTAATCTGGAATACATATATATACATATATATATATATATGTATATATATTAAAGTGGGTTCGGAGTATACATGATTGATGGGTAGTGTGGGATCCCAGCACACGCTAATGAAAATAATTGAAAACTATAGTATGGTTTGACACGAGCATTAAGCAAGCCATCATGGATTAATCCGAGTGTCACTTTTTCATTGAATTTGGTATATAAAATTATTGAAGAGCCAATGAAAATTTACATGCATTATTAAAAGGAATGAAAGGTGAGTCCTTTGGGGAGCCTTTGGTGGAATAAACAGTGTGTCCCGACCCGGAAAAACTTTTATGGTCTTGGGTTTCTGTTATCGTTCCCCACTCTCATTCCCCTTTAATTCCCATCTCTACCTTTATTTTTGCATGGGACTACTTGCATATTATACTGTGCAGTGTACATACCCACATACAGCATATACGTTACACAAGGGTTTTTATATGCGCAGTAGAACAAGTTCTTTCACATTTTGGTAGAGTAAGAGAAAGATGATGAACTGTGAATCTCTCTTGTACAGTACATTCTGGGATATCTGCAATTGGTAGCTTCCAGTTCATGTTTTTGTTACCGTTTAGTCCGTAGATGCAGTATTTGGTGTTTGAATTAGGGCTAAATTTCATTATATCAAAAAGTAAGGTTTTTTTTTCTTTTTCTTTTTTCTATTTTCTATTTTTTAAATGCTAATTGCTGATGAATGGAAACAGTGAATTCGGATAAATCTTAAATTTGAACTTTCATGGTAGAGAGAATCGGATTCATTCTCGAAATTGGAAAAAGATTTATAACGGAAAAGGCCCACTTTTTCGAAAATGACAATGCTTGCACACAATTTTTTTCATGAATATTTTTCGTTTGTAAAATCAAGATCAAAGACAGCCAGACCATTACCATTTAAAAATAGCCCAGAGAGATCTAATTTATGAAATTAATTATTAATTGTATATACTACGAGTGTTGTGTGTGAGATAAAAATACATCAATTATAGAATACTAAAAAAAAAGATTAAATATACATTTCCTCAAAATAAAGTATGTGGATGTTTTGCAGGCTATTGACACTCTTGTGACTCATCAATGATAATTGTTTTAGGGCAGCAATCATGCATGCCACAATTATGGTTTTTCTATTCTTTTGTTGTTGTTGTTGTTGTTGTTATTATTTAAATTCGAGGATATCATATTCATGAGACCACACGCACAAACAGCAGCTGGCAAGCAAGTGCTTGAAGTACAAACCTAAAAAGCTTTCCATAATGTAATTACATATCTTTTGGCTGTTTCTTGCTTGTACATGGCTCTCAATTGCAGCACCCACCTACGATTTCTCAGGCCTCTATATATCAGCAATTTTCCATCACTATTCTCTCTCTAAGTCATTTCTAATTATCTAAAAAGATCATATTTACCAGACTATAACACGATCTAACTGCGCATATTTGCATACTTTGCCTATGGACTTAACGAAAAGGGGTGCGACGATGCTAATTTCTTGGAATTCCATTATCTAGCAATTTCTAGCCTAGACAATGGATCCAACTAAAGTCCCAGCAGATCAAGGAGTAGCAGTAAGTATTGTAATCCGGTGACCGGTATTCTTCGGTATTAGATACCAAGCTCTAGTTAGTATGTTGTTATGATATATCAAGTCACCGTTTAGACAAGGATATAGAACTTCTCATACATAGGCTCTGAGAAATAGAGAATAAAGCAAGATCGTATAGAACTGCAATAGTAAATTCTATATGGAGCCACCATACCTGTTGAACTACATTAAAAGGCTTCCCAATAAGTTCTCCGCCTGAGGAGGGCCGCAGAACAACCAGAGAGAGCCAACATCAGCGGAGCGAACTTCTTTTTTTATTTTTTTTTGTTCTTGGACAAAAATTTATTCTTACATCCGTGGATTGCCTCTTTGTTGATTCGATTTGATTTGGTTTCTTTATGGAAAGGCATGTTTCTAACTTGTTTCCCTATATACATATTTTTATAAATTTATTATTCTAATTGTTGATAATATACTATTACAATATATTTTTGTTTGTATGTTGATTTGATCTAAAGAAGTTGCAAGGTGACTCTGTAAATTGACTTCTTGATGATGACAAAATGTTTTACCATTCATCTATGAATGCTGAGTAGTTATGTGGTTTCTTTGAATGCCTGTCTTTAGTGGGATCTAGAAATTTCTGCAATATGGTGCTATGTCTGAATTCTACTTCTGGCCCCAGCCAGGTATTGTCGATGATGATGGCATTACATTGGAGTGGATGCGCATACTTCAACTTGTGTTTGCTGTAATTGTAGTTTCATAAATCATTTGCGTATTTTTTATTATGTATTATGCCAATAAATTTGTTGCTCATTTCTGCAATATGGTGTTGTCTAAATTCTACTTCTGGCTTTTCCCGAGCCAGGAAGAGTATTGTCGATAATGATAGCGTTGCATTGGGGTGGATGCGCATACTTCAACTTGTGTTTGCTGTAATTGTAGTTTCAGAAACCATTTGTGTATTTTTTATTATGTATTATGCTGATAAATTTGTTGGATTCTACTCCTGGCTTTTCCCGAGCCAGGAAGAGTTCTGTCGATGATGATAGCGTTACATTGGAGTGGATGCGCATACTTCAACTTCTGTTTGGATGTCGTATAAGAAAGGGCGTCAAGACAAAGCATCAGCAAACACAAAGTTCTGTTATTTCAACAACTACAGCCTCGACATCCAATGTGATGACACGTGTTTTTTTGATTTGTTTCAACCAGGAGCTCACTCTGATACCACCTGATAAGAACAATGGCAAAAACGGTAAAGATAGCAACAGCGCAGCCGAACCTAATTTTGAATCTCATATATGCAAACGGTGCATTGAAGATCGTCCAACCTAATGTGATAGAATTAAATTGAACCCGGTGTACACAATCACAATCAACACACCAACAACTAATTGAGACGTAACGAATTACACGAACTATTTCGAGATGACTCAATTTGAGAAGATAAGAATTCACAAGAAATTAAACATAGCAATTTCCAAGCATCAAGTATAAGAAAGGTATGAAAAAATGTGGTTGCCTATGCTTTGTCTCGTAGGTACATTATATTGAGCACACTAGGCACTAGATTTTTAGGGTTTGAGCATGTTAAAGAACTTTATAGATAAGATCTTGATTTCGGCAAAGTCTATGCATTAATCGAAAAGTGTGCTCAAGACAAATACTTCAGGCATGATAAATACTTGTTCTATATTAACAAATTATGCATTCTACAGTGTTCTTTATGAAGTTGTTCATTAGAGAGGCTCACTGTGGACGCTTGATTGGACACTTGGGTGTCACTAAAATAATATTGATTTTGCAAGAGCACTTCTATTGACCTGGACTAAAAGGAGATGTGGAAAAGGTTATGGAGAAATGCATCTAATGTAATAAAGCTAAATCCCGTAACCAACATCACGGTATGTACCAATCTCTACCAGTCCCTAGTATTCCTTACATTGATATTTCTATGGATTTGTCTTAGGTTTACTTAAGTTTAGGAATGATAGAGATGCTATTTTCATTGTCATAGACAGATTTTTCAAAATAGCTCGTTTTATTGCATGCCACAAAATTAATAATGCTTCGCATATAGCTAACCTATTCTTTAGAGAAGTGGTTCGTTTGCATCGTGTACCTAAGACTATAGTGTCCAACTGTGATGTTAAATTTTTGATCTACTTTTAAAAAACATTATGGGCTAAGTTAGGAACAAAACTGTTATTTTTTACATGTCATCTTCAAACTGATAGGCAAATTGAAGTTGTTAATAGAACACTCATTATATTATTACATGCTGTCATTAAGAAAAATATTTAGAGGTAAGAAGAAAGTTTACCCTATGTAGAATTTACTTATAATAAGGCAGTCCGTTTGGCTACAAACATATTTCCATTTGAGGTTGTATATGGTTTTAACTCACTAACCCCATTAAACTTGTTGCCATTACCTAATAATGGGCACTGTAGAATGGAAGGTAGGAAGTAAGTCGAATATGTAAAATAGATGCATGAGTAAGTTAAGCAAAACATTAAGAAAAAAAACTAATAGTATGTGCAACAAGTAAACAAAGAAAGAAAACAAGTAGTGTTTAATCTCAAAGATTGGGTGTGAGTTCACATAAGGAAGAAGAAATTTCCTGAGCAAAAAAAATCCAAGTTAATGTCCCAAGGAGATGGACCATTCAGAACATTTTTTTTTTTTTCATTCAGAGCATTGAAGAGTGTTAACGACAATACTTATAAGTTAGAGCTATCGGATAAGTATGGGATTAATGCAATTTTTAATGTTTCTAATTTGAGTTTATTTGATGCACGAGATGAAGAAAATGCTAAATCGAGGACAATTCCTTCTCAAGAAGAGAGGAATGGCGTAGACGTCACGAGCGACAAATAAGATCCATTGAAAGTTCCAGTTGGTCCAATGGTTAGAACTCGTGCAAAGAGGCTCAAAGATACAATTAACATACTTATGCATGAAGTTCAAGATGATACCATGCGTGAACATAAATTTGAAAAACTCGAAGAAGAGTGCCATGTAAATGTTCTATGCTAGACTAATGATCTGAAAATAAAGGTTCAAGATAATTAATTATTATTTTATTTTTTTATTTTATTCTAAATATTTTTAGTTTTGGGCTACATATAAGTAAGTCCATTAGAGATATAATTTTAGATGGGCTCATAGCCACAATGTCACCTATAAATATTAAAATAGCTTTCATTATCATATAGAGAGTGTTTTCAATTAATTGAAAATTTCATTCATTTCTAGAAATTGTATTTAATTTCTTGTGAATTTTTATCTTCTAAAGTCGAGTTATTTTGGAGTGATCAGTGAGATTCGTAACATATTAATCAACTGTCAGTATACTAATTGTGGTTGTTTATATTTGTTTCAATTCAATTCTATCATGTTAGGTCGAGTCGGGTGATATTCGATGCACATTTCGCATTTTTGAAATTTAAAATTGGGTTTCACTGCACCGTTGCTATCTTTACCGCTTCCGCCATTGTTCTGGTCACGTCAATGTTTCATGCAGAAAACAGTAAAATTCTATATGGAACGACATACCTGTTGAAGTCATAAACAGACCAACCGGGTATCCTCTGAATTAAAATAATCTGTAGTTCAACTATGGCACGAGATGTTGTCTGGTCTTATCTTTTTTGAATTAGGGAGGAAAGGCAGAGTTTATACATACATACATACATATATATATATATATAGATAACAAGGGGATAAAAGAAAAAGGTGAGAAAGGAAAGTGGGAAAAGCAAAGGGAGAAGCTGCCCACAAGACATGACTGTGAAATTAATCACATTACCATGCCGCGTGTATTTCAAAAATAGAAATAATCAGGAGGGCAAATGCGGGTTGAATAAGCACTTTTAATAACTAAGAGAAAAGACATTATAAATGAAGGAAGAGCGTCGAAATGCTAATCTAGAATTTAGATTAATGTCGGGCCTTGGATCTCATTGGATGCTTGGAAAGTGGCACTTTAAGCATCGTATAGAGTTCGTTAATACAAGATCCTTTTGAAGTAACAGAAAGTCCAAAATATTCTTTCAGGACAAGGAAATTAGACAAGTGACGATCTTCGACATGCTTAAGTCTTCACAACAGCTGAGTTCAATTTAGAAACTCGAATAATTCCTAATGTATGTAACGTAACGTTTTCACAAGTCTTCAAACACTCGATTTTCCTCACAGCGCTTGGAATCGTTTGAACAAACTTTCCGTCGGTTTCATATGCGAGTGTGCCTATGACGTACAACTCATGAAATATTTAATCCCCCACACAGCACAAAAGTTGGCAAGACCATAAACTGATTCGGTAGTGCTCAGTGCTCATCTCTTTTGAGTAAATATTTCAGGAAAAAGGCACTGTAATCGTCAATTAACAGCGGCTACCACCGAATGGTCAAAAAAGGTAAAAGTGTAGAATAACAGAAGATATGACCAAACACGGTCCAAAGAAAGAAAAACAGGTGCTACAACGTTCGACACCGATGAAAATCGTAACGCGTTGATGGTTTGGCTAATTATCCCTACATTGTCCCGTTTACAGTCCTCTGATTTTCATTCTGTGTTCACACAGAGAGTTGGTCGGGTGGTTGCTTCTTGGACCGGAAAGAACGTCACTCCTGTTTTTGGGCCTTACTTAAAACTCTAATTTTTATTTTTTTTTATATTTTTAAGTGGTAAAGTGTAAACACAATTCAAATCTTGAAGATTGGTACTATCCCATAAAAGATTAGACCAAAAAAATAAAAACGCAGCTTGAAAATAAAAGATTTTCGAACCGTGACTGATAATTCATTACATGTTTTCGGGTTAAATAGATTGCCAACAGCACTAGGGTAAAAGAATAGAACAAAGAAAAACTAAGAACCAAAATGATACTGGGTATCACAAAGAAAATATTTTAAGGACAAATTTATGGCCTTACAGTATTATCTACATTGTTTAGATCGGAAATTCTCAGAATCAAGGAGCCGAATTACAAGTTTCTCCAACCTTTTTGAACTTGGAGATGGCCTAATGGCATCTGCACTCCCGTAAAACATACACGGATCCTTTTTCAACCCATAGCTTCCCAAGCACCAACCCCCGGGAGTAAACCGGCCATCAGATCTTTTCAGTAGATGCCTATCAATTTTATCAAGGAGAGAGTCATTAGAAGCAATTTTATAAGCAAACGGGGCCCCGCTTTGAACCATGTTCTCGAAATGTTCCACGTACAAATTCATAGGCCGCTCCTTTCGAGGCTCATCCCATTTCATATAACGCAAGTGATGGTTTATCGTTGTGTTCTGATAATCTTTGTGGTTACAGACCACCGTGTGGAAATATCCCTCGGCCGATGACAGGAAATTTGTGTAATACATTAAAAGAGTGCGCGGGAGATTGTCCCACCCCCAAATGCAAAATTCAAGAAATGGTCTTGAAAGAACCATCCACTCGGACCCTGAGAAGGGGGAAAATCTAGTTAAGATGCAGTAACAGCACCGATATTACACCAGATTCCATGGCAATTACAGATGCATAAACAAGAAACACAATATCCTATGATATTAACAACTGGTGGTTCACAAGCAAGAGATAATCATGATAATAAATCTAGAAGTAAAAATTCCAACATATGAATAAAATGAACAACCGTTCTCCAACCCATATGCCACAAAATAAAAAATATAGAAACGAACATATAAAATATAAAACAGAAAACCGGTCTAATTTGATATTTTCCTTACGTTTATAATATGCTTAAATAAATTACAAGATGGTAAACACAAAAGAGATTAGAGCCATGCCAGCTGGGAAGGAGGAAGCAATTGCATCACTAAGAACCTCCATATTTAAAAAAATAAAAAAGGCTGCAAGTCCAGTGTGTATTGTATAAGCAACGATGGTGAAAGCTCATCAGCTGAAAATAATGCTTTCATTACTAAAATTATATGACTTAATATATGGCCAGTCTCATAAAGAAAAGGCAAGAGTATAGGATCATAACATTACTACATCTATAGGAATACGCAAGATGACTATAAGCAAGGGTTCAGGGGAATGATACAAATAGCCTATGTGTTAACCCGGTGCACAAGAGACATCAAGTTTTTCTCCCAAACTACAAAAATTTTCGATGCGAAGAAGCTGCAGTACTAGTGCTCAACTAATGCAGTATTTGATTATAACTAACTTACAGAATACAGATTGAATCTCATTCGGCCTTCAGGGGAATATATATATGTTCTCTTGGCACGGACAATAAATTACACTTGGGGCTACAATAGAAGAAGACACTAAATCAGTAAGATAACTAGAAATGAACATTAAGAGTGTTATATAACCTGTGAATAGCTTGAAAGAAGCAGGCAACGATCTTTTCTCTTTTGCCCAAAATACACCAGATTTCTTCGAGTGGTACAGTCCAGGATCTATGATAAGAGGCCGAGCTCTCTCGTGTCTGCGAACAACAGGATAAAAGGAAAAGTTAAAATGAATAAGCCAACATAATAACAAATGAAGCAACCACCTCAGCAGATGCAGCACTTATGAAGACAAGATCAGGGCATTGGTCAAGTACTCACTCTTTCCAACCAATGGCACTAGTGTGCTCAATGAAATTCAAGTCCCTAGGCAAGTACGAGAAGATGTGCAGGATATCTGAATCAAAGTAAACACCATTGTAAATGTTAATAGTTCAGACAACAAACTAATATCCCAACCACTGGTTAAGTCACGTTGTAAGAACACCTGAGCTACCTTTAAACACATTTCAACACGATTTGAAACTGAAGAAAGGTAAATGCAAGCAAGCAATGCACATATCATCGCTAGCGTATTTATTGTTATTGCGTTGCTGTATGCCAATATTAGAAAGTAAAAACGTTACCAGATAATCGCATTCATAATCGAATTTCTTATATACAATAACCTAATCATCAAAATTCCACCGAAAACTAACCATCCTGAGGCATGAGCGGATAATCCGCAGCCCCAACATTAACAAACCAGTCCCACCGCTTCGCCATCTTCAAGAGAATCGCGATCGCGTGCAGCGTGGCCGCCGTCGCCGTCGGCCCTTTGGAAGTCACCAAATTACCCTTCCCCATCACCATCACATTTTTAAACCCCCGCATTACCGCCTCAGACTTGGCATACTTGGCGAGCTCAAGCCTTTCAGTCTCGGTGGCCTCCATATCCAGATGGAGCAAATAGTAATTTCGCGGATGGTACAGCGCCTGAAGCAGCCGCTTCAACCTCCCCCGGTCGCCGCTCGTACCCGAAATGAGGTACGCAAATCGCGGCAGCTCAGGCAAACCTGCGGAATCCGAGTCAACTGAGCTCGAACCCGGAAAAGAAGTGCTGGGTTTGGGGCGCGATGAAATCAAGATAAAAACCAGTAGTAGAGCAGAAACGGCGACGACAACGACGGGCAGGGAGCATTTCCGATTCACGTGAGCCCGTTTCATCGCCGGATCTTCTTCGTGCGTTGAACGAGGGACTGCGGATGAAGGTCGGTCAGATTTCTGGAATTGGGGCTAAATCCGGGAGTTTGAATGGATTGGGCATTTACCGTAGGATGGAAGGGAAAGAGGGTAGACAAGTGGGTGAAGTTTTTCTGCGTCGGAAAAAATATTAATTGGTCGGAACGGTCTATGAAATAATAATGGTTTGATTTTGGGCACTCGGTGGAATGGCAGTGCTCCTGACTTGGAAGCAAATTTGTTTCTCAAAATTTGTAACTCTAAATATAGGGATACTCACGATTGTGTTCGAGCTAATTATACACACATACCTCCAACTAATAATTAAGAGGGTGTTTGGCTAAGCTTATTTCTTAGCTTATAATATCATAAAATTTATAAATTTTATTTTAAAAATAAGTTAATAAATTTTGTCAAAATTTATAATTATAATTTTTGTAGTATATTAATGATAAAAATAAATTATATATTACTAATATAATGTAATTGAAGTTATTTATATCATTTTTAATAGATATAATGAAATAACTTATAACAAATTTAAAAATAAATTTAAAAAAACAACTTATTTTTAAAGAATTAATAAGTTCCAAACATCTTATTTTGAGAGTTTGTAAACTATTTCATTTTAAAATTTATTAAACTTTTTAGAACAACTTATAAATTCCCAAACATATTTAAGATATTTAGAATAACTTATAAATTTACCTAAATATCTTCTGAATCTAGTTAGCAAGTGAATTCTTGAAAAGTGATGACATTATATAAAAAAAATTGAATAAAAATTAAATTTTACACTCTCTGGTTGATTGTCATATCTTCAAGAGATGCAATTGTAACGAATATAAAAGTTAAAAGACATGTCCATACCATAAAAGTAAGAAATATACAAAAAAAAATAAAATAAAATATATTAAATATGTTTAATTTTTTAATTTATTTTTTGAAAACATCAGAAAATTTATTTTCTACCTCATAAAAAATAAATTAAAAACATATATTTAAAATTTCAAAATTTTTGAAAAAGTAAAAATTAATAGTTCTATCTTCTAAAAAATATAATATCCAACATTCTTAAAATTTTTCGAGCAAGTTATCAGAAAAACATAGAAAATATATATATTTCTTTTTACGAATTATAATTTATAAATAAATTTAATAAAATTAAAAATAATTTAAAATATTCTACAAGAAAGATATGATAATATACTTTTGAAAATTTCTGAAACATATTAAAACTTAAATTTTATAACAAATGTTAAAATAAATATTTGTATTTGTTAATAAATAAACTAAAAAATTAAATATATATATATATATATCCACAAAAATATATAAAATTAAAAAACATATTTTTTTAAAAAAAATTAGAAAATAAATAAATAAAAAAATGCTCTCTTATTTTAATATAATTTTCTAAAAAATATATATTTAAAAACATAAAAAAAAAAAAGTAAACAGAAGTTGTCCTGAACTGAGAAGCCTTTGTCCACTACTTCATTCATCGTATCGAAGCCCAATCCATCAGCGAGGTGGAAATCTTCCAATCCATACGTCAATGGCCCATGGCACTAATTAATGAGTATCCAACCATTCACCAAACCCTACCTATTCAGACCTTGGCACAGCTAGGGTTTTTCACTGCCTGCCTGCGGGACTTCACTGTCGTAAGTCCATGGTAAACGCTTCTTAACGAAGGGGTTAACAAGTTGAATTCGAATTATTGTTTTAATTTATTAAATATTTAAATTTGATTTGACTTAATTTTACATATGTCGAGTTCAAATTTGATTTGACTTAATTTCACATATGTCGAGTTCAAACTCAAGACAAAATCAAATAGTGATATGGGACTTGAAAAAGATTTTAAAGTTGAATCCAAACTCGACAAGATATGAAAATAATTTCTAATGATTATATTATTAGCACGTTTGTTACAATAACTTGATTATAGCAAAATTCTGGTTGAATTATGACTTTGAGTTGATGATATTTGATAATGTTCAAATACCTGTAGAAGGTGAAAATTGTATTAGACTTCTATAAATAAATATTCTCATACATCTAGAAGATAAAAAAGAAGTTTGAAGAAATTTGAGAAAAAAAAATTTGTAGGAAGTTCAATCATATTTAGATACTTCTAAATAAATATCAAAAAATCAAAATTCATCTTGGATTGTGATAACACCACCTGCAACAAGAAGACAAGTTGATCCTGAACTAACTTCGGAGAACAAACAGATTGATTCGAGATAAACTTCTTACTAGAGGTTGGTTGAGATTTCTCAAGTATAAATATCAAAATTTAAGCCAAAGAAGTCAAAACATACACTTCCACAATTGCCAATCATGTTGAGAGTTGTAAGATTTTGTTAAAAATCATATTTGTTTATATATATATGACCTTATGTCAAACTTTGTAAATCAAATTTTTTTTGGGTGAGTAATTTTATATAATAGAAATTTGGATTTAAGGGTAGGTTTAAGTAAAACTCAAAATATTTGAATTAAAATTTTAGAGTATCCAACTAATCTTAAATTTAAGAATTGGAGTATAAGATTTGTACGAGAAAGTTGACTGGACAGGCATCTTATTTTCACTATTTCATTAAATTAGTAGAAGATTTTGAAAGCAGAATGCAAAGCAATTCTTCAAACTTTGTTAACATATGGTATTTATTTATTACTTGTTGATGTGAGTATGTTTGCTATGTAAACTCTTCAAGTATTGAAGTTTTACAATAGTTGTTATCGTTTTTGTCAATAATATAGTTTTTTTTTTTTCTCATTTTCAAATTTATTCAAGTTCGATCAGTATCCTAGACACTTACTATCAATTCGAAATCCTGAACTTTGAAGAATTAAAAAAGAAGGCATCAAATTCTGGACAATTTGGTAAGATTTTAAGCAGATGATAATTGCATCTTCCAGGGCAGATAATGCCTGAATCAAAAGAGCGGGTGATATCTGAGGAAGCAAAACCCAAATTTGATGCCAATCAACTAATAATATAATGAGTAATAATACAGGCTGGCTAGAGCTTTACCAATTACTAATCTATAAGCACGAGCATTGCACGTTTTACTTAAACTAAGCAGTTGGAGAAATAAATTGACCTGTAATTGATCAATTAATTGATTCTTTCCCAATGATGAACAAAATAACCAATGGCAAGAAAGAATAATTAGCAATATATTAGTTGGGTGTTAATCCTAATAAGACTGCACTTTTACGTTACCATTTTTCGCCGTGTTTTGTTCGCTTTTGGAAAAAGTTGAAAAAATGCACAGATGATTCAATTATAGAGTTTATTTTATTAGACCTATACAATTAGCACCAAGCATGAGTAATTAGCCGTCTAATCATCTAGGCTTGCTTATTTCTTTAATTATCCGGGTTAAAAAGTCATCACACATTCATTGATGGTCTAATCCCATTTCAAGAATATTAATTGCCTATATACTTCCATTTTCCTTTTCCCAAATATCAAAATAGTTTTTTAAGCATCAAAATTTTTGAGTTGATTCTTAACCAACCCATTTCTACTTTGCTTTAGTGGCAATTAAAGGTTTTCACTCTAGAGCTCTGACATAGGGTTTAATCTATGTCTTTAAGTAATATCCCTATCTCTTTCTAATTTTTTATTTTTTCACAGAAAATAAAATGGTGGGGTGAAGGGGTGCCTCAATGTCAGAGAGGCGAAAATATGGATTATGTCCCTAATAACATTGTCAATTTGTAGACGTTTTATCTTTCATTATTTTTAGGTTTTCAGACTTTATAAAATAATTTCATTTGTCACACTTAGTTACAACATGCATTAATTGACCAAACCAACCGTTGCCAATTTTTATCATTTACCAATTCTACTATTTTCCATTTTTTACTCTACCATAGACACACTTCAAATAGATTAATTGTCAAGATCACCTTTTTATCTCTTAATTTTATATTATTTTTAAATTTTCACATATGAAACACTTTTGTCTTTGTACCCCACTATAATCCATCAAAACAAACATCCACACTCGTAGAAACTCTTGGAACAAATAGATTTAATTTGTTTTTGTCATTTATCATTGTGATATAAATTTATAGTGCTTACCTCCTCTTGTGTGAATTGTACTGTTACAAAGCATTGTACGCCCAACACGAAAATTACAATTCAAATTAAGATTAAAATAATTGACTTATAAAAATAGAGTGTTCAAATTTTAAGCATCTATTTATTTTACTCATATCCATAGACCGCGACTTGCCGCCCCTCAATAAGGGCTATCCACCTATTCGTAAGAGGAGGTCAAAATAATTAAAGCGCAAGTTGGATTCACCAATTAATGCAGCACAACATGTGAAAAGCCAATCAACTTTTTCATCTTATAAAGAGACATGTATCGTCAAAGACGTTGCCTCATAAATAAATGCCTCTAACTTAAAAAGAATTTAGAATCCACTATAATTATTTAAAATATATATATATTTATTAAAATAAAAAAATAAAAAGTTTAAAATGTATTGTAAAGCCAAATTATCCAATATATAAATGTAATACAACTTTGTCAAAATGGGGAGGTGAGAATGGTTTATTAAATTAGTTAACTTGGTTTATTAAATTAGTTAACTAAGGAAAAATATCGCAATAGCTAACAAATTTGTTGTGAAGATTGCTTGACTTGCCAATGTTAATTTAAAAATAGAAGTATTTGAGGTTCGAAAAATGGTCGACTATTTGTTACTCGTATCTGTTTGTAATTTACTTGTAGAGTGTATAATTATTAAATCAATTTTAATTCTTTATTTGTTCTTTTTTACTCGATAGAATTTATTTATTCCATTCACCTCTCTTAATTTTAATTTATTTGTTTTCTCTTTTTCTCAAATTTACTTCTCTTTTTTTTATAATTTTATAAATTTTATGAACAATATTAAATTCATATTTTTATATTATTATTATTATATTTATATGCACAAAAGTTTCTTTTAATTTTAACTTTTTACATGTTTTTTAGGTTTTTTATCTCCTATTTTGTAAATAGTTATTAAATATTATTTAATTATTATTTAATTATGCACAAATATTGAATATGCCTTTATTCTATATACTATATCTATACTACTAATAATGGGTGAGACACGTTTTGGCCTCATAATCTAATTACAAAAATATCTCTACCTATATTTAATAAATAGTTGACTCCTACTAATACTTTTAATTTCACACACATTTGTTTATCCCTCTACCCTCTTAATACTCCATTCATGTAAATTTCTAAATTTTTTCAATTTTTTAGTTTTTTTTAAATATACTATTTTTCACTTTCATTTTTTTGGTATGTTGTACCTTATTTTTGTTTTACACACACACGTATAGAGAGAGAGAGAGAGAGAGAGCCATTTTTGCTAGAAGATAAATTATAATTCACATATAAAATAATTTTTAAAAAATGTATAATATAAATAGAATATATATATATATATATATCTACATGATAAATCATTTTTTAAATTTTATATGCACACGTAGAGTGTGCATTCATTGCTAATTATTAAAGTTTTGGGATTACTTTAGTTATACTAAGTAAAATTACATACATACATACATATATATATATATATATCCCTCTTTAACTTAATTTACATTATATTTATATCTATACTATTAATAGTTTAGTTTTAACATGATTATAAATGTATCCCTAATTAATTTAATAGTAATAAAATTGTCTTTTATTATTATTATAATAATATATTTTTTTCTCTTTGTTCTTTTTTAATTATAATATTGTCATACAAGTATAAATTAAATATTTAAATAAACTAATTTATACTATAAATAAAAATAATTTAAAAAATTATTTTTATTTTTATATTATGTCAATTTAAACCCACATATATGATGGAACAAAATCACTAGTTAATTATATGTCTCTGTTGTATCTCATGACTTCAAGCTGGCAAATGACAACTTCTCATCTCTTCTTTTCTTTGTTTACTTATAACAGTACACATACAGATAGCCTATCAAGATTTCAAAGATGTAGGCGTTTATTATTACTATTTTGTTCTAGTGAAACCAACAACAAAATATTTCCAACTGTTCCTTCTTTTAAGTCAGTCTTAATTAGGTTAAATGTTCTTGTCATAAATTCCAGAATATTCATTTTTCCTTCATGATTTTATTATACTACAATTATTTTTGATGGAAATTAACGAAAGTTCTGTATCTGTACACAAAGCAGCAAACGTGCACCATTTTAAAATTTATGTATTCGTTTAGATAAGCAACGATTGCATCGTATATATACGTATATTCTCATTAAGTTCTTATCTTGTTCTGATTAACTGCTAAGGTAAAGTAAAGACTTCACAAGTGCTTGTGGTTAATGATTATATAACTCATGTGGGCTGTTCGAAACTATAAAAGATCTCAGGGGACAACATTTCTGGGTAGAGACACCAACAAAATTCAATTTTTGCTGTCCAGCTCATTGCCTGACATTGTCCTCTTTTTTTTTTTTTTTATTATTATTATTTTTTTCTTTTGCTTCTGTTCGAAGTCAATTATAAAGGTTCGTGTGGGACATTCACGCAGAATAAACTGTTCTTATCTTGACATATTAAAAATAGTCCAAACGGCACATCAAGTTATTGTGTGTGCGTGTGCGTTTTATTGATTATCACTAAGCGCCGAAGTCCTCAAAATATCAACCAAAATTGAGGCATTCGTTAGCCCTTCTGAAATTTTAAAAAGTTGGAACACAAAGTCCAATCATTAGATGATATTAGTTTTGAGGTTGTGGGCAATTTTCGATTATATTTTCAATGTAACAGTGGAAATTTGAGTCTATATTTTTTTTTATTTTTTTTTTTTCTGGCGTCTGACTCTGAAAGCGAAATAGCAACGACGCAATTAATGGGTTTAGATGACACACCTTTTAGATGACGGCAATTTGTATCTTGAATATCAATTGTGCAATGCCATTTGGCTATGTTTGGGAGGATGGTTTCGTTGGAAACTATTTTGTGTGACGATGGTTAATATGTTTTAAAGAAATGTTTCAATAGAATTAATATTATAAATTATTTGAATATATTTAGAAAATATATAATAATGATTGGATGATGTGATGGTTTATAGTTTATAAAATTAATTATGTTACAGAGTATAAATAAAAATAAATGAGAGTATATGTGATATATATAGATATTGATTTAATTTAATTTTGAATAGTTAGTCATATATGAGTGTGTGTGTGTGTGTGAGAGTGAGAGAGAGAGAATTTGAATCTGAATTTGAATATAGATGAAAATGTTTTTGAATGATATGTTTGATAATGTAAAGTTTATAAATATGTGGTGGAGTTGAAAGTTAAGTTCCAAACATAACCGTTGAATATGCTAAGTAATCTATACTATTGTAGAATGGGGAGAGGATAATTAGCTCTTTCATTAAATTTCTAAAATGTATACTATATAGAATGTGTAAGGTGGATAGTTCATCAAAATTAATTTATTAAAATGTCCTTTATAAAATTTTTATTTTTTGATAAATTATTTTTATTACTGTATTTTTTAAAATATACTAGATTTAAGTTTTATTATCGTAATTTTTCATTTGAATAATTTACTTATATTATTAATTTTTTTAAAATATGTTTAATTTATACTTTATCATTGTTGATAAAAAAAAAAATATGTACATATGTAGAATAAATAATTTTTACTAAATAATAAATTATACAATTTTTTATAAATGTGTAGATTTGACTAGTTATGTGTGTGTGTAAATGTTTGAAATTAACTTCGACAAATACTTTTATAAAAATAGACAGTGAAAATTCAAGCTTTAATATAATGTCTTCCTCATTTCTACTTTCACACAATCTTGGCAAAACCAAAACTAAGCATAATTTTGTGGCGGGCAAGTATACTATTAATAGGAAGTCATGTTTGTTTTGTTGGATGAAATTATAATTTCGGAGATTATTTTAAATAATAAAAAATTCGTATGCATTTTAACTATTTTTATTATTATTATAATCTTAATATGAAAATAATTCAATTAACATACAAGATTAAAACGGTCAACACTAGCCCTCGTGACATTATTTTTCTTACAATTTTACAGCTTTGTATTAAATCCTTGCTTAATCCAGGATATTAATGAAAAAATAATTACATAAAGTAATTTATCTTGAATTATGAGTAAAAATGAAGTGGATGGATTTAAGAGAGAGAAATTATATTTTGTCAAAACATCAAAGAAAAAGAATCTCCATGAATAATGCATCAGCATCACTCCATACCACCCTTCACCAACTTTACCAGTGTCCAAACGGCACCGTCTCCTTTTCGCTCGTTATTATTCAGTGCCGTCTTTTTATATGCCTTTCCTTTGCACCCACACACAAATTCGCCCCCCGCCTCTCTACAAGCTGCAAAAGCTCAAAGGAGGTTCGCATTTCCTTTCTAAAACCCCACAAAGTGTAGAAAACAAAGAAACAAATACGGCCCTGAAATAAGCGCGTTTTCCTCTGTTGCTCATGTATTACTCTCTGCTCAAGACCGGTACGTGACAAGCGCTGCATGTGCTGTGTGTCCGTTGACGAAACTTCTCGAGAGATGGAAAGTTGAGAGCCTTGGTTGGTAGCTGCACAAGTGGGAGAAAGATCGAGTCTTTCACATTGTTGAAGGGTGAGAGATCTTGTACGAAAGAGAAGACGATGAGGATTCTGAAGTCCGTTAATTCTTCCGATTGCCCAGGTTTGTGTGGATTCTTGGTTGTGGAAGCTTACCCCAAAAGGTATTCGTCCAAAATCCCGTCTGATTTGGTACTTTTCTTGGGCCTTGGTTTCATAGATTGGTAATATTTATCTTGCAAGGGTATCTGCGTATCACATATATATAGATTGAAAAACGAGTGAGTTCTAGTTAGAAAGTGGGAACAAGGAGAAGAAGATACAACTTTTGTGCATCCTTCTTTGATTAGTACACTTGTGGATTTGATGGCTCTGATTCAATGTATCCCACCTGTCCTTGGAAGAAGGTTCAAGGGGATTGATGGTTAGGATTAGATATTTTGACTTGTTTCTCTTGATTTAGTTTACGTTTAAGATTCTACTTATTTTCACTTTTCTCGGGTTTTATCTATTTCCTGTTTCTCCTATTGCTGTTTTTCTTGCCTTTCACTTGGGTTTAGGATTTAGTTTCCCGTGTCTGTTTGGATTGTGGAGAAGGGGTTTAAAATGAACAAATTTAGGGAATTGATGGAGGTGGGACTTTGAAGCTGGGATTGACATGATGGAGCATTGATTTTATTTTTTTGGTCAAAATGGTCATTGGGTATGAAAATTGTTGTTCCTACATCAAAATCTACCATCAGAAAGAGAGAGTGTTTTTGAGATGGGGCGTGCTCTTCTAACAACTTTGTCCTTGGAGAATTGTCACCCTTCAACCCTCTTGTCCATGGATTCTAGTGCCTCATCTTCACATGATGAATTAGACCTTGAAATAAGTCGCCAAGTTTTAACTCGTCCTCCTGATATCAATTTACCCCTTTCATCCGAGCGAAGCCCCCCGCCTCGGCCTTGGAACCCTGAGCATTGTGATATTCTTGATGTTGGGCTTGGTCCTCAGATATATGAGAGTGAGAATTTCCTTAGCGTCCCTAAGGTCGGAAGGAAGTGCGCGAAAAGGGTTGACAGCATCTGGGGTGCTTGGTTTTTCTTCAGCTTTTACTTTAAGCCAGTATTGAATGACAGATCAAAGGCAAAAATTATTCATGATGGTAATGGAATTTCTGGTTTTGACAAATCTGACCTGCAACTGGATATTTTCATGGTTCAACATGACATGGAGAATATGTACATGTGGGTCTTCAAGGAAAGGCCCGAGAATGCTCTGGGCAAGATGCAGCTCCGGAGTTATATGAATGGGCATTCACGTCAAGGAGAGCGCCCCTTTCCATTTAGTGTTGATAGAGGTTTTGGTCGATCACACAGGATGCAGCGGAAGCATTACAGGGGTCTCTCAAATCCTCAGTGTGTTCATGGCATTGAGGTTGTTCCATCCCCGAGTCTCATGGGTCTTGAAGAAGATGTTCGAAAGAGGTGGAGGGAACTGACTGGGAGGGAACTCAACTTCACAATTCCTCGTGAAGCCAGTGATTATAGTTCATGGAGAAATCTACCAAACACCGAATTTGAACTAGAAAAGCCTCCCGGTCCAGCAAAGACTAATCCACCTCACTCCAAGAAGTTGCTAAATGGATCTGTTTTAAACCTGTCCACTCAGCTGGCCAACCACTGCAATGGTAACATGATAAATCTTTCGCCTGCCAGCAACAAAAGGAAGAGAGATTTCTTGATGCAGGGAAATCATGACGAATGTTATTTTGCTGTGAACGCTCCTGATCGAATCCCTGATTTGGAAGTTCACCCAAGCGAGCCACACTGGCTAAATGGATTTAGTGGGGTGCTCAGAAATGTTTATGGCCCTGTTACAGCTGCCAAAACAACTTACGAGGATGAAGAAGGTTATCTGATAGTAGTCAGCTTGCCATTTGTAGACCGTCAGAGGGTGAAAGTTTCCTGGAGGAATACACTAACTCATGGGATCATCAAAGTTTCTTGTACGAGTACTTCTCGCACTCCATTTATCCAGAGGCATAATAGGACTTTCAAGCTTACAGATCCATCTTCGGAGCACTGCCCACCTGGAGAATTTGTCAGAGAAATCCCACTTTCCACACGAATTCCTGAAGATGCTAATATAGAAGCATATTTTGATGGACCTGGAACGGTGCTTGAGATATTGGTGCCAAAACTCCGGGAGGGACCAGAAGAACACGAAGTTCGTGTATGCCTCCGTCCTCACCATTAGGGTCATGATCCTGTGTGGGCCTAAAAGGCCACTAGGCAGACGCAAGGTGGTCATCGAATGGTATTTCACTGTTCGCTTAACTTTTGTGCCTTGTGGTGTTGTATTCTATTGAATCCATTATACATTCGGCCAGCCTCATGCATCTAAGTACCCCCCAACTGCCATTGGCATAGAAGTTACATACGATCCCTTTTCTCTTAAGTATCTGTCAACTATTTGTTTATGCAGTTGAAGTGTTTTGTCTTGTATGGATTCCATATAACTTTTGTTGGGTTTGCGTTCCAAATTATTTTAGGCTTATCCTAATTTATTTTGGGAGACTAGACATGTATCGTTGGTATCATTAATACTGAAAGATGATCCCAGAGCATATGATTTTAATTTCTTTAGTATTCTCCTTTTTCTGGCATAGATAATCAATTTGTAATTTGATCGCTTATATGCTTGAAATCTCGAAAAAATGTTGAGAAATGGTACCAACTACCTTTATGTAGTCTCATTTTACAGGAGGGATTCTGTAATGCCCAGTATTTCAATACATGGTTCAGGGGTTCATTTAGGGGCAGCTCAACCCCATTATCTGTGGGGCTAACACTTCACTTAAATGCTTCTGAATGAATGTTAGCATCATTTAGAATGCTAGGCGAGTGGGTAGGATCTTACACGCCCATTTGATCACTGAGCATCTCAATAATAATTTAAGTGTCTTTGGTGGGTTGGTGTGTGCATGCGTGTTGAATAGACGTTATGCTTACAATCTAAGAAAGCCAACAACAGTAGATTGTAATCTGAGGTAGGCAGCAACTGTGGGAGACAAGGAATCCGGAAAATAAAGATGGTAGAACATGTGAAACTTGAGACGGAAAAAATACATAAAAGGTCTGGGATCGTGTGTGTTGTTGAGGGGCCATTGCTGCATAACCCGTTGTGGCCCACGTCCATTTATGTCCACTTACAAGTAGAACCAGCGTCAGTGTCCGCCCACTTACCTCAATAATTGAAGTTTTGTTGGGGTAACTGTAAGAAGCTGAATTATTGCCTGAAAAATGAAACAAAAGCGTGCGATGTGATTTGATTGGATACGATATTTGTATGGAGCTCGAGCGCCTGTTCAAATATGGAATTGTGGAGTCAAAGTTGGCGTCTCCCACAGGGAGTGGGATACTCCATTGTTCGGACGAAAGCTTTACGAGTGCACTGGTCTATTTCGTTACCTTTTCCTTTCCGTCGAGGGAGCAAATGCGAGAATAGGCTTTTATTTCTTGGTTTAAAGGGTAAACAGGCAATGGCGTCCCTGGATTCTCCGCTAGACAACGTTGGACCCTAAGAAGATAATGAGTAGGCACCCGTGTTCTTTAATCATTTGGGCGACGGCAACTTGACAAACACGAGAAATCTACGATCTTCGAAAATGTAATTACACAGTACCACGCCGATTGAAGAAATCACACAATACTACTGTTTCACGGCTTTTAAAAAATGGAAGGATGCCAGTAAAAAGCGATCGAAGAAATTAGAAAGACGTGGTGGTTCATAGCACAGTTCTTAGTTCTGGGAGTACCTGAAATCATCAAACTAGGCATTCCCCTTGATGCTGAAGATCTCGCACCATACAAGGGTCATTTTAAAAAATGGAAGGATGCCAGTAAAAAGCGATCGAAGAAATTAGAAAGACGTGGTGGTTCATAGCACAGTTCTTAGTTCTGGGAGTACCTGAAATCATCAAACTAGGCATTCCCCTTGATGCTGAAGATCTCGCACCATACAAGGGTCATTATAGTAACTCATAGTATGACAGATTTGGAATTCAGAATTTCAAGTACAACTTAGCTTTCAGATTCATTAATATTTAGTGAATGGTATCAGGCCAAAACATCGAATTCAGCATAATAATAATGCAAAGGAAAAACGTAAGTTCCCAAAATAAAAATATGCGAGGCCGCCCCGTTGAGCTACTCTCCCAAAGCAAACACAAAACAGAAACACATTATAATGCCAGAATATCATAGATAAACCACAAAAACTGCCATGTACTTAGTCAACCTCCTCGATCTTGGGACCAGCTCCACTGCCGCTAGGAGCAGGACCATCATCATCCACGGGCACCTCCCCACCTGCACCCTGGTACATCTTTGCAATAATGGGGTTGCAAATGCTCTCTAGCTCTTTCATCTTGTCCTCAAATTCATCTGCCTCAGCAAGCTGGTTCCCATCTAGCCACTGGATGCTCGACTCAACAACATCCTCGATTTTCTTCTTGTCAGCTGCAGGGAGCTTGGAAGCAATCTTCTCATCCTTCACTGTGTTCCTCATGTTGTAGGCATAGTTCTCCAAAGCATTCTTAGCTTCGATCTTCTTCTTGTGCTCTTCATCTTCGGACTTGTACTTCTCCGCTTCCTGGACCATCTTCTCAATGTCCTCCTTTGAAAGTCTCCCCTTGTCATTGGTAATTGTGATCTTGTTCTTCTGCCCAGTAGTCTTGTCCTCAGCAGAAACATTCAAAATACCATTGGCATCAATGTCAAAGCACACTGTAATCTGGGGAACTCCCCTGGGAGCAGGAGGAATTCCAGAAAGCTCAAATTTTCCAAGCAAGTTGTTGTCCCTAGTCCTCGTTCTCTCTCCTTCATAGACCTGAATAAGCACGCCAGGTTGGTTATCGGAGTAGGTAGAGAAGACCTGCTCCTTCTTGGTGGGGATGGTAGTGTTCCTAGGGATCAACACAGTCATGACACCACCGGCAGTTTCCAAACCAAGGGAGAGAGGAGTGACGTCCAGAAGTAAGAGATCCTGAACCTTCTCATTACCCTCGCCACTCAAGATAGCGGCTTGAACGGCGGCACCATATGCCACTGCCTCGTCGGGGTTAATGCTCTTGCAAAGCTCTTTACCATTGTAAAAGTCTTGCAATAATTGCTGTACCTTAGGAATCCTAGTTGAACCACCAACAAGGACAACATCATGGATGCTGCTCTTGTCCATTTTGGCATCCCTCAAACACTTCTCAACTGGTTCCATACACTTCCTGAATAAATCCATGTTGAGCTCCTCGAATCTGGCTCGAGTAATGGTGGAGTAGAAATCAATACCCTCATACAGAGAATCAATCTCAATAGTTGTTTGGGCAGTAGAAGAGAGAGTCCTCTTTGCCCTCTCACAAGCCGTCCTCAACCTCCTCAAAGCCCTTGGATTGCCACTGATATCTTTTTTATTTTTCCTCTTAAATTCCTGAACAAAGTGATTCACCATTCTGTTGTCGAAGTCCTCGCCTCCAAGGTGAGTATCACCAGCAGTGGCCTTAACCTCAAAGATACCCTCCTCAATAGTCAGAAGAGAAACATCGAAAGTACCACCACCAAGATCGAAGATCAACACGTTCTTCTCACCAACAGCAGTTGCCTTCTTGTCAAGACCATATGCAATGGCTGCAGCTGTGGGCTCATTGATGATACGCATCACATTAAGGCCAGCAATTACACCAGCATCCTTGGTAGCTTGACGTTGAGAGTCATTAAAGTAGGCTGGGACAGTCACCACAGCATTTTTGACAGTTGAACCAAGGTAAGCCTCGGCAATTTCCCTCATCTTCATCAAAACCATAGAAGATATTTCCTCAGCAGAAAACTGTTTATCTTCACCCTTGTAGTTCACAACAATCATGGGCTTGTCACCAGGTCCAGCTATGACCTTGAAGGGCCACAACTTAACGTCACTCTGCACAGAGGCGTCACTGTATCTCCTACCTATCAGCCTCTTGGCATCTAGGAAACCAAAGCGATAAATCAAGAAACCTCAGTTTAACGGAAGTACGACTGCACAAGAAAGTAATAGCAAACAGAAGGCAATCCAAAAAATGCACTTATGATCTAATGGGAAGACCACCACCATCAATATTTACTCCCAATAATTACATTGCAAAAACCATGTTTAGCACAAACAATTAAAATTAGACAAAGGACTGCACGTACTAAACCTTAAAAATACTCACTTGTTTATGACCAATCTTTGAATATCATATCCACAACAGAATTGACCAGAGGGAAATACGATGGAAAAAAAAATCCCCCCCCCCCGGTAAGTTGGATTATCCACGAAATAAAATCTAACACAATGAGATGCAACTAAAAGCAAGACAAACTCAGATCGGAGATGTGCCATTTATCCAATGAATATTCTAAAAAAGTTCAATGGAGAATGATCCACACGCAGACGTGTTACTTGTAGTGGATGCAAGAAAGGATATTTAAATTAAGCAGACCATAAAAAAATTACCAGAAACGTAAATAGCAAATAAAGCAGTTAAACGGGCCAGCAGATCTAGTAGAACACTCTACTATCAGACAGATCTGGCAATAAATGAAAAATAAAGCAATTAGTATCCACAACCTGCAAAACGAGATCCATTAAATTCCACCAAAAAAAACTTCAAAACAAAGTAGAAATAGAGATCTACTAAATTACCGTCTAAGGACGCAAATCTAAATTATGATATCCAAAAACCAAAGCCACAGCCAACATTTTCGCGTAAACAGAGCAATAGTCAACCAGATATCTTACCAAAAACAGTGTTCGTTGGGTTCATAGCAACCTGGTTCTTAGCAGCGTCACCGATAAGCCTCTCGGTGTCTGTGAAGGCGACATAGGACGGCGTCGTTCTGTTCCCCTGGTCATTGGCGATGATTTCGACCCGGTCGTGCTGCCAGACGCCGACGCACGAGTAGGTCGTTCCGAGATCAATTCCGATCGCGGGACCTTCTCCCTTTCCTGCCATTACTTTCTATAATGTAGAGATCTTAAATCCACACGTAATGACAGGAAAATTTGTAAAGTGAAATCTGGGCAGAACTAGGGTTTACAGGAGGGGAGGTACCGTAGACTTAAGGGCCTTTATAGTGGTGTTGGTTGGCGTTCCAGAATGTTCGAAAACCCTGACAGTTGGCAGCCATCGATTGGATGCCGAGATGGCTTTTTTCTGTCCCTGTTCAATTGATTATCACTGAGGGGTTACGTTGGAACTTAATTTTCAATTCAGAAGAAACATGTAATAATTTACATTATTAAATATATAATTTAATAAAATATTTATTTAAATATATATTTATATTTATATAATTATCTAATTATTTTTTAATTATTACACATATTAATAATCAAGTCAATACATATTACATATATATATATATTAATTTTTTATTTATATCTTAAAATATAATTATTATTTTTATAAACTAACATATTATATAATCATAATAGTCTATTTTATACGTACGTTTGCATTAATCATACTCTTTATTTTTTTAAATATTATATTTATATTATTTATTTTAATATAACTTTCACCTCTTGCAAAACATCATTTCACACTAAAACTTCTCTCGCCCAAAAGTAGCCTAAATGCCGAGCGCCCGCCCTTTTGGGTTTTCTTAGTCCAATTCGTGGTGCCAGCCACTTCACAATTGGAAAATAATATTCCAAACTCGTGAGTTGTGATTCTAGAAGCACTCCCTGCGTTTCCAAGATTATGTGTAATAATAAATTACATTTTAAAGAATATAAATAAAACTATTTAAAATAAGAAATAAACAAAATATTTAAATAAAAATTTGAAAATAAAGAAAAAAGAGAAAAAAAATTAAACGAAAAAGAAATAAAAATTAAAAAATCAAAATCAAAATTATCATATCCCTAATATTTGAGTCTTAATTGAACCCTAGTTATTGTGATTTATTGTGGGTTGTCATATGAAGGGCATAGAGAGTATTTTCATAGACCGTTACAGGATATCTGTTTTTAGATTTATTTTAATAATCATTCTCTTCGTCTTCTATGCCAAAAAACTATAATAATATCCTACCTCCGAACTCTAAGAATAAATTATGCAAAAATTATTCCATAAATATAGGTCGATTGACTAAACCATCTAAACTTTGTAAGTGTATTTTACTTTCATAGCATTTTGAGTACATAATTCAAGTTGAAAATTATCGTGTCTAATTTTGAATTGTACCAACAATAATGACATAATTTCACATTTCGCGACTAAAATAAATCTACAAGAAACACAGTAATAGGGAGAGGCTTGCTCTTTCCAGAGTTCCACAGCTCGATCTGAATCAAATGAACTGCATTTTTGTTCAAGGGGACTGACCGTCTGAACGGGGTGCCATGGTTAGAAGAAAGAGAATAATTTTACTAAAATTAGATTCCATGTGCCCTGACTTGGACCAAATAAAAAAGGCATTAAAGACATACCAAACGGCCAAAAGGCAACTTTCCTACACAAAGGAGAAAAACAGTTTTATTTCATTGACCCTTAGTGCTTTATCGATAATTGCACTGCAACATGAAACTAAACGCATTCCACAGATTTGCGAAGGAAAAAGCAACCTCACATAGCGGTTGTACACGTGGCGTGTACATTGAGGAATGCTCCTCAGATTTCCTCACATATGGGGTAGGCCGTCGTCCCCAGGGCTGAGCCGGCTCAGGGGCTAACGATTCAGTTCAATAATAATTCTATTGGAACTTGTTGGAACTTGTTCAATTGAACAGAGCTAAATTGTTATTAACGATTCAGTTTAACATTTGGAACTTGTTCGATTGCACCACCAAAAGTCTTGAGATCATAAATTCAAGTTCCAAATTAAATTGTCCCCTTTAACAAAACGTTTGTTCATTAATTGATTTTTGTAAGAGGCTCACCAAACATATTCACTGTAAATCAATATCAAATTTCTATAATGCATTTCGTCGTTTACATTAACAAATTATAAATTTAACACTAAATTAACATACTCCAAATTGCTTTGACACAGATTTAATATACTTGTTGATTACATGCCTGAGTTTATAAACAATTGATTGCTTATCCAGCTGGGGAAAAGAGAGAGGAAAAAAAGAGGCTAATAAAGCAAACCTCAATCCAACACAAGCATTCTACAATAGCCATAAAATTCAATAGGTATTCACATCTGACAATAAGAATAAGCCAACCAGGTACTTGAGAATGTGCATTCGAGAACCAAAATAAAATTGAGATCTTCCCTCCCACCAAGCCCATTTGAAAAAAAAATATTCAAACTACACGAAAAAAGTCAAAAAAGAACCACAAAAACCTTATACAAAATTAAATGTTCCTAGAATGGAATAAAAAACAAGATGAACAGCAAAAGCTAAATTGGAATATAGATTAAGGGAGAGGAATGGGGATAAGACAATTGACGAAAGTCCATAGGTTTCATTCAGAAGCATAAGTTCCGAGAGAGATCAAAAGTAGGAAATTAAACTACAAATTCCTACAAACAAAAATACACAGCGCTTGCTATTAATACGGCTTGATCCAACTGAAACAGAGCATTTACACCACAAACACCTAATTCTAGGACCTTAACCACCAAAACCGTAGAGAGTGCGACCCTGTCTCTTTAGAGCGTAAACGACATCCATGGCGGTTACTGTTTTACGACGTGCGTGCTCGGTGTACGTGACAGCATCACGTATAACGTTCTCCAGGAAGATCTTGAGGACACCCCGAGTTTCCTCGTAGATCAGGCCGCTGATGCGCTTAACGCCACCCCTGCGAGCCAAACGACGAATCGCCGGCTTCGTGATTCCCTGAATGTTATCCCTCAACACTTTACGGTGCCGTTTTGCTCCGCCCTTTCCCAGACCCTTGCCTCCCTTACCACGTCCTGACATTTTTCCTTCTGCTCCCCAACAATTGAAGCTACAGAGAGATAATCGAAGGTGATTGGCGATTTCAAGAAAAGACTGTCAGGACGAGTTTATATTGGAGATGTCGGGGGTGAAAATAATTGTGGCCCGTTGGATTTGACGTCTGGTCGACGGTTAAAGATGGCGATCCGCCTGTAGCTCATTTGATGATTCAGAACCGTTGATAAGAAGAGAATGGACGACACATAGATCTCGTACTGACATGTTGGCGCGGATTGTGGTTTTTCAATGTGAGGAACGGAGCGGGTAAAATAGAGGCGGGTGTTCCGTGGAGCAGGCGATAGGGTGGTGCAGTAATAATTTAGAAGTACAATCCCAATTGACCATACGTTGTTTGCTCCTTTATGGTTTGAAGAAATTTAGGGACTTAAGTTTATTTTTATAGTTTATAATACTTTTTTATAATTTATAAATTTATTAATTTTATTTTATAAATAAGTTAATAAAATTTTTAAATTGAGTTAAAAATCGTTTTAGAAGATTTTGATGAAACATATAATTATAATTTATTATAATAATAAAAATAAACTAAATAATGTTAATGAAATATATTCATACAATTTTTAAAATATAAAATAAATTAACTTATAAAATATTTGAAAATAAATTTAAAATGATTAACTTATTCTTATAATTTTTATAAACTACATAAATTTTATTTTTAAACATATAAATTTTTTATTAAAAAATATAAACTAACCTAATGCCCTCTTTAGCTAAAATTGAAATATTTACTGTACAAAAAAATTATGTTTGATATTAAATTATAAATGAAAGTAAATTTTAAAATTATATATATTTAATATATAACAATATATAGATTTATATGATATAAATATATATGTTCATAAATAGAAAAAGTATAGAAATACATGCGAATTTAATTTAGAGCATATATGTGATTGAAAAAAAATAATTAATTATAAAAAAATAAAAGAGAGAAAGTTTTAAATTTTAATTTGAATAAAATTGACAAATTAAAATTTTTGATTTGTAAAATTTTTGAACAGGAGTAGATAGAATAAAATAAAGAACCAAACATAGCCAAAGGTCACGTTTGGTTGAAGATTTTAGCATGATGAAATGAGTGAAATTTTGGAGAATGAAAATTATGTTTAATTTAAAATTTTTTAATGAGATAAAAAATCTGGTTTATATAAATTTGTTTGATTTATATAATATAATAATAATGATTGAAAAGTGATACCATATTTGTAGAGTATTTATAAACGTGACGATGGACGTGTGTGTGTGTGTTTAACATCAGGTGATTATTTTAATATGAATCGTATTGCGTTTTTTTAAAATATTTATAATACTGTGACTCTGATTTTAATTTCGTTTGGGAGACATAAATGAATCAATACGTTCACAATAGGTACCATTACGAGGAAAGGGTGTTCAACTTTATCACCGAGGACGAAAAATATACTTCCACGGGATTCAAAGATAGTGGATATCATCTCCGATAAATAATTTACACTATGTTTGGTTCGTAGATTTTATGGAGGAATGAATAATGCAAGAACAAAGGAAAAGAAAATCAAAAGAAACCCAAAATCTTTAACTTGTTTGGTTGTCAAGGTGTTTAAGAAATTTATTTTGGGTTTCTTTTTATCAACAAAATATAAAATAACAAGGTACATGTGACGAATGCTATCCACGTATATTTGATATGCGCGTGAATCTATGTAATGAAAAAATCAACTACACCCTTATTGATTTTTGTATTCAAATGTTGATTAAATATTAAAATTTTTAAAATATTAAAGGTGGCATAAAAGGGAATTCATGTAATTTTTCTCACTGTCCACGAGCATAATAAAATTCAAGTATATGCTACGTTAAATTTTAATATTGATAAAATGCTTTTAAAAACACAATTGTTAGAATCGGCAAAAACAAATTAGTTCAAAGCTTCGATACAAGTCAAAGTCGATGAGATGCTTGCACTCAAAATAACGAAATGTTCTAACTTAAATTGAGTGATCATAAAAAATCTCTCGACCAAATTTTACAAAAAGCCATTTTTTTTTCACTCAATTAAACATTTGTGGAAAGCATAAGTTACACTTAACATTATCTATAAATTTTTGATATTTCGTCATTTGAAGTATTTATGTCATTCTTCTAACTAAAGTAGTTTCACCAAACAATTCTTCTTTAGTGTAATTTATTTGGTTTTCAAGTTTAATTGCCGCAACAACTTCATCTATACTAGTTACTAACAAGAATATTTCTTTACTAACCATGTCTATCATTTTTGTCTTCTTTTTTTTTAGGCTGTTCATTTGTCCTTGTAGAGCATGATGAAACTTTGGACATGGAAGAGTCCATGTCATTATCTTGTTTACTTCATGCATCATTCCAAGTATTTACCTAATGTTCTTTAGATTGATTTTGGAACCTTGGCTATTCAAATTGCCTTTATTTCGGCCTAATAGTCCGACAACCAGTAGCTCAATCTTTTTCAAAAATTTCATCCAAAATTTCATAATTTGGAATTGGAATGTACCGCAAGTGTGATGCATTAGCTTTATCTACAACATATTAAATTTTTTCAAATTAGCGTACATGTAGCACTAAATTCATATAAAAAAAATTATTCAATTAACATGGTGCCTACTATATCTAAATGCAACATTATCACACAAAGATCATTAAAACTTGGAACTTTATGGTGAAATGAGACTATTGGCAGAATTGGATCAACAACATAAACTTAGACTAAGCAAAAATATCAGTAGTAACCCACGTGGCTTACTTCATTGTAGAACTTACTTAACAAAATCACCATTAAATGACCATATCACAAGAACATACCTTAAGATAAGCATACCACACCATTGCTTCAGCTTCAATTAGCTTGGTTGAATAATTAAAGCCAAATCCACTACCATTTCGTAAAATATCTTTAATAGAGGCCAAATGTTTCTTCAATGTCTTGACACAATTTTCTATATATCCAATATCACAAATAATATGAAACTTTGACGATGCTGCTACAACTTCTGAACTGTAAGCAGTACTTATGAAAACACTGCCAATTTTTTGTCCTTTGAGCCTTTGCTCCATGAGGACGTCAACTAGCCATTCATTCATTTATCAATTTCATCACTCTACTTGAAATTTTTCTTACTAATAATTATTGAGTCCTCAAAATCATCTTCAATTTAAATTAATGTAAATACAAAAACTCGCAGCATGTTATCATCTATAATTGATAATATAATCAATAAACAGAACCTAGTTCTTTAAGACTAAAGAAAGGGATAGCATAAATAAGCATAACAAAGACACATTTTATTTCCCAATCTCCTAATATTGTACGTGGTTCAACAGAACTTGATAAAGATGTGTTGTTTCAAACTTCAAACTAGAACTTCTCTATTTGCAATATGCACACTTAAGTATAAGCTAATACCATAATCCATATACACATGTGGATTTAAAATTTCCACAAGGTGAAAACTTGGCATTATGAGAGGCACAAAAAGCTTGGACAGAGGCAAGGTGACGCAGACAGTAAATTTTTTATTGTAACAAATGCTTGTATAAGGTCAAAGGTCTGTAAAAATTTCATAAAATGCACAATATAATAATGAAATATAACAAAAGAAAATTGATGGAATATTAAGGATCCATACAAGTAGAATGTATTTAACGAATAACATTCAACAAATTTTTAACTAGTAACAACAAGACAAATTAGCGTCATCAATTTTCGACTTGAACGACACCATAACCTCTAATGGTCCTATAGACTAACTGGTAAGACGAGTAAAAGCAGCACTGCACAATAAGCTAGTGTCTTCCCAAACTACCGTCGAGGAGCATAAGGTTTAGAGTTCAAAAAGTTGGAAGCATCCAAAAAATTTAGTAAGAAGCTGACACCTCTTGACCCAAACCATATTTATTTTACCTTAAAACCTAATGAATAAAGCAATCTCAATCTATTCCATACCTCAAAATGCAACCCTAGTACACAAGCATTAACCTAACAAATGCACAAAAGCAATTTGCGAAATAGTAAAAACTTAACATAAGACACCATCTCCCCTGAACTACTCTGCTGCCATCAAGCTTGTCGTCACTCACAGTAAGTTAACATTCAAATTATCATATAATTTCACTAATTTTGAAATTCAACAAACAAGTGTGGAAAGCAGAAAATATTATCAATACAAATACAATTAATATACATGTAAGAGACAATTAATCAAACACGTAGCGAACATCATTTAAAAAGGTTCATATACAAACAACTCAAGAACATTTAGGCATTAATTACACTCATAATCTACCCTTTCAAAATTAACTAAAATCTGGTGCATAAATATTTTTCAAAGTTTAATTCAACTTAGAATATACCTCTTCAATACCATTAATAGACTGTTGTTCCGACGAATTTGCGATTAATTGATTCACTCTATATTTCTTCACCCATCAATTATTTGACTTTGGCCAAAAACTGTCCATCAAACTTCTGATTTGTAGGAAGAACTTGTTGGCCATTTGTCGGTGGAATTCTTCCATAAGAAGAAGATAAATTTCCTTCAGACTAAGATTATCCTCCACGTCAAGAAGATATTATTGTTAAAGAGTAGAGTGAAAGAGTAGAAGAGAGATAGTGAAAAAGAGAAGAGTGGAGAGACAAAGAAACTTGGGATGAGAGTTTTGGCAAAAAAGGGAAGAGACGTTGAGCAACAAGACAGGTCTCGGTTTTTCTTCCTTTTCCTCCCATTTTTGTGAGGAAAAGTGATTTTCCTTTTAATAATAGATTTTTTCTCTTTTTTTTCTTTTCCACACTATTTTCTTTTTCATCTAAACATAAAAAATATTTTTTTCTTCGACATTTTCATTTCCTTTCCCTCCTAAAATCCATAAACCAAACATAGCCTTAATGTCATCAACAGAGAATGTGTAATGCAAATTGAAAATCATGAGCTTAGTCTTAGTGTCTATTGCCAAAACCCTAGCTTCCCATCTGATTGGAAACGTCGTCCCAGCACCAATGAATCCCTAGAGCCTGAGCTTAAGGGTAAAATTCCTAAACTTGGCATCAAAACCCAATCAAAATTTTAGCTACTAAAGTAATTATAATTCCCAGCTCTATTGCAAATAATACGTATTAATTTTATATTAGAGAATAGTCATTTTCGGAGGAATATTGATTCTTGATTTTTAGAATTATTGTATTATTAATTTATTAGAAATGAACTTTGATAAAATTCTCGTTTTACAATATATTATAGTTATATAATATATAATTACTAAAATACTCTTAATTATATTTATTCTATATTTTCTATTTCTCAGTGTTTTTCTTTTTTGTCATCTTATGAATTATACAAATGGTATAAAATTTATGTGTAGAAATTACTATTATTATTATTATTATTATTATTTTATTTATATGCATAGACATTGAGTATCTTTAAATTTTAATTTATTATATCTTTTAATCAATATTCTCCTTTAACTTTAATTTATTCTAGTTTTTTATTTTAAATTTCATTCTTTATCTTTTATTTAATAAGTAATGTAAATAATATTTATACAATCAAACACACATTTGCCTTCTATAAAAATTCTATGCCAACACAAAAACCATATCTAATATACATACAATCTCATTTACAATTTTTTTCTATCTTCATTTTTAATGATAGAGTTTTCTCATCTTCACATGCTATTTTATATCAATTTTTTTTATTGTAGAAGTCTTTTTTAATTTGAAGATTTTATTTTTTCGACCAATTTAAGCGTTAAAAACTATAAGTATCAATTAAAATTTTCATGCAAAATTATATAAAAAAATTAACATTTAAGTATAATTTTATCATTACAAATAAATTTATAATATTTATATATTTATTTCTGTTTAACAATTATAATAATAAAATTCTAAATAACAATTGTATTCATTTCTCATTTCTTGTGTATATTAGATAACTTATACATCGTTCATTCTATTTTTATATTTATTTCATTTCTATCCTCGTTCTATTCTTATTTTGCCCTGTTCATACAAATCAGCCGCGCCCTTACATTAGAACCGAACCAGACTGTGTTGAATGAATATGGAGGGGCGCGGCTGGCGGAGCGATTAGGGAAGCGCTAGCTGTGGCCCGGGCCGGATGTTGCATTCATTTTGATCTGGCGAGTCGTTTCAACCTTTGAAATGTGCTCGAGCAGATACGTTTTTGAAGTCTTTGAATGAACAATAAGAAAGACGTATTTGTGATTGCAGCATGGTGTCGTGGTGTAGTTGGTTATCACGTCAGTCTAACACACTGAAGGTCTCCGGTTCGAGTCCGGGCGACGCCATTTTGGCATATTCTCAGATTCATATGGTCTGCTTTTGTAGATTTTGTTCAAACGGGATTGCAGAATGCAGGCTGATCCTCAACTGTTTGTTGCATCTTCGAAACTTTTTGCTCGATGAGGCGTACACTATGAACACGAAAGAAACGACGAGCTTGTTATGGGCACTTCACTTCATTAATTTCTAGTGCATATGGTTGGTCATTAATTTAAGGTTCTGTAAAATAAAAATTAGGCAACCAAATAATATCGTTAATAGAACAAAATTTAAGCTTTGTATTGTTTTCTTCAGATCGTATCACAAATTTTGATTTTTTAACACTATAGTTCTGTGATCCCGACGTAAGGTACCACAAAATGAAATTAACATCAACGTAAGCAATTAAAAATATTACATATCCCAATCTAGTCTTCACTGGTATCCCTAAAAGAAAAAATGAAAAAGGAACCAACAACATGAAGAGGCTGCCTTTGGATGTTTCATGGGCATTTTACAGGCCCAGTACGGGGAGATTTACATCAATCGACACAAGGCCTTCCCGGTGGATTCCTGTCAAGTGAAACCAGAAAGGCTATTGGTCAGGAGAAAAACACTTAACACAGGTTTCCTTTCGTTGATAGAATTAAAATTCTAAAGATATTTTTCTAAGATAATTTAATATCATGTTTACTCAAAATATAAAATAACTTAATAATAAATATAGTAAACAAGTCTATATAATTAGATTATTTTATTATGTGTGTTGAGTTGGATTTTTTATCCAATATTTTAGCATTTTAATATCAGACTTATATTTTATTACAGGCCTTTATCATGTAAAGTAAATATCTAATTAGCCTAAATTAATTATTTGTCAACCTAATTTTAAAAGTGAACTGAGACAGGCTAACCTTATAGAAACCCGCCCTCAGTCCACTTGGCATCTGATTTTCCATTATAACCCTTCGTCTTATGATCAGATGCACTGTGGTATAAATTGTCGAATCCATCATCTTTAGCACCATCCCATCCTGTCCAGTTATCTCCATTCTGGGCTGCTGTCCCTTTTGATGCCTCTGCTTTCCTGGCATCCTGGGTATCCCAATCATCCCAAGAACCAAAGCTAGCAGAGTTATATTGCCAGCCTGATCTGCTGTCTTTGGTATCCCAGTCATCCCAAGAGCCAGAGCTAACAGAGTTAAACTGCCGGCCTGATCTGCTGTCTTTGGTATCCCAAGCATCCCAAGAACCACAGCTAACGGAGTTAAACTTCTGATCCGATGAGGATTCTGGTCCCGCAGCAGAACTCCATCCTTTTGAATCTTGTCCGAACTCCTGATAGTAACCATTACTCTCACTTTCTTTTCGCTGCCAGTCATCGTTCTTCCAGCCAGAGCCTTCCTTGGTGTACTCCTCTACCTTCTGAGAGGCAAAAGCCATTACCCCTCTCATAAGCCCCCATGTCCTTTGTCCGAACTCTGATGTCCTTGCAGTCACAACATTGACAGTTTCGTTCACCTTGTAATCGTAGCCCCCCTCCTTCACCTGGAAAAAGATGGTTATGACCTTGTTATTGTTTTAACATGAAGCAATTTGCAATGAAATGTATTATGCTTCAATCACTTACGCAGAGCCACTTGCATCTATTTTTAAATTTCTTTTATATTGTGGTGTAAACACTACTCAGGTCTCAGATACTGCAGGTTCAGCCAAATTTTCAGTTCCTTTAATTTGAGTACACAAATCAAAAGTATTCCTTGATCTATTTAAGCCAATTAAACAAATCTTTGTTCATTTCCAAAATAATAATAATAATAATAAATCTTGATGGCCAGGGGCTAATTTGCCAGAATCATGCTGAACAGACATGAATTTAACAAAGGAGAAACTAAATGCAAACAAGACCTCAAGGAATCATTATCAAAGCTTTGGCCTCAATCAGATCAACAATAAAACAGAAATGAGAATTTGATGCAAAATTCTTCCGTTATAACACCATACTAGGTCGAAAATAGAAAATAATGATACAAAGCATACTAGACTGTCCAAAACAGGAAAGGGTCACAGTTTGAAGCAAACTACCACGAACAAAGTAGCATACTGGGGGGGGAGTTGAAAATAAAGAGAGGAAGTACAAAATGCTCTACTAAATATAAGATTCCTTATATGTTATATAATTCTAAACAACTCAAAACCTCATTAACAACAATCCATGAGACATATCACGCTTTGGAGCACCTTTTATTTACCATTCTTCCTGGAAGAAACAAAATTAAACACAAAAGCTGAGGAAGAATGATTTGAGATAAAGACCTTGAAGTCTCTTGTTTTAAGATTACCACTGAAATTGCTGCTGAAAATTTAAAACCATCAAAGTTCACAAAAGTTCTATCCTGTCAATAATCCCCACCCTCCAGCAACATGCAGCTTAAATATTTATAACATTAAATTAAACTCATATATTCAGTCAGATACCTATACCATTCTGTAATATACAACAAAACGATAGAAAGAAGCTAAAATGCGTATCTGAACCACTAACTTTACCTCTTCAACATAGTATTACATTGTCTAGTTGCCAAAGTAGAACAAGGACATTTCTATCAGAACACCTGAAAAACTACCTTGGAAGAGAGCTCCTTGGTCCCAGCTTGAACAACGTTTGCAGCTGACTGCGCGGCAGATGCGGCTACCATTGATAGCCTACCAAATCCCTACATATGCAAAAGAACATCAGCAGAGAAATACTAACATCAATATCATTAAACAAAGGCACGTTTTAACTGGGAAACTGCACAAAAAGCACCTGAGAAACAGCTGAAAGAACATCCCCCTCATTACTATTTCTTGGGGCGGGTGGTGGACTCGATCCAAATCCAACATACTTCCCGCCTTGAGAAGGTGGAAGGCCATCTGGCCGCATCTGGTTCTCCGCCATCTTCCTCGCAAAGAAGCTCTCCTTATTAGCAGCCGACGCCTCCAATTGCGCACGTGAATAAATATCTTCTGTCGACTTCGACCGCGCCGGAGCACTGTCACCGTTCCCCGAACTCCTAAAATCCCCCACTGTGTTATTTCTCCTAATGTTGTTGCTCGAATTATTTCCATTATACCCTCCATCATCGTAATTATCCCAATTATCCCAACCCGCATTACGCCGGAAATTGCCATCTCGAGGATCGCCACCGCTCAACGGAGGCTTACTATTATAACTATTTCCGACATTATTACTGGATTTCAAGGTCTCCTTTACGACGGGAGGATCGCGCCAGGGTTTGCCTTCGGCAATCGCCTGGATGCGATCGCGATACACCGCAGCGGCTTTCGAATGGTATTTCGCGACGATGTCGGTCTCCTTAGGGATTCCGTACTGAGAAATGAAATTATTGAACTTCTCGTTTCCTCCAAGCTCCATTTTCCTAAGCTGAATCTCAGACCACGAATCCATGGTCACGGATCGGACGAACGATATATGGACGCCGAGTCCACGGTGCTTGCCGGAGCACTCTAGGCACATGAATACGCCGTACGATACGGAAGCCCATTGGGGATTCTTTTGCGAGCAGTCGACGCAGATCTTGTTGCACGCCTGAGATTGGAGCTCCCGGAGCCGACGCGAGGCCGCCATACGGTGTCTATTCGGGATCCGAAAACGGTGGGGGCGTGGGGTGGGCGAGGATTTGGATCGGATCTGAGGGGGTCGAAACAAAAGCTGACTAGATCATTTGTCGCATATGCAAAATGCGGTTCGGTTGGAGGAGTGTGGAGAATGAGAGTCACTGCGAATGGCCGACACCGTCCAAAATGACGCGGAGCACTGGCGGTGGGACGCCTAACACTATTTACGGGGTTACATTTCTACGCTTGGACGGTTGGACGTCGTTTGGTCTTTGCCATGTCATTCTGATTCCGTGCTTCACTTCTAATTTTTTTATGCAAGTAGAGAAAATTGTACATTTTATACAAACTTAAATTTATTTATAAATTATAAAATAATTTATTGCATATAAAATGAATCATTTAAAGTTAAGAGTATAAAAAAAATTTTAATAAAAAGAAAAAAATCGAGATAAAAGAGGCAGGCAAAATTAATAAATTTAATAAACGAAGACAAAAAATGATATAGAAATAAAAATTTTTATAATAAGGATAATAGCATAATTTTATATTGTTCAAAAAATACTTAAAAGAAAAGTAAAGAAACATCAAAATAATTTAAAGGAATAGAAACTTTGATTTAAAAACATAAATAAAAAAATGTTAAATGGGGGGAGAGAACGGAAAATAAATATAAAATAAGAATAGTTGTGTGAATTTAGATTGTGTAAGTAAAAAGTTTTGTTTTTGTAATTATATAATATAAATGGTAATAACATATAAGAAAATAAAGAAACAATAAAAGAATTAGAAAGGTAAAAAAACTGATAAGATGGTATAATGAAAGAAGTGAATTGCAAGAAAAGAAAAAATGGATGTGAAAATAACACAACAAATAATAAAAGTATTTGTATAATTTAACAATATACGTAAAAATTCTTATTTTTATAACTATAAAGTATAAATATTGAATATCTAAATGATAAGAAATAATAAAATTAAAAAATAAAATAAATTAAGATTGCGAAGTTAATGAAATTAACAAAAATGGAGAGAATTAAGCAAAAATATAATACATGAATCATGTAGTATAATTAATTTATTTATTTCCACAAAAAATCTTTATACGCTTGATCTATATCAATCCTGCATGGCTAGACACTCCTGGTCACTGGTGTACGAAAATGAACTAAGAATAAAATAAATATTATCGATTATATTTCAAAATATGCTGTTAATATAATTTTTACATGAAAGAATATTCTCCAAACAAATGCTGATTTCTAATAGTATAATAATTATTATTATTTTTTTAATATCATGAGTTTACGTGTTACTAATTTATTAGGAATGAACTTATACTTTTATTTGCTAAAATTACTTTTCTATAATTTGTTCTGTATGTACAATATATAATTATTAAAACACTGTTGTTTATTTATATATTCTGTTTTTAACTGTACTTCTGTAATTTTTATTTATTTCATTTACCTCTCTAACTTTATATTCACTCTATATTTCATATTTTTTAATTTTTTTTATTTTTTATCACCTTACGAATTATATAAATAGTATAAAATTTATATGTAAAAATTGTTATGACTATTTTATTTATATGCATAAACATTGACTGTCTTAGAATTTTAATTTATTTTATTTTTTGAATATTCTCCATTGTTTTAATTTTTTCTAGTTTAAATTTTATTCTTTATTTTTTATTTTTAACATGTGTAAAATAATATTTACATGGCCAAGCACACATTTGCTTTTTATAAAAAATTTGTGTCAACATAAAAAATCATATTTATCACAATTATAATCTCATTTACAATTTTTTCTGTCTTGTGTTTTGTAAATGATTTTTTCGTGTTTGTTTGCTATGTTACATTAGCTTCTTTATAAAATATTAAAACTCCATGCCATGAGAAATTATGAAAATGCTATTGGATTGGTAAATAAATAATTTTTTGTTGTGAAAATATTTTTCAACCGGTATATTTTATTTATTTGAAAAATATGAGTATTGATTAGATCTTTAATACATGATTATTTAATAATTATCATTTACAAATAATTTTTTCATTATTTGTTATTATGAGTGAGTTCATTGTATTTATATATATTTATTTATATTTTTATGTGAATGAAATTTTAAATAATAATTGTATTCCTTTTTTATTTTTTATACATACCAGTAATGTAATAATTTATATTATGTTTATTTTATTCCTGTATTTATTCAATTTTTATATCTATTTAATTCTTATCTTATTTCATTTATGTATATCAACCATGTTCTGACAACCATGTTCTAACGACATGATTAGTATGTAAGAATGAAACGACGATTCCCATATTATTCTTATTCCCACAGTTTGTACGATTAGATACTGGAAAATCATCGTTCCATTAGAAATCAGTAATCCCTCAAAAAAGGAATATCCATTAGGTTTACTCATTCCCATTATTGGAAACAACTTATATTTTATTCTATTAAAATAATTTTTTTAAAATTATTAAATTTACAAAATTTATAACAACAAATATCATATATTATTAATAATAAATAAAATATAAAAAATTCACTGAAAATGTAACAATATATATGTGTGTTTGTGTGTGTGTATATTGCACATATATACCTAAAATAATATATCCATATGTATTAATAATGTGTGTGTATATATATATATATCAACTTACTTTTTATTTATAATATAATTAAGATATATTCTAAATATGTAAAATATATATTCATATTTAACTTCCAATAAAAGTACTAAATTAATTTTTAACAACAATCAAAATGATTTTTAAATATAGTACGTGTGGGCATATTTAAAAAATAAACATAATATAATTGAAGTACATGTGTGTGCACGTGTGTATCATAAATATATGGCGTACTACCCGTAAAGTTAACTAATATCGTAATATCATTTGAATATTTACCTTTCTTTGTATAATGAACATCTATATAAATTTAAAAATAAAACTATATAAATATTTATTTTATAATAAACATATTAAAAAATCAATGATACATGTTCATTTAAGTACTTGTTATGTATACGAATATATAAATTTTGCATACAATATAAGTATTGTGTTGTTGTATAATATTAAATATTTATTATATATCTATATTAGTCATATAACAAAGATATAATAATTAATTAAGCATTTTCAAATAATGCTTCTTTATTAAAAATATTTATTTTTAATTCATTATATTTATTTTTAATTATCATTCTTAAGTATAAAATAAAATAATAATAAAAAAAATCCTTCTATTCTTATTACCAAAGTCATTTTTGTAAATGTCAAGAGAGGATATAGTAAATTATCTTTTTTTTTTCTAGTTTTATTCTATTTTAAAATTAATTCAATTCTTATTTTATTTCATTAATACATATTTTGACATACTTTGGTTTTATATTATAAATTTATAGTATTGCCGTCAATATATAAGTCTATACCATAGACATTACACATTTAAATATAATTACCAACATAACATTACTACTTTTCTATATTATTAATCTATAGTACTACTTTTTAATTTTTAATTGCATGTTATAAAATAACGAAACTATTTTTATTTTTCTATCCCTTTTTGTATTTTTTATACTCTAAATATGAATCTATACATTTTGACTGTTTGTTACAGAATTATATGATTATCATTAGTTTTATTTTTTATTTACTGTCATTTTCCTTTTCTCTTTTCTTTTAACTTATTATTTTATTTTTTAGTCTCTCAATTTCTTCCTTTTCTTTTTTTTTTTACTTTAAATATTCTATATAATTTTAATTTTAATATTTTTGGATTAAATACAATATTTTTATAACCTATAAATTAATTTACACGCTCATAGACTATACTATTTTTTATTAATTGTATTATTAAAAATTTGAAATTCATTTGATTGCATGTTATAAAATTAAAATATTATCCTTAGTTTACACTTACACCATCCTTAATTAAAGGGATCGAACAAGTCCAAGCATAACTACTAATAACCATTACTTTCTTCCTACATTCTACATATTGTTGAAATAAGAATTTTTTTGTTGCGTAGTGGGAAAATAAACAATAGCCTTTATCATAAATTCTCTTATTTGTTTATGCCATTTTATTTATCTTTGTTTTAACTTCTTAGTTTTACCCGTGCACTCTCACAAAACTTTCCCCTTTAAATTCTTCTTGACGAGTCTTTGTTTTTTAATATTATTATACTTTCAATTCTAAATAATTGTATTTCAACTATTTAAAATATAATACTTTTATAATTCATAAATAAATATGAACTCGCCAATAGCGTGTAATTTTGCTAGTATACATATGTACTTAGTTTTTATACACACTCAATACATATACATATAAAATTTAAAATATAATTTCTCACATGTATCTATCAAATTATATTTTATTATATACATATTTTGGAAAACATTGTTTGCCTATTTTATTCAATTATACTACACATGTATTTCATTTCATAATTTATCATGTGACTACGTTGCATATTTTATGTGTGTGATAATGATAATAAATTAAATCATCAAAAATTTAAAATATATTAAAAATTACAAAGAACGAGAGGAGAAAAGTTTAAGGAAAAAAAAATTAAATAATAAAAAACAGCATAATCACTTTACTTGAGAATTACTAGAGAAAACACAAAGAATGGAAAAAAAGATTAAAAATAAATAAATAATAAATATTTTAATTTTTTTTATTTTGGAGACCAAATTGCATTTACTTTAGGGGACAGTCAATTAAGTTGAGTTTGCTAGTGGGGTTACGGTGGATGATTATGTTTGGTAAGAGTTATATAGTAGAATGAATAATATGTTTTGTCGTAATATTTTAGTGTTTTGAAAATTTTAGTTTATACACACACACATATATATAATAATAATAGAATAATATTATAGTATATAAGGATAATGATTAATTTTTAAATTGTAAATATTTATAAATGTGAACATATCTATTAATAAATACAAGTATCGATTTGATTGTAGATAGGTATAATGATTAAAAAATAATTAGTTTATTATATATATATAAAAGATGAGAGAATTTGAATTTGAATTTTAACAAAAATTTTGTTAAGTTATGTTTAATAGATTGTGTAAACATGAGAAGGTGGAAAACAAACATAACCTTATATGTAGAAAAATTAATTTGAGGGTGGCCACAGAAAAGAACGGCGGGCATCAAATTGGGCCCCCAATAAAGTTTGTGCTTCCGACTCACGAGTCGTCTTCTCTCAGTCGTTTGGGTTTCAGTCCAATAATGCATCTCATTTATAGAGACACAAGTCTTACAATTTACAAAGTACAACGACTGGATTGGGCTGCATTTGGGCTGTTGCGAAATGTTTGAGAGCTTATACGATGGTAAGAAAGTGATTGACTAAAAAGGCGATGTTTGATTTGAAATTTCTCTAACAGAAGTGTTACTCGATCTTACAAGCATGTTTCAAAAAAAAAAAAAAAAAGGTAATTAATTCAATTTATTTTTAAAAACTTAACAAGCTATTTTATTTTTAGTTATGAAAAATTATAAAGCTAGTGTTTGACTTCAAATTTTGTTTGGGGATGAAAACAACGTGGTTTTTGTTGAAGATAAAAATGACATTTAGTTGTAAAATTATGATGGAATGAAATTCTTGATTTGTTTGAATTTGTATGATTGTACATGTAAAAATACACAATAACAATTGATTTATATGATATTGTATAAGTATAATGATTAGTTTTTTAAAAATACAAGTAAATATCATTGTGAATACATGTGTGTATATATATATCTATGCATTGACTAAACAGTGAACAAGAATAATGGTTGTATTTCAAATATTTATGTGTAAATATAAGAGACAAAATAATTTAAATTTAATATTTAAATAAAACTTTTATTACAATTTGTGATTGAATTGAATAATTTTGATAGAGCAAAAATTAACGGGAAATTTGAAACCAACGTAGCCAAAACATTGTTATTTCCATTGAGATTGTAGTCTTGTACATTGTGGAAATTTGAAATGCCTTCTTAGGTTGAGTATGAAATATCTCATCAATGTTTCCTTATCTTTAGGCCATTATATTATGTTTAGAGTATTGTGAAAAGGGTGCATTTTAAGAGGTTTGTCGCTTCACATTGAAAAACAAACTCAACCTTGAACCTTTAATACTGTCTCACATTCTAATGGGCTTATGAGATAAAATGGGCTGTGAATGTAAGCTCATCAACATAGACTCTGATTTCGGCCGACACAGTGCTCTAGATAGACCGGCCCAAGATCAAATTTTACTTCTTTATTTCTTTTCCAGCCCAAATATTATTTAGTAGCAGCCAAACACGCCCCTTGCAGTTGGCATCTCGCTTCCTGAAACATGTACACACCCTTTCACGTTTTAAAACCAAACATGCCCTTTCCGAAAGGCGCCTTTTCCTGTGCTGCCAAACAAGCCTTTCGGATACGCCTCTTCTTCCTGAACAAATGTCTTCTGCAACCGAACGCCAAACACCCCCTTTTTGCATCAGACCCTCTGCAACAGAGCTACCAGGCATGACTGAACCATTGCATCCTTTAGCAAAATCCTCTCAGCACTTATAAATAGATGGGTTCTGGGACTTGCAGATGCTGTGGCTCCAATCAGTCTGCCTCTGTTCCCTGTGTTCACACACTGCTGTCCCGTTGATCCCTACACACACAATACATACATACTCCCTGTACATACACATATACATACTGCATCCTTTATTTCCTTCCTAACCAGTGTTGCTAACCAGTGCTGCCTTTGTGTTCATCTCTGCCTTCTATATTTTCTCTACCCTGGCTTGTTTTAGCCCACGAATATTGCTTATTTTTGGGCTTCCCAATTACTTGTATTGTGGGAAGATTGACTTGTTTAATCCTTGAAAATCTTTTGAATCGACGAAACAATTCGTCAAGGACAGTGTCCCGTGTACGATTCAAGCCATAATTTATTTTCATATGAATGTTTCTTGCAGGTTTCCGTAAAATTCCCCAACGTACAGTGCTTTACACGATAGTATGAGTCGTGATCATATTATGTGTGAAAATAAAATTGGCTATTTTCGCTTATGTTTATTTTAATTTAAGCGTGTTTCTCATTAAATATTGAGTAAAAGTAGTCCATGAAGGGGAAATATAGAAAAAAAAAAAAAAACAATTAGAATGTGTGTTTTATTTTGATTACAAGGACAAAACAAACATTATTAATATCAATGGCACGAGGATTAATCCATCACTTCATGTTTCATTGTCAAATATATCGCTTTGTCACTCAAACTTCCCTTTCATTTGTCGTCCCAATTCCCCGATGTGCATGCTAAGAGAAAGAAAAACTCTAATTTATTCTCACGAGTTGACTTTTTAAAGATAAGACTTTAATATAAATTTATGAGGTAATAAAAAAATAAATGTGGACAAAAAAAATTATAAGAATTAGTATTGATTTGATTGTGAATAGTTATATGATTGAAAAATTATTAGTTAATATAAAAGATAAGAGAGGGAAAAAATTGAAATGGAATTTGAATAAAATTTATGTAATAAAATATTTAGTTTATAAGATTTTTAAGTGATTATAAATAATAAAAAAAAAGTAAACAAACATATTGTAACCAACCGAATGAGTAGTCGTAAAATAAGAAGCACACGTCATGATCGATTAAGCAAAACACTGAAATATGAGATAAATCAATTTTTTATAATTCCACAATCAAAATAATAATATTATATTACATATAGAATTATTTAAAATTACACATAATTAAATAATAATTTAAAATTTACCAAAATTAAAATAATACATATATATTTTGATTGACGGACCAATAACGTCGGCAGTCTGCCGGTTTTCACACGTAACCCTAACGGGAATTAGATGCACCCATGAGTGCCCTACTGATGGCGTCAAAGTGGGAAACACGACTTTATTAAATGCATCCACGTTGCGAAGTGACATGACAGCTGAAATTGAATGGCCGCTGGGGGAAATTGGAAAGGTATGGGCGTCGCCCTCTACGAAAATTAAACCATTGATGTAAAAAGAAATTGAATTAATTTAGCCACCCGACTTCAATTTTGAGACAATGAAGACCAGATATGCTCACACAAATAACAGGGATCACTTTCAATAAAGCTGATCAAGAAACATTCAATCGTGGGGTTATCTCTGATTAGACTTCAATTTAGGAGCGCTAATGAGTCCAGTCAAACTTCAATTATATAGTTTGACTTATATATCAACACCCCATTGTTTAATGGCTGTTTCATTGAATTATGTATGAGGTTATTACATGGGTTGATTCATGTAAGCATCCCACATCAAGTATAATATTTTACACGGAAACAACAAAACCCAACCACCGCATGAAATGAATAATTAGCCTGTGCGCAAAAGTAAATAATTTTTCAGAAAGATCAAAAAAAATATAACCTCTTAATCAATGTATTTGTCCCCAGTTTTCATTCCTCCCATAGAGGGAAAGAAAGTGATGATGGCTGAAGGAGTGGGTAAAGCCATTTGCAGCTCTCCCGTGCACCAAAGTTCACATGACCCGCTGTCACACCAACCCCATAAATGAACCTCTTCCCATAGTCCCTTCTCCACATTTATTTCCATTTCAACCATCTCACGCACTGTTCTAACTTTTCCGCCATCCATCCTTCGAATCTCACACCTGATTTCTCCTTCTCCATGTTCCCACCATAGTTCTACAATAGCCCCGCTATCCCTATAAATAGACAGAGACCTCTCTCCATGTACATAGACTCGGAGAAGTTATACAAAGGATTGACAGTGTTTTTGGCAGAGAAAATGTTCAGGTTGATGACAGGAAAAGCGGGGCCGAGTGGGTTTGGATCAGCTTCAACTGCTGAACAGGTCACTTGGGGGGTTGATGCTTCCAATCTCACTGCCATAGTTACTGGTCAGATATCTATCTATCAATATATTCGAGATTTATGTAATGTTTCATGCTTTGTAAGATTTTCATGCATGCAGATGAACGTCTACAGTGTGTTGTGTGAGATTAGTATGTATAATATTTATGCAGTATAGATTGTATAATTTGTGAGTATAATTTATTATTTGCCTGTTATTGGAGGTTTTTTTCTCTATTTAGAAATACAAGTGGGAGTAAGAAATGAATAATGCAATTAGGGTTGATGGCCCACATGTATGTACCTGAGGAATTTTTGTTTGTTTCTTTGGACATATATAAGTACACACACTTTTGTGTCTGTCCCGATTTTTATGGAGGTGTGTATATATATGTTTTGTGTGGATATATATATATGTGTGTGTGTGTGTAGATTTTCTGTATAATGATTTTTCTTGCAGGTTTTCTCGACTATTTCCTTATTCTTTTTCCTCTTCTTCCTCCTCCTCTGATTGTTTTCTCAGCTTTCTGTTAAACACATTAAAGGTTTTATATTATGAATATGATACGTGCATCATCTGTTATCGAGTCAGGTCGAGCTGAGTTCGAGAGCAATCTGAATTCAACAACTACTCAAACTGGGCACTCGATTCAATTTTTTACTGGTTGACTTTGAACTTAAATAGCAAAATTGAACCAAACAATATTTGAAGTTTAAGTTTGAACTTTATTAGACTAAAAAATAGTTTAAAACATAATTGAGTTTAAGTTGACTAGAAGCAGATCTTCAGCAGCAAGAGCCAAATAGCCAGTTCCTGTCGAAATTTTTAAGGAATAGGCATTCACCACGAAGTATTATTAATCAAGGTCTCATAATAACCTCTAGAAGAAAAAATGTTTGGAGGTGGTAAGGATAATAGAAGTGGAGATATCTAGAATGGGAAAAATCAAAACATGGGTACAAAAGCAGTGAGAAATGCATGATAGTGAAAAGACATGACCAAAATAAGGACAGCCTGCATAGCAAGTAAAATGAACAAGAATCTGCTTGTGTTCCTTGATTACTTGCTTAAAATTTTCACCCTTTCTTTGTGAAAAAAGTCTCGAGTTGATTGGTTGCAGGTGGCGCGAGTGGGATCGGTCTGGAGACAGCAAGAGTTTTAGCATTGAGAAATGCACATGTTGTCATTGGTGCAAGAAACATGGAGGCTGCATATGAAGCAAAGCTGCTTATTCTTAAGGACAACCCTAATGCTCGAGTTGATGTCCTTAAACTGGATCTTGCTTCAGTCAAATCCATCAAGGCCTTTGCTGATAACTTCAATGCCCTAAACCTTCCTCTCAACATTTTGATGTAATGCTTTTGCTCTCCTCCAAATAAACTCATATAGTACATTTGGCTGTTTCACTTAATTAATCAAGGACAGGATGAATTTTGATCATTTTCAGAAATAATGCTGGTATCATGTTCTGTCCGTACCAGCTCTCTGAAGATGGATTTGAGATTCAATTTGCCACAAATCATCTTGGTATGAATGCTTGTGGCATCTTTTTGGGCTCTGAGTTTCTGTGAAATTCTAAACCATTTCTTGAATTGTTAACTTCTTTAAAGTGGTCTAATCTGCACTTGCAATTGTTGGATGTTATATTTCATTAGGTCACTTCCACTTGACCAACCTTCTCCTTGACAAGATGAAGGAGACGGCAAAGTCCACCGGCGTTGAGGGTAGAATTGTCAATTTATCATCAGTTGCTCACATTTATACTTACAAGGGAGGGATTAGATTTGATGAGATTTATGACAAGAGCAGGTAGAGTTAGTTCATCAATCCATCTCCTTAACATTGTCTACTCTGCCATAACATCATAGAGCATCTACAACAGCCTGATAAGTTTTGGGTTATCTATCTTTCCTTTTCAATGAAGATATGATGATAAGAAAGCATATGGACAGTCCAAGTTAGCCAACATATTGCATGCCAATGAGCTCTCCCGCCGCCTGAAGGTATACTATCATTTGCGTGAAGTATTTCTATAGTATAAATTGCATTAGATTTTAAATCCTTTTGGCCAAAAATTGCGGTAATTGCAGGCTGAGGGAGTCAATGTTACAGCAAACTCAGTGCATCCAGGACTGATTATGACCAATCTCTTCAAACATGCTGGTTTTTGGATGAGTAAGCAGTGAAATCCATGCTTCTTTTCTTCCCTAGCCCTTCATTTTCTTGGACTCAATCAAGTTCCTTGTTGCAGAAATTTTCAAGTTCTTCACTTGTATCCTTTGGAAGAATATCCCTCAGGTAACAAATAGAAACGAGACAGTGTAAAGGGTGAAGAATGTCATTGGCATTGGCATGGCTGTTTTTAGCTTCTCTAGTCTTGGTTTTTGATTTTCAGGGAGCAGCCACGACGTGCTACGTAGCGCTTCACCCTAGCCTGAAAGGTGTATCGGGGGAGTATTTCGTGGACTGCAACGAGGTCAAGCCGAGTAAAGTTGCAAGGGACGAAGTTTTAGCAAAAAGTCTCTGGGATTTCAGCAACAAGTTGGTCAATACAGCTGGAAACTATTGAGTTTGCTTGTTTTGTCTATAGAAAGTCTCTGTGATCTTACTTGTTTGTGCACGAAGATGCAAAGCTAGGTTGCCTAGTTTTGCTTTATTCAGAACTCACAACACAGTTCGTTTCACATTAGTTATTACAACTTGCGATTTCTGGTTCTGCATACGCATTCACTGGCGAAGAATTAGAGTTCAGCAAACAATTCTGAGGGAAACTCTCAACCGCTCGTCTTTAGCTTCTTCTTTACAATAATTACATTTCAAAATCTTCTTCTATTTTCTGTCTTGCTTTTAGACAGATCTAGAAGACAAAAAACCTTAAAAAACGTACTTCCGAAAATAGAAACAAACATATTCATATTTTTAACAGCACCAGCCGAACCGGCCAAGATTACAGCCACAAAACCCGGTGGTGCAAGCAATATAAACTAGAAGTCATGGTCTTCTGTCTTTCTTGAGTTAAAATTTGAAGGCTGTGTTTGCTTTCATGTTTTCTACCATAACACACACACACACACTCAAATCATTATATATCTTTTTTATTTTAACACAATTTTTAATAAAAATACCCTCAAAAACATGTATAAAATGGGAAAACTAACTCAGCCGATAAAATTTAGTGGACAAACCCAATTTCTCAAAAAACAGCTTACTAATTAATTGCCAACACAATGAGAAAAACAGTTTGATAATGTTATGCATCAAATGTGCTAAGTTGGTGCCTCATTAAAGAACCTTTGGTTGTCATAAAGGATGAGAGGTAGAGGGCCGAGAGGCCTACACAGCTACACAGTCTAATGTGAGGGTAGAACCAATAGTTATGTTTGGTTTCATTTTTACTTTAAAAAATACAAATACTTAGACCACTATACTTTTTACTTTTTTTTATATAATTTTTTTGAAAATATACTTAAAAACACGAAAAATCAAAACAAACATACCCAATGTTCTTGAGAGTGTGCAAATCTGACCCGCTGTAAAGGGGCTGTAATAAATGGGCCTCTCATCGATTGATACTAACAAGAACTAATAATAGAAGTCATTTCCTTTCGTTCCAACAAGGAGAATATTTCACGGCAGCTACTCCAGTCATGAACTGTAACTTCATTGATCACATCACTTCAACAAGAAAGTACACTAAAACCCTTTTAACTTCTCAACTGGCTTATGCAGACAATGCTTGATGAAAGAATTGACTTCTCCAGATCGCCAACATAGCCCACTTCCTCAAGACCAAAATACAACCATCAATCTGAGAGATTCTCGTCCATCAAATTTAGGGAGACTTGTTATTATGTACATTGAACGCACGGATTCGAGATGTATGTTTACATACACTTGGGGCATTTAAATTTAAGACACACCAGAATTTCCTCAAAGAACGAAGCGGGAAAGAAAAATAGACTTTAAGTAGCTCAAGAATCACGGGCGAGAAAATGTTTTCTCCACCTTGAGTGTGAGATAAAGAAACCCTGCGACAGAGATGCCGAGAGCCACAAGCATGATCACGACCATTGTCTGTAATGATATAGCCGTGCTGATGAAAAAGACTACGGCAATTGACAAGCTTTGCCAGAGCTTAAGCTGTGCGAATGCTCCTTCCTGCAACCAACCAGAACAAGGCATAGGATATTCCAAGCACCCAATTAAGAATACATAGAAGTGTACATAACTTTGCTCAAGTAAGTTCACCAGTGGCAGAGGAAAGAAATAATGTGGAGGAAGATAATACCAGATCGTGTTTAAATAGAATTCCAAGCAACGCATTCAGCTGTGTATTGAACACTCCATCACCAATACCCCACAAGGCCCCTATGGCAAGTGGGATCAATGTAGCAAGTAGTCCGCCACTCGCGCTGAAAAATATGTGGAAAGCAGCAAACAAATGTTCAGTTGAAGTCTTCAAACTATATGCCTCTTTCTGAATTTGGATACCCAGAAACTAGTAAAGTTGAAGGAAGAGTCAACCTGTAGTTGAGCAGAATCCATAGCAAAACGATAAGATGGATTAAGGCTCCCCCGGAGACTATTATTGTGATTGATGGGAGACCAGAAGTCAGCCGACCAGCTGCCAGTGAACTCTGAGAAAGATTTCAACAACAAAAAAGAATATCAACTCGAGCTAATTCAAGCCAAACTTCAGACAATAAATAGCTTTATTTAGCAGCATAAAGAAAAAAAAGGCAGAAGAAGAAGAAGAATATCTGTGAGCAGACAAGTAAAGAAAAAAAAAATTATTTTTAGTAGATTCGAGTGTAAACAGAGAATGGCTAATTTAGTCGACTGCATAATTCTGAACCATCACTTACAATGGCATCAAAAACTCCATAAACAGCCATTGCACCACCAACACCACGTTCTCCAAGTGTAGGCTTCACAATCTCTTTAGTGTATTCAGCCCTGGAAGGGAAAACATTACACTTAACTGCAGAATGGCAACATGAGACTGAGACTAGAGGTTTATATGCATGATCAGTGCTTCGATCATTATTTTGGTTCATTACCAAACAAAAGCTTGTTGTAATCCTGAATATGCAATAAGGGGGATGACCAAGAGGGTTCGCATGTCGAGTAATAAGTTCAACGTAGACATTAAGAAAGACCCCACTGAAGATGAAAAAGTGACAGTGGACTCTTGCAGCCGTTCTTTACCATCCCTCTTTCTCAGGCAGCACATAAGAACGGTACCTACAGTCATACTACCGAGAAACACAACCAAGAGTAAAGTTGTGCCGCTGGTAGTTCCTCCCTGCAATTTGCATAGGAGTCCTATTAATATCACCCAGCAGATATATGAAAAATGTAAATTATAAAATCTAGCAAACTATGTTGAATTCTATTTTCCTTCACTGGAAATTTTCCAGTCGTAATCATATCAAGGTAAATAAGAACCGTTATTTCACAGGAATCTTGTCAATGAGGAATGCCTCATGAACTGAGTATTAGCACAAGTAGTTGCTGTCTTGGATAGCATAGAGACAGATACTGAGGCAAAATTAATTTGATTACTGTTATAATCCTTGATTCCTTTCCTTCTTGGGACACTTATATCTACTACTTTCAAAATGGTTGACAACAAAATGTTAAGTATATAGAACATGCAAGTGTTCTCTCGGAAAAAAAAATGGTTGTTGATCAAAAAGAAAGCTCCAAATTGGTGAGTCTACATACCTCTTCATCTCTTAATAGAGCAAGAGTGACAAGGTTGCCAAAAAGCTGCAAATTCATAGTAAAACAGCAAAGTTTTTGTCAAAAGCCGGTGCAATGAGATTATATAGAAAGTAAGAACTAGCTGCTAAATTTTTCAAAAGAAAGTGTAGATAATGCACCTGGTGACTTGCAAACATTGCCCAAAATTCTCCGTTGAAATTCCCTATTACTGTTCCTTCGTGCAAGTTGTATTCATTTGCATGACTGTGAGCAGCAGAGGTGAGATATGTGCCCTGATGGAAACAGTGAAGGTTAGGGGGGAAAAGAAGAGCTGGAAATCAGAAACTGAACCATAGAAGGATTCTAAGAAATTAGCTAAACCTGTGCGACCCATATTATCGAAGCTGCAAATCCCAGGTATATGGAAGTTGGCACCATTGTATACCTACAAATGAACAGCACATAATCCATACATCTCAGAAGCTCTATTTAGCTTTGACGCCTCTGTCATTTTTCACATCATTAAATGTGAAAAAACAACACGGCAAGTATCTGTCACCAAGATCACTGAAAATTCAACATAACTTAAGAAAACACCAAAAGTTCTAAATACTGGATGCAAATCAACTCAGGAACACTACTAACAGAATCGAGATCCAAGGAAGTGCCATAAAAATAAAGAAAATAAGAATCACAGAGAATTAAGTTTGGGTTCATTCCTTGAAGTTTCAAATTGATGAGCATTTGACAAAATCCGTCATCTCCCTTCTCATGAAACGCAACATAAGAGTACTTAATCCTTTAACTTTACATGGCACATGGAATGTTTAAGAATTAGCCAGTTAAAATGACAACAATTTTCATCACAATCAATCAAAGAAGCCTGCTTTTTCATATGTATCATGGAACTGGACCAACACCGCAAGTTCAAATTCAGCTGTACTAGACATCCTCCCAAAAAACCACCAACTTAAAGCTAATCCAATTCATTGCTTCCACCCGACCATAAAAGCAAGAAATCAAACACAAAATAGATACCAACAACAGGCAATTTCACAGATCATTCAAAAGTCAAACCACAGTCAAACTAGAGATATAGTTAAGACGTACCAAGAGGGAAACAAATTGGCAGCCGTGAACAGCCAATACCCAGTTGTACCAAGAACCAAAGCGTTCTTTGATCCCATCTTCCTCACCACCAACGAAGCAACCACCGAAAAAATTGCAAATGACACATACAATATCCCCAATGATATAGTACCCAAATCTCCTTCCTAAAACGCAAATAAAAAGAAAGAAAAATCACACCTTTTCATCAGAAAATATACAAGTTAGCCCAATCTCTAAAGTAGATATCTTTTAAAAATAATAATAATTTACAGTGTTGATTGTGCTTTCCAAATTCTGAACGGCGCCATATGCCAAGAAAATAAGGAGGAAGGCCCAGCACAGGACGTGAACATCTCTCGTGTGATTGAGCCGTTTAGATGGTGGGGTAGTTTCTTCGACAACGAACGGCGTTTCTTCGTCAGTAGCCATCGAAGAGAAACCCTGATTTTCAGTCCAATCACTCGCGCAACAACTGACGCCTACAAGTACCCAGAAAAGGGGTTAGCCGGCGAGATTGAAGTGAGGAAGAGGGCACGAGGAAGAGCCATTATCGAGTTCTATTGAGGGCATACAAGAATCTAAATCCGACGAAAGACATTTCCAGGCGGCTATACAGACGAAGGGTCATACTTGAGAGCTCCGGGAATTTTGCACCCAAAGACTCGCAAGCGGTGGGCCCCACCCTGAAAGCACGCCAGTGGGACTCCCAGGTGCAAATTCCCGGACCTCAATATATTAATACGATCGATCACATGAGACATTTGAGAAGAGGCAAACAGAGACACACGAGTGTCATCTATTATTTCCAATATTGATTTATTAATCATGCATAAATAAATAATAAATAATAAATATATTAAACGGTGTTGGTGGCTTTTGTTGCTAAATTATTGTCTTATTGGCAAGACAAATATATAAGTTATGGGGAAGACAACAAGATATCGAATATATAAGCATGTATATTTTTAATTTTTTACATTTTTTTTCATGAATTTGAACTTTCTTTCCTCCGTGCAATTATTATTTATAATATTTACATGTCACGTGTTAATATATCTCTCCATAAATAATAATTATAATAATATTTTATCATCCACGCATCATCCAATCACATATAAAATAATATTTACATATCTCATATTTTAAAATATTCTTATATCACTTTTTCAAAAATTTATCTTAATATTCATCCAATCAGGTTTGATTTAATTGAAATAGAAATGGAAGGTAAGGATGGGAATCCATTGAATCCATTTTCTACGGATAAGGGTTTCCTGCATTAAGAAATACAATGCAATGCATTTTCACAATGCCGTTAAATGTAAGTGTCATTAAATGAAGTTGAATAGAGCAATATTTCTTTTAACATTTCCGCACAAACATTCGATCAAACTCATTAATGCCATTGATGGAGCAAGAAATTGGCAAAAGAAAATAAGGTTGATTGTTTAAACCTTTGGCTAAATTTATTATCAATAAGATCATATAATTTATTAGATATTTTTAGAGTCATAAGTTTATAAATAATATTTTAATAATAAGTTAATAAAATACTTGAATCATCTTATAAGATTTTTATTGTAATAATAAAAAATATAAATTAAATATCACTAATAAAATGTAATTTAAAGATATTTATATCATTTTTAATATATAAAATAAAGTAATTTATAAAATATTTAAAAACAAGTTAAAATTTTTAATATTTTTAAAGAGCTTATAAGTTTTGTATCTTATTTTTTGAACTTATAAATACTTTTACTGAAAAAAAATTATCAAACAATTTTAAAAAATTTATAAACTTATAAACATTTTATAAAATATTTTAATGAGCAATTAAGTGTACGCAAACACCTCTAAGTATCCTTTCACGCTTCTCTATTCTTGGCTTTAACTTTAAAATTCTAACTCTCGGCTCATACTTTTCTTGCTTGAATTCCTTAACTGTTCGTGCAATTATGAACAAACATGAACTGTTAAGAGCAACGGAACAAGTGAAATAAGCTCATTGTATGCTCTTTTTTGTGTCGATCCATACATTCGTTTGTACTTGCAAGCAAAACCCCACTTGAGAGCCAGGCAGTGGAGGGAACGGATGCTGAAATTTGATATTTCATCCTGTGAGAGGGAGGATGCTTCTTTCACTACCCTCTATTTAACATTTAACATCACTCCAAATTGTACCATGAACAGAGACAAGTTCAGAAATCCTATATTCAGTTCAACAACATTTTCGGTTGTGACAAATTACAATAACAGTTGCTCGCATCAAGAATCAACGGCAAGAAATTAACAGAGTGCGCAAGAAAGCTTCCCCAGCATTGCGCAACCACCTGATCAGAATTTCTGGACTACAGCAAAATGAAATTCCTTGCACATCTGTTATCCCAACAAATGATCGGTCATACATAGAGTCAGCCTTTCCCTCCCCACAATGAAAACTGCGGAATTCCAGGAACCACCAAGGAGAGTATGGAGCTTACTGGTCACATAATTTCAACAATTTTTGCATTCACCAGTATCCTTTCCTTGGTTTTCGGCTATTCAAAAGACGGCCAAAAGTGGCCAATGCGTCTGGAAATTTACGGATTTTCAGGAAACCCATTATCATGGCCACCTCACTCTCTGAAAACTTTGCTTTCACCATTGTCTTGTCCATGAGATTTACTAGAGTTTCCTCCATGTTTAAAGCACAGAGCCCTTCCGCCAGCATATAGAATGAAGAGAATTCTGGGAGATATCCTTTCTCAGTCATTTCAAACGCAAAATCAACAGCCTCTCGAATGGAACGGCCGCCAGAACAAAGTCCTCGGAAAACAACCTTGTATGAGATAGCATCAGGAGGATCACTCTTCTCCTCCATTTCCCTAAAAAGTCGCATGGCTTCTTCAATTCTTTTCCTTTTAAAAAGCGCCTGGATTACAGGGTTATAAGCTGGGGGAGTCAAAACCATTCCTTTCATCTGGATGCTTCTGAGAAGCCTCGTTGCTACGTCAATTCTACCAGCTTTACATAGTCCCTGAATTAGGGTCCCATACGTCACAACATCTGGTTCGCAGCCATTTGAGGTCATTGTTTGGACAATATCTGCAGCTTTTTTAATATCTCCCGTTCTGCAATAGTACGAAAGGAGTGAATTATAAGTGAATTTATCAGGTTTCAGTCCTTCCATTATCATTTGGTCCGTAAGCTGTGCAGCCTCTTCCACTCTCTTGCACTTACAGAGGCCATCAATAAGGGTGTTATATGTGACCTGGTTTCGCGAGACCCCTTGCAGTTCCATCTGATCAAATATCTCCTCTGCTTCTTCAATTTTCTTGATTTTGCAGAATCCATCAATCAGTGTGTTATAAGTTATCACGCTTCTTGCGCAGCCACTTGCTTCCATATCTTTAAGAAGCTTCAGGGCTTCATCAAGCTTTCCTTTGGTGCAAAGGCAGTCAATTAATATGTTGTAAGTGAACTCATCTGGTTGGCATCCTTTTGCCTTCATCTCTAAGAACAATTCCATTGCGATGCTGAAGTTGCTGGTTAAGCACAGACCTTGTATAAGAGAATTAAATGTAGAAACATCAGGCAGGACTCCCTTGCTTGTCAGAACACGTGCAAGCTCAGTAGCTTCTTGCACTTGGTTCTCTTTACACAAGGTGCTAATTATGGTATTATATGTGACCACATTTGGAGAACAATCTCTTGAAAGCATCTGATTGAGAACTTCCATCGCCTCTTTAACTTCGCCTGTTTTACAAAGTCCAGATATCACAGTGTTATATGTGAAAACGTCAGGATCAAATCCCTCCTGGAGCATCAAATCTAATATCTCCAGACCATGTTTCACATGTCCCGCTTTACACAACCCACTTATCAAAGCATTGAATGTGAAGTGATCTGGACAAAACCCCTCATTAACCATGTCTTGCACAAATTTCAAAGCTTCCTCAATCCTTCCCTCTCGGCAGAACCCATTTATCAAGACATTTATTGTCACATTACTCCATGGACATTGAGCAGCCACCATTTGCTCTCCAACCCTTAAAGCTCCTGCGAGGTTGCCTTCCTCAATAAAACCCTGCATTATTGTTGTGAAAGTCTTCTCATCTGGCACTAAGCCATAGGTGGGCATCTCCTCCATCAACAATATTGCAGGCCTTATTTGATGTGTTTTACATAGGCCTTTTATCAATATATTAAAGGTTGATACATCAGGCTTGACGCCGCTATTCAGCATCCTAGAATGCACGCTTTCTACTATTATCAACTTGTTTCCGTCAACAAGAACATTTAACAGGAAATTATAGGTATGAGTTCCCGGCCTCACTCCAAATTCTTTTTCCATTAACTCAAGAACTCCAACAGCTTCGTTGTATAACTCAAATTTCGCATAACTATCGATCAAAATAAAGAAAACACTTTCAACAACCTCAACCCCTGATCGCTTCATATCATCCAAGACTTCCCTCACTGAGTCAAAAGACCCCACGTTCCCAAGCTTCTGAAGAATTTCTTCATATACTGGCAAAGTGGGTGAAAAGTTTGCCTGCTTCGAGGCCCATTTAAAAAGACGCAGAGCCGAGGTTTCATCCGCTGCACTACGAAGGGTGTCCAGAAGTTGCTTTGGAGTAAAGTCTGAAGAAAGTGAAATGCTTGAAAGACTTGAGTAGACGGCAAGTGAGAGTGTCGAATACGGCTTTAGGTTGGTTCGGGGAAATGGGAATGAAGTTGCTTTTGAAGTTTGATGTACAGGAAATGGGTGGTTCGGGTTGGGAGGAGCAGTCCACGAGTGGCACTTCAGGCAAGAAAAGGAAGCCATTCTGGCAATCATACAAACATCTGGTGTGCAATAAAGTGAACAGGTACGCGGATCTAGAAGCAGACGGCTAGCTAGAATTTTACCTCAGGACAAGGTGGGAGGCGCGAAAACCTCGACTGCATAAAACCTCTCAAATGTGGAAGCTGGAGGGGACCGTGAGAAGAAAATTTCCGTCAGTTCCGAGGGTTACCAAAGTAGCATGGAGCAGGATAACATTCCGACCGGTGATTTGTGGGTAAATACTAAATAGTTAGGACATGTTCCGTTGCTTCTTAGGGTGGAGAAGAAAATTTTAAACATTTGAATAGTTAGAAAAATTATATTTAATTTTAAATTATAAAAGAGAAAAAAATTTAAAATAAATATATTTAATATGAAATAATAATTGAATGATATAATAGGATATATGTTTAAGAGATATTAATATATATGAATATAAGTAAGAAAATTATAAAGATATGCATTAAATTTGATTGTTATTTTTGTATGTAAATTTAAAGATAGAAAGCTTGACATAAAAATTTAAGTACAATGTAAAAGAAGAGAAAAAGAGATAAAAATTATTATTTTAATGGTTGATATATTTGAAATAATTTATTTTTAGATTGCAAATTTGCAACCAAACATATCCAAAAATAATAATTAGTTGTCTATAAAAGGAAACAAGGAAATTTTAAATTTAAATTTAAATAAAATTTTTATGAAAAAATGTGGAACTTGTGCAATTTTTGAGTGAGAATAAAGAGTTATTAATAAGGAATCAAACATAGCCTTAACATTTATAGGTGAAGACCAACGTTTTTAAACCCGAATCGGACCGGCCGGTTCGATCGGTTTAACCGGGAACTGGCCATTTGTCCAGTTCAAACGCAAATGAGCTGTTTTTATTAATATAACCGGTCAACGTGGTCAAAATCTTCTTTCTCGATTTCTCTTCTCGTCTCTCTCAGTCTCTCGGCTCTCGCACTCGCACTTCACAGATCGCAGTTCGCACTTGCAAAGGAAACATTGCACCAGAGCACCACAGAACCGAAGGATTGGGGCTTTCGTTCGCTCGTTCTTGCATCGATCATCGTCGGGAGTCTCGGAACCACCGTTAGCTTTTGCTGGCGTTAATTTTCCTAGGTAATTTCAGCCCTAATATACATTAGATTTACTTGTTGAGATTGAGACTACAAATTTTCTCTCTTTGTTGATTAAATGATGGGTCTGCGACTCGCTTCCGCCTCTGCCGCCGCTGCTATCGCCTGGGTGCCATTCAATCGAAAAGCCGAGTATTCAGTGGTGGCTGAACTCCGGTGGCCGAACAAAGCACACCGGAGCCAGGGCTTTTCGATTGAATGGCACCCTTGTTAGTGACATGAGTGAGAGCCCACATCATCGCATGCTTAGAATGGAAAGAATGATCTGCAACCACCATGACTCTCTTCTTCATCACAAACACCCCATTTTCACTCCCATACATACTGTTCAGCCCTTCCATCAGGTCCATGCTTCCACCCCACCTCTTTGATGTTGATTTCCATCCTTCTCTGCTACTTAGCTCCATCAGAAGTGAATCCAAGCCTGCCATTTCTTTCTTATTTTACTTCCACCACCTGGGGTTGCCTTCTCTCGTTGCTTTAATATAACAATGCGTGTACCTTATGTATGTCCAAAGATTACCAGACGATGAGTTGTGTGTTGTTTTGTTAGGGATGTAGGAGTGAGAGGAGGACAAAATATTGTGTAATGTATTTATTTTTTGGACCGGGGGGGGGGGTGTTGTGGTTTAAAAGTCACGAGATTCACTGCACAGAAATAGCAATCACTGCACAGAAATAGCAAACAAATCAATGGAGTGGGCAGTTTTGGTGATGAATTGGTGGATCCTTTGTTGCGCCATCCTTTCATCTGTGTCATCACAAAATCTTTTGATCATTTTTGCAAACATGGCACCTACCTATCTTTGTAGTAGGGTCACCACTACAAAAAGGCTCGTCACAATTTTTAACTGAGATCTTCCTTTTATAGAAATTATAATTGTATTTATAGTTTGAGTATATATAATTATATTTATAGTCCGGGTCAATCGGTTTTTTAAATCGATTGAACCGGTTGGACCAGTAACCCAGTAAACCGATAAGCTATCCGATTCGATCACCGGTCCGGGTCTGAAAACATTGGTGAAAACACACTACAATCGAAGTCATTAAACCTGGACTAGACCGACAGGAGTTTTTCAGAACACTCCTCTCAAAACCAGACCTTTATTTTACCCACTACGACCTGGTCAAGAATAGGTCAAAAATTAGTCAACCCAATCAAAAAATCCGTTTTATATTTTTAATTAATAAAAAATTAAAATATCTCTATTTAAAATAAAAAATAAATAAAATATTTTTTTATGTTTTTATAAAAAGTTTTCCTATAAAAAATTATTTTTATGTGTAATTTTCAATAACTAGTTTTTATTTTTAGTATTATTTAATTATCTTTTAAATATATATTATTCTAATTAAGTTATTGAACTATTAAATATGGAATCTTATAATAAAATTTTCTCATATTAATTATGTTTTTTAACCAAACCAAAATTTTCAACATTTTTGTTTTTGAATTTGAATTCAATTTAGTTTCTTTCATATTTTATAATATTTTTTTTTGAATTATTAAATTTCAATTTTATATTTAAAACTTATCATTTAGCATATTAATAAATGGACTTAAATTTATTTTGTAAAATGATTTAATATTATTACGTGTGTATATGAAATTATATAGAATATAAAACAACTAATTTTTTTAAAACGGTTGAACCGATCAAATCAGTAACGCAGTTAGTTGTTTAATTCGATGACTGGTTCGATTTTAAAAATATTGACTACAATCATCAGGCGCTTTAAATTTTATTTTTATTTCTCATTTACTTTTACAAAATTTTCAGTAAAAATACACATTTAAAAATTAAATCAATTATAACCATAATGATAATATTTTCATATGTATTTAGTCAAGCAATGAGGTGATATTTTGTTGAAATAAAATATGTATTGAAAATGGATGTGATGCATTTTAATAAATGAATGGCTTTTTTCTTGATTTTATAGAATAAAATGAAATCGCACCCTTATTTATTTCACCATTTTGTCATACCACCAAATCTTTATTTTACACAGCGCATGCATATATATTTATATATATATATATATAATTACAAAAATTTAAATAAATCAAAATTTTTATCTCATTAAAACTTTACAATCAAGCATAAATATCTTTACCAACAAAAGGCATTAACTATTTGATAGGAATTATTATTAAAAGATACAATATATTACTGCTAATTTAATTTTTAAAGAAAAAATGTGTGAGATTTAAATAAATCATTGATTGAGGCTATGTTTGGAACTCATTCTTCAACATTTCAAAATCTCATTCAACTTTACGCTTCTAAACATAAAACTCAATAAAATTTTCTTTTGAATTCAAATTCAAATATTTCATTTATTATGTATATAACTAACTGATTATATTTCAATTATTACACATATTTACAATTGAATTAATACATATACTTATACATGCATACAATCACATTTATATATATTTATATCCTTAAAATTAGTTATTATCTCTATATATTATCACATCATCAAATAATTATCATATATTTCATACATATACTTAAATAAATTAAAATTTTCAAAATATCAAAATTTTACATAACTCTCACAAAACACTCTCTCACACAACTTCCAAACATAACTTTTGTGCGTATAAAGATGATCAAAACAAGTCAATGGTGGACTAGGTTCATGTTTTAGCATTGGATGCACATGATCCTTCTGCAAATGTATTTGTTGATGTATCTTACTAAAAAAATTAATAAAAACAAAATTCGTTTATACAATATACCTTTTCATTTTCTTCACCTCCTCTTCTCTCTTGGGATAAACTATTGTGGTTGTTTTTATTTTTAGACGTGTATTTTTCAAAACATTGTGTAAAAAAAGATAAATGAAATTTTAAAAATATGCTATGTTTGTTTTCTTTTTTCTTTTTTCAAAAAAATACACATATTTCAATTATTATATTTTAAAATAAAAACTCTCTTTTTTACTTTTATACAATTTTTAAGAAAAATGTAATTAAAAACACACACTAAAAACGAAAATAAGCACAATTAATAAAGTGTGTATTTCATGGCAAAAAAAAAAAAAAAAGGAAAGAAACATAGGCGACATATTTTCAAGAAATTTCCAGGGTAGACAAACAAAGCATCAATAAATGTATAACGGTTAAAGGAGTCTTTTAATTGGGCATAAAATTGAGTGTTATAAAAAAAAAAAGGTTATATGTTAGTATAACGAAAATTTCGAAATAAAGAAAATAGCAGCTTCACTGTCACAAAGCCACTCTAGCTTGTTAAGGGATAAGCCAAAGAGGAGTTTACGGAAATGTCCCGGTTGTTCAAACATTTCAGGCCAAGAAACTATTTTTCTCTGACGAATCAACGATTCAGATATTTGTTATCTGGTACGTCATTGTCGGTCCCGTTTTCACAGTTTTAGACATTAAATATGTTGGGAGTGTTCGCATGACACAACTAATAATGCTTGCAGTCGAACGTTTTTTTTTCTTATACGAGGCCAAACCAACATCCCTTAGTTACTCCGCTTCTTTTTGCAGTCAAAATCGCAAATATCAGTTAACTTTCCAAATCGAAACACTACAAATGGTTTCTACAGCATTTTCCTCCCACCTAACCACTAGTCCCTTTTCGCATTTTTGAAATTATGATACAAATAATTTAATGAAGTGCATGGGCCAGCCGCTGTGCATCTGAATTAGCACCCTTCCCTAGTTCGTGAATACTACCATAATTCAGTACTGAGGACGATACCAATGATCTCTATTTGTTTAAAGACGTCCCCGCTGAGCGACTGGGCGCACCTTATCATCAGCAAGCGCACTATGTGTAAAAGTTTATTCAGATATACAGTAGCCATATGATTCGGACAGACCACCACTGCTAAAATCTCGGCACCATCCCGAGCCTCCAGAGCATTTGGGATCTTCTACATGTTTTGAGCTGACAAGAAGAGCATATTCAGCTAGTTGAATATTCGAAGCATGAGCAAATAAGCATTATGCAATATTTGTTCCCTTACATGAAAGGCACAAATGGTGACCAAAAGACAATAGAACAAGCCAGCTTGCACTCCAAAACTAACAAAACAAGAGGTCAACAGCATGTCCATATGAAACAGGCACGAGTTTCAACCCCTCTTTACAGATAGATGGTTACAGATAAGCTTCAATATACCAAACTACAGTTCAAACCCCGGATGCATAGTATCTAAATTGAGAAACAACATCGTATCTCAGGCACACTTGAATTCTATTTAAAAATCAAAAAGAAAAACAAATAAGTATAGGAAGTACTTGGTGACTATCATCATCGCCGCCCAATTGTACCATCCCACAAACTATAGACATTCTTTTCAAGTAAAAAGGTCACAAACTGCAAAGTGACTTTGTTGCACAAGACCTATAGACTATCACTTAGCTGGCACGACTCTTAATAACATCAAGCCCCATTTCAGTTGGATCAGTTGCTTGCAGTTCCACTTGAATTCCATCCAGCTCTCTCTTGAATCTGTCCTTTGAGCTAGCATAGATCATCTTGCTTCTGACTCGACAGACGTCAGGAGACCTTGAATGAAAAAACAACCAAATAAGTGAACAATGATTAGCAAATGTTGCGCCTCATTTGTTTCAAATAGGAAGTGCAGCATAATATATAATAACACAGGTCAATGGCCGGTATAAAATGCCAACAATACCAAGCAATGAAGAAAATCCTGCTTTTCTGGCAATTCTCGGCAGTCACAAAGTCAAAATCATAGACTGCATATCGACATTCATCGACAGGAAGACTGGCAGTGAAGTCCTCATAGTTTTGAGTAGGCTCACCAACTTTTTCAACAATAACCTGCTTCTGCTTTTCCTCTATCTTAAAAACAATGAAGCGATAAGTCCTTTTGGCCTTCAGTTCCAGGAACCTCAGCTTGCAATCATCATGCACAGCCATCCCAGATGCCGCATTCGCCTGTAAATGGCATCATCATAGAAATTTAATTTAACTAAACTGAGATTAAAACTTTCTTTTAAGTTACCATTCAGAAAGAAGCATGAAGAGCAAAGAACTCCACATGTAAACAGATTTCGTAGAAATCACAAGTCAACAATTTGAGAATTCAGAGCAAAAGAAAATAAAATGACTGAGTTCGGTCCAATCATAACTCCTCCTTCCCATGACCATAGATGCAAGAAAGAAACAGACACCAATTTAATTTAGTTGACATGCTAAAAAGACACAGAGCAGCAACCACAAATTGCCAACTAAAGCTTTTGGTAATCTTTCCTTTCCTATATATCACAGTTGCACATAATCTCATGTTCTCCCACCATATAATCAGAAATTAAGTGACCCAAAGCATCGCAATCAAGAGTTGTCATTGTTGTGATTGTTCTTATCATATTCAATAATCAACTATTGATTTTTAACACAATCATACAGACATAATTAAAAAGGTGAAAGCTACATTCTAGTCTATGATAAAGAACATAAATCTAATTTTAATTTGTCAAGCAATATTGAAATTGCAGATCGGGCATCACTGCCCCCTGGAGTCGGTAAATTTCCAAAAATGAAAGGACGATCTTGTTACTAGTGAAGATATAAATAAATATGGAGAATTTTGGGCTCATTTAAACTTCATATGTTCCTTCTTCATAGCTAAATCACTTTTCAAAAAATAATCTCAACTCAATTACAGAAGCATTTTTGGATGATAATCTCAAAATTTCAGGCACTCAACACAGAGATCAGCTTCAAACTACAGCGCACAACAGATCACGTCATCACAGACAAAAGTAAGGTTTCGTAAAATCACTTCAAATTAATACATACACGCACCATATATCCATATATCTAAACATCAGATCAGGTACTCATTGACACAACATATCAAACCGTAAATCATAAAATGGAAGGAGACAAAAGGAGATGATGACTTACCATTGTCGAGAGCTGTTCAGCTTCGAGCAGAGAAGACGACGACTAACGTGGATTTTGAAAGAAAATGAAAAAAAAACCAGAGAATAATCTTACAGAGAGAGAATGCGAAAGCCGCCGATGATGAGTGAGGCACGGTGCTGAAAATGATCCTTTGCTATCCTTTATTGAGCGAATTTGGACCCAAGGAATCGGTTTTCATCGTGTGGGATAGGCGCATTGCGCCGATGGAGGCTATTTTATCTTCAAATATATTACTGTCGAAATACATGCTTTTAAATATAATATTTATTAGGAAAAATATTGTTTTTTATTTTTACACTTTCAAATTTTTTAAATTATTTTTTATACTTAACAAAATTTACATCCGAGCAAAATCATTGCACGTTTGAATCAAATACCATTTTGGTGGATGATAATTATCTTTGCAAGCGACTTGCTAACGTGTAAAATATGAGTAAATTTATTAAATAAAAAATGTGTAAACTTAAGCATTAAAAAGAAAGCGTGCGTAGATTTGGATTTAGAATGGTTATATACTTTAAAAATTCTACTGTGATTTAGAATTTCTTTCCTTTTTTTTTTTTTTTTTAAGTTTATAGGATGTCAAATTTTATTTTGAATATATTTTTTAAGCATTTAGCAAAATGAGATAATAAGATTAATAAAACACTAATAATGATAGTTTTGTAGTTAGTAAGTTATTTTAAAGGAGATTGTTAATGTCCTTAAGTTACATTAATATGGTCCTTTTTATGAAAATAATATATGAGATTTTAGTATTTTATATATGAAATTATAAGAGTTTTGCACAATAGTTTTAAAACTATTTATAATATGATACAAAATCTCAAATATTTTATAGTTAAAGAACTTAGAAATCCACTAAAATCCGATTGCCAGCACCAAACAAGTTGATCATGACCAAAACAATTTTTCCAAATTTTTTTTATGTTTAGAGATCTCAATGTATTTCAACTAGAAAGTGGAATAACTTGTTTAAAATTCATAAGTTATTAATCAAATATATAGATTCTCTCTGTGTTATCCTTTCCCCATTTTTATTTTATTTTTTATCTATGCTATCCATACTGTGTAGAAAAAATACAGACCTTGCTTGTGTGTATTTTCTTTTCGCATTTTTGCTGTCAATTTTCATTTATTTCATTATTGTTCCTCAATTTTAATTATTGTAGTTTTTCTTTGTGTCTTGTTTCAAATGGCATTTATTTTATTTATCTCTTTCTAAATTTTTTTCTCTTATTCTATATAAAATATATAATCATGTTTTAGTAGTATTATTTATTTATTTATTTATAATATAATTATGCACTACATCGGATGTATCCTTGATTGCTAGTATTACATTATTAAACATAATATGTATTTATTGCATGATATAAAATTATTCATGTATTCTTATTTTAAATTCATTTTATCCTTTTATTATCTGTTTTCTCTCTCAAATTCTTTCTTCTTCAAAAATTTTAGTTTATCTTCATTTTTATTTTAAATTTTTATATAATTTAATTTAAATAAATTTTATTTCTACCAATTAAAATATAAAAGCCATATAATCTATAAATATCTTTATGTATACATAAAATGTGCAATCTTTAATAAGTTAAAAATAAGTTTGAAAGTGCCATCCTACAACGGGAATTACATTGACAATTGAAAATTATTTACATGGAATTTAATTTTCTTTTTTATTAGCTAAATATAATTTGATTCGAATCAATCCTACCATTTGTTATCCCAAAAAAGACCCCTTTGTCTGGAAACTCTTTGCAAGATTAAAAAAAAGAAGCGTGTTTTTTTTTTCTTTTTTATAAATGTTATTGTATATTGTGTAAGAACATTATATGTGTACATATTTGACTTGTTTGGTAATATGTATTGTGTGTCTATGTGCACATATCTAACATTACATAAACAAACGAAAACAGAAAGAAAAAACACATTTATCATTATTATTCTATTCATAGAAAAAAAAAAAAAAACACACACACACACGCGCGCGCGCGCGCTATTCGTTACCTTCCAAGTTTCAACTTCCAAAATGTCTTTTATCTCTATCGCTATCTAGAATTTTATATTTTAACTATTTCTATTACAACCTTATTAGATATTCTATTTTAAAAAATATCCATCATAAGTTTGAAAATCCGATCACATATTAAAAGCGTTAGTTCTTTAATAATCAAAGGGACAAAAAGGCTATCTTTACAACCAAATTGATTCTCTTTTGGTATCATAAAAAATTCACACAATTCAAGTTTAATACTTATTGAAATATACATTTAGATTTAAAATTTAAACTATCCCTCATATATATATGTATGCATGCATACATTCATATTCAATTATTATAATCAAATTAATAAATACATACATATACCAACATTATTATATATTTATAATATAAAAATTAATTATAATTTTTACATGTTATCAAATCATGAGATCACACCGATTCAAACACATGAAAAAAAAAAAACGTTACCATCAAAATTAAAAAAAAAAACTCCATCTCCTAAATTTGCTACCAGACTTAGGTCAGCAGTCAGCAGGCAGCAGCGGGGTGCACGATTCTCTCTCTAATGAGTAGTAGCTTTAATTCCACGCTGTCTGATGATGACTTTAAAACTTTTTATTACATTTGTTGGTTGGCAAATACAGTCATCATTCATTCCAAAAGTAATGTATATAAAGCTGTCTGCATTTTTTAATTCCCATCACCTCTTTCACAGGTCATTACATGATTGAGGCACGGAAGTATGGGGAATTATGATGCCATGAATAAAGGATTTTTTACCCTTTTTTTTTTTCAAGACTCACATTTGAAAAAAAGGAACTTGTCAATGTTCTCAAATCATTACTCGGAATTATTACAGGGACTTCAGTGCAAAATAACACCGATTATGTTTATTTTCAAATTTTAAAATTCAAAAACAAACGATCAATCTTTATATATTTTTTTTCTTATTTTTATATAATTTTTAAGATAAAAATATTTAAAAAGAGACATTAAATTTTGAAAAACAAGCATAGCCATCTATTTTATAATTACAAACAAGCATTTTTGTATTTGTACTTAATTTTCCAAAAAATATTTCAATTATGCTTGCATTTAATACATATATTATATATACCTTAAATTTTGTGAAATGAGAAAATTGCATTTTATTTTATATACATTATTTTTACATAATGAATATAATTTTGAGAATTTTATTGTTTTTATATTAATTTTGCATTGTAGTTGCGTATAGAATATTCTTTAAAAATTAACAATTTTTATTGTAATTATAAAACATATAAAAAAATTACCCATTAATAATAAAAATTAAATACAATTGATCCTTACATAACACGGGTTGTAGCTAGTTACAATAATAGCATGATTTAGTGGTAGGACTCTTGCATAAAGAGTGCAAGGCTCTGGGTTTAATTCTTGTCTTTTACATTTTGTCTTTTTCAACGTGATCAAACTTCAAATATATCAATAAAAATAAATATTGGATAGTCGATGTAATGAGATAGTTAAAATCAACACATCAAGGTCAGTGAATATATCACGATGCAAAAGGAATACCTCTCGATTGAATCGATTTACGTTAATTTACAAGAATATCAAATCACGTTCAATTCAAAAACTCGAAAAACAACTTTTATTCTTAAGAAACTTAAAGATTCATAATTTCAACAATCAGTTTTCTTAAGTAAAATGAAGAAATATTTATATAAAAGCCTATTAAATAATAATTTTTATAATTCGTACGGCTCAAATTATAAATAAAGTTTAATAACAAATAAAAAAATATAATATCAAATAATAAGTAAAAATTCGACAATCCTCGGAGCACATCGCACCCCTCATCTTGTGTTCATTACGGATTGATGTTTTGGAAAACCAGGCTCTCCTTTATTACACCTGCATGATTCCTACGTTGTTTCTATGAATCTCTGTCTCGTCTTCCATTTCTAAATTAGCAAAGCATATTCATTTTTAAATATATCGTATAAAACTAAAAAGGTTAATTGTTTAATATATTGGTTGTCAATGAATCGATGGGCGTGAAAGAATTTAGAAGCACTCCCAATTCACAGGTCAAAAAATTTAGCCGAAAGTGGTCAAGAAAATTTATGGCTTTGTTTATTTTGTAATTATAGTTTGTATTTTTTAAATATTTTTATTTTAAAAATTGTGTAAAAGTAAGAAATAGAAAGAGATAAAAAAAATATAATATTTGAGTGTGTGTTTTTAGAGGATGGATAATTTAAAAACAAACAAAGCCAAAAATCTTAATATTTTTGAATTAAATCAAACATTGTGCAGTTTTATGAATAATTTTTCTCAATGTGGTTTTCAACACTGGTCATTATAGTTGTCAAGTTGGATCCGTATGCTTCCATATTGAAATAGATTGAACCTCTTACAATGTAAAATAGAACAGGTAATAATTTTCAATAAATTAAAATAAATATTTAAGTTTTAAATTGCATAACATACATACTGAGATATGAATTAAGAAGAAAAATTTAATAATATACTAAACACTAACAATAACGTGTACAAAAGGTTAAACAAAAGTATAATTCATTGATATAATAAATTTGTTTATAATAATTTAATATATAAAATATACAAATATAATTTAACTTATTTTATTCATTACTTTAATGTAAACGCGTACAGATATAAAAAACTATTACAAGTATATTTTTTATATTTTCGTTTTAAAATATGTGGAGATGAGTGTGAAAAAAATAAATAAATTTGCTATAGTGATAATTAAAATTGAATTAACAAAATATTAAAAAAAGTATATAATTAACTCTCAACTCAAATTTTTTTTTAAAAAAAAGATATAATAAGTTGGCTGGTATTAATTAATTAATAGAGATGATAAGGTTATATTTACGCAGGAGTGAAATCACTGAAATGGAATGAACACAATAAATATGAGAATTGATTGAAAATTGTCATGTCACTATTAGGACAATGAATGAAATTGTTATCCTTACTTAATTTCATTTTCATAGTTAGCAAACAAAAATAACTATAAAATTCTTATGTACTTATATAAATGATAAATTTCGTACAATTTTATCTTAAAAATTCAATTAGTATTTAAGTTTTTCAACGTTTAAATTAGTTGAAAAACAAATCCACCAACTACTAAAAACTTACACACAACAATTCATTTGTTTATTTCATCTATTAAAAACATGTGATTTTGTGTCGGTAACCACTGAATAACTAATTATTTCAAAACATCATCATATGTTCTCACAGCACGAAATTACAATATTTATGAAAAAATGGACGCAGAATAAATAATAAAGATGATAAAGAAAAGGAGGCCGTTGAGGAGATGATGAGTGCTAACATAGGGTTTCAAGTTATTTATGAAGAAAGAAACTTAAGAAAAGAAGAATAATAAATTGAAATTATAAAAATATCAAGAAAATTATAATAAAATAAATTCAAGGACACTCAAAATCCATGTGTTTAAATAAAATAACAATAATTTTAATAAAAAAATTATAACATTTATAAAATTCATAAATAATAAAAAGAAAAAAGAAATTCGAGGGGAAAAAAAAGACAAAATGGAATAAATAGAAACTAACGAAGTGAATGAAATAAATAGAAATTGAAGAAGTATAGTAAAAATATATATAATTAATATATTTTAATAATTATACGAGGCGTAGTCAAAATCTTTTGGCTGTATTTGTTTTACTTTGATCCTGAAAAATATACACGTACTTTAATTATTATAATTTTTAAATTTTATCTCTTTCTCTTTTTTACTTTTTTATAATTTTTTAGAAAAATTCACCTAAAAATTGAAACAAAGATAACCTTTATATTTTTATTGTATAGTAAAGATATATAGATACAAGTACATTTTCAATTACTTATTTTAATATCACAGTATTATTGTTTCACATATAATTACTATTTTATATTCAGTATGATTGAAGATTGTTGATTCCAAATAAACTTTCGGCCACATCAGCATGAATTGTATGCACTAAATCTTATATTTTATACAAAAAATTAAAATTATTATTTATAATTTGTAACTTTCCATTTGAAAGCTGCAATAATAATTTTTATTTAGTACAACAAAATTCTTAGTTTGGAAAATATCGATCATTATTTTCTAACGTCATCACAACTATATCCGACTTGTACAACTTTCAACTGGTAATATAAAATACTCCCAAAAGCGCAGATAACCCTTGATCGGGGGCAATTATGCCTGTAATAAATGGCACTGTTTGTTTTCAAATTAGGGTGGAAGAAGAAAATTTAGCTGACTCGAATGGGGTTAAAATTTATGGTAAATTGTAAAAGATATGAAAAATTTAAATTATATATATTTAATATGTAATAATAATTGAATAATGTGATAGTATATAAATTTATAAAATAGTAATATGTATGTATGTATGTATGTACTAAAATTTAAAGAATAAATATTAATTTAATTAAAAATAAGTAGAATGATAAAAAAATGATTAATTAGTTATAAAATGTAAGAGAGAGAATTTTGAATTTGTATAAAATTTGTAAGATAAGATATCTGATTTATAATATTTTTAAGTGGGGGAAAATAATGAAAAGTGGGAAACCAAACATAGCCATCTTTTATTACCTCACGTTTACAAGGTAAATTCTTAATAATACACTTTAAGCGTTTTAATTATTCGGTCAAAACGACCGGGACAAGTTAAAGCATCGAACGGTCGGCATATGGTACATAGGCGCGCCCACAGCGGATAACTCTTCTAGAATTCTCCTATAAAATGATTCCATTTAAGCATCATGGCGCATTTGGGTTTCAGCTAGGGTTTACCGGTTGCTTCCTAAAAACCTCACGCCTCAAAATCTAGTTTCCAGATTTCTCTCCGTTATTCAAACCAAATGGCATTCGCATCTGCAATTCGTCGCATTCTTAGCGGGGCTTCTACACCGTCGGTAAATATTCGCTCTCATTTCTCGTCGATTCGCCTCAATTCTACGCTTCCGACTCTCACCACGCCCAAGCTCTTCGTCAGCGGTATGCATAGTTATTCGTTCAGTTGCCTGCGCAATATGATATTGTATCAATTTTCATTCTGCTTACTCTTGAAACCTTTGGATTGTTTAAGTTGCATCTTTTTCTCAATATGTGTTAAAATTCCCTCTAATGTTAATGAATATGCTTTTTATATATGATAAAGAGGTGGGACCTCATTCGTGCCTCGAGTTAGCATGATTTAACTGATTAAAGGGCGAGTTGATTCCACGATTGTGTACAGTTACTGAATAAGTGCATTTAGAGTTGTCTTATGATAAGTGTAACTTTTTTGTATTTTTGGTTTCCTTTTTGCTCTGGCCTTGAGAAAGGCAGAAATCATGCTTTGAAGTAGAGAAAGTGGACTTGCATCCCGTGTTAAGTAGAATTTATGTTTGTCCTGTTAATTTTATGGGAGAGGGGTTTAACAATTTGCGAAGTAGACTTTGATTTAATTAAAAAATATTGCATGTAATTTTACCATCTGATAATGAGAACCAGGAGAACAAAGATTCTGATTCGTAACGGGGGTGAAAGGAGGATTAATCTTTGGAAGTTTTGGCAGAAATCAATATTGGTCCTGTTACCAATTGGGTTTGACAAGTCTAATATGTGATTAGATAAGCTTTTTTTGGCTATGTGTGCATGCTTAAGTAGTTGAACTTGTGCTCTTTTTGATTGTAGTAAAATGAGAGCTGACAACCAGGAATGCTAGAATACTGCATCCGTATCTGATGCTTCTTTGAACTCATGAAAAAGTTTTGACACTGGAAAAGACACTATTGTCATGCTCTTCTGAACTATGTGTTTATAAACATTCAAATCATTCACTATGTACACACATATGCATATTCCCCAGGGGAATTTGATATAGTGGTCATATGGAGGTGTCTTCCTTTTTACTTGCCTATTATTGTTATTTGAGCATTATATGTTCTTGGGGTTCCCCTTTGAATATCACATGCCAGGAGCTGCTATTCCTATTGTTGTTTGAAGTTCAATGCGAAGTTCAGTTAGCTTTGTACCCAAACCCATGCTCAATTGCAGGGAGCAGGTCGAATATTTTGAAATATAGAGGATTAGGGAACGGCATTGTGGTTGACCCATGATTCATTAGTCAAGAGAATAAAAGAAAATGAAAGAAACCTGCCGATGGAGATAACCTAATCATCTGGTTGCTAATCTTGTTTTCTCTCCTGCACATCTTACAGGATGCTGTAAAAAATTAACCAGTATTTCTTGATCTGCACTATTTAGGTCTTTCAAGAAACACAACTGATGAAAATCTTTACAAGGCATTTGCACCATTTGGCAGGCTTTTTGAGGGTAAGCAGATCTCACTCTACTTTTTTCACACAGTCTTGGATTTAAATGCAATTTCTTGTGCTCACTGGTTCAACTTCTGAAATCCTGTCTTGTTGGCCGCCCAGCAAAAGTGATAATTGATAGAGGCTCTGGAAGATCAAAAGGGTTTGGATTTGTTACTTATGAAACAGTTGAAGAAGCTGAGAAGGCACGGGAGGGAATGAATGCCAAGTTTCTTGATGGTTGGGTAATTTTCGTTGACCCAGCCAGGCCTAGGGAAGCCCAGCCTCGCCAACCTCCCCGGCAGGACATGCGGTCCACCGAGACTGGGTTTACAACAAATAAGACGATTGGATGGACTGGGTCTGGACTATGATTATACACTGCAGATGGCAGAAGCCTATTAGCTTAGCTTCTGGAGAAACAATTCATATTATGTGATGAGACATTTTCTCTTATTAGTCTCTGGACAATGTAATCGAAAAGAGCATAGTTACAATTGAAAAAAAATATAAATATGAAATGGCACTGAAGCTTTTTATTTCTGCTTGTGTCGTGTCTACCAATCTGATAAGATGAAATGGTAGAGGCTTCGTTGAACTTGCAATCATGTAGGGCAGAGGTAGACTTGCGGTAAGATATTCCCACCCTGAAACACTTTGGTAGTGCTATTGGATCATAAACCTAAATGACGAAATTAGAGTACATGGAGCCATCTCTTTATCTTATTTGCTGTCATTGAACTAATCTGTTTGGAAAGAGATCGGATTCAATTCTGCAAAAGTGGATACTTTAGTGTTCAGAAATTTGGACTTGACAGTCTAGTGGATGGTAGATTGAAATAGAACTACTCAACAAGGGAAAAAAAATAAAAGAAAAATGGAGTGCTCATTTAGATACTAGTGTGTTTGATAGTTTATAACAAGTAGATTATTCTGATCAAAATCCCCCTTTAATTCATGAGGGAATTCGCAATCAATTGAAAAATTTTCAGTTGGTCATTAGTTTCATAACAAACATATTTTCTGGTGCGGATATGCTTCTCAGCGACTCGTTTAAGAACGAATACCAGCTGAGTGTTTGCCGCCGTCATGTATTCCCGAGAATGCGTGTAATTAATTACAGACCAGCAGCTCCGACTGTATTGCCCCAGGGGCCACCGAAATCGGGTCAGTAATTCATCTCAAACTTTCGTAGGCGGCTTATGCATGGATAAAAATTTCTCGATGAATAAATTCTACTTAAATGCTTGTCTTTTAATCAGAAATGCATAATTTGATCGGAGGGCGGGTTTTTCTCTACCCTCAAATTTTGATCATACACTCGACTTCAAGAGTTTGAAGACTCTGAGACCCAATGCACTTGGATTCAGTAAACCCCTTAGTTTCACTGAATGTGATATCATATTATTGAAATAGAAGCCTCAATTACCTGGAAGGTAATGGTGCGTCACTCTTGAAAATAAGTTGAGAATTGTTAAGGTTTGTAGTTATTTATACACTAAGAGCCACCCATTTTGACCAATAAGGACAAGCTAAAGGTTATGACCAATGAGGTGCGGGGGTAGGTGCCTCCAAACGTGGCCAATCGGGTGCGAGGGTAGGTGCCTCCAAACGTGACCAATCGGGTGCAGGGGTAGGTACCTCCAAATGTGGCCAATCGAGTGCAGTGCTTTCAACTATAAATAGAGGAGGTTTTGGCAAGCTTTAGCATTAGTTCAAGTGCATGAATTGAGTGTGTGAGTGTGTGTAAAAGGAGTGTTCCTTGTGAGGTTATTTTTGGAGAGTTCAAGTTCCTCCCTCCCTTTTGTTGTTTGTTTCTTTCTTTTGTACTATACACACTCAAATACAAAGTGCCACGTTTTAAAAGCTCCTTTCTGTTTTAGAGTCCATTTCTCCCAACAAAGTGGTATCAGAGCAAGGTTCTGTCATTTTTATAATTCAAGGAGCAATGGAGGAATCAATCGGCACCATGATCAAGTTGAATCATAGCAACTATGTTATTTGGAAGCCTCGAATGGAGGACCACTTGATCATACGAGACCTGTGGGATCCAGTGCTTGGAGACGCTGCAAAACCCGAAGGTAAGTCTGATGCCGAGTGGGAAAGGATGCACAGAAAAACGGTAGGCCAAATTCGTACTTGGATTGATCAAAGTGTTTTTAATCATGTTTCTAAAGAAACAAGAGCTGATGTTTTGTGGAAGAAACTTGAAGCAATGTATGAAAGGAAACATGGTTTAAACAAAGCTTCACTGTTAAAGAAAATTATTCGTCTTCGTTATAAGGAGGGCTCTAGTATGTCAGAGCATTTAAAAGATTTTCAAGGGTTAATTAATCATTGTGCAACCTTGAAATTAAATTTGGATGATGAGGTTCAAACTCTTTTGTTGTTTAGTTCATTGCCTGATAGTTGGGAAACCTTGTTTGTTACTATTTCTAACTCTACTACAAATGGAGTTTTGACCTTGGATATGGTAAAGGAAGCTCTACTCAACGAAGAAACAATGAGGAAAGAGCTTGGACAAGAAGTTGAAGGTGAGGCTTTGGTTTTTGAAAAATATGGAAGACGTGGACGAAGCCAAAGTCGAGGACCAAATCGAAGAAGAGGACACTCAAGAGGTAAGTCTGTTAGTAGAAAAGAAGTTGAATGTTTCTACTGTAAAAGGAAAGGCCACATCAAAAAGGATTGTTAGAATTAGAAACGGGATTTTAACAAAGGAAAAGAGGAGCAAAAGAAACAAGAGAACGTGCTCGAAGAAACTACAGCTACAGCTTCAGATGGAGATGTGATAATTGTAAGTGATGAAAATTCCTTAAACTTTACCTTTCAAGATTTCTCTTGGGTGATTGACTTAGGGGTTTCCTACCACGTTACTCCGCACAAGGAGTTCTTCTCTTCTTATCATCCTATAGAAAATGGTTTTGTAAAAATGGCTGATAGTAGCACCTGTAAAATTCATGGTTTTGGTGATGTTTTAATAACTACTGCATTGGGATGCAAATTAAAGTTGAAAGATGTGAGGCATGTACCGGACCTGAGGTTGAATTTAATTTCTACGGGAAAGTTGGACGATGAAGGGTTCTCTAGTCATTTCACTGGTGATGTTTTTTATGGAGCAACCAGAAGGCTTCCAGGTGAAAGGTAAAGAAAATTTAGTCTGTTGGCTTAAGAAAAGCCTTTATGGACTAAAGCAAGCCCCGACGCAATGGTACAAAAAATTTGACTCCTTCATGGCTAATCACTGTTTTAGAAAAACAAGTGGTGATCATTGCGTATACATTAAGAATTTTGATGATGATTTTATCATTCTTTTATTGTATGTTGATGATATGCTTATTATTGGCCATGATCTAAACAAGATTAACAAGTTGAAAAAGGAGTTGAATAAGTCCTTTGAAATGAAGGACTTGGGACCAGCAAAGAAACTCTTGGGTATGCATATTCTACGAGATAGACCAAATGGTAAGATTTGACTTTCTCAAGAAAGCTACATCAGAAAGATGGTTGGAAAGTTCAGAATGGAAAATGCAAAGCCAGTGACAACTCCACTGGGAAGACAATTCAAGTTGAGTTCGAAGCAGTGTCCAAGCAGTGAAGATAAAAAGCTATATATGAGTAAGATACCATATGCCTCAGCTGTTGGAAGTTTGATGTATGTAATGGTTTGCACCCGGCCAGACCTAGCTTATGCAGTTGGATAAGTAAGTCGTTACATGTCAAATCCCGGAAAAGAACATTGGAATGCTGTCAAGTGGATTTTGAGATACCTAAAAGGAACAATCAAACTTGGACTTTGCTATACTCGAGGAAGGAATAAGCCTGTTCTTGAAGGATATTCTGATGCAGACATGGCAGGTGATGTTGATTCAAGAAAATCTACTTCTGGTTATTTAATAACCTTTGCAGGTGCTGCTGTATCTTGGCAAAGTAAACTCCAGAAATGTGTTGCACTTTCAACCTCCCTTTTGTTGTTTGTTTCTTTCTTTTGTACTATACACACTCAAATATAAAGTGCCACGTTTTAAAAGTTCCTTTTTGTTTTAGAGTCCATTTCTCCCAACAAGAATGATTTTATGGCATTGATGCCAGGCCAAATTCAACCCCTGTTGCACTCGACATTTTAAACTATTGAGTTTGTCAAAGACTTGTGTGGACTTCCAAACTTACATGAGTCACAGGGTGTGGAGGGTTTCAAAGCTACCCATTTGAATCAGAGTCCGTAATTTGCCACAATCGCGGTCTCTTAATCTACACTTTTTCGAAGATATTGACAGCCATATGCTTTGAACATTGAATTTTCATTTGTGACGGTGAGAGGCTTTGTGAGTCCGTCAAGCCATACATATAATATAATATAAGACTGTTACTAAAGTTGATGTTGACAGTCCAATCAAAACCCACACGTTTCCATGTGGGTGTTGTGATTCTATGGGGTTTGCTTCTTTTAAACAACCGTATGCATTAACTCTCTTTTTCAAGTCGCTACGCAACCCTTCCTCCCCTCGTGGGCTCTAACACGGTTCGATACATCCTCAGGTGGGTAGCCTACTGTTCCCTGATGTATAGAATATCAGGTACCGAATCTGAAGAAGTAAAGGCTGCACGATGAGTGTCGTCTTCTTGATCCTTGTGGAGAGAGTGTAGCTTGTATTGCTGGTTATGTAAGTAAGTCCTTTCAATCTGAGTGGACTCCAAATATCACTTGGTCATACTTTATTGGTGGACAGTGGCCAGCCATCGCCGTTTTGATAGCTACTGTGATGAAAATTTCTTGTAATGGGATAGAACTATATTCCAGTCAACGTGCCTTAGACCTTACATATTGTTTCAGACCACAAAATTCTGGGTGGTTCCCAGGGACACCGCCATGGAAACAGAGTTCCTTCGAAATTTAGCTGCCGAATAATCGTCGAAATTTGAGCACCTGTAATGGTACAGGTTTGATAAGTGCTGTTGTCACTTGCTGCTAATGTTTGCCTTTCACTGGTCCGCCACGAATAACATAATTGTAATTAATACTCATCATAGTTAACATGCATCATGGTTGTTCCTCTTATATGTTAGCCATGTTTGTTTCTTAATTAAGATGTGTGAGGAAATTTTGAGTGAATTAAGTGAAGAAGAAATTTGTGTTTGGCATTAAGTTGTAAAAAAGGGTGAAATTTAAATTATATATATTTAATTTATAATAATGATTAAATGATTTGAATTGAGAGTTTATAAGTTTATAAAGTATTAAAATATGAGTGGGAATAGAAAAATTATAGGAATAGGTATTGATTTAATTGTAAATAAATAGAATGATAAGTTATAAAAAGTGATTGATGAAGAAATTTAAATTTGAATTTGAATAAAATTAGTAAAGTAAAATGTTTGTTTATATGATTTTTGGAAGAATATTAAAAAATGAAAACCGAACATAGCCATTGAGTTTCACCACTGTTCCCACACCAGTTACGATTACGTGACAAAAAATGCAGAGTACACAACACAATATCACATAGGCTAAGGTTGGAAGAGGTATTTTGTTGGATACGATGTTTGGTAAAAGTTGTGTTGAAACAAGGAACATGTTTAAAAAAACAAATTTAATAAAATGAATAATATAATTTATTTATGTGTGTGTATAATTATATGAAATGATAATTTATAAGTATAATGATTATATTTTAAGTTATAAATAAAAATAAATATAATTACATATGTGATATATATATATTTATTAATGTGATTGTGAATATATTTAATAATTAAAAAATAATTATTTATTTGAGAGAAAATTTAAATTCAAATTTAAATAAAAATATTATTAAGTTGTATGTTTGATATAATGAATTTTTGAGATAATATTTTGAAATTGAAAATAGGATTTCAAAATTAACAATACTGTCGCAACTGCACATTGATGTTAATCTGCTAGTAGATCTTGCAATCATGGCATGATTTAAATACTCACAAATTTATACCAAATGCACAATTTTACAGACCATGTTTATTTCTGGAGTAGTTTGGCATACTCTCGAGTAGTGGCCATTAGAGCCAGATCACACTTCACACTTCACACTTCACACCTAGCAAGGTTTAGATGGGAGAGACAATCAAGACTTGTTTACATGCTTTACAACAATACATTTAGGACAAGTCACTGCATCAAATCCCATTGACAAAAGCAGGATGCGTGGTCAAGCCACATTACAATACTTTGCTCGAAATGCAACAATTAGATTTCAGTTCCCAACTGCAGAAGTGTGGATAAATAAAATTATGGCCACTTAATACCAACAGATAGTTATGTCCGTAGAAATCCAATCACAGCAACAGTCCGAAGGATCTAATGCAGGAAACTTGAAGTCAAATTGAAACCACACATAATCCACAGCAACAGTCTTCTGATGAGCATATTCCAACGGGCTCTTGAGAGTTTTACTGATCAACAAGTTCTCACATCTAATTTATTATTTACGCTGGCAAGATAAAACTAAAAGCATGCAAATTAGGGTCATCATCATGTAGCTTCTGCAGCTGGAAAGTTCAACTCTGTGACAGATGTCTTCAGATAACTACTTCCACAGTAGGGATCTGGGGTCCCAACACCAAAATCTACACACCCTACCTGAGATTCGGCAAAACCAACTACTCCATCGTCCTCATGAAAAGGATTGAGCTTATTGGAACTCCCAACATTTTTTTGACCTTGCTTCTTGTCTTTGCCTCTGCTGCCTCGTGAAGATTTGCCACTACCCTTCTGCTTGCGTTTCCCAGACTTCTTCCCATCACTACGATAGCAGCGTTGATTCTTGTTCGACGGTACATGTGACACTGATGTAGGAATCGGATCGTACACATCAGGGGCCCAGGTTACTGACAGCTTCTTGGGTGGAATACCCAGCTTTTCACGGCTGCCTTTCATAGCAGATACAAGCTTCAAAGGCATCTGAGGTAATAGCATCAATGGAAAAAGGTGATGTAACAGTAAACATATATTTTCAAGAATGGAACCTAAAATATCTACCATATTCACTATCCCTCCATCAAGGATAGACTAATTCAAAATCCAGTGAATCACCGCTATAAGGGAAGTTTAAGGTAGGCATACAAGAATATTACTTGCTGGAGAAGGGACACTATTCAAAAGCACTAAACGACAGAACAAAGTTTTACTCGCCTGCACCATCCAGAAGAAAGTTTCTGACACAAAAACTCAATGAAACTGAATCTCTTACAGATTGATACAACAAAAAAAAAAAATTATATGAATACATAGCATTGTGAATAATGTTTGCATGTGAATTTTAGTGTGTGGTATGTCAAATTTAATTATCAAAGTGCTGTTGGATGAACATGTTCTGCTTCTGCAAAAACCCACGAAAACAATATAATCCTTCTCACGCACATGAAAAAAAAATGGAAGTTGAGAGCATAGAATGAAAACCCAATCTCCAGGAATTTATATGGTCAAATAACATTATCAGTGCATTCACAAAGTGCCAAGTAAACAGATGTCAGTACACTAATTCTGCGTATGATGTTAATTAAAGATCAATTTCACTTGAGAGAGTTTGTAATTTCCTGGACAAAGAGTGAGAAGAATGATGTCAAGAGGCCATATTAAAAATCTTACAGGCAGTGACAACGATTGCAAAAGGTGCCGATTAAAAGGTTTAGCGAAGCTATTTACTTCAGAGACTTCAGTACTAATATCTACCTCACTCTGTTCTTTTTCATCCAAGGATACACCTTCAGAGGATACAGGTCCACAGAGAGGTGGAAATGAGGCACACTTGCTAAAGCATTTATCAGAAGCCGAATTACTGGAACTAAGTTTATCTTTGTCTTCGCATTCATATTCCCTCACCCCATTGGCTTCATCATTCTTCCCAGAAGATGGGCTAAAGCCACTAGTTGATATTCCAATGTCTTCATTGTTCAAAAATTCAGTCAAGCAAGTTTTGAGATCATTCATAGAAAGATCAGTTGAGTTGTTTTGAATTGGTTCGCGCAGATCTGTTGAAGACCCAACACAGCTGCTTATATCTAGACGAGCTGACTCATTACAAGGAACAACAACTTCCATCTACAGCAAAGACAACTGAAGAGAAAAGCTGTAAATGCAAGAGTTCAAATCTGATCAGTTATTAATATGGAAGGCGCCAGAATGGAACATAAGTATATCCAGTAATTTCGAGCTAACTAAACCAAAATTGATTACACAAAAAAGACTAGAATGGAACATATAAGGCATTGCTGTCTCCAATTAGAAACTTGGCAATCAGTACAATAAATTTTATAAGACAATTAAATAGCGATCAATTTCACCCAACAGAAAACGCAACAAATAAGCAATTTGATGCGATGATATTCCAAAGAACACACAATGATACAGTCTTTTGAAAAAAAAAAGGTTCGACCCGACAGATATATTCTCCTGTAATCAATCAAATATAAAAAGGCAAAAAATCCACCTAAATATCTCAAGAAATGAAAGTACCTTCACTGACGCCTAGGACACGAATGCTCGTAATAGATGCCCGTCCTCCAAACGATGCACAAGTAACCGAAACTCTGAAGAGAAGCTACTGGCAAAAACTCAATTTCCAATAAGGTTAGCTCCACCGCCAAACTTATCAGTATTCTAACAATAGCCCGTCGGAAATTGACCAAAGAACGAACAAAATACCTAGATGATGGAACCCAACCTAAAATCGAACAAAAATTGTGGGCAAAACGTTAACTACTAAGATTACCACGCCGATCGCTTTTCTGAAGATGTTTCAGGCGATGAGAAAACGTGCCGCCATAGAAGGAGGAGACGTGCGGGCGCGTGAGCAGGATCAATTTGTGGGAAAGCACCGAATGCATCGTTCGATGCTCTTCGATTCACAAATCTCCAATTCTGTTCGTTATATTTTTCCACAATCAAACTCTGTGCAGAACGACTAAAGAAGATCGAAAGAGAATAAATACGCGCGTACCGATAATCAGAGAATTCGAATCAGAATCATCGGCATCAGAAAACGCAACCCTAGCAATTAGAGCAGTGACATTTGCGGGGAAAAATCAAATATCTGACAACGAAGCCCCCGTTGGTATTTATACTGCTAAAGCTGGCAGCATATTTATTAAAAGAAATTATATAATTTATTAATTATGATAAAATATAAAAAAATTTATTTTTTAGTAGTTCAATGATAAAATAACAGTAATTATAATTTTTTTTAGAAAATACAAATAGAGGTTATAAAAGGATACGCAGAAAAAGGAAACAGGACGTTAATTAAAAAACTAATAGTAAACTATACGAAAAAGAAAAAACTAAATGTACTTTTATTAATTTAACTGTAGTGGTTAAATAGTGTAAACTAAGATACGTTATTTTAAAAAAGAAAGAAAGAATTTAGATAATAGTTGTGTATACGAAAAAGAAAAGACTAATGGTGCTTTAATTAATTTAGATTTAAGTGTAGTTATTAAATAAATTTATTGAGATAAGTATTTTTAACTATTTATTAAAATGACAAGTGGTAGTTATTATAGGAGATGGAGTTATAATATATGAGATATATATATATATATATACACAGACACACATATAATTAGTTAAGAGGGGTAATTTAGAAAAAGTTGTTAAAAAACCAAATGATATTTTGACAATAATATAAACACACTAACCACACTCAACTCCTCGTTAATCGTAAGAGATGATAATATTTAGAGCAGTTCATTGACATTTTAGAAAATTTAACATAATAATACGAAAAAGTAAAGTAGCTTAAGAGATGCTCATAAAATTGTAAACCCCTGTTTTTTAACCTGTTTATTTCTTAAAAGTACATGGAATTGTATAAATATGTTAATATATAAATTAAGATTGGTTTAATACTTTATGAACATTAAAAAACATAGTCTTACTAGCAATATATCTTAATGGGGACTACATATTTACATACACGCGTGCCTTGAATTTTATTCCAAACATGCTTATGGGCGGCATTACATTAAACAAACATACGTCATTTTATAATCATGTAAAATATATACAAATTAGCATTACTAAAAACTATACTAAAAAATCTACATGTTTGCAGTAAAATTATGTCTTGATTCTGGCTCAAAGCTAATCAAAATTTAGTCATAGTGCATTGTAGATTTAGGTCATCAATGAGTGATGTCGACACCGTTGTTGTAACAACATGATATAAATATAGATTTGCAAAAAATGAAAGTGCACATACACACTGATAATAATAAAATAAAGAAACGCCAAAATTGTAAATGTAGTTCGGATATCTATTCTTATGTCTAAAGGCTGGTAGCCAGTCAAATTCTGTTATCTCAATCAATAAATATTGAAAATAAAGTGAACAACTTTCACACCAACTCACAAACTTAATATCTTCTCCAAAGTATTCGAATATGTTGAATGCACTAAAACTTCTTATGTTTTGTACTTCACCTGAACTACTTTTTAGTCCAAACATTCGTAAGTTGTATAAGAATAATATTGTTCACACAATTAGACTCACAATAATAAGTTTTTAATATTTAAGAACACTAGTACTCTCACTGTTAGTTAAAGGAGCCTGTCTTGATGATTTTCAATATCTAAAATAGCTAGTATTTATAGGTATTGATTGCAAATTGTTCATTCCAATAAAACTCCTTATTAACAAGTTTTAAGCTTTACAAATTCAGTTTAAAATAGTTGTCAAACTGATGTTGTACCATAGTATCTAACACTGTAATAGAATTTTGGATAGATTGGAACTATTGATATATATTTAATAGAAAGTTGTGTCAATCCAAACTTCTTTCATCCTAATTCCATCGACACTTTGAATCCTTCAATAATATGAATTGTTCAAGTCTCCAAAATGTTCAAGGTTGTTGTTGTACGAGTTGCATTTAAATTCAACCTTCTTCTAAAAGTAAGAACATTAATAAAATTTATCATAAACTCCTAATCATTTAAAAATCTATCACAATGTCTACCAACACAACTAATATGACATTGCTTATAAATGTACTAACAATAACTTTATAGATAACAATCTAGCTTAGAGATTAGCATGCATTCTTGTTTTTTATTTTGTAGAAAGAATGTATGATTGTTTGGGATATGAAATATACACCATTATAAAACCCTTTTTGTAATCATGATTCGTTTACTTTAAACTAGCACATAATCACATAATATTGAACTTGATTCTAGTCTACATATCAATTTTTTCAATCTTATTCACATTTAAATAAATTTTAAACTTTTCACTGTCATAAAGAACATTGAACCTTGTTTCTAAATATCTAATGGAATATGATTTTGATATCCATACATTAACTACTAGTAGTTATTTTTAACACTGCACAAGTCTTACCATAAGCAGTTTGATAGCCTTCAACTGTCCTAAATCCAAACGTAGCATCCTCTTTGTGTTTTTTTTTTCTCCTTCCAAAATCAAGCCAAATTCTTGTTATGAGTGATTTTTTTTTCACTCTAAACCTTAAACCTGACTTTAAATTTAAAGAAACAAAATGAATGAAAGGAATAAATGAATTTATCCTTCCCCTTGAAACTTCTTAATTGAATGAAGATTTTCACTAAACTTTCAATATAACTACAAATTTAAAAAAGTGTCTTTTCCTTACATTTGATGAGTAACATCTTGTGTGCAATTTTATAAGCGACATTGAGTAGTAACATATATGGCATTATATTATGTTATAAAAGTGATATTGTTGGCTCTATTATTAGCACATCGTGAGCTATGACTATGATAGAGATTATTAACATTGCTGTAAATGATGAATAATCCATGAATTAAGAGAAATAAAAAGAGAATGATGATCCTAGCATCAATAAGTAGGGTCATCAACCTATTAACAATACTAAACAAAATGTAGAGCAAAATGTTTCAACATCAAATACGATATTTCTAAAATATGAGTAGAAGTCTACTTTAAATTGTGAACCCTCTTCAAAAATCTACAGAAATTATCCCATGATAACCACTATTGGGAATCTAAATGATCAAAGAAAAACAAGAAACATGCCTAAGGTAAATTATTGTGAGTTAAATGGTTACTCTTGTTTTGTTTATGCAATTGAGCCAAAAATGGGGGAAAAGGACTAAAGGATAAATTTTGGGTAATGGCTATGCAACGAGAGTTCAATTAATTCCATAAAGATAATGTATGGATCTTTGTCGAAAGACCACATATGCAAATATGATTGGTACTTAGTGGGTCTTCAAGAATGAAACAAGCGAAAATGGTAAAATCACATGGCATAAAGTAAGATTGATAGCACAATGACATACTAAAGTTGAAGATATTGATTTTGAGAAATCTTTAGCACTTGTAGCTCACCTTAAAACCGTATGAACCATGACATGTTCTTAAAATTTCAAAGAATTTCAAATAGATGTTAAAAATGCATTTTTAAATGAATTCTTAAAATAATGTGTTTGTGTTGAACAACTTAAGGGGTTTAATGATCATCAATGCCCAAATCATGTGTATAAATTTAAGGATGCCTTACATGGATTGAACCAAGCACCACGTGCTTGGTGAAAAAAGTTGGTAACATTTCTTGTTACAGAAGACTACGCTCGAGGGGAAGTGAACAAAATATTGTCTGTACTGCATTAATATAATGACATGCTTTTTACATAAGTATATGTTGATGATATGGTGTTTGGATTAATTTTATTTTCTAACATATGTTGAACAAATTCATTTCAAATATGCAAATTAAATTCGAGATAAGTATTGTAGGTGACTTGAATTATTTTTTGGGACTCCAAGTGAAGTAGATAGATGATGGAATATTTCTTTAACAAACTAAGTATATATGCAAAAAAATTGGTTAAGAAGTTTGGACTAAAATGTTCAAGACGTTTTGCAACTCTGATGCCAAAATCAGCGAAACTCGTTCAAGATGAAGAAGGGAAGCCAATAGATGCAAGTCTTCACATAAGCATGATTGGAAAATTGCTATATTTAACTACTAGAGAACTTGATATTTGCTTTAGTATAGACTTCTATGCTGTGTATCAAGTTGTATTAGATAAAAGCCACCTTAGATTCGTAAAAAGTATCGTTTTGTATGTAAATGTTACTGATGAGCTGGGACTACGGTATTTAGAATTTTCATCATTTAATTACTTGGTTATAGTAATGCTAAGTGGGTAGGAAACACAAATGATAGAAAAAGCACTATTGATAGTTAATTCTTTGTTGGTAATAATTTGGTCTCACGGTACAGTGAGAAGCAAAATTTTATCTCCTTTTCAATTATAGAGATTGAATATTATAGTTGGAAATTGTTGCGTACTAATATAATTGTTGCAAAATTGAATTCACTTTTACTTCCAAAATATTCTCATCTTCTTTGTTTAAAATATTGTTATTGTTGGAAACTGTGAATACTTTAAATGGACAATAACATCAACAAAAGCATCCACCATCGCCAGGTCCGCCACACAATATCAGGAAGAAAGCTCTAAAATTCTAAAACAAACAGAGCAAATTGAACAACTAGAAGAAAAGGTTGAAACCCAATTTCTTTAAACCATTTACCAATAGTTGAATTACAAAATGTAAGGGAAGAAATCTGTGAACCCCTGTGAAATCTACGACAAGGTGCGCCACTGGGGGCAGGAAAATTACAAAGAAAGGGAGAGAAAATGGAAAGTAGAAGATCATCAAAGAAAAAGATGAAGTTCTAGATTAGGCAGCTAATGTTACAACCAAGACAAAACATGCCATTCAAGAGTCTGTTGTTGCAATAGAAATAAAGAATATTGTTCAAGAACTTTTTGAATTTAGCAGAAAGTTTTTTTTTTTTGGGTATTGTTTTGAACTTTGTTAATAATTTTAGTCTATCACACTTTACTTTACCATTTGTATACATGGTTGTGTATGTGTTTCCAACCTCATTACATCATTGAGAGTGTGCTATAAACTTTAATCCAACTTACAAACATGCTATTTTGTTTGTATTTTAATCTTCATAATTTTTTGGGTGTTTGTAATTAGTCGCTTGATTTAAAAAATTTTCTATAATAACTCTAAAATTTTTGAAAATAAACAAATTAGCACGTGTATGCTATTAAAAATTCAATATTTAATGAGGATTAGAATTCCTTGCAAAACAAGTACATTGTTTTTCTAAGTGGTTTGTTCTTAGATAAATTCAGCAAGAAAAACAAATGAATTGTTTTCTTAAGTGATTTGCTCTTAGATAAATTCAGCAAGAAAAAAATTTTTCTTACTGAATTTATCTAGAAAGTTTAGCAACAAAAGTTTTTTCGTTACAGAGAATATATAAATTGATTACAGACAAATATTTCATCTCGTTATATAAATAATAGTGCCATCGAAAATATTTCATCAACTATCTTGGTTAATGTGACAAATTAATTTTTTTTGAATGATAACTTGGACATAAATAAAGATAATTTTTGTAGTGTGTCCTTAGTCAAACTCTAGAGGAAATAAAAAAAAAAAAGTTAATCAAATATAAATGAATTTATAGGTAGATTTTTCATAATGAATATCACAATTAATCCAATTAAGATTACATGACCTGCTAAAAAAAGTATTTTAAATTATAGAATCAGGAAATTAGAATTTTTATAAAGAATGTTAATATTATATTTAAATTTAAAAGTGTTTGTACCAAGTACAATATATGAGCATTTTAAAAGAAATTTTTATCGTTGTTAGATTTTGTGATTTTTGGTATATATTAGCAACAAATTATGTTGATGCAAATTCTATCTGTAAAATTAGAAATAAAATATTTTGATTCTAATTTTAGTTTCATAAGCAGGTAGATTTAAATTTGTTTTCCTTCCTATTTCCCTTGCTAATTAGCAACAAATTTATTTTTCTTGCTAAAATTTGTTGTTAATGAAATAATTACTTGTAGCGATAGGTAACAGTACTAGACACAATAATATATGCACACACATGCATATGTTTATATACATATATATATAGGTATCCTCATATAAAAAATTTATGTAATGATATATATAATAATGTATGATAATATGATAATATATATTGATAATAATTAATTTTTAGGTGTGTATATATATGCAAATATAAATGCGAGTGGATGTGCATTTATATATTGATAAGGATCTGCGGTTTATATTGGTGGAGAATTTGTGGCTAAGATTACATAAATTTGATGTTAAACTGATATACATTTATGCATTATTAAATTTAAAGTGCTAGAGATTACATTTAATTTCCATAAGTAATGATGTGAGGTTTTAAACAAAACAAGAAAAAATCAGAAACTTAAATTGGGAGATCCAAACAAAAAATAAAGAATAAAAAACGGAAATTAAACAATTTTGAGTAATTTTTACCTCAGCAGTCAGCCCAGAAACTAATCCATAAATGAAGCGAAAAAAAGGAAAATTTCAAATTTTAATACGACATGTCTAAACCAAACGTGAACTGATCAAATTTTTTATTTAAATTGAAATTTAATTTTTACTTTTCATATTTACGTACAAATATTTAAAATTCAATATTTTTATATATTAACAATATAATCAATATGTAGACACACTCATATATTTATATTCTAACAACTTTATATATTGTCATCCTTGAATGCCAATATTGTATCATTGAGATCTTGGGTTTAAATCTAATTAAAAGTGGATGTGCGTACAAAAATTATTAAAAAAAAACCTTGTATACTATATTATATAATAATTATATATATAAACACTTAAATTTAAATGAATGCAATTTTTTTTATGTCCACTAAAATTTTATTAGTAAATATAATTTTTATAACCAATAAAATTTTATTATTTTCATCTCACCAAAATAAATAAACAAACCTATACTGTGACTTTTTGTCTTTTTAAAAAAAGCAAATGACACTTCATATCCTAAATTATCAATTTTGACCCATTACCCTCTATAAATAAATTAAATGCACTTTACCTATTAAATTTAATATAATTGAAGCATTTTGCCTCCTAAATGAATCTGCAAACAAAATTCACAAAAAAAGCTTACATTATCACAATTTCATAAATATTTAGTACATTTTCATATTTTTTTATTTTCCGTGTTGACAAACTAGATATTTTCATCATTTTGTTAGAATTTACGGCCACCGTATTAATTCTTTCATACACTTAATTATATTATTTTATATTAAAAATATAATATTCTTCTACATTTTTAATAAATGATAGTGATGGAAAAATTTGAGAAAATTATTGCTTCGCTTTTAAGTGAAATTAAGGGAAAATTTAAAACTAAAATCAAATACAAATTTTGTTAAAATGTAGGCTAAATTAGGAAACAATGTGATTCAATTAATATAAATCTGCTGAAGATCTATTTCTTCGTGAAAATATTTATTTTACAATCTACATTACACGGATTAAAATTTTAGATTTCAGCATTGTAATTGTATAAATATTGCATTTTTTGTATGTCATTAAGAACCAATTATTCTATTTTTCGTACTAAAAATTAATATTATTAACAAAAATATATATGGGCACAACCACACACGATTTAAAGTGGAGGAATAAAGTGCAATTGTATTACCTTTAAACAGCAACGTGTCAAATCTAATCAATTTAAGGGTGAAGTGGCATTTGTGGTTTTAAATAAACAAACATAAGCCTGTGCCTTTTTTTAAAAAAATCTTTTTTTATAAATAATGCCACGACCCTCGGCCTTTTGTAAGAGGCACCTCTGATTGGTCCAATACCAAGCACGCGGATCGTGAGCATCTATCCTCCCGACCGTCGATAAAATCAATCCAACGCTCCCAAATTTCCACATCTTTCCCCCCGATCCCAAATCCGCTGCATTACTTAAACCTGCGCCACCCCGAAATAGAACACGCAATTCGCAATTGAGCTTCCAATCTCACATCGTCGTTTTACTGTCTGTCAATTCTCTGTGTAGCCAAAAGAAATGGAAGCTGGTGCGAAAGTGAAGAAGGGAGCTGGTGGAAGAAAGGGAGGAGGTCCAAAGAAGGCACCCGTTTCCCGGTCCGTGAAAGCCGGTCTCCAGTTCCCGGTTGGCAGAATCGGCCGGTATCTGAAGAAGGGACGCTACTCTGCGCGGGTGGGCACCGGTGCGCCGGTTTACATGGCTGCCGTGCTCGAATACCTCGCTGCTGAGGTGATGTATTTTGTCGTCGATTTTTCATTTAATTTTTTGCTTGCTTCTGTTCTGCTCTTTGTTATTAATTCATCTAACGACGGGTATTTAGGGTTTAGGGTTTTTGATTTGGGTTTGGACTGATGTATTAAAACTGCCGGGGCAGTTAGGGTTTCTCCCGCATCCGACATTTATATGCCAAATTGCTATGAATGCAGCCGTGCTTTTCTTTACATATGACTCGAAGGAGTCGCTAATAGATCGAAACTATTTTCAGGTCCTGGAATTGGCTGGAAATGCTGCCAGGGACAACAAGAAGAACAGGATCATCCCGAGGCACGTGCTGCTTGCTGTGAGGAACGATGAAGAGCTCGGAAAACTTCTTGCTGGGGTGACAATTGCACATGGAGGAGTGTTGCCAAACATCAACCCAGTTCTCCTGCCTAAGAAGTCCGAGAAGGCGGCGGAGAAGGCACCCAAGTCCGCAGCCAAAGCCACCAAGTCTCCTAAGAAAGCTTAACTAATGAGTGCAAATATGAAAGATCTAGTTAGTTTCTAGACGCGGAGACGTTCTGGTTGGTACGTAAGGAGGATGTTTATAGCTGGAGTAGTTGTACTTTTTCCTTTTGCGAAATCCCATGACTTTAATTTAATGAAAAAGATCATCTTTCTGCTTTGTGGAGCTCGTTTGGATGTGTTTGCTTGTGAATACTGCAGTGGAGATTTGGGAAGAGGATTATGTTGGTTTTAAGTATATGCAGTGGTTTAAATCTGCAATTGTCTTAAAATTTTGAAAAATTGTATATATGTTTATTGAATTTAAAATAAAATTTTGGGTGGATCCATGTTGGCGAAGTTAAAAAAAGTGATCGAAAATTTAGGTTTATGTTTGTTTTTAAATTTTAACGTGTATTTTTTAATATTTTTATTTTAAAAATTATATAAAAATAATAGAGAAAAAAAGATAAAAAAAGAAGAATAATTGAGTGAGCTTTTAAACAGTAGATAATTGTAAGATAATCTGAGTTTATATTAAAAATGAAAGATAAAATTTAAAAAAATATAATGATTGAATTTGTTTTTGAACTCTAAAATTTAAAAACAAATGTGCCCTTATTGAAGTCGGACCAACGAGGAATAAAAAGTGAAGACATTAATTACGGAACTAAAATTCGATAAAGGAGACTGCTTGATTTCTCAGAGGATTTGGACTCCCGCCATTCGGATTGATGGGTTAAATCGATCAAGAGTTTTCTTTTTCTTTCCCTTTTTTGGTGAACCATTGTGGCAAATTTCACAAATTCCTTCATGACTAAGGCACGTGGTGGCGTTCAATTAGCTATCTTTTCGTTTGGGAGCCAACTTTTTGTCTTGAAATAACTTATACTTTCAAAATTAATGTTTCATTCTCTTGTTTATATGTTTAACGAAATTATTTTTTATCATTATATTTACTTACGTTGAATCAATAATTACATTTAAACATAAAGGCTATGTTTGTTTTTCTTATGTTTTAAAAATACAAACACTTTAATAATTGTATTTTTTAAATTTTATTTTTTCTCTTTCGTACTTTTATATAATTTATACACTTAAAAACATATACTTCAACAAATATACACATATATTTTTACATTTATATATTTATTTCTAAAAATTAATTATTATTTTAATATACTATTATATTGTCTAATTATTATTATATTTTATATATATATTGAAATAAATTAAAATTTTTAAAATATCAAAATCTTACCAGCAAACGTTCAATTCATTTTAACATATATCCCACCAAATATCATTTTCCAACAAAATCCACTCTCCAAACATAGCCTTTACCTCCCTTGAAATGATTTATTTCCATCCTCAAGTTATAATTTTTTTTATTGTTTATATTTGAAAAATTCTAACTCTAATTATCTATTCATGCATCCATGAGATATCTATAATGTTCCATATTCCCTAAAATCCAAAAAAAAAAAAAAAAACCTAAAACTCAAAAGTATTTATCACAACAAATTAAACTAAACATACAGGTTATGTTTGGTTCATTATTTTTTACTATTTACTCTTGCTTACAAAATCTTATTAATCAAATATTTTACATTACAAATTTTATTCAAAACTTTTCATGTCTTAATTTTTTATAATTAATTAATAATTTTTTAATTATTATATATATATTTATAATCAGATTAATACTTATATTTATAATTTTTCTATGCATCATTGTATATGTGTATTAGGACGGTCAATGGGTAGGGCATTCCATACCTGACCTATAATTTCAGCTTCCATTTGGGCCTGGTTTTTGTGTTTTTTCCTAAGTTTAGTGTGAGTTAGGGTTTAGGGTTTTGGAGTGGGAAGACATGAAATTTTAACATGAACATTGGGTTTTGGAGTGGGAAGACATGAAATTTTAACATGAACATTTGCTTGCATTTTGCTTGATCTGGAAATTAAACATATTACAAAAATACATTTTATTTTGAATAATAATTCTTTCAACAAATGAAAATATAAAAATTTATATTAGACAAATACACACAATATAAGAAATATTTAAACATGTGCACGCACAAACTTGACTTAAAGATAGAAGCCCTGGCCATATATCAAATCAACAAAAATTAAATAAAACGAATCTTACTCATCTTCCCCACTTGGTTAGTTGACAAAATACCAATTCTAAGTATAATTAGTATTGAAATATTAATAACAACATTTTCATTACAGTGAATTAAAGAATAAAAATTTACACATGTGATAGATGTTTCAAATATAAAAAATCCCATGCCTTGCAAAATAAAAAAAGCACTGACAAATTAGACAACATGTATGATATTCATTATTATTTTTCTGTCCAAAGAGGTGCAAACAATGATCAAGATAATTGACAGTATATCTGCATTATTATTTGACCTCTCCCTAGTTAGTAGTGCTATGGAGGACTCCGTATGTATAGAACAAACATCACAGGTGCGCCTTGCTGTCACCCCCACTTGATTTGGAGTTTTCAAAACATTAATTATATTCACTTACAATCAGTTTATGAACGAATATCCAACATTTTTGATAGAGAAGGAGTTAGATCCGAATAAAGAAAGAAAGGACAAAATGGGCACCAGGCCTAATGTGTGTGTATTAATGCTTTATCTATATTATTATTATCATACCATTCAATCAGTATTAAATATTAAATATATAGTTTAATTTTTTTAAAAAAATCTCTTTTACAACTTCATATCAAATATAAATTTTGAATCTAATCAAATCATTTAAATTTTCCATTCCATTGTAATTAAGAACCGAACATAGCCACAAATCTTTTGACAGCAAATTTAAGAAACAATAGAAAGCTCAACTCCCTATATGTATCCTTTTGTTCTGCTGTGATGCCAACTAAAGCATTTGTTTCCCTTCCAATGCTAGACTTCAAATCAATCTTTACTTAAATAATGATGGAGCATGTACTTTACTGTCAAACAACCCAATTATGCATTCTAGAAATGTTTCATTCGTCCATTTCACAACAGAGGCCTTTAATTATGTGATTAATGTTGGTTTGTATTGGATCACAAGGTTGCAGCAATTGATTGGTAACTAGTGTCCCAGGGAGTCAGTCTTGTTATGAAGCTACCAGGACTATTGAACAAAATATAGGAAAAAAATACACAAATTATTGAGGCTATCACTTCTCAAATGTAATATTCAAAAAATAAAAAAAAACTACATAAAATTTCATGCACCCTATGTTTGTCAGAGAAGAGCAAATTTACCACCCACACAGTGATTGTACAGTGTTTTTTTCCCCACATTTATTTGATAGTTTCATTTCACCCATTAAGGTGTAATGTTAATTCTCAAGTTATCATGCACATATATATGTATACTATACTATTATTTGGGTAAGTGTTTTTGGTTTCACATAGTACATTTACATAATTATTCTTGTATTAAGTACTTTATTCTTTTTTTTTTATTATCTATTTTCTTTCTTTTTATTCAGATTATGACAATTTATATTTATATCTTTCTCTCAAATTTTATTATTTTTTAAATTCTTTTGATTATTCACCATTCTTTTATTTTAAATATTGTTTCACAATGTAAAATAATATAAATTTCGTATTTTTATTTTTTATTTTTCTTTTAACCTTTTTATTTATGCTTTCTTTCAAACTTTCTCTTTTGTTCAAATTCATTTAATATTTTTTATCCTTTTAAATTTTCTTTATAGTTTTTTTCATATTAAATTTTTTTATTAATTAATATAAAATTATTTTATAATTTATAAATAAATATGCGAGTGTGCAAATTTTATTGATATTATATTATTCAATTAATAAGACTTTTCATTGGCATAAAGTCAAATTACATTACTACCTTATTTGATTCAATTTTCTATCATTTTATTTCTCATTTTCCCTTTAACTTGCTATTTTATTTATGTTCTTTTTCAAATTCTTTCTCTTTTCAATTTTTTAAACTTTCTTTATTTTCTTCTTTTAAATAATATTTATGCTCAATTTCAAATATTTTTATTTTTATCATTTTAAAAAAAGTGTGTAATTTGTTGAGCACAAGTACAAGAAGTCAGCCCAATAGAAGCCAGCCCTAATCCTACGGTGCAGCATCCGCACAACGTAACGATCTGTGTGAAACCCAATGAACCAATAAGAATGCAGCCCCCACTGTATTTATTCAGTCCCTCACCGCCAGCTTCGTTTTCTTCGCATAACTGAAGGCCTTCCTCAATTCGCTCAATTCCGCTATTCCCAGTCTTGTTATTGATTGTTCCTTCAACCGCATTTCGTTGCCCCCACAGATTTCGTCGATGGCACCAAACGCAGAGAAGAAGCCAGCTGAGAAGAAGCCGACCGCGGCGGAGAAGAAGATCGTCAAAGAAGGCGTTGCCTCCGATGGCAAGAAGAAGAAGAAGATCAAGAAGAGCAGCGAGACGTACAAGATCTACATATTCAAGGTTTTGAAACAAGTGCATCCAGATATTGGAATCTCGAGCAAAGCTATGGGGATTATGAACAGTTTCATCAACGACATCTTCGAGAAGCTCGCGATGGAGTCGTCCCGGCTGGCGCGCTACAATAAGAAGCCAACCATTACTTCGCGCGAGATTCAAACTGCTGTGAGGCTGGTCTTGCCCGGCGAGTTGGCCAAACACGCCGTCTCCGAGGGTACGAAGGCGGTGACTAAATTCACTAGTTCATAGAATAATTATATCTGCATATGATCTATTAATTATTATAGCTTATTGTTTGTAGGTTGGGTTTGTGAAAGGAAATATATGATTGATTCATGCATAATGGAATTAATTATTGGCATGCACGAAATTTTGTCCGTCCTCGTTTCCTTTTGGCTTTGATTGGAAACTAAACTCACTGGAATTAAATAAATAGACGAAATCATGACAGAAAATGCTTTGAAGAACAAAATGCAACCTGTAGAGCCCAATCCTGGAAATTATCAGATCTACTATGCACTTTTGGACAATGAAAGAGGGTACTGTCTTACCACAAGAAATATATTGAACCCTTCAGATAATAGCATGAAGCCACTGAAAGACATATATTGGCGATCACCAATTAGCAACTAAAGAATGTATTTGCAAATTCTGACAATCAGAGAGGTTCCAATGAGCCATTTGTCAACAATTTCAAGCCTTTATTTCCTAATTTCTTAAACAGAACGGAGTAATCTAATGGGACAGGCCATGGCTCATTAGGAAGAAGCAACTTCTATAAAGACTGATTACGAAGTGTTCTGCAAATTTGTCTACTGTAGACAAAACAAGCCCGACAAATCATGCCCCCCTGAAGTGTGTTCAAATCGAGCAAGCAACTCAACAAGATCAAATGCAAATTTAATTGTGGCTAGCAATTGGGAACAAAGTAATTGAGCGTGTGCTTCCATCTTCATTTATAAAATGATTCTTCATTATGATTTGGCTAAAACTCCCATCCATATAGCCAACCATTACAATGTGAATTGCGTTTCTTGGATGTTAGGCCACCCAACAAATACTTGAAATTTAAATGTTTACCAACAAATTAAATTCTAACCATGCAAGCTGCCTAAGACTATTTTTGCAAATATCAACATTTGATCAATTAATACTTGTTTGATACTAAATACCTGAACTGTATTCATCTTACAGTATGTATCACTATTTTACTTCTAAAGAATTTTAGTTTGTTTCAAGCACTCGACAGCATTGTTCACTATGCTTAAATACTAAGACGAAAAATTGTTACTAAAACTAGATAGAAGAAAAAGGTTAAAAAATGAAAAAAAAGTATTCATCCATCACTCCAGGAACTAGTACTTTTTCTCAGAACCAAGCGAATGATGAGAATAAATGCCTTCGTCAAGAAACATGACCAAAATTCTTGTCCATGATCTTGCTATTGTTTCTGGCTCTTAAGACATATTTGTAATTTTTTACAACAATGCTGAAGAAGGCAACTATTACTGGCTTGTGATCCATGAGTTCCTGAGTGAACACGGACTAGATGACTATAACAGCAATAATCTTTATGATTTATTTATGCATATATGTTCTCTTGCATAAGCAACAGGGAATGCTTTATATTACCAGTACTGAATAATCACTCTATTTCCCAAGCATTTCAATAAATTTTAATGAACCACAACTTAAATATTTAAAAGATTAGCACACGAGAGGAAGATTAGAGTTTGGTCCTTTGCTAATGTGATCACAGTGTAATGTGCAAAGAGAAAGGAAGTGTTAGCTCAAAAAACAATAGAGACCAGCGGGGTTTCAAGTCATTTATCAGCAATCCATTATACCACTTTGTTAGCACCAACCCTCATATCAGCTTAGTCATAAAAACCTTGGGAAGAAGCAACGAGCTTAGTATAAATGGTAATAGTTCTTTTCCAGTTTCCCTCTGATTTAACTTCCTTGTCCCCACTGACCTGGAGCGGTAATTCACATCTGCCTTCTCAATTGCCCTAAGCATAAGCATCTAGTATTAAAGACAATTTTAAGCTAGCCCTCTGAACTTATGCTCATATTTGAGTGATTGCAGCAAGAAACATGCTCTAGTAATTATGGTAAGGAAGGACACTTCATCAATTAGTTAGCCCTAACAGCAACATTCAAAACTGATTATATCAGACATACCCCAGTGAATTACTTCCGTACTGCAATTGACAGATTAAATCATGCCCAAGAAATTTCACAAGTTTTTAAGGATTCATAATAAGTACAAGCCACATCAATCAAACAAAAAGATACTCGCAGTAAAAAGTTACTAAACTGGAATACGAAGGGTTAATATTTTACTTCCTTAAATGATGCTTGTAGAGCCAAACATTGGAAATGAATGCATGAGAGAGAAAAACTGCCATTTGCTATTGGGTGTAACCGTGCAAGCAGATTAGTCACCCAAACAAACAGGTAATATTCTGTTAAACAGCCCTTGGGTACTTCCGATTAGAGTTTATCCACCACAAAGAAGGCTGAAGGCACTCAGGTCTGGGGCTTCTTACAAATACATCGGCCAAGGTTTGATGACCAGGATGAATCATAGGAGAATACATTTCAATGTTGCCAATAGTCCTTCCAGAGATGTGAAATAATTTACTTCACAAAGTAAACATACAAGTACCATCCTCATAACAAGGCACGATTACTACAACAAGATCAATCAATTCTCACTCACATATATGAGACACTAACTAGAACAAACTCAAAACCTTAAAATTCACAACAGTTTCTACGGGAACCATGAAAATGAAGCCCAGAGTAAAGCATTTGCTATTTCAATGATTCTGTAGGACAGTAAATTATAATTATTGCGTCAAAATTATAGAGTCAACGAGCTCATGCATTAAAAAAAGTCACATCAGTGGCCACATTAACATTTAGATCTTATAACATTTGCAGCAAATTCAGTGCAAAAAATATGATCAAAGCATATACATACTAAAAGTGATGGAAGCACAGAAGAGAAGCGATTGTTCATATTATGCAGCGCTCGGCCACCCGGAGTTTACATTTAAATTCCGATGGATAATACGTTCGCTGCCAGAGTCCTCGCGTCCAATAAGCTCCTTCAGCCCCACACTCCCCACCTTCTTGGTATCCTTTTCTTCACCATCATCATCATCACTTCCCATTTTCGTGGTCTTCTTCATTTTTCTCTTCGCCGAACCAATTTTCTCGAAGTAATTCCCGTAAATATATTCTGGACTATAGTCATTCTCCTCGTCAAACAACATAATATGGCCATGCCACTCCCATACCCGATAATCAGACCCTGTTTCCTCTTGAAAACCCACGCAGATATGGTGCTCTCGGATAGAAATAGCCTGACCGGAATTAGGTTTCAGTTTCTCGATCTCCCCAGAAAGGATAGTACGGACGATTTCTTTTTCGAGCTTGGATTCTTCTTTAGCGAGCCGTCTTTTGGAAGAGGACGAGTCTTCCTTTTCGGAATCGGAATCGGAATCGGACAGATTCAGGAGCATATCTGAGATAAGAAGGTCTTCGAGGGATTTAGCAGTGGAGAAGGCGGGAGGTGCGTGGAGGTTCGCCGACCGGAGTTGGAGGCGCGACATCAGAGACTGGAGAAGAAGGTTATCGAAGTTAGGGGTAGAGTTAACAGAGCTGAAGGGGGAGGCGCCGCCGCTCATCGTTACTGCACTTGTATTGAAAGTTTCACTCTCGGCAGAAGCTATGCGAGGGTTTAGGGCTGAGTCGACTCAGTGAAAGCTCGTGTTGGTTAGAAGCACTGGAGGAGAGCCATAGTTATAAATGGGCCGATGCTGTCTCTCCATGGCCTTTTAGGTGCACTGAGGCCCAAAATCAGACCTCTTCTTCGTTTCAATTTTTCTAATTTTCAATGTAACAGACCTCAGAAACCTTTTCCTTAATCCTAAATATTCCAACAATATTTTTGGCAAAAATATCTTGAAATTATCAGGATATTTATCAACACTAATTATCCCAAACGATCATATAGGTTTCATTCTATGTCATTGGGTCGGTCAGCCCAAAATTTATGGGCCTTCTTCAGTTCCAGGCCCTTCAAAAATTAAAAGCCCACACAAAAAAAGACTTGTTCGGTTCAACACTTGACTGAGTAGAGTCTTGACCTGACCCATTCCTTCCAACTCACGTTTGAGATTTTCTATTGTTAGTTAATTTTCTTGCATCATTTGATGTAACAATTATCCAGTTTTTTTCAGAAGAAGAAAAATAAAATAAAATAAAAAAAGTAAAAATAAAAATACAGAATTCAACGATGGACCGCTGGCCGCTTCCCTCCTCTTTTTTCTCGTTCCTCATTAATTAGATCCCTCTTTCCTCTCTTACCTGCGGTCTGGTAATTGTTTACGTTCCTGTATCCTGATTAAACAGTTTTAATCTGTCCGAATTTTGAGCTTCGCATCTGGAATAAACAAGCGTCATTTTTGTTTGCTAGGGTTTGTTCTTTAAGAAATTTTTTGAATATAAAAAGCAAATCACATGGCTGCTCCACCCGCGAGAGCTCGAGCCGATTATGACTATCTCATCAAGCTTCTCTTGATCGGTGACAGTGGTGCGTGTTTTTCCCTCTATTATGTCTGTTTTTCTGGATTTGTTCTCCTTGGTTTACACCTTTCATTTTGACCTTTTTTGGCACTTGTATCAGACGTGTAGATTAGTTTTTTCCCCCACGTGTTGGCATCTTCTGCATTCGATGCGACTGTTTGTATTGTTTCGGCGCTTGTCATTTTTGGCACGGTCATCTCATACACGAAAACACACCAAAACTCACTGGAGTTTTAACATTTTTTTCCTTGATACCAGACCTCACTCTTTTTGTTAATTTTGAAAGTCGGTTTTTAACTGATTTTGTCAGCGTAGAGCTAGCTGTCAATGACAACTTATATGCAACTAATTAGCCTTTTAGGTTGGTCTAATTTCTGATGTTATCCTTTAAGCCAAGCTTTTCATATTGCATGTCTTCAGCTTGAGAAATGAAATTAGCTTTGAGTGGCTTATAAAAATACCTGCAATATGATCCCTATGACTTCTTTATCTTTCACTTTCTCTAATTCAGTTTGGCGATGTTTAACTTTGATATACTTACTTCAACCATGAAAAATTGGATTATTTGTAAGGAAATTGTAGATTCCCTTACAAATATATATTTATATATATATATGTATATATGTAGGACCATTTTGTTTATGTCGCAATTCATTGAGAATTTCGTGCAATTAAATTACTGCTATGTATTCCGTTTTGGCCATTGAAATAGCAACTAGTTGCTATTTTTTGGATGGCCAAGAAAATTCTACTGAGCCAAGATGAAAAGCATAACCTGAAATACCTTTTTGATTTTCGACATCACCAACTCAATCGCTCTCTATGTGGTCAACCAGTTCCATCTTTTTAACGGTCAAATAGAATAAGTCATCAAGTGTACTTTTGATCCTCAAAATTCATTTTGTAGCTGGGAAGTGCAGAGGTTGTGGTCGATTCATAAATCTTCTCACAATTCTTTCTCAATAAACAATGCCTAGTCTAGTTGCAGTTAGGTACCTCAAGTTTCCAACATGTTTTTTGAAGTTTGTTGCATCAACCAAGTTGTCACTTGCAACTTTTACAGGTTTAATCTTTTTTCAGCTGGTGGTAACATAGGCTAATATGTTTTCATCTTGTATTTCTTTAAAATCTTTCTTCCGTATTTCTTTTGTGAAATAAAAAGATTTTTATCCATCTGCTTCACCTCTATGCCAAGAAAATATGATGTCAATCCAATATCTGCCATCTCAATTTGTGCAAATCATGCCTGCCTTGAATTTTGTTAGTAGCTGATAATTGTTGCTGGATAATGTCGGGTCATCCGCATACAAGCAGATGATAAATATGTCTTTATCTTCGTTGTTTTTGATATACAAAGTATGTTTGCATGAGTTTTGGTAAAACCATTATTGAGAAAGTATGTTTCGATTTGAGTGTACCATGCTTAAGCTGCTTGTTTCAATTCATATAGAGCCTCTGTATATTTTTCCTTCTTCTCCTTGTTTCACATATCGTGGGGGTTCAATAAATACTTTTTCTTCAAGTACACCAATTAAAATGGTTGATTCAATGCTGATATGATATATCTTTCAATAATTCAGCAGAAAGACGTAGGTTTATATTTTAAATTTGAAGTCTGAAGTCTGAAGTATGGGAAGAACATAAGAGTTTTGTGGCTTCTATTGAAACACAAAGTGCTTATTTTCAAATTTTGAAAACAGACAGAGAACTGAATATATTATCTGTGACGATTATTTTTAGAAAGCATTGAATGAAGTAGAAAGGGAAAATAGAATTGTTATGGATATAGCGAGAAGCATGTTGCATTGTAAGAAGTTGACTAAAAGTTTTTGGATAGCTATTTATATTCTGAATGGATGCCCTATTAAAAGCGTTTGTAATAAAGTTCCACAAGAAGCATGGAGGGTAGAATTTAAGCCAAATTTTTTCATATTACTTAGCCTTGAAGGCTAATTAGCTGCACATAAGCTAACATTGACAACTAGCTTTGTCTTGTCAAAGTCGGTTAAAAACTGACTCTAAAAGTTATAAAAGTACCCCAGCTCCTTACTATGGTACTTTGAGAAAAAAGAGTTGAAAAAAAAAACTACCATTGAGTTTGTGTATGTTTTAGTGTGTGAGGAATATGTTTTAGTATGATATTGTGGGTGTTGTGGAAAATATAAATGAGTGTATTTTGTTCTATCAATTTAAATATCTTGGGCCTGCTAGCCAATTTTAATAATTATTTGGGTTGAGTATATATATGATCTTTCATATTTTATCTGATGGGGCTTTTGCATGGCTAAATATGAAATGTTTTATATGATAAGGGTTGACAACTGTTTAACTGCACCTTGAAATGTACGTTGAATTTTTTAAAACCTGTATTTCTGTTTGGTAATGTCAAACGTGAAAAGAATAATGAAATGCTGATAGGATAACTGAGTATTTTAGTTGACTTTGAAACATCTATGATAGATTTGAGAAATTTAGAGTCAAGCAATGTAAGATAACTCTGCAAAATAAGGCACAAATTATTGATGGTTCCTAGAAATATGGATAATGTGATGCCGTGACTTACATTTCAAGGTTCTAATGGCTTGATGTGCCTTCTGTCTTGTAATGTTGGCTCTATTATTTTGTTCACTCATGAAAAACAATGCCCATCCTAATATGGGTCAGTGCAACTGGTTGTCAACTGGCCCTCATAGGCCATATATTACATATTTGCATCACAAGCAACAGGATGTGTTTCACAATAATTACTGGAACTGTGTGGTGGACTTGTCTTTGGTAGGACAAGTATTATTTTTTTGTGGGTACTTTTTAACAAATACTATATACCTTTTCCTCAACTGTTTGATATTTTAAACACATTCGGTGTTGAAATCTTCTTCACTATTTTGATGGCTTTTCTAGGTGTGGGTAAGAGTTGCCTTCTTTTACGTTTTTCCGATGGTTCTTTCACCACCAGTTTCATTACCACCATTGGGTTAGTTTCCTTTAATTATAGATATGCTCTTGCAGTTTGGCTGTTTGTAGCGTTCTCCCATTTGCTGTATGTAATTATTTGTTCTCATACAGGATTGATTTCAAGATAAGAACTATCGAGCTTGATGGGAAAAGAATTAAACTGCAGATTTGGGATACAGCTGGGCAAGAACGATTTCGAACTATCACAACTGGTATGCTTTACGTGATGCAGGAATTTTGCTCCCTTCCCTCTCTCTTCTTTGGAGAGAAGCTAAACCGGAACTCCATGTCATTTCCAACTGGTTTCTTCTGCAAATGTGTTGCCACATTTATCTACAGTATGTTTGCAAGTATGATACGTAGCAAATTTTGAAACTTGAAATACCATTTGGCTAACTTAGAAGAAATTAGGGAAGAAGAGTTTGGCTTCAATCACAATAATCTAGGGTTTCCAGTATTTCTAATAAAGAAATTTTTAGAGTACTGTTTCGTGTGAAAGTTGCTGCTTTCAAGTCCTTAAGGCTTCACAAAGATGTGTACTCATGAATTTGGGCAGAGGTGCGTGTCTGAAATGTAAATGGTGATAGTGACTTAGTTATCCCACCAGATAGGCTAAATGTACTTTCTTAATTCTCATTTGCTGCACATGTCATCCAATTTCCTTGCATTGTTGCCATTATTAATATCAGATTAATTTAGCTCCTCTTATTACTGATAATGTGAATACTATTATATAATATATGTGTGTGTGTGTGTGTGTGTGTATGTTTGTTTCTCCCTTATTTGCTTATTTTCCAGTTTCAATATATTTCTACTTCTTAGTTAACCTTATGTTCTTCTCCGTCTTTCCAATGATCCAGCTTACCATGCCTTCCAACATCTGTCAATTCTCTCACTCATTGGTTCCCTTTCCGTTGTTCCTTTTTTCCTTAATTTCTTCCTAATCATTTTTCTTCATCAGGCTGATTAGTTTGTGGTTGCTGGTAAATACTATTTCTTTGCTTGAAATGCATTTTTGCACTTCTTTTCCCTTAAGAAATGCTTATGACGAGCAACTCTCAAATAGACAAGACTTCAATTGCTTTAAAATCCAATCACTACTCTCTTTTAAACCTCATTACCTAAACCCTGCTCGCGCTCGCGGCAGCATACACATATTCACATTTATAAACTTATACCCTAAAACTAATCAATGTGCCAATATGCTTTTTCATTATTTAATTGCTATATAATATTATATATACAAAAACTCAAAAACAGACGAATGAAACATACATACTTATCATTTTGTAATTTGTAAATATTCACGAAAAACTCACACAACTTTTCACCCCACAAAGATAACTTCGGAACAAAGCCTATGTGATATTAGTGATTACAAGTGGTGGGGATGGTGGAATCGAGTTAAAGGGTGGGGAGTATTTCTGTGAGGAGCTTGTGATGGTGAGTTGGAGAATGGAATTAGGGTTTAATCAAAAGTTGTGGGTGGAGATTAAAGGCAAAACATGGATACTTGGAATGTTTTCTCGGTGATTGTGCTTTTCAACTGTTCAAACTGTAGGAGTTTTTAAGGGTTTTGACCCAAGGACATTTTATGAGCTTGGCCAAACACTTTCTCAGCCATGAAAGAAAGAATTTGTGAAATCCTTTATAGCATGTGTTGTTTTATTGTACTGATCAATATCAAGAAAGTGTATTGAGAGATGCCAATTATGTTTTGTTTTTCTCTGTATGTTGTATCCATTTTCTACCAAAACATCTTTTTTCTTTCTTGAAATTTGTGTGCTTTTCAGAGAAATACTTATTTTGCAGCTTACTACCGTGGAGCGATGGGTATTTTGCTGGTGTATGATGTCACTGACGAGTCATCTTTCAACAGTAATCATCCTTCATTATGATCTTTCTTTTTATATTGTTCTGATCACAAGTAGAGTATTCATCTTCTCTTTATGTTCGTTAATGTTCTCTTTATTTATCAAGTTGCTCTTTAACCATGTTGCAATTTACAGTACGCTGTGGTCCTAATTTTAACTGTGTAGCTATTTATAGTATGCTGTTCTATTTTGTTGAAATTGGCTTTATCTTTACTCAGACATTAGGAATTGGATTAGAAACATTGAACAGCATGCCTCGGACAATGTCAACAAGATATTGGTGGGTAACAAAGCCGACATGGATGAAAGCAAAAGGGTCTGCTCTCTCTCTCTCTCTCTCTTTCTCTCACGCGCATGCGTGCATGCTGTATTATCTCACGGCCTGCAAGTTAGTGCTTGCTATGCATGTCTGTGCTTGAGTATGATGCTAGCTCTGCTTACATCAAGCCTCAATTGACCGGAAACTCAGCATGGACGTGTTTCCCATCAATCAAATCTAATCAATTGCATGTTGCAATATTTAAGAGTTGTAATGCAAGTGAATGATGGAAAACCATCGTTATTATTGCTAGTATGATTAACTAGAGGCTGACATATCATTTTTGTCCTTTAATATGGTTGCTTTTCTTTTATCTCGCTCCCACTATAATCTGACACAACTTAAAACTTCCGTAGGCTGTTCCTACCTCTAAGGGTCAGGCACTGGCTGATGAATACGGAATCAAATTTTTTGAGACAGTAAGTAGCGTTTGTTGCTTGTGTAGATATTTTATATTCAATGATTCAATCTAAACATTATGATGTCAAACAGAGTGCGAAGACAAATCTTAATGTGGAGGAGGTTTTCTTCTCAATTGCCCGTGACATAAAGCAAAGACTTTCTGAAACTGACTCTAAGACTGAGGTATCAAGTATTCATTATAACCGTGGACATATATCTTTTGCGATCTGCACCATCAAGACTGATGGGTGTTTTTTTTCACATTAACGCAGCCCCAGGCCATAAGGATTTCCCAGCCTGACCAGGCAGCAGGAGGGGCTGCCCAAGCTGCTCAAAAATCAGCTTGCTGTGGTTCTTGAACAAGATCGCATTTTAAGATGGTATGGCCGGATACATCCCTTATAAAATTGACCAGTACGACAGAGGAACGAGCCTTTATTATGTCAGCATCAATGTTGCTTGTATTGCTATCCGTCTCATTATTTTTAGATGCTATGCAATAGTGTTTTATTGGCATATATATGTCAAAGAAATTAATTAGTATATATGTCTTTTTTCCTGAACTGTTTTAATCTGAAGCTAGTGAATTGCTTTTTGGTTTGATTAAGTTGCTATTACTAGCGTCCGTGTTTCTGTGTAACGATGAAAGTCCTATTCCAGTCAAGTCCGAAAAGTCGAACCTTTGTATGATGAATGGTCTGTTCCAGTCAAATCCGAAAAGTTGAAGGACAATCAAACTCTCTTGGTCTCAACTCTCGTTCAATTGCAGTGATGACATCTATGGTTTTGCTTCTGCTTTTCATTCCCCTGAACCATAAACATCAAGGCAATGCTTGTTTTAATTTTGTTCGTGTTTTTTTCTTGAAAATTATATAGAAATAAGAGAGAGAAATAAAATTTAAAAAATATAATAATGTGTTTTGGAATAGATGATTTGAAAACAGAGTGCAACCGGTTGCTTTTTCTGTGATTCGGCTTAGCTGCCGTGACTTTCTGGAAATACAAAGTTGCTGACTTACTGTTATAGAAGAGCTGTAAGAGGACAATGCTAAGATCAAAGCATTGTTTGTTTGTATTCTTTCAAAATGAAAACATGCACTTCAATTATTATATTTTATATATTTTTGCTTTCTCTTATTTTAATATCATTTTTCAAAAAAAAAAAAAAGAAAAAAACATTGGAAAATACAATGGCTATGTTTGTAATTAATGTTTTAATCTTACATCTTATTCAACTATACTTTTAAACATACAATTCAATAAAATTTTTTTATCAAATTTAAATTAAAGCATCTTTTTTGTATTTATAATTAATTAATTATTTTTAAATTATTATATTTACTTATAATTAAATTAATATTTATACCTATATGTAAATACTCTAAAAATAAAAAAAATATTTTTATATGTTATCATATTATTTAATTATTGTAATATAATTTATATGTATATATATTTAAATAAATTAAAATTTTCAAATATTAAAATTTTATTACCAAATATATTACTCAATTCTATACAATTTTCACCAAACGTTATCTCCCATCAAAATCCTCTTCCCCAACATAATTAATGTTATTCATTAAAATACAATTATTTCCAAATATTATCTCCTATTTTGGCGACGGTGAAGGAATATGTACATAATAGGCCTACTATTGAATATGGGATATGGGATACACTTGTAAAGCCGCTACGTGGAAGGCATAACGCTTGCATCTCCATTTTCCCGTGGGCATATTTCATCATTGCATAGTCTTGTGGAACATCACGATATGCCTTATTTATCTTATCAAAATTGGGTGAAAAACCACTCAAAACATTACATTCGAATATTTGAGAAGACTGCAAGGATATGCATTGTGTCATGCATTAAAGGCAACAACGAGGATCAGATCACCCCAAAATAAAGAAATTACACGTAAGATCACTAAAAGAGTCAAGTTCAATTATCCGTAATCATGTATAAAGTATTGCTTGTGCTTTCATTGAATAATTTTAACATATCCTCCAAAGTTGTTTGTTCTTTTTCTGAAAAAAGCGGGAAGCAAGAGATGTTTGTTTGTTATGCTCACTAAGTTCATAGGCATGATGCCAATTCTGCACCGTAAATTAATAATCATTGATTCTAATTAAGTGAAGCTTTGTTCAATCATCAAACTTTTGAGCTACAATCTTAAGTAGAAAAATTCATGATAACCATTATTGGAGTTTAGGTGCTCATTGCTATAAAGTAACCCACTAATTTACAAAAGCTGGCAATGGTCTGGTGACTTAGTAGAAGATGAACAAAAAGTATGTGCTAGTGAAGGGTTTTCTTTAGTGCTCTTCTCTATTATAGTGCCGAATGAGAGTTTGGATTCCTACGCATGTTTGCACTTCCATCACTAAATATTGTAGCCTTCTGTAAAGAAATGAAGGCCCGTGGAATTATTGCGTAGAAGTCTTCTCAATAATGCTGCATGATCTGTATTTTAATGATGGCATGAAACAAGGAAAGTTGTTCAAAACCAACCAGAGCAAGCTGTGTTCTCTGTGCATGCATTGGGGTAACAAATATGCACCTTACCACTACAGATTTAATATTGTGGAGACAATATAAACATATTAAAATGCCCATATGACAAACATTAGGTATTTCTTCAAATCCCAAACAAATAAATAAATAACAGAAAACAATGATCAGCATCAGTGCAAATCAAAGGTTTTAATGTGTCCCAGATACTCAGCATCCCCATCAAACTTAAAGAAATCAATGAAGTGGAGTCCTCCAAGACAGTCTCAATCCAAAACTTTCATTGGGATGACATGATCAGGTGCAGTCCCCAAAATTCCTCCACCAATAACCAAAAAAGTTGAGATTAAGATGCTTGGTGCAATGCCAATGCAGAAAGTACGATAAGGATGAAGTGCAAACATCAAATCAAACGGTTGACTAGCTTTCTATGCAACAATTGTAACGCAATTAAATTCTGTGGGATGTTTTGTTTTGTTTATGATGATTGTCCTGCCATAAACAACACAAGACTTAATTATCCGAAATGTTTTTTCCTATATATATAAATAAAATAAACTAATCCCCAACACTCGATGAATGTAAATAAGTTTGGAAAAGAAAAGAAAAGATGTAATAGCCTTTGGAAAAATAATTAAAATATGATTAATCAGTGTGTAAAGTGGTGCTGGTTTAGGAGAAAGTAGTCTTGGCTGATTAATAGTCCAGTGGTAGTCGGAAGAGCTAAGCAAGGACAAACCAGTTACGATTCACAGCACACACCAAAAGCAAATAGGTACGAAAAATTTGGTACGCTAAAATTGTATACCAAATTTTCAATTTAATTTGATATTTTGGTAATCAAAAATTTTTTTTTACTATTTTTTATATTTTTTATTCAAAAAATTCTTTATGTGATTCTTTTTTTCCTAAAAAAATTGAGGAAGAAAAAAAGAATATAAAATGAAAAATATAGTTATTATTAAATAAAATATTATTTTTTAAAAAATTAAAAATAAAAAATTCAATATTTGATTTTGTATGGTATATTGAAGCATAATACCAAATCGAATTGAATATCAAAATTTTGAAAACTTCAATACTAAATATCGAATTGGATTTTTGGTATGTGATGAAAATTTAATTTCAATTTAGTCCAGTTGATTTATCGAATTTTAATTTGAGTATATTCAAATTTCGATTTAGTGGTTTGTCAAACTCTCAAGTTTGCCACAAAGGTGATAAAATCCAATAATTTGGCACACCACCAAAAATGTAACCAAGATTTTTTTTTTCCTTAACCATTAATGCGTGGTTACCTACAACTTGGCTGATGTATGCACTCCACTTCTCACACCCACTCCAAATATATAGAAGGGTTGTTCCCTATTTCTTCACGCACATTACCATTTGGCACATACGATCTCATCCAACGAAGAATTAGATATACTGATTTAGAGAATGGAGAGAGTAAATTCAAGAGACTGTTGGGCTGAAAGGTGAGTTCAAGTAATTTCAACACACACATGCATTTCTGCATGAACATATATGAGTACTTTGCAATGTTTTGTTTTCTTGATGAATGTGCCTCCATTCGAAAGTGATCACAGCATCAGAAAGGCAACAAGATCAAGTGAAGTGAACATGAAGATATCAAAAGAGAAAATCAAAGCTGCGTTTCACAATGCAAAGCCCTTCCTAGCAGTGATTTTCTTGCAAGCAGGGTTGGCTGGCATGGACATCATCTCTAAGGCTGCACTAAATGAGGGCATGAGCAACTACGTGTTTGTCGTCTACCGGCATGCAGTGGCCACCATTGTTATTGCCCCTTTTGCTATTGCACTAGACAAGTCGTTCTCCTCTTCCTTTAAATCCCCTTTGCCATTTTATCTGCTGAGTGCATGCATTTACGCCGTGTGCTTGATCAGTTTCTGTTAATCTTTTTCTTGATGATTAGACTAAACCAATGTTGTCCCACAGGAAAATAAGGCCAAAGATGACTGCCTCAATATTTGCCAAGATAACGCTTCTCAGCCTCTTGGAGTAAGTTCCACGTGTTACGACGTATAAACAAAACTTGTTTTAGTTTCCTTGTGCGTGATTTTTATTGTGTAATGTAATGAACTTGTTGTAATAAACAGACCAGTCATAGACCAAAATCTCTACTGCTTGGGAATGAAACACACAACAGCAACATTTGCAGCTGCTATGGGAAATGTTCTTCCTGCCATTACATTCATCATGGCCTGGTTATTCAGGTCCACTTACTTCATATAATCTATAATATATTGAAAGACTACACATACTATACATGAGATGACTCGAACATCATCGACAATCATAATATGAAAGTAAATTATAACAGTCGAGTATATTAGTATAATCATGTTATTATCATTTTACTATAAATAAAAATACATTTGGCATGTTAAAAATACATCCACATCCCTTCTTTCTTAAGTACCATTAGATGGAGAATAATTATTAAAGTAACAAGTAAAATTATTCAATAATAAAACTGTGAAAAAAGGGTTGGATATTTTGACCTGTTTCATTCTCCTTTTCCTTTTCAAAATCGAACACTTATTTGAATGGTCACCTATATAGGGACCTTTATTATTTACTCAAAATTTTCAAGCAATATGCCATTCCAGGCTAGAGAAAGTAAAGTTAATGAGCATCCGAAGCCAAGCCAAGATAATTGGCACAGTAGCTACAGTTGCAGGAGCCATGATCATGACCTTAGTACGTGGCCCTCACATTGATCTGCCATGGACGAGAGCAGGAAGCACCATTGCACACCCACAAGGTGAAGTGAATCTCCACCGTGCAATCATGGGAGCCCTCATGATCACCGTTGGATGCTTTAGCTGGGCTTGCTTCATGATCTTGCAGGTAATAACTACTTTTTCAGCTTAAAAAATGCGATGTGACTACTGATTCATAATCTAAATTTCACTCTTCTGTTGACATGCAGGCAGTCACCCTAAGGACATATCCTGCCGAATTGTCTCTCACAGCATGGATATGCTTACTAGGAACTGTAGAGGGAGCTGCAGTGGCACTAGTAATTGAGAAGACAAATTCAGCAGCTTGGTCCATAAGATGGGACACCAAATTCCTAGCAGCAGCCTATAGTGTAAGAAATAATTTATTTTGGTCAATAATTATATGCCCTTATGACAACTAATTGACATATTTCCTAAACAAGGAGGATCAATGTTTCTTTTTTGTAGGGTATCTTTTGTTCTGGCATTGCTTATTACGTTCAAGGACTGGTAATGAAAGAAAGAGGGCCCGTGTTTGTGACTGCATTTAGCCCTTTGAATATGGTGATTGTAGCAATCCTGAGCTCATTCATTCTGGCTGAGCAAATGTATTTAGGAAGGTAAGTCCTAAACACTTCATGGAGAATTTTCAATGCACTTTCTAAGTTTAGAACTATTTATGGAAAACATTGAAAAATTATAACGACTTCTCCTCAAATATATATCTGACTAACAATTAAACCCAGTTGTTGAAGAAGTTGCTGTAATGTGACAACACAGGGCAGGTCTTTTTAAATTTTAAATGTGAGGGTGTTCTGTGTTTATAGTCTAATCTCAAGAGAGGTTGCTATAGTAATCCCAACTATATATATTGAAGTAAATGGACTTGAATTTGCAGGATTGCCGGCGCAATTGTCATTGTTGCGGGGCTTTATTTTGTTGTGTGGGGTAAGGAGAAAGATCACCAGTTGTCTTCCATTGATCAACAAGAAATAACGGTTGATCAAGTTACTAATAGGGATGATTACTGCACTAATTATTCAAATTTGGAGGTTGTGGCAGACAATGTGCCTAAAGGAGGAGATGTGGAAGGGGTTGGAAGAGTAATTGGCAAAGATTAAAACTATAAATTTTGGAATTTTATGGTGTACTAGTTGTACGTGTTGATTCTATGATGAAATGTACATTAGTGTGCCATTAATTCTTTTGAAAAACTTGTGAATTTAAACTGCTTTGTATGTGAATTACTAACGCATATTTTAGTCTATTTTATTATTTTAAATTTTTTTTAAAAAAATTAATAATTAAAATTAACATAGCATTTTATCCACTGAAAAATTATTTTAACTTATAAGTTTTTTTAAAAGTATTGAACAATATTTGTGATAAATATTTTTATTGCTATGTTAATGAGCTTAAAAAAAGAAAATTTTCAACAAAATTTATCTATTGGTCATGAATTCACTTTCATAACAATTCTAGCAATAAAAAGAAATGGAAAAATAAAAGCAAGTTAATTATTTACCAAGTGTAGATGAGTTTTGTTCCCCTAAGAATTAAATTGTTAGCAATTGGATTTTGATAGTTAAATTTTAGTATGAATTTTTAAAAGTAAAAAAAAAAAAAATCTCAAGCTACAAAATTTATAATTTTTTTCAAAATAATAGTGGAAAAGAAGAATAAATAATATGGAAATGCTTAAATTCGCATACTAGAAATTTTTATGATAAATTAATTTCATTTATTGGTTTTTTTATTGCTGGATATACAATACATTTTCTTCAAATTCAATTTCAAAATTACTAAATGAAATCTAATATGTGAAAACTATGAAAGCACAATTTCAATAAATAAATTAAATAATCATTATAAATTAGAACAAGATCAATTATTTGATATGGCGATTTAAAAAATTAGTAACTTTAATTGCTCAATGATTGAGAAATGGAGATATACTAGGGATGAAATCGGGTGTCACAAATCTTAAATGGGCCAGTTTCATTCAATGGGCCTGCAACTCTGTTCAATTAAATCCTTCCATGACGAAAGCGTATGACGATTATGGGTCTTAATTGGGCCTTGGCTGTTACATGAAAGGGCCCACAAAGACTTGTACTCAAGCACGATTAAACTCTTTCGTCCACTTTGTCGAATTGAACTACTTATACTCTAATCCGTGCCACACCACATTAAAATTAAATTTATAATTAAATTATTATTATAAGAAGGAGTTTTATTTCTATTAATTTAACTAATTTTTTATTAGTTAAACCTCTAAAATGTAGGAAAAATGAAGATAAATAAATAAGAACAAACACTAAAAAGAAAGTGACACAAAACTAGTTACATTAACTATCAATTTAATTACATAGATTACGGATTGTTAATCCTACTATCTACAAGCTATCTTTCCAAATTTTGTTGAAACTTTCATTTAAGATTCTCGCAGGTATTCCTAGATTAAATTGAATCAAAAATTCAAGTTTGATGATTAACAATATTTATCCACACTAATTTTATGATTTCATTTCCATTATTTTCATATAATTAATATTCACAATTATATGTCTAGCCTGCGAGTTTTATTTCAATTTTTCTTTACACAGCCATAGATTAATTAGTCGATTGTCCAAGTCCGCTAATTATTATCTACTTCAACAACTGTAAATAAATCGTGCAAGAATAATCAATTGCAACTTATGCATACATATTTTTATCAATTACAAGTAAAAGTGACTAAAAAGTAAATTAACAATCAATAATAAATTCAACAAAATTTAAAGCTAATTTGTTTATCATCCAAACAATCATGAAAGTAATAGAAAAAGTTTAGAAAAACTTAGTCTATGTGTTTTGCATTGTGTGGAAAATGAACGCTCTTCAACTTTCGATTCTTCCCTACACCTTTGATCTTGGTCTTCTATGAATTCTAAGTGTTTAGAGAATAAAACTAAACCTAAGATTTTCTCTATGACATAGAGAACATGTATTTATACTTGTATAGTGCTTTAGGTTTGTGCATTTGTAGGAAAAGATGGATAAATCCTCAAAAACTCATGCAAGATTGTGGACTAGTGTTCCATTGCATAAACTTTCGTGGTTGTAGCAATTTGTTCGTAGTTGTGCCTCCCCTTCTTACACCTTCAAACTTGAGTACGGTAATTATATAACTTTACTTCTCAAACTTTGCCTTTATGCTAGCCCATTTTGCTGTCGTGAGCCTTTGAGTTGTGGTCGCGACTCTCGCTTGTAGAAATTCCAAAATTTGTCACTCTCCCTTCCACTGCGGCAACCAGCTTTCTTACACCTGTGAACCTCCTTCTCACAACAGCAACCAATGACTGCAGAAATTCCATGATGTGTCGTAGTTAGCTCATGCAGTTGCATTTTCACCTTTTGTAATTGCAACGTTGGCCTGTAGTCATGAAATTGCATTTTCAGTGTAGAAAATGTCCACAATTAATAATTAATCTTATATCTATACTTTCCACATATTTTCTTCAGTTTAACTCATATGTGTGTATAAATAAAGCACACAAGGGATACAAATATAATATAATTTCATATGTTATCATACTTTGGCGCGATTAGACTCAACAATATTTTTAAATTAGATTGAATTTGAATTTGAATTTAAATAATTTTTTAAATTCAATGTTATTGTTTACAACAAATTCTTAATTGTTTCTAAATTTAATGTTATTGTTTAACTCAAATTCTCTCTTTATTTTGAGTCATATAATATTAAGTTAAGTAAACATTGAGCAATTGAAGTTGTTACTCAAAGTCAACTCATTAACACTCTTACTAAAGACAAGAGGTTAGTTTGTTCATTACACACGAATAATCAAATTTTAAAACTGTGTTTCATTTCATGTTAATCCATGTCCGTTATTATAATTTGGCTAACCTAAAACTTCAACATAAATTTGACAAGATTTATGCTTCGCACAATAAACAGTTAACACGTAAATATTCAATGAATTATTTGATTTATTTCTAAGTTAAAACTTCTAAGTGCCCATGAAAGGGCCAAAGATGGAGATTTGAGAGGACATGGCTAAATACTATTAACAAAAGTGCTATTTACAAAATGAATGAGGCTATTAACGACTATATATATTTTATAGTTACAATTAATAAAAGGGCTCACAAGCACCAAATGGAATAAAAGAACACAAAGAATAATTTTGGTCTTCCCATTATTGGACAAATAAAATAATCCCCAAATCCAAATTCTCCATAGCCTTGATTTACGCATTTTGCCCTCCAATGGTAATAGTAATAATCCGATGCGCACCATCGTCCCCGTCATCGCGTTCATCTGCACATGCACGCATCCCACGGCCAGCACGCCGTGACCTGCGCCGCACTTATATTATTACTCTCCAAGCCGAGCGTTCACTTTGGGGGTTGGGCCAATGGTGAAGGTATACTCTATTTCAAGCACGGACCCACGTGGCGGAGGGCCAGTGGTCTGTCGGTTAGAGGTATGAGTGTGTCATGTGACGGAGATCCATGCAACTCTGAGTTCTGTTGACTAGAAAACCTGGAGTTGACTTTGATGGCGACGATAAATCAGGTGGTTCCGACACCAAGTCTGTCTCTGGTGCAGCTGAAGGTTTTCTGCTACTTCTGCGGGTGGGTTTGGGTGAATTTACTTGGACAGAGAAGAGCGAGTAGACAGGCCTGTGGTCTGAAAACCTTGATTCTCCTCTACCATAGCACATCTGTTTCAGCCCTTCTCCTTTCCAAAGTATTCTATCACACCTGTCAGTACATTAGGAAAAAAAATAAAATCATAAGTAAGAATATAATTTAATTTTACGCAACTAGATCAATGCTTTAAGAAATATTTATTCAATTTTTTGAAACATCTGTGGTCTGGGAGATTGTGTAATTGATGCATGCATAATTTCATGGATGGAGACACTGAAATTGGATCCATCCTAAACGAAATATACATGACTATTTTAAACACCGACCATCGTCCTTTATTATTACAAAACTAGCTTAAGCAGAAGCAAGCCGGTGGATCAGTTGTTTTTTTAGAAGTATAATATATTCACTTCTATCGAGTAATATTGTTCGAAACTGAACATTTTCTTGCCTGTTTACCATCTCCAATAATAAAATAAAACACAATAACCGACCATTACAGCTTAAGTTGACTATCCATTTGTTATTCAACATGTGAGTCAAAGGAATAGAATAATCAAGGGACCTTCATGTCTGTGGGTTTCATAAGGGCTGAAGGAAATTGTAAATTGGTCGTCGTAGGTTTGAAGTGTTACCAGGCAGGAGTCCGACGTTTCTCTTTGGGGTCTGACGTTTGAACGACGTAGCGGTCCGAATTGTGTATGTATTTGTAGGTTGGAGGAAAATGTATTTCCCCTTCTTCCCATCCTTCAAATACTCGACCAGCCTTTTGCTCTATTCTCAACTGCCATAGTTCACAACAAAACACGTATAATGTTCAAAATTACTTGGCGAATAATCTCAAATTTGGTAAACTATATAATATATACTATATATGTGTACAATTTGCGCACTTGTGTGCATGTTTATTAAAAATTAATCAATTTTATTAATTGTATTTAAAATAAAAGTATTTTATTTTTTAGAATTTTGTTATTTTAATAATGAAAATAAAATTCTTATAAATTAAATTACATATTTAAATAAGAGAGAAAATGAATTAGACGTGAGATTAAAGAAGAGGAGAAAATACAATTTATTGAGTGAGAAAAAAACAGAAAAAATTAAAATCAGAATTAAGAGAGAGGAGGAAATTTATTTAAAAATTAAGTATAACATTAGATACCAAACTTTAGTTATTATAAGACCATTGCACTAAATAATAGAGTATATATATATAGCTAGTTAGATGGTATAGATTAAGAGTAAAAGTAAAAATTCGCATCATCTAACCAAAATATCATCAAACTCTTAATAATATAGTGTGACTGTTGACTACCTTGTCTTTCTCTAAAAGGGCTTGCCAATCATTCCTTTCTACCAGCTCATACGTCTCAGCACAACTTGCTGCAAGTCGATAGTTCAAGTCTCCAAGCCAAATTATCTTGCTACATCAAGAACAATTAAAGCCAAATTATGCGCGGAGACTAATTAGCACTGGCTATATGGACGAGGGTGAAATGAGAGCTTACTCATGGTCCAAGATACCGTCGGGTCGACCTGGTCTTCGACGAATTCTACAACGATGGCTGAATCTTGTTCTCTTCAAAATTTCCATTACATCCATATTCCTTCTGACCGCATCGCTCCCCTTCTCTCCCGAGGCCAAGTGAGTGCACACGAAGCAAAGGGTGGTCTCGTGCAACGTCATGCTGATAGATATCGATCCCTAATTAACATTCAGAACAGGAGGAAACGTACAAATCATGATGTGAATTCAAGCGATCCAACCTGGGCACTTGCATGCAAGTATACTGTTTAAGGATGGGGGAAAACTCAATTTGGTCTTTTAATTCATTTTATAAAATGCCCTTTACTTCTTTTTTTCTTCTTAGTGGCATTCGAATAATGAAGCTAATTAAAACTCTATTTACAAGCCTCGTTCATTTCTCTTCCATATCCGTCTACCTGTAGTTATATATTAAGGTTAAATTCTACATTTATCTTGCATATTGTTGGAATACGTAATATTTTTATTTATATTTTTGCCGTATTTTAATATAATATTGTACTTTTTTATTCATATTTACAATATTTTTCCCTTCGGTCATTTTATATATTACTTTTAAAAAAAAATCATATGCTTTAAATTTTAAAGTAAATTTATATTTTTATTATAATGAATAAAAATTTATAAAAATTAATTTTTGTGTATGAATTGAGTGTGAATTATGGCTACGAAGAGGTTTGGGCGTGCCATAATTTACCTTATTTCCAAGGTATCTCATGATGCCTCTCCCAACGCACGCCACCTTCAAACTAGTGATACGGGGATACAAGTCCTCACGAACCCACACACACAAGAAGATGCCGACCATCTGCTTGCTGGCAGCCAAGCTGTACTTACGTTGTCCTCCACTAGATTGTTTCCCATAATCAGGTGGGCTAGGCGAACCCTCTTCACCGGGGGATGAACTGTTGGGACATGTTTGGCAGCCATTGTGTTCGATGTACTCATCTCCTAACAAAAGCAGATCCATGAAGCTGTGTGTTGGTTTGGGACATGGATTTTCATCATTTAGGGCTTGGCGGATCAAGGAAAGCCACTCGGCAGCCGGACCCCAGTCCTCGGCTCCCAGCACGTTACCCGCGTTTAGAGGCACGATCTCCTGGAACCTTAATTCATGCACGCAAGAAGAGAAAGATCAAAGTCACAACGATTTTTTAATTGTATGTGATATATTCATACACACACACACACACACAAACACATATATATGGAATTTAGGTTTTATCATCGATGTATTGTCAACTCATGTGGTATACCCAAGCACATATATGTCTGCAGGTGCTTTACTCCTTAACCAGTCTCGTAGGTTAAGTTCATTGCCAGGAGATTTGCCTCCAACGTTCCATGTCCCTACGAACATCCTACAAAACCAAACAACCAACAAGATTGAATCTCACAAGAAAAAAATTGAAGGTGAAGTGATTTTTGATCGACTTGTCTGCTTTGAATAAATTCATCATCATAAGAATGTGATGTTTAGGGGTGACTATTTAATAATCAACGCAAAAAGGAATTCATAGAGGAGTCAGAGAGGCCAAACCCGACATAAAGTCATGGTTGACTGAGAGTTTGAGGCTTTGTTTGGATACAAATTAGATGAATCGTAAAGAAAAGATTGACGACTTAAAAGTAGTATAAAAATAAGAGAGAAAGAGATAAAAATAATTATTTTATTAGGTAATATGTTTGCAAGCGTAAATTTTGATGGGAAAAAATTGAAGGAAGATTGCATCCAAACGATAACCTAATTTATTAAATTGTAGCTTCGGAGTTAATCTATCAACGAAGGAGAATGGAAATACCCAAACCCATAATTATAACAAGTGTAATTCTTTTCAAATTATGATCACAAGATTACACCAAAAACTGTCCAAAATCCATTTAAGTGGTCAGTCAAAAAAGTAGAAAGACAGATCCCAAAAAAAACCCTAATTCGACCTTGTCAAACTAAAAAAGAAAAGGTGGAATATTCTTAACCTTACCTGAGGCTACTGGTTGCAAGGTCTGCTGTTTGACCTAGTCCTGGCCGTTCGATTTCATTACTTGTTTTCATCAACCATTGATCTGCAGAAAACAAACAATAGTCAACTATTAAAAGGATCAAAATCCGTCTCATTCAAATTCCTTACATTTTCATGACCCAAACACGTTGTAACCACTATAACTTATAACACGTCTCGTTTTCCAATCATCTTTTAACAACACTATGCCCAAAAAAAATCCAGGCTGGTACACCATATAATAAATCTTAGGGATGGAACAAATGCATTAGTATAAAGCCATAATATAGCAGACTCCGTGTGCGCTTACAAATTTATTTATAAATTATAAGATTACTCTATTTTAAATAATATGAATTCAAACATATAAAATTAGATGTATAAAAATATCTAAAATAAGAAAATAAAGAATGATAAAAGATTTTGAAAAAAAAAATTGAAAGATAGCACATGTAAAAATAAAAAAATAAAAGAAAGATAAAAAAAATAAAAGAATTTAAAATAAAAGTAATCATGTAATTTTACATATTATTAGTGCATGATTATATAGTATCAAAAAAGTAATAATTTATTAGTAATTATATTTGAATGCAATTGATCTCTTTAATTAAGTATAATTATAGAAATCAATTAAATAAGAACAATATCATAAATTCAATTAAATCAAATTAACCAAACTCTTAGGTTATGTTTGGAAGCCAACTTTTAATTCTAAAGCATTTTCTCAAACTTCACACTACCAAATATATTATTTAACAAAATTTTCATGTAAATTCAAATTCAAATTTTTTCTCTCCTATATATAGCTAATTAATTATTTTTTAATCATTATACCTATTCACAATTAAATCAATACATATATATGTTATACATTTACTTATATTTAATTTTATTTATACCATATAACATAACCATAACCCCTATATATTATCACATCACACATCATTATTATATATTTTATTTATACATTTAAATAAATTATACTATTTATCTCATCAAAATATTCTTTCTAAATATACCACTCCTCTGACATTATTCCGGTCAAATATTATATACAACAAAAACCGCTCTATCAAACATAGCCTTAATGGGAAATACAACGAGGACGCGTAGTTGTGATAAAAGTTCCGGCGCAGGGAATCACCTGACAATTCTTCCGGTACGACGACGTATGCTCCATCATCCGCGCTGCTCTTCATTCTTCTTTGAAACGCAGCTGATTGCAGTAATCAACGCGATTGGTTCAATCTTCGCAGAGTTCAAAAACACCAAAAAATGGAAAACCAGCAAAGCAAAATCACACACCATTTTTTCGGTAATCCGAGTGAAATTCATCTCTCCCGCTTCTCATGTTCAACCATTTTCTCATCACCACTTTCGGCCACGACGACTGCAGTAAAAATCAAAGGAAGTTTCTCGAGATCAAAACCTGTTTCCTCATCAGAAAATACTGAATTTTCCCGGCGCATCAGGTGCAGGAAAATCAAATCTACTCTTACCTTAGGGTATTTCCGTTCTTCTCTCATTTGTTTGTGCCCTAAACGATGATGCTGAAACCAAAGAGTAAATTCCTGTTCGAAAGATTCATGTAAAGCTAAAATAACACGAGAAGAAATCAATTCATGAATACTTAATTCTTTTTCTATGTTAATGTAGAAGTAGGCTTGAAATATGTCAACTACTGAATAGTTTAAATTTGAGGGAAGAAATTAAGCAATATAAATAGTGTTATGTAGTGAATAAAAATGAACCAAATTGCAGGAGCGATGGAGGCAGCTCCAACAAGGGTCGAAGACAAGAAGGAACAGACGAAAGGGAGAGCTTGTTTGGTTTCATGCAAATAAACATATCCAAATTGATAATTTTTTTTAAAAAGTAAAATGGTAGACGTGGTATTTATAAGACAGTAACACTATGTTTGTTTCTTGAAAATTAGAGAGAAAAAAAAAATATTAAAGAAAACAATTTTAGTTATATGGTCAAAAAGAAAAATCTAGCAGAAAGAAAAATTAGAGGAAATTATAGATTAAGGTAGGAAATCTCATTTAGTTTCACAAAATGATAAGAAAAATAGAAATAAACCTATTTTAACTCTTATTCTTTCATAAAAAATTTCACTAATTTTGTTATTTATTTATTTTTTCATTATTTTTTCTCAAAGTATGAAAATATTTCAATTTTAATTTTTTAATTTAATTTTTAAAAATTTTTCTTTTCTTATTAAAATCTTTTCAACTAAACACTTTCATTTTCCTCTCCTTCTTTTAGCTGTTTTTTTTTTCACCCTAAATTTTTTAACCAAACACACTTGAAAGAGATTAGGGAGGGAAAGGTATTATTTTCCTTTTCCCGAAGAATAATATATCTATATCGCTTTGGTGCAGCGACTTTACAGAGAGGACGGAGTGGAGAGGATGACCAAATAATGTGAAAGGGAAGGGATTCGTGCTTTGTTGATCTTATCTGATTGGAGATCAGATCTTCATCACACACACAGACACACACACACATATAAATATATACATATTAAAAGAACAGAGAGTTACCTTTTGAAGTCCAATTAACTTCAGAATTACCCAAAAGGCTTCATAAAACTCACATAAAAACTCACCTGAGGGTAGGTTTTAGGCCTGTGGAATTTAGATTTGGACCAGAAAATTGGAAAGAAGGATTATTTTTAAGTACCCACGTCAAGATTTTGTGCTATCTCCAGAAAACAGAGACGTGTCACATAAATGTGGAGAAAACAGGACCCAGATTTGCATTGGCACGCATCTGTTTAACATTAAAATGAGAACAAAAAACGAAACCCAATACACTTACATGAATGGATGAACAAACGAGTGCTGATGAAAATGAGAAGAGGTATTTCCCTCAGTCCGTTTAGGCTCGATCTTTCCTTGTACGGTTTTCCGGTTGCACTGGAGAAAACAGAGTTCTGCACATTAGTGAATCCACGAGATTGGCAGCAGAAGATTTCCAAAACTCCTGTTTATTGGTTGGACAGAAGGACATTCGGGGAAGCGTCCCTCGGAAAAACGAAAAGCGTCACTTGCGTCTTAGTTATATACTGTGTGAAGAGGGAGACTTCGGATTTTCCGGCTTCGTCTTTTAGGAAGGAGGAGGACATTGATGTACAAAAGACGATGATTGAGGGGCATTATAGTCATTGACTCGAAGCGGGGTCGGCTTTCCTCTCTAGGCACACACGCACATATGCTTTGTAATAATTTAAAAAATAAAAATACAAGAAATTTGGCTAAAACATAAATTATATAAAATGGCAAGATAAAAGTAAAAATACAAAGAAAACGATAAAAAAAAAATTGAAAAGTAAAGTAATTACGTAATATTACTTTATGTAACCACGAAGTCTTATTAATATGGGCATGTATTTCTTCATTCTTTATTTGATGAAGACACAGGCGTTCGCAGAATTCATGCATTAACATGGGGAAGAAATGCAAACTACGACAATTATTATGTTCATTTAAATTGTGTTCCTATTTAATGTTCGTATCATAAATAGGAAATCGGCCTATTAACGCAGAAGAAATTTTTCATCATGTTTATGTCCACTCCATTTATTTTTTGGCCTTCCATTAAATTTTCGGAGGAAGAAACATAAAAATGGAAATTGATTGTATGAAAGATTAGTGAAAGTAACAACCTAACAATGAAGGCTATGTTTGGTTTGTTACAAGGGTGGGTATGAAAATTTTAATAATTTGAGTGGAAGAAAAATTTATGGTTGATTTGTAAGATTTAGATTGATAGCAAAAAATATTTTTATATATATTTATATGATTGTACATAAGTTTATAAAGTAATAAAAAATAAACGTGAGTAGAAAAATTGTAGGAATACGTGTAAAATTAATTGTAAATAGGTATAATAATTGAAAAAAATATTAATTATAAAAGATACCAAATAAAAAAATTTAAATTTAAATTTGAGTAAAATGTGTATGGTAAGATGTTTTAAATGGTGATGAATTAAAAAAAAATGTTGAGGACTAGAGCGAATTTAAGAAACAAACATAGCGGAAACATTTGGCAGTCACAATTATTACAGCTTTGATAAATCTGATTTTGACTGCGTTGAACCCATAAAAAATTTGGTATCAAATATATGTAATTTGTGAAGAAAATGCAAAGATAATAAAAATAATAATAAATGCCAGTTGACCAACATGATATGTGGACAGTTGACCAATAGATGTAACGTTGTAAATCGTTCAAAAATGGATTTCAAAATGGATGGTCAAATCAGTGGAGACGAGTTGTAGAATACTTAGGAGATTTTAGTCATTCGGCATGAATAATCAGTACTTCAAGATTATTATCATTTAATTGATTTTCCTTTTACATTTCAAGAAATTTTTTTCATAAAATATAAGTTATATTAGTTTAATTATTTATATCTATTACTTTCATATTTCACCCAAATTAAAGAAAGTAGTAAATTTGGTGATCAAATATAATACCACTCATTTATTATTCAATTATTTATAATTTGACTACACATTGTGTGTGTTGCTTAAATTATATCAGTATCAATTCTTTCTTTTTAGCTATGTTGGAAGTAAATTTGCTTCTCTTTGCATCCCCCCCAAAAATCACAGTCTCCAAATATTCATCCATTAAAATTAATTTTTTCCTCGTAGTCAGTAAATTAAAGACTGTTTTAGTTGTGCATACACTAAAGAAAACTACACTTCTATATTTTTTTCTGCTGAAAAATGAAAAAAAAAAAAAAACAGAAAGAAAAATTATTTAGAAGCATTTGTTTGATATATTGAGTTTTAATCCTCAACAAAGATGATTTATAGCCTCTATATGATTTAATTTTTGGTTAGTAAATTAGACTTAATTTGAACATTTTAATCCACAATAAGATATATTCATGCAACAATATTCTTATAACATATCTTACATTTTTCTTCGAACAAAATTCCAAAATAACTTTATTTTCAACTTAGGATAAAAGATTTTTTCAATACAAAATTTAATTGAAGAACTATTTTTCCCCAAAAAACTCTCACAGAGTGTACAATAAATATCGTCTCATTTAATTATTATGATACTATCTTGACTTATACATTAGAATGGAAGATAATAATATATATGGGCAAGACAAGTATTGTCATAAAGTTATTTTCACACAGCTATCATTTATATCATTTCCATTCAATAATGTTGAAATTTATCTAGTATTTAAATGTATTGTGATGTTCTCGTAATTCATTTATCCATATAATCTTCTCACGAGAAGAAAAAACTTACAAAAAATTCAAAATTATTATGCGTTTCCCGACATTTACTAACTGGACATAAATATCTATTCCAATTATCGCGTGTAAATTAAATTCAATTAATTTATTAGGTGAAAAAATCTGTTCTTAGAAAGGATATATTTGATGGCCCAAGGAAAAGCTATAACTGATGTGAAACTTAATAACTCCCTTATTAAATGACTCGACTAGCCGCATTATTATTACAATACTTTCGTAGTTGATAATTAATAAAATTAAACCAGATTTTGACCACCGTATTAATCAAAACTCTATCCGCAAGCTGCATATATATCGTATTCTTGAAGTTATTCTTACATGTAACAAAGGCTATGTTTGGGTTTGAGACAATCTTCGATAAAAGTTGTATTAAGATAATTACTATTTTGGTCGTAAAATTTTGAAGTAATGATTTATTTGGATAAATGAATAAAATATATAATAATAATTAGATAATGTGATAGTACATATTAATAATGATTAGTTTTTAAAATATAAATATATATAGATGCGAGTATTCATGTATGTGTGTATAGATGTATTAATTTGGTTATGAATATGTATAATTATTGAAAAATAATTAATCAATTATATACGTAAAATACTAGAATTTTGAATTTAAATTTAGAGATAATTTTTTTTTTGAATTGTATATTTAGTTGTGTAAATTTAATAAGATGTTGAGTGATGAAAAATAATATCCCAAACATAGCCAAAGCAAAATTATTAATCAAAGGCAAAGAATAAAAACAGCATTGATGTAAAGATTTAAAAATAGTGTAAGAATAAAAAGAGAAATGGGATTAAAAAAAAAAGTTATTTTACAGGGTAATACGTTAAAAAAACCTAAGTTCTAATAGGAAGAAAATTTACATAATTTTGCATCTAAACAAAGCCCATGTCATTACAGCTGGTTTTTCATGTGTAAACGATAGTTCATTCATAATATTCATATTGAGATTTGATTTAACAAGTACGCTCTATCATTTTAATCACAAAACCATCAGATCAAAACCTAAATCATTAAATAGACAACTATGTTCTCGAAAAAACAAGAAAGAAAGAAATTGCTGGTTTGTGACGCTGGATATACCCACACACACGCATACATATACAAGCAAACACTTTGTATTAGAAAAGATAATATATTTGGTTACATGATTTTGATATTTAAAAATTTTTAATTTATTTGAATACACGTATAAAGTTGATTAAATTATATGATAGTATATAGAGATAATGGTTAATTTATATAGTACAATTATATATAAATTAAATGAGAGTGTGTATAAATATTGATTTAATTGTGAGTGTACATAATAATTAAATAATAATTAATTAATTTTATATATATATTAAATTTAAATTTTGATAAAAGATTGTTGAATAGTATGTATAAAGTTTGAAGTGAAGTTGAAATAGTGAAAATTGAGTTCCAAACATAGCCGAAGATTATTGGGTCAATTGTTAGGACGCAGTGGATGTGTCTTTCACTGGACCAACAACCCTAATCGCGGTTAAGTCGATGCTACACCTGTAACAGTGTTTTGAGTACAGTAGATCTTGACACTTGTCATGATCTCTTTTATAAAAAAAATTAATTTTTTTTAAATTCTAATTATTCAAATACTTTAATTTGAAATTTTGTTTTTCATTTAACTTTTTTGTTTCTATTAATTAAGGTTTAGATATAATTTATTTTTATTTTTAGTTTAGTATTTCTTATTAGTTTTTTTACCAATGTTTCTCATGCATTTAAATCTTTTCTCTCAATTAATATGTAGAAATAAAAAAATTGTGTTTCATTAATGAGGTTAATGTATTAAAATTATTTATTTAATAAGGGTTATAGATTTGACTTCTATCTACATGCACAAATATTGATTAACTAAAATTAAATATAAATTAAAAAATAAAATAAAGCATTAATATGAGACATATCTGTATCATTTTATATTTACAATTGTTAAGTTATAACATAATTAAAAAAAATTTAAATCTGTTCTAAAACTTAAACAGCTATAAATAATACAAATAAAAATAAAATAAAATAACTTTAAATTAAATCTTTCTTTAATTAATTTTTAATTGTGCAAACACACTCTAATGCATGAGAAAATGGAAACACGCTCTATTGTTAGAAATAAAAAATAAAATAGAAAACAAAATTTTAAATCAAGGTATTTAATAACTAGAATTAATAAAAAATTAAAACTAAAAAACAGAAAATAGAAAAAATAAAAAATGCTAAACGGAAAATAAAAAATAAATCATACTTAAACCTTAATTAATAGAAATAAAAAAAAATATAATTTTAAATTAAAGTATTTTAATAACTAGAATAAATAAAAATCTAAAATTGCTAAAGAAAAAGGCATTTAAACCTGTGAACAATTGCAGAATGTGTGGTTTGAACTTTTACCACCGGTTTTCTGGGATATGTTTTCACAAGCGGCTCGGTCCAGTTGATTTGATCAGTTTGACCCAAAACTAGTTAAGTGATTAGACCGGTTGTCATAAAAAGACCCATTGTCAAGTTTATAAGTTCATTTTTCTATTTTTTGTTTTGACTTTTGAGACTCCATGTACACACACACACAAACACATATATATTTATGTATATTGTTGTATCTCTATGTGTGTGTGCATATTATATATATATATATATACACATATGTATATGAATATATTATATTTTAATATTCGATTTTCTAAAATAAGTGGTTTGTGTGTATGAAAAATGTAGATATATAAAGTCACATAATTTTTATTTTAATTTTAAATTTTTTCTTTTAATTTTTTATTTGTGTTTCCTCTCAAATTTTCTCTTCCTTTTTTTTTTCAAATTCTCTTGAATATTTTTATTTTACTATTTTAATATTCTTTATACTTTTTGATATTAAATAATTTTATTTTTATTCATTAAAATGCTATAATTTTATAATTTATAAATAAATATGCATATACATAAAGTGTATAAATTTTATTAGTGTATAGATATATATATATATATATATGTATGTATGCATATACATATATTATAGCATGGATTAATTGATTTTTTATAAATGATTGAAGCAGTATCCTAATAATTCTATACGTCAATTAATTCACTTGGTCTAATTTTAAAAATATTGACTAGGAAAGGAATTTAATTATAGTAAAATCTAATTGACTTTCTAGATAAATAATGGACAATAATTTATTATTAATTGCATATACAAGTGAAAACTTTTTTGTCGTAGCAAATGGGGACGAAAAATTTATAATTAATTTTTATTAATTTGTCGTGTATGTTACTAGTGACAGCACAATATTGTTAAGCTCTCAGTTTATAATTAATTAGTAAAATCTATGGACCGCCTGTTAATATATTGATACTTGGGGCTTTCAATATGCTATGATGAGTAGTAAAATTTTAATTAGCATCGAGTTGACATTAAACATATGTTTTAAAAAAAGGGATTGCCAAAAATAATAAATCAAACATGTAATATATATACGTAAAATAAACTTTAACTCTTTCTCAAGAAGCAGTGGAAAATATCGATGGATTCACCTTTTTTTTAATAATCTGAAGTAGTAAATTATGAAAATTACATGACATTGGTGCATCTTTCATCGATTACATTGATGCTATATTACCATAAGAAAAATAAGATCTTTTTTGATTTTTTATTATATAATGTGGAATTATACCACTCTTATTTCATTTTTTTATTAGTCCATCCTTCTCTCTTTTTTTTGATTGATTAATTTTATTTATGCCTTCCATCAATTTTTCTGTCTTTTTCAAATTCTTTTGATTTTTATTTATTTTTAAATATCTGTTTCAAAATGTAAACTTTTTTATTAATTTTTACCCTAAAGAGAAAGAGAATATATTATTATATTATATTTGGTTGTATTGCATCATCAATCAATCTTCACAAACATATATTTCTATATTTGAAATTATAGAAATAAATGTTAATTAAATCGGGTGAGGTGGTAGACTATTCAGCATAAGCATTAATGACGACAATTATTTGAGAATTGTGAGATCTTGCAATGCACTATCATCAGATATTATTAATCTGTGCAGGAACACGACAAGCAACAATAATTGAATTTTAATATTATAAATAATTAATTGTTACAAATACTTATCATTGCACGGACACATGCAAGAGCCTGAGTTTTAAATCATATATTGATATTATATATAATTATATATTGTGGGTGCCAGAGATGAGTTTGGCCTGCATGCACTAGAGCATATAAAATAGGAAATACTGACGATAAATAATTTAATCAAGGAATACGATGTGTGGACCAATTATAGTGTTGATGACGTTAAGGGTTGCCTCTTGTGTTCGTGACAAGAATGCTGGAAATAATGACAATAACAATTGCAGCAATAATAATAATAATAACAATAGCAACAAATATTAGGTCGGTGGTGATTTTTTGATCTTTTCAACTAGTTAATATAGCTTATGCATAAAGATAATCATTTCAATCATTATGGCCCGAGATTTCTGTCCACATTTCCACTTGACCCCTCTTAACTCTTTCTGTTTCTAAGATGAAATTATGAAAAATACAACAAAAAAATAAATAAATAAATAAAGGATCAGGAGCAATTGGTTTTATTGTGGAACACAATTCGTGACAAGATGACGAAGGATCGTATTAAGAAGCCAGATTTTTTTAATACTTTTCTCAAAAATTTGGACAGAACTACAATCAATAAGATTTTCATAATCCTTCTTCTTCTTCTTCTTCTTCTTCTTAAGAGAATTAATGACAATGATTAGGAGACTCAACAACGCGGCTTCAAAATTAATTGAGAAATTGTCAATATCTATTATTATTATTATTATTATAACATACATTCCATAATTTAATATCGATCCTCTCTTACAAAATTATAATTATATTTTTATGCTCGCTTTTTCTCTCAACTCGAATATTCCTAAACAAGCAGATTTATTTGATTCGTGGTTTGGAAAGGCACAGCTTAAAGAAGAATTAAAAAAAAAAAAAAAAAAGAACCCATAAAAAAGTTCAAGTAAAGTTAGCTAAGCCATGACGTAAAAGCACCATTTTCGAAATTGCCTTCAATATGTTTCTCGCAGAGGGGCATGCGACAATGAGGTTTTAAATTAACCACAACATTGATTGTATAATTAGCACTTCAACCACCAAACAAAACCATGATTTGATATTGTTAATTACTTAACTAACCAATAATTAAGTCGTCCACAAAGAATTAAGTTGATTCTGGATATATGGGATTATTATTTGTTGATTATGCATGTAATCAATGATTTTGGCCAAAAGAGACATATTAGCCTCCCAAGCATGAAGGAGAAGAACCAATTAGTACTCTAAAGTTCTTTCAAGAAGCTCATTTTCGTTAATTGTCAGGACCAGCCACCTTAATTATCTACAAGTAACAATGCCACACTCTATATGTGCAAATTTTTATATAAATTATATTATTTTATTTATTATAACAAATCATAATAAAAATAAAGTTAATTTAAAACTAAGAGCATATGAAAAAGTTTTTTTTTTAAAAAAAGAGATAAAAAAGAGTGAATTGAAAGTTATAGAAAATATAAGAAAACATAGAGTTATATTAAGAAAATAGAGAAATCGATTAAAAAAATTAAATAAGGGTATTATAATAATTTAAGATTAAATTTATGTCACTTGTCTTAACATTTATTGTACATTATAAAATAGATAAAAGAATTTAAAATTTTGAAAAAATAGAACAAATTAAAATTAAAAAGTGAATAATAGTAGTAAAAGAGAATAGAGAAAAAGTAATATATAAATACTAAAGGTATTTAAGTAACTTAACTTTATACAACAAAAAAACCTTACTAACTTAATAATATAGTATAGATACCATATTATTAAGAATTTGAACCTAATTTGGTTGCACATTGTAGATTTACAAAATTATCCTTAATTAATAAAGGTACTCCAGTACCCTTAATATAAAGACCAAATATATTCAATTATTCAAATATAGAACTATCATACCATTACTTTTTTCCATACAATAAGTAAAATTTTTTGGTTACACGAGATAAAATTACACAATTATCCTCACCTTAAATTATTGTATTTCTAAATCTTTTTGTTCCTCCATTTCTTTTTAATCTATATACATACATGCATACATATTTATATATTGTCTCTGTCCAATTTCTTTTTGATCAATTTTTATTTTCTTATTTTAAATAACTTTTTATACCATTAATTTTAAATAATTTTACTTTTTATTTAAAATACAATAATAATTTTATAATTTATAAATAAATTTAGACACGAAATGTGAAATTTTACTAGTAATTACATAGAACTATTAATGGGAAGTTTCTTTTGCCTTTGAAACTAGGCAATTAAGTTTCTGCATTATACACATAAAATCAGAGAGGGAGGAGAGTTGATCAACTTTTAATGGGTTGACATTTTTCCTATTAGTTGGGCTGCCATTATTTCTTTCTTTTTTTAGCAAGTTGCCATTATTATATTGCTTCATGCTGAGTGGATGCACACATGAAGATTATGATTTACTTATCATTAGTTGGAATTAACTCAATATATTAAGCCAAGTGGCAAGTGTAATGTATTTTATCTATCTATATATAAATAATTGAATACACGCACACACACAAATAGAATTGCACATATAATTGAATGTGTTGGAAAATTATTAGACTTTGTTGGTAGGATGATATTAGCTACACATTTTGAAAGAATTTTTATCCATTTAGCTGGGCAAGTTAAAACTGTTTTATGTGTGTGTGTATTCATATACACTTTTGTAATTAATTATTTTACATTTAATATAACTCGTATCTTTCGAAAACCTTACAGCTATATTTGTTTTCATTATTTTATTGTGTTTTTTGATGTATTTTTTTGAATGTTTTGCATAGAAGTAAGAAATAAATAAATAAAATTAAAAACATATATAGTGACTATAGTGTGTGTGTGTGTTTTTAGATCCAAAAATGAAAAAAAAAAAAAAAAAACCTCTATATCATTTAGATTTAACTTATTCAAGTTGTAACTTAAAACTTCATAACGCCACCCCGAAAGATGACACTCTTGCACATGGTTTTTCCAGTTGTACCATATAATTTATTAGCATAATTATTTGTAGTAATAGAAAAGGACAGACTCAATATATGTGTATAATTATATAAATAAATAAATAAATAAATAATATTTCATACCATTTATAATAAGATATAAAAACTTGAAAAAGACCGAGAAAAATAAAGAACAAATTAAAATTGATAGATAAGGTTGAAAGAAAAAAATATAGTAATTAAAATTAGATACACGCGTTAGTCCTTGTGCACACGAATAGAATAATAATATTATTTAAATATAAATTTTATACAAGTTATAAAATTCATAAATTGAAGTGATAATAAGGAAAGAAATTTAAGAAAATAAAATAAATTTAAAATTGAAGAAAATGAATGTGACACAAAATACATACACATATAAAAAGAATTGTAGCTAGTTTAGTAATCAAACAGTACGCAAACAAAGTACTTTATAATTATAGCCATAAATAGATAAAGGAAGAGACCAACTTTGTACCAACTATCTTTTCGGTTCAAAAACAAACTTGATATTAGTCCACAATTAGTGTTCCAAAAAGGCTACTATTGTTTCCACAAATAAAATAAGCAGTCTATGAGCTTCATGTTATGGATATGATAGGTATTGATTTATGACTTTACGTTTATTTAAATAGCTAATCAGGTTTTTAAGATGAGATTTTAATTAATTATTAGAATTGGTCTCTCTTATGTAGGGCTAGAGGGACCATCCATTATTCAAATACAAATTCTAATTATATTACCTACTTAGTCAGTAACAGTATTGTTTTGCTTAATGAGTGATGAGACAATACTGATATTACCTTCTCCAATTAGAGCTAGGGTATAATATTTAGACGTTGAATATTAGTCAGACATACACAATATATATATATATACTCATCGCTTGTACACCAGAAATGGCATTCAAGATGTCTCAAAACTTCATACAATGAGTACCGATACTTAAACTACACTCCATTGACATCCTGAAAGGGAGTTCTATTTTTTGTCATGCCAAATCTTGCTTTCGGTGTTTCCCCATTTTGATCTAGTTGTGGTATCAGCGTCACATTCTCATCTCCTCTATGGATGTCGTGCCGATACAATGGCCTTGGATGGAACTTAATACACTCCATTAACAGTCTGGAAAGGAGTTCTTTTTTGGTCTTGCAAAATCTTGCTTTCAGTGTTTTCCCATATTGATCTCATGGCATCAGCATCATCACATATGAGAGCTCTCATCTCCTCTATGGATTCCATGCTAGGAATAAGTATTACTCGCTTCTTAGGAGTTACATTGGTTTTCTGCTCAATCTGTTTGAGATGAAAATCCAAAAATATTCAGTTCCTGATTTTCCATCTACAAGCTCAATTTTACATCTTGTCAATTGTTCGAAGCCCCAAAGAGGCTGTATGATTTAAGTCATAAGTAAAGATGCCAAAAAAGATTCAAATCTCAATTCGTTCTTGTATTTGCACATCCTTGAGAGGGGGAAAAACGGAAACCCTTATGAACTCTAAAAACATTGGTAATTAAGTTATACAATGTAGAAATACTTACCAAGTAATCCTTATGGATGCACTGCTCTGATCTGCTGCAGACATCTGATATGTGTTCAATGTGGTTCACTTTTATTGACTTCAGCTGATCCAAGCTGGTCGTTGTTATAGTGTTTATTTCCTTATTATTCTCCTTGTCTAACATTGTGGAATCTGCAAGCATGCGATATCTCTAGCTACAGGTCACTTACATTTGGAAGTTTAGAGCAGAAAGTGCCATATTGTGTAATAAATTGGTTACCTTTAATTGAAGTTATTAAATTATTAATGCAAGACTCAAATTCTGCACCCACACTTGAGAAAGCAGAATCAAGGTTGTCGTGCATGGAACGAGTTTCAAGAATTTTCGACCTGCCAAGAAGAAGAAATATAGAGCCAAGATTAAGATTATAGCGGTAATATTTTCTAGCCTAACTCCGTAAACTCACCGCACAGCAGATTTTATGTTGGTAAGACCATTCTTAGAAAGACGACTGATCCCTAATTGTGCATTTTGCCACTTTTGACCAGACCACTCCACCTTTTCGACACTGCACATTAAAGAAAAATTAGAGTAACAATCCTCAAGATTCCACAACATTGAATAAGTCACATAAAATAGCAACAGTTTGAAGCATTGAACTTCATGATTACAGTTACTACAGTTTCTCTCAACTCAATGATTTATTTATTTGTAGTACTCTCCAACTTCACTTTCCTCAAAGATGCATTGGAGATATTGCAACATTGATCATCTGGCCTGAAACAAAACGGTCAAAAATCGAAGATACGGTAGGCTAGAAAGAATTACCATTCCCGTAGGCAGTTTTCTAAAGCAGTTGTGCATTCGGTTGATGAGAATGTTTCCTCAAAATAGTGATCTTTGACCTTCTCCATGTATCCGTTTAACTCCTTCGTTTCTGAAGTCAGGACTCGCTGCATGTTGGACAATTTCTGCAACAATGTCTTGCTTTCTTGAATGGCAGAGTCTTCAAAGCTTTTTGAAGCCTTAGATACCTGAACATTTACATATTGCAAGCGTCAATGCTGCCATCCCATGCATTTCAACATACTATTGACATGAGAAAAACAACAAACTTACAAGATCAGTTTTTCTAGCAGTCAAAGTTGATAATATCGCTGCTATTTTTTCCATTGCTAATTTTTCTTCTCTAAATGCCTCTTCCTGTTCAAACAGAATAATTTGTTAGGTAAACTCAATATAGAAATCAGTCAATCTAAACAGAAGTTCTTGCCACCGGACCTTAAACATATTCTCAAAGTTTTGTAATCTGAGGGATTTTTCATTTTGGTTTTGTTCAAGAAGTTTCATAAGCTCAGAAGCTCGCTGGTAGAGGTCATTTGAAATATTGATGGCTGCACATGACACCATTTGTGCAGAGATAACACTACGATTTAGTCCCTGAAATACATACGAGAAACAAATTTGAATTTCTCCAATGACTCGGACAAGGAATTGAAAAGAATGTGTTCAGCAAACCTCTGCTTGTTGTTGGGCACAGAATGCCAACAGTTTATGTTGCTCATTCAGGGAGTTCTGAATGTCAGAAATTACTTCTTTGGCATCCAATGATGCAGTTTCCATGAACTGCATACAAAAGAGCACCATATCTTAGCAATTAGATGACATTTACACCAAAAAATCTATTACAAAACAAATGCAAGTTCACTTATACCAAGTCCATACATTCTCAACTGCAGTTGCTTGGACTGATACAATAGATGTCATTTGCTCCAGATCAGAAGACGATTTCTTCTGCAGTTCATCTGCAAGCTTCTTCAAGTTCAGGGTTCCTGAACTCCAAGTCTCCAAGAATTTCTTAACTTTTGCTTCCATGGCCTCTTTTAGCTTTGTACACAAGAAAAAGGCAAATGTATCAGCTGCTTGACGAACTTAAACTATAGCCACCTTTCAAGTTGCACACATCTTACTTCATATTTACTAGAAAGAAATCTGGTGTTGCACTCTTCAATACATTTCAGCTGTTGCTCTTGCTGAGATAAAGATCTTAGAATGATATCATTCAGGTCTTTCAAACTTCGATCAAGCTGCGCTCCAAATGTAAGCAGAATATTTTGATTTTCTCTTTCCAATTTGTCTTTACGATCTGAGAGGAATTTTTGGTGAAAATTGATAGACTGTTAGCTCTATCTATTTTTAACACATTCTCTATTGGGAGATGGATGGTGGATAAAAGACACACGCACAAAAGTAAATCAACAGCTAAAAAGTATATGGCCATTAATAAACAATTCAAAGGAAACATGAATACCAATTTTTCCAAAAAGAGCAGATATATCCTCTGATGCATCTTGTAAGTTGACCCTCAGCTTCTTGGCACAATCAACCAGATTACTCTCTGCACGATAAAAAATTCAAGTTTCCTAATATAGTGGAAAGATAGATTTTTGACTTCGCGCAAATGCAAATTTCTAATTACCTGAATGTTGCAATTTCGAGATGATGGATTCCTTTTCCTTCAGCGAGGAAAGGGCTCTGTAATGATTATCTTGTAGATCTTGCAACCTTTTACATGTTACTTCTAAAGTTTTCTGAAGAAAATTGCACAATCATATACATGAATAGAAAATTGGAAATGTGCGTAAAGTAGAATATATTTCTGCGGATCCTCTCTCATACCTTGCAGTCTTTAAGCTCATTTTCAACATTCAGTTTCTCTTCTTGTTCACTAAGATAAAGCTCACGACATCTATCAAGTTTCTGAGAAGTAGGAACAAAATAAAGCAAACAAGTAAGACCAGAAATTACTAAACAAACTTTAATAAGAAATGAGCAAAGATTACCTTCTCGCTCACATTAAGATCACTCTCTAGTTGTTCTATCCTCTCATTTTTTGCCTGCGAGATTCACACATCATTGTACAAGATTCAAATAAATTAAATTTTCAGGGACAAATTATTATTTATAAGATTCAAATAAACTAAATTTTCATGGGCAAGTAATTCATTGGGGCTTTGGGTCCATTATGCCCAAGTACGCTTCATTCATTTTTATCAATAAAATGATGAACATAAATTTTCCCATCATAGGGAAAAACTAACTAAAGCACATGTAATAGTAACTTAAACATGCATATGAACTACTAATGCTTAATAGTTAAGTCTATCACCAATGTAACTTTCAAAACTTAAACATCTAAAACTAATTTTCATGAAAATTCACAATCCTGATATTTTTTGCCCTGGACGAGTACCTAAAGGGAAAAGTGAAAGCGACTAAAAAATATTGACCTTCTTTTTCAGCTTCATCCTGCAGGAATCTTTCATGTGGAACATAGACTAAATTTTTATTTATAAGATTCAAATAAACTAAATTTTCATGGGCAAGTAATTCATTGGGGCTTTGGGTCCATTATGCCCAAGTACGCTTCATTCATTTTTATCAATAAAATGATGAACATAAATTTTCCCATCATAGGGAAAAACTAACTAAAGCACATGTAATAGTAACTTAAACATGCATATGAACTACTAATGCTTAATAGTTAAGTCTATCACCAATGTAACTTTCAAAACTTAAACATCTAAAACTAATTTTCATGAAAATTCACAATCCTGATATTTTTTGCCCTGGACGAGTACCTAAAGGGAAAAGTGAAAGCGACTAAAAAATATTGACCTTCTTTTCAGCTTCATCCTGCAGGAATCTTTCATGTGGAACATAGACACCATTCTTTTCCCTCGCTGCTCGAATATCTGAATAGATTAGATATAGAAGAGGTTTTATAAGTAACATATATTATTCCATATGATAGAATGTACCAAAAAAAATCAGGAAACCTTGCTTCATTCTCTCTATTTCCACATATAAATCCTTAAGCAGCACAGCTTTGGTGACTTTTTGGTTTGCCTTCAAAAAATTAGATTGATTTAGCATATACAGAAAATATTTCTAGAGACAAAAGAAGACTAATTTAAGCAAATAGAGAAGCTATATAAACCTCTGGTTTGTTTTTTATGCTTTTAGCCCGATGAGCGTAGTCTAGTGTGCTCAATGTTTCTTCCAAACAATGTGCAGAGGGAGAGATAGTGGCAATGATGCAAGTCTTAGTTTTCCCACCTAATGAATCTCTTAGAAGCCTTGTTAGCTTGCTATCCCTGCATACCAAATGGATGACCTTGGTCAAGAATTAATTATATATGCCTCAATTAAAACGATTGGCACTTCCTCACACCTATAAGGTACATGAACAGAATGCTCCACCAGTGCATTAATTACTCTGCCCAAGGTTAGTAAGCTCTTATTTATTTCTCCAGCTTCCCGTGCACGAGCCTGTAACATTGGTTTTCATTGTGAACTCTATTAACAACTTGAAACACTTTATCTTAGCACTGTAAAGTGATAAGCTTGCATACGCCGAAACATATGAGGGAAAAGGCTTCCAACTTTCATATAAGAAATTCAACTCATTAGAATAATATAAATGCAGAAAAGCCAACAGAAATTGGAGCTTCTGTATGAAATACACACAACAGTAATGCAGCACAATCCATTTTACATGGGCTGTAGACAATATTAACAAGGGTAATGCTAAATAAACAAAATGTTACTGTGTTTTAATTTTAACAATATCAAAACACACACTAAAATCATTACACTTTTTGAATTTATCTCTTTCTTTCTTTTAATTTTACTCAATCTGAGGAAAAATACACCTAAATACATTCACTCATAAATAAAAACAAGCATAGATACACTAAAAATTTGAATTCTTCGTATCTGAACATTGACAATAATGTCTAATCTATCTCACTACTCCCCTTTTCACCAGATTAAAAACGATGTATCCATAGCAAGTGTATTTAAATCAAGGAACCTTACAAGCAAAACCATCACGCCAAAATGAGAGTTCATTTCTGTAATGCATAACGTAATGAACCATGAAACAACTCCATGAGAAAACAAATATATGAAGAACCACTCTGGTTGCAGCAATAGCAGAACTCCCTGTTATATCCGAGGTTTATTCTCACCTCTCTAGCACCTGAACGGTAGATATTCTCCGATCCTGCTAAATCAACAAGGTTAAGCTTGCCACATTTGATGAGCTCCTCATCTCCAACGGCCCCTTCTTTAATGTGAACAGATATGGTAAATATAGAATGAGAGCGACTGCAACAGAAAGAGAGCATTATTTCCTATACCACTAATCAACTCTGGGAAAAGCACACCTCACAAAATCCAAAACATTTCTTACCTGCTCCGCTTATTTAACAAAGTGTCTGCCGTGCGTCTTCTAGCAGCACCTCGTTCCAAAAGGCTATAAATTTCATTAGCACTGTACACGACTTCCTCTTCAAGGCCTCTTACAATTACAGAACCCTTTCCATCCTCCATCAAAGAAATCGGCTTCTTTTGTCTATCTTCTGTAGACTTTAGATTATCTTCTGGAGCTAGCAAGTCGGTTATTTCCTCATTATAGAGTTCCGAGAAGGTCACTTTCATACTGTAATCAGCATTTTGTGCTTCAAGGGTGTCAAAGATTTGGCCGACTGCTCTGGGAATAATACCTGCCTCAGCAGATAATTCCCCACCCTACAGCAAGAAACTCAATATTAAATTTATGTAAAAAAAAAAAAACGGAAAAACCAACAAGAATTTCCGAGGAAATTTAGTTCTCTACCTTTTTTTTCATCCCTCCCTCCATTGTGTAAGTCTTACCGGTTCCAGTCTGCCCATATGCAAAGACAGTGCAATTGAAACCGTCTAATACTTCGCCAACGATCGGAGAAATAGCTTGATCATAAATAGACCGTTGTTGCGCTTTTGGCCCAAAAACCTTTTAAACATTTGAAGAAGGGTTTCATTGTTATGCTTATAAAAACTTTCACAATATCAAGTAGGGTACAGAGTCGTAAATTTACAAGCAGGCCGGATTAGAAGACCGTACCTTGTCAAACGTGAAAACTCTATCCACTTGTTTGTTAGCAACACTGACTTCTCTTCTATTCTCGTTGCACGTTATCACCTTGGACACATTCAACCTCTGCTCATCATCAGTTAATGGCCTAAAGGACAAAATCAGACGAAATCTATAGCCTGTAATAGTGGGAATTATGCCTCAACAAAAACGAAAACAGAATAGTATTCCGCCATTTCACCTGCATCGAAGCAAAACCTGCACGTTGACCTCTTTATCCTTCTCCTGACGATGTGAATTCCATTCCAACCCTCTCGAATCAGGCCTCCGCCTCTCCGGCCGCGGCGTGAGGAACGGTACGGGAGACGGCGCCATTCCCGTCCCTACCTTCCGGAGATCTGGAGTCAGTGACGCCATTTTCTTCCCCTCCTGAATCCGACCTTCAGAAAACCATCAAAAAAAAATCCAAAAATCAAACTACCTCACAAACTAAATCACGGAACAAAAGCAATGCCAAACAGCTTCTCACCGAATTACTGTATTGGCTGCAGAAAACTGGAGGTTGATGATGGAGCAAGAACGGATACGGCTTGATTTGATTCTAGTAAGGGCTGGCGAATGGAGAATATACGGAGATTTGCAGTGGTGAAAGAATGGGAAAGGTTTAAAGAGAGGCTTACACTGGCCAGTGTGCCTTTTTTGAAAAAGACCACTTTGAGGAAATTCAAATTGGTGAGCGGAGGCAGCTTTGTACCGTTGGGGGACAAGGAAGAGACCTGAGAACTCCAGGAGTTTGCTCCTGTGAACCAATTTGGTTGTGGGGCCCAACCAATGTTTGTGTGGGAGCAATACTCCTGCCGTGCCCAGAAGGGATACGTGCGTGGGACTCGCCGTTACGGCTGTGTGCGGACAATATTTGACCCGAATCCGAATCTGAAATCGGATCCGACTGCCGCCGTCAAATCTGAAAGGGAAAATTATGCTTAATAGTCAATAAGATAGATAGATGCCTTTTTCGTTCATTTTTCTTAATTGATTTTAGAAATGAAAAGGCAAGAAATTTATTGTTGATCGATGATAAACATTTTGAAATTTTGAACATTATACGTTGTAGGTTTAGTGTGAGTTACGAATGAATGAAAGATAAATTTTGGAGAAATTTTTTGAATGTGCTAAATATGTTTAGTGTTCGAACATAGATTTTTATAAATTGGCGCCCTGCCCAATCGCAGCTTTACGATCTTTGTCATGTGACAGGCTTGTTTGTTTGGACACAACAGCATTATTTAATTTGAATTTACTTATTTTTGTATTCAAAAGTAATTTCCATTAAATTTAAACTAATTTGAACTCAAATCTAGTTTGTTTATAGCTTTAAACATGAAAGAATTGCCTGAAAAATCGAATGTGCTTCAATTTTCCTCACTCAAAAATTAAGTAACAAATGTAAGGCTATGTTCGGATGCATATTAAGTATAATTTTCATATCATAAAAATTTACACCTTCAAACATATTATTCATCAAAATTATCCTTTTTTATTTCTGTCTCTTTCTTTTACATTCTTTTACAAATTTCCATATTTATAATTTTTAACACCGGCCCATCAAAATACGCATCCAACAAAGCCCAATTCAGTCAGGGGAGTGATCTTCAAAATTGAAAATAAATATCAAACGAGGTAAGGATTGTTATGAAAGAATTAGAACACTTCTTGAGTGATGTGAATGCACACTTTATGACATAATCGGGAAGCACCTTATGATCTGCTATTGGTTTCTTTTTTTGTGATGTCTCTTATGCAAGGTAGGAGCTATTGCTCAGAAAAGAGGCATTTGCTCTCTTCTCCCCATAAGAAAAGGCTGCAATTTGAATCCATTGTGCACAAGACAACATCAACATAAATAGTCTCGGACTCTTGGTAGGGCAGACAGTACACATGTTTCTTACAAGGCTCCCAGATCAAATTGCACATGGCTACAATGCATGACACAGAATATGGAATAACAGGCAATTACCCAGTTTGGGATAAAATGAAATTACTGAACTTCTCAAACTCCCAACACCACTCGCCACACCATTTTTTAAGCCACGAGCATGAGTCAATCTTCCACCGCCTGGATCAGAATTCTTCTCCTGCCATCAGAGCGGGACTGATCCATAAAACACTACTTCTGCTGGACCAGTCATGTAGACGTGATTGTCGTCTTCTCTCCAGTTGATCTCCAATGGCCCGCCAGGCAAGTCTACGGTGCAACTCTGTTTGGCAGAAAACAGGATCAAAGAACACGAGGTGTTGAGATTAACTGGAAGCAATATACAGAGAAAACAGAAAACCATTGCTATCAAGTGTTCATTCTCCAACAAAATGACATCTGACAAAGACTGGGTGCTGATAGGCAGAAAATTTAAAGGACTAAAAGCCGGCTTGTAAAGTTGTAGTACGGTAGAGGATAACAGTTACAATCATACCCTCTCAGCATGACCTTCAAGCACTGCAGCAACCACAACAGCACAGGCTCCTGTTCCACAGGCTAGTGTAGCACCTGCAGCACGTAACCAAATTAACTTCACAATTGAGACCTGGGGTCAGACTTACAAAGGAAAAATTCACATGAACAGAGGATACGTGGGAATAAGAATAGAATTAACCTGCTCCACGCTCCCAAACACGCATTTTAAGGTGATGTGGAGAGAAGACTTGAACAAATTCTGCAAAATTTAAAGAAAAAATATATCAGACTCACAACATAGCAACTCATAAATGTCTCAATTGTAAAGTTATAACCCGGAACCTTGAAACAGCCACATGACATAAGATATACAAAAGAAGACTCCAATTGCTAGTCTCGAAGAAGAAAAAGACTTCGATAGAAATTAAAGCTGAGAATCTGAGAGTGGTTGGTGAATGAGGAAATACAGAACTGTGCCCTAGATGCAGCTGGAACAAAAAAAATTTCTTTAAAATCTGAAGATCAATAGGTGTTGAAGCCATGAAATTAAGACCCGAGTTAGAGTTTTCAAAAAACAATTGATGTTCAAAAGGTCTGTCCTTGCAGTAAGTCAATTCACAGAGATGACCAAATACAACACCTTGTTCCCCCTTACGAAGTTACATTTTGTGCGGCCAACAACGCAGAGACATATGAAACAGGTTATGACATGCGTCATTTTACCAGTATCAGATGTTCCTGGCTACATAACACAAATACTTGTAGCAATTGATGCTCCCCAGTGTCTGATTGTGAGCTTGCATAAGTTTAATTTAGAAGTACGCCCGACAAGGCAAAGTATTCAACACCACAATATAACGACAATAAAACCAATACCTGTGTTTGTTCGGGCAGGGAACATCACATGATGTTCGAATTTAGGGCCAATTTCAGCTAAATTTAGTTCATCAACATGCAAATCCTGTAACATAAGGCAAAATGGAGCAAGAGATTAACAAACTAAACATCACAACCCAGTGAACCAAAGAACACATGACTAGAGAGTGAACCTGGCTTGATTCGGTACCAAAAGTGACACAGTGTGGATTTCCCATGCTAACACAAGTCACATTCCAGACTGACCCATCTATTTCTAATTTTGCCTTAACAGCAGACTGACCTTCACTTGGGGGTAATTTTGTAGGAACATCTGATGCCTTCAGAATCGGCTCACCCATGTCAACTCTGACCTGAAACCATGATCAAGCACTGAATAAACTAGCTATAAAAAAAACACCACTAAAGAAGTTATTTCTTAGACTAGAGCATTCAAGCAGAAATGGATACAGAAAGTTTGCATGCTCAAAATATATTTACCTATAAAAACCTACCCACGAAAGCTCAAGTTATAACCCAGGTAAGGAAATTCTATGGGTACCTTTCCATCCTCTTGAATTTCAGGTACAATTAAACCAGCACCAGTATGCACGGTAAAGCTGCAAGACCAATGAGAGATGAGCAGATTTCCAGTCTAGGTATAATAAAATAATGCATTATAGGTTGGACTATACAACCATATTTACGTGGAAAATAAGAATAAAACAGCAAAACCAGGATGACAGTACAAGGCACACCAATGAACTGATAATTGCTGTTACTAATTGTCCATTTGCTTATTAACATAGCAACCAAATAACTCAAACATGACAGTAGAAAGAGTACTGACTAATGTGGTATTTAGTTTTCCTATAAGCCAATGGTCAATACTTGTTACAGGAAAGATAAAGGAAGGATAGATTTGATAATCATTAGAGTACCTCCAATACAAGACCATAACTTCCTTAAGAAGTGAACAACAGGTGATTTACTCTGGACCATATCTAAAAAGATATCAGGTCAAAGTGCAGATATGAAGAGGAAGAGAACTAAGGGAGTCTAAATCCCACAAGCTGCTCCATAAGTTCAATTACACAATGGCCAACACAGAGTTCAATGAACTTCTAACTCATAGCTATAATATAAACCAAACCCACCAACAAAGAATTTGAAACTTAAATGCCATATACAAGACTAAAATGAAGTGTATAAACTGTAGGGTCATCCTTGCCAAGATAACGAGGAAATTATTTTTTTTAAAAGAAAAGGCTAAAAAATGAACCTTTGCTTCCCATTTAGATGTTCAAGCTCCGCAATAAATCTGGCAAAGCATCTAACTCCATTACCACACATCTGTGACAGCACAAGTATATAGGACCTTATCAGGACAGGCAGAAAATCAGATTTATGAAAGCAAATCTACTAATGATCTAACAATTGAGGGATGTTCATTGAATGAAATAGAGATAAACAGGTGAGGGGGAGAGGATGAAGTGAAAGAAACTTTATTTCCTCCGGTAATGGAACTAATTTTTAACATGTGCACCGACTCACACACCCTACCTGATTTGAACGCAGACCTCACTTAGAAAATATCAGGTACCAACCAATTGGGGAATCCCCTAGGATACTTAAGCATTGTTTAGGGAAAAGGACTTCATGACAAGCAACATTGAAACAGATGACTCTCATTTAATATTATCTTCCATAGGTAAGCAGACAAAACAAACTAGGGCACACATAAAGTCTTTCTCACTTTGGCTTTCCCTTTTCAAGACATAGCGCATCCTTCACAAATTTAGAGTTGTTTTACCATCAAACAAATTCTAGAGGCACCGATTTTTGAATAAGTTGCAGTTTTCTCTAAAAGCAGTACTAAGCCATGCATTTTTTCCATACCACGTAAGGCAAGAATTTGATAACTGATGGAAAGGTGCAATCCCGTTGCGACCTAATGTTCATTCTTTGATATTCATCATTATTGAATAAGGAAAACAATGCCACCAAAGAAACATTTAATTTAGGAAAAGGCAAATTACCTCAGGTTCACTGCCATCAGAATTAAAGATCCTCATGGTATAGTTGGTTCCATTAGTACCTGGCATTGCAAATATCACTCCATCAGCTCCAACGCCAAAGTTTCTATCACACAATTTCACTGCCTGGTCTGGTGTAATTTTGGGCTCCAATGACTCTCGATTGTCAACCTAAACAAAACAACATATGGATAAGAAAATAATTATCAAATGAAGAACCCGAAAAATAACAAACTCTAGGTGCCTCGTCAAAGTTGCGTATGCCTGCTCAAATGGATAGGTCAAAATGTATATCATTAGCTCTGAAAAACAGAGAAGGAAAAAAAATGCGAAAACTTAAAAGAACTTAGCTTGCATACTTACAACTTAAAACATTAGAATATTTAATTGAATATACACATAAAAGCGGCCCAATATCTAGATTTCAGTAAGTTCCTACAAAGCACAGTTCTGTATTTAATAAAGGTTATGTTGACATGAATTTTGAAAGAAACTTTAATTCTAAAAATGATTTTTGTCTTCCAAGCAGCAGAAAGCTGAACAGGCTCAAGTTTAAAAAAGCGTTAGAAAATAGCATTGCAACTTCTTGAGATGAAACTGGTCCTTGCTTTCCTCATGGACGATATATTACACGCTTCGGGAAAGATGATCGGAACAAGGAATGGAATTATGTACAGATTTCATAAATATGTTTGGGTACTTTACCAGTATGAAATCATTGCCGAGTCCATGATACTTGACGAAATGAAGAATTCCGCGCTCTTTGTTATCGAGGAAAGACGTCGGAGAGCTCTTCTCCGGTGCCTGAATGCTCATTGACGAGAAGTTGCGGACAGAAGGTCTCTGGCCAGTGCGGATGGCGATAGGTTTTGAAGTCCTCAGTTGCTGAAATGACCTAGAAGAGAGCCGAGACAAACTGGAAGAAGCTGAATGCAGAGAGGAAATAGAGCGGCGGTTGATGGCTGTGGACGGGAGCGTTACGGCGGCGGCAATCGCCATTAGCGCGAGCGTACTTGTTAGAAAGCGAGAGGAAATTGTGCAATGGAGGTTGTTAGAATGTGATTTGATAATTACGCGATTCCATTAATAAAATATTAACAACAGTGAATTTATTAAATGAAACTGAACTAAGAAGTTCGTGGTGAGTCCATTTGAAGCCCACTAGGCCACTTCAGCTCTTCGTTGTTACTTGGGCTGGGCTAGTGCTGTTAGCCAGATGGACCAATGAATAAAATTGGGCTTTTATTCACCCCAATTTCCCCAGACACAATTTTCGAAACAAGAATCGGAAACTGAAACGAAGTGGATCAACGACAGAAGCCATCAGAACTCAAAAGTATTAAATGATTTTGCTGTAATAATTTTTTGATGCTCGACTCCTGCTACTGATCTGATCATCTGTCCAAAACCACATTTCTGAAAAGGGGGAGTAATTTAATCATTTTAATGGAGGGAATTTAAGGAATCATGGTTAGATTCAAAGCCAGGGCTCGGTCAGAAATCGGAATTCTGCATTGACACCCTGATAAAATCATATATTGACAGAATTCGATACCAGAAAGGAAGGCCATTTGAGCAGTTGAAGGATTGATGACCTCATTTACAGAGCAATTCTTTAGCAAGAGATCCCCATTGAAATGGCACTGGTGCCATACTTGGCTGGGCAAAGCAAAGTCGCGATTTTCAGACATTATGTCCTCCTGGCGAACAATGTATTTCGCAGAAGATCCCACAGCGCACCGCCTAAGCACTTCAAGCGTCCCCCGGATACGGTTTCGGACGCAAACGGTGACACCGGGCAAATGCTCGACGAAATGCCTCAACGTGATGTAGAGTCGGCAACGGCTTGGATCAGCCGCTTGGCAAAACAAAACCAACACAAAGAAGCGGTAGTTTGCTTCTGGAGAATGCTTCTTTTGGACATTAGGCCTAATGAGTACACTTTTGGCACAGTAATTCATTCTTCTGTTGTACTAAAGGACCTCCATCTAGGCAAACAGATTCACTCCTATGCCACAAAAATCGGCCTTTGTTCAAATGTCTTTGTCGGTAGCGCTGTCATGGATCTTTATGTTAAGTTATGCAGCACTGAGGATGCTCTAAGGGCTTTTAAGGATATCCATGAGCCAAATGTGGTTTCTTACGGGACTCTGATTCACGGATACATCAAGGGAGGAAGGTTTGATGAAGCAGGGGCTATTTTTCGATCAATGCCCGAGAGGAATGTAGTTTCTTGGAATACCATGATCAGCGGATGCAGCCAGTCTGGAAAGAACGAGGAAGCTGTGAATTTTTTCATAGAGATGTTAAGAGAAGGTGTGATGCCAAGCCAGTCAACCTATCCTTGTGCCATCATTGCAGCTGCCAATATTGGAGCACTAGGCATGGGGAAGAGCATTCATGCTTGTGCAGTGAAGTTCTTGGGTGAGCCAGGCTTGTTTCTTGCAAATTCTTTGGTAAGTTTCTATGCAAAATGTGGGAGCATGGAAGATAGTGTTCTGGCCTTCAGAAAAACGCGTGAAAGAAATGTAGTTTCTTGGAATGCTCTGATATGTGGGTACGCACAGAATGGACAAGGAAATGGTGCGATAGAAATGTATCACAAGATGAAACAAACGGGCATTCAGCCAAATAGTGTTACTCTTCTTGGGTTGCTGTTGGCCTGTAATCATGTTGGGCTCGTTGATGAAGGTTACAAGCACTTCAATCAGGCAAGACATGAGGATCCCAGCATGCTAAAAGCAGAGCACTACGCGTGCATGATTGATTTACTGTCACGTTCCGGGAGATTTCAGGAAGCCGAGAGTTTTCTCCGTGATCTGCCATTAGATCCTGGAGTGGGATTTTGGAAAGCACTGCTTGGGGGGTGTCAGGTTCATTCCAATTTAGAATTGGGGGAAGTTGCAGCCACAAGGATCCTGGAGTTGGATCCTGGAGATGTGTCGTCGTATGTGATGCTTTCTAACGCGCATTCTGCTGCGGGGAGATGGGAGGACGTATTGAGCGTAAGGCAAAGAATGAGGGAGAAAGGATTAAGCAGGATTCCAGGGAGCAGTTGGATAGAAATCAAGAGTAAGGTTCATGTGTTTGTCACAGGAGACAGAAGACAGAGCAATAGGGATGAGATTTACGGGGCTTTGGGGTTTTTCCTCGAACATGCAACGGACAGCCCTGAGACCAACCTTGTAACGGTACTTTGATTCTTTTTTTTTTTTTTTTTTTTTTGGGGGGGGGATCAGGTCGAGAATCTGGGTCTGTAATGCAATTAATGTCTTTGTTAGCCACGGCCAACGATTTTAGCTGGAGCTAATTATTTTTTAAAATTTCCACCTCTAAAAAGACAATTTTTATAGTGTGAAAGCCAGAGGCGTGTTAAAATGGATTGGTTATGCAGAAAAAATAGTGTGAAAGCCAGGGACGATTATAACCTCAAGCGAAACGACGTTCCAGGGTTTTGGGAGGAGATGCCATCGGATTGGTTTTATACGGGGAGTTGGCGCACGAAATTAGCACGTGCCTAGCCTTTTTAATTTTTATTTTTTTTTTCTTAATCCAATAAAATGCAAAGGCTTTAATAATTAGAAAAAAAAATCACGAAAATAATTTTTCATGCCAAAAAGATCAACATCAGAAAATCCAATAATTAACTTTTGCACGAACATTACGTAAATTTAGATGGATATATATATAATGGAGGTAGAAAAATTTTAAAATAGTATTACAAAACTGGTCTAATTTGTTAATGTGAAGAATAGACAAGAAATTATTCAAGTAAAAATATCACTCTCTAACATTTAAAACATATATATATATTGAAATAAATTTTATACAACAAATTTATCTTTAGATTTTTATATTACGATTTTCTTTGCCATTCATAAAGAAAATTAATTATATGAAATAATGGGTTGTTCAATGTCATTAATTGATCTTACAAATGTAAACCAAATTTACAATTAATATGAATATCAATTAATGTTAGAATTTTATAAAAATGAGTATATATATTTACACTTACATTATAATTGTTATTTGCATGTTCATCGAGTGTGTATCAATATTTACTAGTTAACTATTGGGTGGAAGGGTGTTTGGCTAAATTTGTGGATAATAGCATATAAATTTCAGCAGCTTATGAAATCTTATCAAGGTTAGACATAAGAAAGATGAAACTTATTGAGACTTAATATTTTATTTAAAAATATATATTTGTCAACTCGTTTAGATAAAATAATATCTAAAAGTGTATAAAATATTGTGTGTAATAAATATAGGTGTTTATAATTCTTTTTAAGTAATGATCATAAACAGGATATGGTATCATTTTCTTGGTTGATTTTTTTTTCTTTGAAAATTGAAAATCCTAACAGCCAGGGAAAACACGATTTTAAACAGGATATATGACTTCAATTTAAAACTTAATTTAAAAAAAAAAACTATGTCTCGAGTGATTTTGGAATCAACATTTTGAACTTAGATTATGTAGATTATTGCAGGTCTCATTTGACTGAAAAATGTTAATAAACAAGGTAATGCAACAAAAATTTATATTTGTTTTCTTATATGCATAATTTTTGTAGTCTTTCTCACAAATGCTGAATTTGTTTTATTTTAAATTTAAAAACAAAAACAGAATATAAAAAATTGGAAGATTGTCTTAAATAAGATCATTTCAAATGTAAGAACATCGTTTGGTGAAAAAGAGAATAATGGATTAAACAAAGAAAGAAAAAAAGAAGAAGAAGAAGTCAAATCTAGCATACACAGTTTTATCTACGTTTTACATCAAATCTTCAATTGACTGGAATGAGTATATAGATGTATAATTTTATTGACTACTAGTGTTATTATTATTTATTATTATTGTTGTTGTTGTTATATTTTTTTCTATAAAGGCTTATTTGCTTTTTCCATAATAATAATAATGAGAAAGATAAGAAGAAGGACCTAAAAATTTATTTTACAGGCAACATTTCGCAAGTTAGTGGACCTTCCACTCATTTGATGGGTTGGCTAAGACATTATTTGTATTTAAACTCTTCACAAATTAATCATAAATAGACGCACAAGTTGTTACTTATTAGTATTTTTTGTTGCTTACTATTTTGATTAATAAATCAAATGGCTACAATAAACTTTTTGAAATAGAAAACTTGGAAGAAGGCGGAGTGGATTCATTGTAAGATAACAAAGCAACAATTTTCTAGAATAAAATCTCGAACTTGAACATTCATTCTGATGTGGGAATTTCTTGTGAAGCGTATGGAATTTGCCCATAGGTCAATATATTTCGCATAGACACGAGATTGAAGGCAATGGCTGTGTGGTGTGGTTTGATTTAAATGTTAGATCCAAAATTGATATTCTTAAATCTTTTAGCTGTTTTTTTGGCCTCAAATTTCAAATATTAGTTGGATTGCCTTTTACTATATAATATATATATATATATATATATATAATTGATATTCTTAAATCTTTTAGCTGTTTTTTTGGCCTCAAATTTCAAATATTAGTTGGATTGCCTTTTACTATAATATATATACATACATATATGTGTATGTATGAACTTGTTGCAGGGATTTTAGCTACCATAATGTGGTTAATTTGGAACTATGGAATTAGAAAATTTGCAATGCAAAAGATGAGATTGCAATTAAAGAGGGTAAATTGGTAGTGCAAATCATGCATCGACTTAAGAACCTACATGGAAAAAGTGAGAGGCCAAATATCAGAGAGTAGAGCAAGTGAAAGGCATCCAAGGAAATTTTTTATAAAAAAAAAGGAAAAAGAAAAAACATCAATGTAGATGGTGCCTTTTCTGAAAAAGTAAGTAGAAATTGATTTAATTATTAGGAATAGCTTAGAACAAGTAGAAGCAGCAATAATAGAAAGAATTAGTGGAGTTGTGAGGCTTTAATTTTTCTAGAAATTACTCATTTCCTTGAAGGAAAAGATAGAATGAATTTTGTTAAGGAAGATTTATAGTAAAGAGTCCTAATATCCAACATCTCTTTAAATGAGAATGTGGCTCACTCTTAGTGGTGTTAATTAGTCAAACACAAGCAGCAATTCAAGTTTATTAATTACTTTAATTTTACTTATTTTATTTTACAGAACAATTCCTTCAACTTTGCTTGCTTCTATTTTACAAAACTCAAAACCAAATTAGAGAATGAGTTAAATAATGAAATTAAATTTAAAAAATTATTTTAATTCCAGTTCGTGCTGATCAAATTCGAAAATATTGTTAAGCTTAATAAGTCAAGTAACTTATCTAATTCGTTGTATCAAATTGATGTTTGATGACTATGTTTATTTTTAGTTTTTCTATTATAAAAAATACATAACAATCATTACATTTTTTAAAATTGATCTCTCTCTCTATCTCCTTCTCATACTTTACACTCAAAAACGAAAATAAACATAGAGTATTTTGTTAAAATCACACATGTGGATAGACATTAGGCTGATATAAATTAATAAATTTTTGTTGTTGATTTCAAATGTGTTTATGTAATTTACTCTGTCAGTAACAATGATTTGGTAATTTCCAAATGATGGAGCTTATTGCATCTTAAAAAGTTAATTGAATCGAGCTAGTTACTGTTGCTATAAATACTTTGCAGCCTTTCCATTGTCTGCCTTTGGAAGCTCATGAATCTATCAACATGTTTAAGACGTAGCCAAGCCTACAACCTATGTAACATGAAAGCCATTATTGTTTTTTGACAGTGATCGGGATTAGGTAACAGCCAATCATTGAGGTGCAAATAACCCTTTTAGATCATAAACTATCCAATTAAGAGACGGCACGTACAATGCATTAGCTAGGCTTCATAATAAAGGCACTTAATTTTCAAAATATGTGGGAAGGAGCTGGGGTGATGGTTGACAATAAGCAAGCAGATAATGTTGTTTAATCAGGCAGCGTAATGGTCATTTAATTCAAGGGGTAGAGGAAAAAAAATTACAGCCCCCTGACTGTTTGTTGCTTAGTGATGAAAACGTCGTGAATGACAGCGATGCGTTTTTGGTTGATTTGTAGTAATAAATGACGAAATTGGTTCAGCAATTGGGACACTTTCCTCAATGAAAGATATATTTCAACCGGAATAGCAAATTTGGTCTTGCAATTCAACGAAGTGTCGTTGATCACTAGCGTTTTGAAAATTGGAAAGGTGTTTGTATCTCTTCTCATACATAATGGCTATGTTTGGAAGTGGGGTTTTGGTGAAAGACAATATTTGATGTCAGTGATATTGGGTAATATATTTGACAGTGTGATTTTGATGTTTTTAAATTGTTTATTTATTTGAATATATGTATAAAATATATAATAATAATTAAATGATGTGATAGTATACAAAGGTAATGATTAATTTATAGTATATATAAATTTGAATATACGTGTGTATATGTATATGTATTGATTTGATTATAAATATGTATAATGATAAAATAATAATTAATTAATTAAAGAGAAAATTTTTGAATTTGAATTTGAATAAAAAAATTTTTTGATCATATGTTTGATAGTATATGTTTGATGATGCGTTGAATCTTGAAAGTAGGTTCCAAACATAGCCAATAGTTTTTGACGTATTTTTTCAAATTTTGATATGTATTTTTATGTTTTTTTCTTTAATAATTGTATAAAAGTAAGAAAGATAAACAGATAAAATTTTAAAAGTATTGAATGTATATTTTTTGGGTTTCAAAATTTAAAAACAAACATAATCTTTATCTTACCTTTTATATTCTTTTTCTTTTTCTAATTTCTATTAGTATTTACTATTATTTTCCTCATTTTCACCCTGGCCTTTGAAGCCCTCTCTCTTTGTCTCTTCGCATCCCTACCCCTGGATTGAGCCCATTTAATATTAGGGCTGCACTTATATCAGGCCCGATACAAACATTTAATTATTATATTTTTAATTTTTTTTATTTTTATATAATTTTTAAAATAAAAATAATTAAAAATACATGCTAAAATTCAAAAACAAACAAAAACCATCATTATCAAAATAAAACATGAATTAATTATCTCAAATGAGTTAGAGATAACAGAATATTACAGTTGTACCCCTAGATGGGAGTTAACGCATGTTGGTCATTTCCCTATAACGACAATTAAAGACCATGTAAACACCGTACCCAAAGAAACTTAGTCCCTTTAAATATCTATTTTGCCCCGCATGGAAGGATATAAGGGATTGTGCTTTCTGTATCAATCTTTGGAATATTTTAAATCATTATGCTTTTCATATTTTGTCAGGTGTCATAATTATAATTAATTATTTTAAATATCATGACACGCATAATGTAGTAAATACAATAAATATTCAAAATCTTTAATAATGTGTCATTAGTCATTGCAATTCATTATTTTTAAATATCATGATACTTATCACGATTTCAAATATTCAAATACAGTAAATAGTGCACTTGGTGGAAAGATGTCAAGTGCTGCATCGTATGATACATGTCATAACGTAATTATATGTTAAAAAACAATTTTTCATTGCATGGAAGTGTCACGGCCTGACACTTAATTCATTTGCACTACGTCCACTGTCAAAAGACATAAAACAAATATGGGTTCAAGTAATTTTTTTTGGCCTCGAATTTAACTCTGACTAAATTAATAATAAATATTTAGTCCCTTTTTATATTTGTCAGTATTTAAGTCTATCTAGAAAAAAAACAATGTTCATCTGAACGAACGAAATACCTAGGGATAGCATAACCAAACCATGACTTTGGATGATTCAAGGATGCAGATGCCATGGTCCAGATAGTAGGTTTGGCAGTACTTTTTGTAAAATTAAAAACCTAATAAATAGCTGTCAGAAATTGTGAAAACGAACTGCGACAAAATCCCATGCAATGGGACAGGTACAATTTCAGAGAAAATGGCTGGTAACAAATGAATAATGCATCTAAATACCAGAAATAGGAAAGCAAAAAAATAATATATATTTAATATACAACAGACCTTCTTTGTTATCCAAAAATGCGAATATTTACTAGAAAAAAGAGACAAGTGGAAAGCAAAAACGAACATCGAATTGGTAAATAGATGTTAAAGATTCCAACTCTTTCTCTACCCTTTATAGTGGAGGAAAGTCCTAACTAATTGTGATGGCTCATGACATCATTCCTATTTATTTGTTTACTTTTTAAACATATCAAGTGTAGATCAAATCTCACTAATTTTCTTCTTTGGCTCACACAATATTTTTCCTAACCTATTTCCACACCCAATCCCTTATATATTTCCTTAAAATATCACACCCTAATCACATGTGATATTATTAAATATAACACTAAAAATCTTAATAACTAACATACCCTGTTTTATTCCATATTCGTATTACATTATTCTTACAAAAACACGTAATAACTTGTCACGTCAAATAACACACTATTAATTTCTTACAAAAACTTCTTTATTATATTTTTTTCTCATAAAACTTATCAAATCATATACTACCTTTTACAATTGACCCTTAAATATTAAGTCTCGGGTAATTTCTTAAAATTAATTTTCGTGGCATCCAATGTAAAGCTAAGGCTAGGTTTGGGAGAGGGGTTTCGATAAAAGATGATGTATAGTGTGAGTTGTGTTGAAATGAGTAGTATATTTAATTGTAAAATTTTTGATATTTATCAAAATTTTGATTTATTTATAAAATATAAAATAATAATTGAATGATATAATATTATATAAGGATAATGTTTAATTTTTATAGTATTAATATATATAAATGTGAGTGTCTGTATAAATATATATAATTATTGATTGTAAATAAATACAATAGTTAAAAAATAATTAATTAAAAAAGAAAAAATTAATTTTAATTTAAATAAAAATATTATTAAATAATACATTTAATCTTGTAGTACGAAGCTCAACAAGACATTGGAAGATTAAAAAATGGATGCCCGAAGTAGCCAAAGATTTTCTGGCTCAAATGAATCATTTAGGAGTTGAGGCCTCGTCAAAGAACAGCCAATCGGGTTTGTGGGGCCAACCCGCCACGTGAAGGGGACATTACATTACAAGTGAAAACAAACAATGGCTGCCTGATAAAATCTTCTCTAATCGCCTCCCGACCAATGAGGAGTCAGCTCCCACGTGGGACTGCTGACCCCACCGCCTCAGGACACCCCCTGATCAGTACGCCTTCCTTTTCATATTTAACTTTCACTGAGAAGATTCGAAATCATCAACATTATTATTATTATTATATTTCCTTAAATATGATTTTGCACCAGCCTACTCAGTCATATATCAATGTTCTTCATTCTCTCAATAACTCTTCACATTCATTAGTTCCCCTTTGATTCTGCTTTTGCTTTTCTGGTTCTGCTTTTGCTTTTCTTTACATATTTATATACTCTCTCTCTCTATATATATATATTAAGTTCTTATTAATTTCATTTTCTGCTTATTTTGATAATCAAATCTGGTAAACCTTCTTAATCGCCAGAATATTGATTAGATGTTCTGAAGTGTCGCAGGAAAATCATGGGATCAGAATCCGCTGCTAAATACATACACACGGTGAAGTTTCTTATAGTTTCCCATTTGTGTCTGATCGAGGTTTTCTTGTGGTTTTCCAATAAATTTATTTGTAATAATTGTTAGATGAGGACATATGATTAGTTTGATTTGGTAGGGTTTTTTGAAATTGTAAACAGGTGCAACACCTAATAGAAGAGTGCATAGTATTCAACATGAGCAGAGAGGAATGCGTGGAAGCTCTCTCCAAACATGCAAATATCAAGCCAGTCATTACTTCCACAGGTAACAAATACTTCAACACTAGATATGCTATGTATTATAACCTTTTTTGAACTTTACCTTTTTGTCCTTCTTTTTGAACTTTATTACCTTTTCATCTTCTATGTCCCTCCGTCCCATTTATACAGTGCGCATTAGTAGAATTACAGGACTAAGGTTACAGAGATGAATTTGGGAAAGCGGATTTGATCTGCCTTTTCGTCTTAATTACTATAGTTAACAATTCACCAGGAACAATTTCATTAGCCCTGATCCATGCTTGTCACCAAAATCAAATGCAAAATAACAAATTCCATGCACGTACAGTTAAGTGATTGATTGGGTGCTGCAACTGTACAAGTAGATATCATTATTAATTAATTATTTTTGGGTGCATGGAGATATTTTCTGTATGTATGAGTGACATGGGTGCAGTGTGGAAGGAGCTGGAGAAGGAGAACAAGGAGTTCTTTGAGGCCTACAACAAGAGAAGGGAGGAAAAATCGTCAGAAATCGGCACTAGAGGCCAAGGAGTTCAGAGTACACGACTCTCGGATTCTTCTAGGGAAGAGCGCAATGGTGTCGAATGATCATCGTTAGTATTACAGCACTGTTCGTCGGACAACGATGTTCGGGGTCTTGCCTTTTGGCCTTTAATTTGTTGTAATGTGAATTGGTTGCATTGCCCGAATGTATATTTATATTATGTAAAATATTATATATGGGAATGCATGATCTACTCTAGATTCCCAGGCTGTATACCAAGTTCTAGGGTTTTACCTTTATGAAATGTAATATAATTAATGCCTTACCCAGCTTTTTACTAAGAAAACGATAATACGGTCAGGATACTTTTGGTTGGTGAACTTGATGGGGATCCGTTGGGCGCTTGGATGTTGATAACAACTGCACAATGGCGAGGAAAGTGAGACAAAAGGGTCACGATTCATGAGACAAGTTAAAAAGTAATGGGCAAAAGAGCCGCTGATCGCTGAATGCAAAACGAGCGAATAATAAATAAAATGAGTATTAAATAATAACAAAATTTTAACATGATTTAGTGTTGAATGGATTACAAGGAAGAGACTCTAAAATTATTCTACTATTAATAAAATTAAGAGTATAAAAAAGAAGGCTTCTTAAAATAGTGACACTCAAATATTTTTTTTTTATTTTATTACTCACAAAAAATACCTACAACCTTTCTTTATCTTCTCCTAACTTTAATAATTTTACAAATTATCAAAATAGCATTACAGTGTTACAATATATCCTCTACCCGTCAAAAATTGCGGCCAACAAAACATACGTGTGTGTATATATATATTCACTTAATTTGTTAACAAGTGTAGTAATTAAATTTTGAACATGTGGATATATATATATATATATATACACGCGCGCGCGCGCGTAAGATGAAGAGTAATTTAAATTTAAATTTTTTTTGTAAATTTGATAAGTATAAAATTTATCACATCCTCGTACCAAACAGACATATTTAAGTTTTTGAGTGATTGCGGTCACACTTAAACAGTCTTAACACGTAACGTGGTACACGTGGGGTTGTCCATCACGACCGTGTATGTACTGTAGTTAGCCCTTCAATATTTTTAATTCTATTTCGGGTCTTTTGCTTTGTGGTGTGAATTTTTTCTTGGTTATATTTATTTTTATTTTTTGATGTATGTTTTGAGTGTACTTTTATTAAAAAATGTATAAAAATAAAAAAATTTAAAAAATATAATAATTGTAAAGTATATTTTAACGTGGAAAAAAGAGTGACATGCACAGCCTTTGAATTTGGGTGGGGTAATGTTAGGAAAACATCTTTTAACAAGTGTGGGGGGACCTCACCACATGTGTCTATATGCATGAAAAATGTGGGTTAAAATGTCCTTTTGTTGTGGTAACCTTTTTTGGTGTCTTCCCAATCTGTGTCCCTCCATTGTGTGTATTAGGCACGAGTCATGCTTGAGACGGGCAGAGGATGATTCCCACCGCACACAAGCGTTTGGGTCACACACACACGTGCGTGGATTCCACATGCAACGGTGTGTGTGACGAGCGTGCTTGTGGTGTGTCCAAGTCTGCCCTTATTAAGAGTTTGGTTGAGCTTGTTTTAAATAATTTATAAAATATTTTGTAGAATTTATGAATTTATAAACCTTATTTTTAAAATAAGTTTGTATAATATTTGAATATAAATAATATTATAGTCTTTTTAAAGGTATAATTAGATTTAATTATAAATTTTTGGAGTAAATAATGATAAAAATAATGTAAATACCATTGTTATATGTAATTGAAGATGTGTCCACCATTTTTTAATGTATATAATAAAGTAAGTTATAAGATATTTATAAATAAGTTGAAAAAAGTTAATTTATTTTTAAGAGGGTGTTTGGCCAAATTTATTTTAAAGAGCGTAGAAAATCGTGTAATTTATAAGATATTTTTAAATCTTATAGGCTTATATATTTTATGTCTAAAATAAATTAATGAAGTATTTAGATAGAGGTATCTTATAAGCTTTTATATAAATTTATAACCGTAGTTAATTATAATTTTTTTGCATAATAATCATAAAAAATAAATTGAACATCATTAATATAACGTAATTGAAGATGTTCATGCATTTTTAGTATATTTAAATAAGTAACTTATAATGTGTTTAAAATAAGTTGAAAAAAGTTAATTTATTTGTAAAAATTTTATAAGTTCCAAATATCTCATTTTAAAAGTTTATAAAATCTTTTATTAAAAAATTTACTAAACATTTTTAAGGAATTTATAACCTATCTAAAACATCTTACACTTTAAACATTTTAACTTGGGATTTTATAAGTTATTTCATTCAAAATTTTATGAATTGCTTTCAATAAGTTTATAAGCTGCCAAACATATTATAATTTATTTTAAAGAATTTATAGGGTTACCCAACACCATCTAAATAGTAGTTTATCTATAATTCAAGCCTCGTACATAGTTTATAATTTCTAAAAAGTGATACTATGTAAAAGTGGTGTTCTTGAGGTTTATAGTCTGTCTTAAATGTCCTTTAAAGCGAATGCGAGGAATTATTTTGTTATAAATAGCCTCAGATCTTCTGTCTTCCTACGTGTCTATTAATATACAATTGTTATATGTTTATCCAATAAATATATAATTGATATGCATATATACAATATTACATATTACATGTGTATGAATAAATATACGTAATAGTTGCATGTTAGTGGGACAAGAGGAATTTCACGTTGGCACAAGAGTGCACAACTCTTACTTAGAGAGTATTTGAACGAGCTATTAAACTGATCAAATGTATATGATAAATCTTTTTACAAAATAACTTATAAGTTTAAAAAATAAATTATTTGGAGTTTACAAATCCCTCAAAAACAAGTTAGTTTCTCTTAATTTTTTTTAAAACATCTTATAAATTATTTTATTTCATATATTAAAAATTATTTTATTAAAGATTACATTGTACTAATGATATTTAATTTATTTTTATTATTATCACACCCAAAAATCATAATCATCCATAATTTTTAATTTCAAAATTTTTTTATAAAATAGTATATTTATTCTTACCCAAAAATTTTATTAATTTATTTTTTAAATAAAATACATAACCTTATAAATTTCAAAAACATCTTATAGACAATATAATCTCATAAACTCCTAAAAATAAAATTAGCCAAATAACCTCTTAGACCAATCTATTATGCAACTAATCATGCGAAGTCTACCAAAAAATTGAAGTAATAGATAAATTAAACATGACGTATCTCTCAATAGTTCGTATTATATACGAAGAGCAAGAATTTGTCTTTTATTCTTCTTTTTTCAGTTCAATTGGGTTAATTAAAAATACACAGTATAATTATTATAATTTTATTTTTAAAAATTTTTTTTATAATTTTTAAAAAATATATTAAAAAACATACATAAAATAATGAAAACAAAACATCGGAAAAATAAAAGGGTTAAGGAGTCAGTGACCAAGTATAAATGGGATTTCGGCGGAAGGGTAATCCTCTACCTGTTTCCCACATTCTGTCTGCATGACCTAGAGGCCTTTGTCTCAGGCCTTGTAGTTGATAGATACTATACTCAGCCCAAAATTTTCGGCCCAATCATGGAAGCACGTGACGAACATTGCGACGGAAATCACCAACTGTGAAGCGCTACTCACGGAAAATGCGACTTTAGTTTAAAAACAGAGAGAGGGTATCACCGGAGTATCTAAAAGCAAAACCCCTATCGGTCGTCTTCTCCAGGGTTTAGATTTTAGAACTCCCTGACCGAATCTCTCGAAATCCCTACGCCATGAATACAATCAACATAGCCTCCGCTACCCCCCCCGCCGGCCAGCTGCGGTGCATGCCATCGTTCAACTCTCACCTTGCATCTTTCTCCAAACCCTTAACGTCCCTCTCCTTCAGATTCCCCCCTCCACCGCTTCCCCTCTTGTCTCACACCCCCATCAGAGCTTCTTTACAAAGCCCAGATGATAAAAGCCTTAACAAGCCACCGAAGTTCCTCAAATTTCAAGTGACCAACGAAGACAAAAGCCCTGTAATTTCGTCAATTCCATTTTTGGCCCCTCTGAAGGCTACCGTGGCGACCACTGTAACCGCCGCTGTGATTTTCTTTAGTGGATTTTATTTTTGTTTTAGACCCACCATTGCCGCGCCAATTTCACCCCCTCCTACTGTTGAAACAGCCGAGAAGGATGATTTTTTGGGTGCGGAAAGGGAAAAAGTTATCGAAGAACGCTTGCTTTCAAACCCTAACGATGTAGATGGACTCAAGAATTTGATGGAAATTAAGATAAAGGGCAAAAAGATTTCGGAGGCTATTGAGATTCTCGATAAGTTAACGGAACTTGAGCCAGAAGAAGTCGAGTGGCCGATGATGAAAGCCCATCTGTATGCCTATAATGGGGAGTTTGAATCAGCAAAAAATGGGTTCAACGAGCTGTTACAGAAGGATCCTTTCCGTGTGGAGGCATATCATGGGCTGGTGACTGTGGCTTCACAAGAGGAATCCGGTGAAGAGTTGGGGAATATCGAGAGGAGGGTTGATGAGGCGATGAAATTGTGCAAGAGGGAGAATAAGAAGAGTGATATGAGGGATTTTAAGCTGTTGCAGGCGCAAATTAGGGTGCTTGAGGGAAGGTATGATGAGGCATTGAAGGTTTATCAGGAGTTAGTGAAGGAGGAGCCAAGGGATTTTAGGCCGTATTTGTGTCAAGGCATAATTTACACTCTGCTAAGGAAAAACAGCGAGGCTGAGAAGAATTTTGAAAAGTATAGGAGATTGGTTCCCAAGGGGCATCCTTATGCAGGCTATTTTGATGATAATATGATTGCTACCAAAATTTTTGCGCAGAGGATGGAGAACGAGAGAGCTATGGCAAAGAGTTAGGAAGTGGTGCTGCTTTTCTCTTATAGCAGGACAAAAATTTGATAAGGTGTGTTGGATGGATTGCTTTTTGATTTCCTAGTGATGTTTAGTAATGTTTATGATCTATGCAATGAGTAAATGCTGGATGAATTATGGGGGGAATAGTTTTCTGGCTTGCAAGGATTACATGTTTTTTTCAGTATCAATATATTACTTAAAATGTACGATGAAGAAAAATAATTGCATAGGTTATGATACTCTGGTATACTCTAGGGGATCGGTCTGATTATAGACATGGTTTAAGGTTGCTTGATATGGTCATGCTTCGTAATTACCTGAAATTAGAAATGCTAAAACTGTTATACATTTGGTTTATGATTTGATGAGACTGTTATGTATGAGGTATTTGGATGAGATGAGGGACTTAATTTGGTTGTATTTTCCAGTTTGCCCGAAGATGAAATGCCTAATCAGTGGCAAAATTAGGAACATCATGATGCACTCATTCAGCTTGTGACCTAATTAGGAAGGCCAGGATGGACTTGCATCAGCTTGAGGAATTAGGCCATGCTATGTTCTGTCTTACATATAGTATATGTATTTGGGATGATTGTGTAAATACATTAAAAGCTGATACACTTGATTAATTGTGGACTGAATGATTAAGAATTGATACTGGAATAATGGACTAGATGATAGAATTGTTGTGCAAATGTTAGTCAAATTGAAAGAATAACGAACTCGTGAATTACTGAAAGCTCTCGGGGACATGCCTAGGGAATGATTGTCAAATGTTAGTTATGGCATCTGTCTTGGGCACATGCACACTATGCACACCTTTGCAATTTTTGTACCGCAATTTAATTTTTCATTGACATAAAGGATCGTGTCTTTACCTTATGATAATTTCTTCTTGATTTTTAAATTATTGGTTGGTTTGTTTATTTATTTGTTATTTTTTTTTGAAGTTCCTTTCTTATTATATTCTATTATCTTCTTCAATTCTAAGTAATACTCTTTAGGGACTCTTTTTTCTCTTTTTCCTACTAAGTTTCCTTATATTTTTTTTACAATTTTATTCTTTTCTTTCATTTAGTATCACCTGTGTCAGCATGTATGAACTTTTATACAAGTGAAAAGTCTATTGAATGTTCTTTTTTCCCTAATGTCTGTGGTTGCATTTCGAAAATTATTACTATCCAGATACATGGAATTTTCGTTGTGTTTTAGTTTTTTAAAGATGTTTCTTGAATTGGCTTTTTATTTATTTGTTTTTATCCTTTTCTAATTGGAGACTAATATTTTTTATGTGTTTTCTTATAAAAATAGAAGTTAAATATTTGAACTTGTTTATTATGTAGGATTTGTTTGTGTTTTGTTTTTTTTTTGGAAAATACTTTATAGTATAGATACATTTTATTTATATAACTTGCGCCACACGTTAACAAGGTGTGCACTATTCGCCATGGGGGCAAAAGGCCTTTGCATCTTAGTGTGTTGCACACCATGGACCACTATGGTTAATACATTTAATGTATATTGGTTCACACACACACACACACACACACACAATATTTATTGGTTGTGGGTATTACAATGTACAGGAGCAGGTCGCCGTGATAATGGATTGGTGATGTGCATTTATGAAAGCAATTTTTGAATTTCTGAGCCTTCTAATATGACTCAATAAATCTGATGATAAAGTAATGATGCAAGTGGCTAAAAAATGCCATAATTGAAGTGGTTTTGTTTCGTCAGTGCTTCACTCAAGCTATATGAAAATACATATGCACACCTAACTAAGGATGCCTGTTTATTATATTTTCATGATGTGAAAAATACTTCATATGACTAAATTAGCTCCATCTAAATTCTAACTTACAAATTAAACAAAGCTAAATTGGTTTCTCTTTCCTTCTTTTGGTGCTTTAGAGTGGTGATATTGTTCTTTGGTATGGTTGGAGCAATAATCAATTGCTTCTTGTACAAGTTCTCATAAGAAGCTTATAGAACAATAGGTTACTGGAATATCTAAAATGTGAAAAATGATCTAATCCCAAACCATTGACAGTCTGTGTGATGGCTTTTGTATATATAGATAACATCAAATATAGTTAGCAAGCTGTTAAAACAATTGTCAGTATGCTGCACTTACTAGATCGGTTAGCAGGGCAAAATAATCTGGTCGGCTAGGCCTTGGTTTCAACTCCCTTATTCCTGAAATTTTTGAATATTTTTCATGGAAACTTGTAGTTTTGTTTGGAATGATTAGAGGGTGTTTGGCTAAATTTATTTTTAATAGCTTATAAGATGTTTATAGAGTTTATGAACTCATAGATCTTATTTTAAAAATAAGTAAAAAAATGTTTGGATAAAAATAATAAAATTATCTTATAAGATTTTATTGAAATTTATAATTATAGATGATTATAATTTTTTTGTTGTAATAACAATAAAATGAACTTAATGTAATTAATATATTATAATTAAGAATATTTGTATTCTTTTATATACAAAATGAAGTATTTCATAAGATATTTTAAAATAAATTAGGTAAAATTAGCTTATTTTTAAAGAATTTATAAATTTTAAATATTTTATTTTTTTAGCTTATAAGTTCTCTTAACAAAAATTTTACTAAACACTTTTTAAATATTTATTAATTTTCAAAGATCTTTATGAGATGTTTTGAAAAATTTATAAGTTCACTTGAACACCTTTTTAGAAAAGTTTTACAAAAATTATTTCTCATCATTTTCTGGTGGGTATGTTGGAATCGGTATTTTCAACTCTATTTTTAATCACGTGGTTAGTATAAATTTTATATGAGAATAGTTATTTATAAAGGAATTTTGATTCCCAAGGGTGTAGGATTAATGATTCTTGTTGTAACCATGGGTTTATGTATTCTCAAGTTAAGAATAAATTTATACTTTTATTTAACGAATTTAAAAATTCTATTATCTATCTATTCTATATAACAAAAATTCAAGTAACTATGGTTTCTTTCTCAAATTTATTTTTTACATCATCTCATGAATTTTGTGAATGGTATAGAATTTATATTAAAAAATTATTATTATTTTTTTATGCATAGGTATTGAGTGTTTTGAATTATAATTTATTATATTTTTTCAATATTCTCTTTAATTTTAATTTATTCTATTTTTTCTTAAGTTTCTTACTCTATCTGTTATGTTACAATTAATGTAAAATATCAATTATATAATTATGCCCACCTTTGCTTTTTATAAAAGTTTCATGCCCATGCAAAAATACCTTATCTACCACATAGACCATCTCCTTTCTGGACTTCTACTCTTTTTAGCATCTTCTTCAATGGCATAGCTTTTTAATCTTTATTCTTTGTTCTGTATTAATTTCTTTGAAAAATATTATAATTATCTGTCATGAGAAAAATAACGATACTTTTGAATCGACTAGTTATTTAGTTATTGTAAATCTAATACATATGAAATTATTTATGAAGTTATTTATGTCTTGATGAAATAAACAAATGAATTATTCGTGGAAGTATTTCTTGGTTGGTGGATTTTATTTTTTTAACTAATTTAAGTATTAAAAAAAATATAAGTACTAATTGAGCTTTTAATATAGAATTGTATCAAAATTTGTTATTTAAAAATAATTTTGTTATTGTACATGAATTCATAACATCACAATTTATCAATTGCAGGAATGGAATTAAGTTTCATTACTCATTCTTTATTCATACTTGCCAGATAATTTATACAAATGTTATTTTATTCTTATATGTATTCCATTTTCATATTCAATGTATTTTGATTTTATCCCATTCATGCGTATCAACGATGCCGCAAAGATATGCTTGGTTTCGTTTTTGTCTCAAAATGTACACATAATTATTGTATTTTTTTTTTCCTTTCAATTTCTTATTTTTATATAATTTTTGAAATTATACACTCGAAAACACCCAAAATCAAAGTAAACATAGCCTTGAGTAACAACTCCATCTCTTTCTCTACCTTAAGACAGAAATTTATCGTTCCTCGAGAGACTGGAAAAGAAAGAAATTAGTGAAGGTGTAGAATGATATTCTTAAAGAAGAAAAAGTGTTCTGGTACCAGAAATCCCAGACAATAGAAGAACGTTAAAGCAATAACTATCATTATGTTTTTTCATTAAAAATCGCGACATCCAAACACAAACTCAAGTCATATCTTATCTATCTGATCTTTTGTTTGTACTAATTCTTCTCCTGGCATCTCATCCGCTGCTGACTTTCAGTAACCCGCGGGCATAAGCAGAGCTTGCCTGATTTCTGCCAAAGTTGCTTGCTTTGGGGTGATGGGTTGTCCGATGACTATTTATATCTCCTTTCAACATCCCTTGAATCGTCTCTGTATAGAGGAGCTTAGGCAAAAGACGTTTAGGCAATCAACTTGTTATGATCACATTTAGGAGACTAAAGACATGAGTGAGATGGCTGTCATCTGATTATTATGTATTCATTTACTGCACATAACTACTTTTTTAACTTGCGTCCGGATTTAAAGATCGGCGCTCAGCTTTTATGTTTCAAGTACTTTTTGGTGCGCTAGTCAGCTTATAAATTTTTTTTAAAAAATATTTTATAAATTACAAGATCTTACAAATTATTTAAAATAAACTTAGCCAAACACTCTCTTAATTTAAAATTTTAGTGCCAAATTCTTTGTTTTGAAGAACCACGGGATGCAATTGTTTGCTACCCGAAACGAGGCATTTGGAATTTCTTGTTCAAGTGGGTAAGCCCAGATTTGTTTTAAGCGGTGAATCATGTCTCACTCCGGCTCAGTTCTAGTTCGGACGGATTGCACCCTTTCAGTCCCATTCAAGTGAGTGCATATTTCGGGGTAATAATAAAATTGATAAATTATTACAACAAAATACGAGCTTTATGCTCGCAGGGATTGAGCTCTGACGGATTCTTCACCGAATGCGTATCGTAATGACCATAGAAAGACGACAAGTGGACGTAAGAATTGAAGAGTTGCGATTCAACTGTGTGGATGATGAATTGTTTCAGAAAGGGACAAGCGGATGGGTTCAGTCATGGGGATGGCGCTGTCTGGAAAAGGCCGTGGCAAATTCCGAAATCATCGTTCGACCTTTTCCTAATGGGGCCATTCCCTCCTCCGGATTGCGGGGGTTGGCGCTGTGCCGTTCCATCGCCCCGCCTCTCTCTGCTTTCATCTTTCCCAAATTGGACAGATGAGGAAATCTTTTGGATTGATTAGGTTGCCCCCACACTTTCATATGTTTTCGCATTGATGCCTTAACATCCAATGTAAACCTCCACAAATTGACAAAAATGTTGATGAGACAGAGAGAGAGAGAGAGAGAGAGAGAGAGCCTGGACGAGATGAGCTTTCGATTGGGTAAAAGTGTTAAACGAGTCACATTTGAGTAACGATTTGAATGTTGATACGCGCGCGCGCGTGTGTTTGAGAGTGTCGAGATGGCTAGACCTCGTAACTCAAGCGGGGGGTCACCGAGCGCGAGTAACAATTTGAAGTCAATTTAACTTAAATTCAAATTTGAGTTCCAAGACAAGATTATATTAAAAAAAAATTAAATTTTAATTCTGAGATATAATTTTTTAAAAAAAATTTAATATTAAGTATACTAATTTATTTACATTCTTACCCGAAATCTTCTTTTTCTCTACGTATTGACAGTCTTGATGTGCAGTGATTTTGAGGCTGATTTAGTGGGGAGGAGGGTGGCTGTAACTTCGCGCGTCCCCCAACAAACTGCTGTAATAGCTTATAGGCCTTGCAGAATAATTTAGTATGGAGCCCTGAGTTGGACTTTTCTCTGGCTGATGAGAAAGATCAATATAATATAGTCCATTTGTATTCAGACAATTCTGGAAATGGTGAGCAATTTTGAGTGCGACATGGGAGTCACAGTCCTCTTTCAGGAAATGAATACCGAATGTGTTGTCTGGTTTTTTTATCGTTATAGATAACATATGGGCATGTGATGAGGGACACCAGAGTGGTAGGAGTTTTGACGAGAGCAGAAATATATTAACGCCTAACTTGGGTGACAGGGACAACCCGTAGCAGAAATGACCCTAGTTTTCTTGATAGACTAGGTCCTATTTGGACTTTTATTGTTATTAAATAAAATTGTAACAGAACTCATATTTTGTTAGCCCATAAAAGGGTTTTTTTTTTTTTTTTAATTTATGTGGAGGTAGACTGGATGATGCATCACCTAATTGGAAGGACTCTTTAGAAGTTTTTGTTGGTCCGATAAACAGGACACGTAAGAAGAAGATTAAAGAATCATTCAACATATTTGTATGAGATATTCAAAAAGTCATAACGCGAGAGCATAAATTCGAATAGTCCAAAAAAGAATACTGGGTGAACGTTTTGTGTTGGACCGTCGAGTAAAGAATAAAGATAACTAATTACTTTATCATTTAAATAAGATAGTTTGTTTTTTTGAGCACATGTGAGCATGCCCGTTAGGGTCTTTAGGTGAATGAGCTCATGGCCCATAGTATTGCTATAAATAGGATTCTATTTTGTCATTTGTAACAATTTTGATACTTTGAGAATAGAGAATTGTTTCTTGAGAGTTTGACAATTTCTTGTGAATTTTTTACTTATTTTAAATCGAGTCATTCTGGAGTAATCTATGTGAGTCGTGACGTATCAATCAACATCTAGTGTGTTGATTGTGGTCGTTTATGTCGCGTTCAACTCGATATCCACCGTATGGGGTCGAGCATTTTTGCTCGATTCGCGTCCTTGGATTTGAGTTTGGATTCAACTACACCATTGTTATCCCTTTACAATTCCATTGCATAATTGATCGCATCAGATTGGTATCAGAGTGAGCTTGTATCGGATTGTAATTCGATACTCGATCCTTTAAAAAAAATCAAAAAAATAAAAAAACATTCTGCCACCAATGAACCCACAGCCACCACCACTGCCTCGTTCCTCCGTCACCAAGTGCCTTCCACATCCGACGTCTAACCACCACCGCTTGGCCTCTGCCCCATTTCGATCTTTAGACTCCACCGTCAAGAATCAGGAGGAGCAGATGGCCAAAGAGCCTCAACCATTGTTGTAAGGATCGTTGAATTCTGTCGCCAATTCAATTTATCGGTGGCTGAGTTTCCTACCATCTGAGTCGTTGCTCCTCACTGACGCCAAGCTGCCATCGTTCGAAGGTCAACGTTGTCGGAGTTGAAGGCATTTCATTGCAAATCGCAGTGTTGCTATGGTATTTCTTCACCCTTGCTATCGACATGACGCTGCGCCACCGAATTTCGGCCCTAACATCGTTATCCTCAAGAGGGAGAACTTGAAGTGCAAGGAGCAGAAGAGAGAGGAGAAAAGAAAGGAAACAAAGAAGTGTATGCTCGCGTCTAAGAGGATGTGAGATTAGCATTGAGTGCTGAGAAATCTTTTGTACTTTTGATGTATGAAGAGTTCTATTATATATCTGATGATGTCACACTAACCTTCCCCTCTGTTGTAGTTTTTATTTTGCAGGAATATGCTAATGTGTTTCTGGAAGAGATTCCTAGTGGATTGCCACCAGTTTGAGGAATAGAGCATTAAGTGGATTTTACTTTAGGGGCGTCCATACCAAACAATCTAGCCTACAGAATCAATCCGGAAGACACCCGTAAAATCGAAAAACAAGTGGAGGAACTGATGATCTAAGGGTAGGTCTGAGAGAGCATGAGCTCGAGTGCCGTTCCGATTCTCCTTGTGTTGAAGAAGGATAGATAATGGCGTACGTGTGTAGACTATAGAGCTATCAACACCATTAAGGTAAAGTTTTGCCACCCCATACCTCGCTTAGATGACTTACTTGATGAATTGCATGGTGCTTCCATATTCTCTAAAATAGATCTTAAGAGTGGGTATCATTAGATTTGAATGCGAGAGAGTGAAGAATGGAAAATAGCTTTCAAAACAAAATTTGGGTTATATGATGGCTTTTGATGCCCTTTGGGCTTACCAATGCCCCGAGTTTTTTCTTGCGGTTGATGAATCACATCTTGTGAGTATTTTTTGGCAAGTTTATTGTAGTCTACTTTGATGATATACTAGTATATAGTTAAACATTGGCTGAGCATGTTTTGCATGTACATGATGTGCTTGAAGTGTTGCGATGTGAAAAGTTATATGCTAAAATGAAGAAATGCTCTTTTTGTACTGACCATTGTATCTTCATAGAATTTGTTGTTAGTACGCAGGGAATACAGGTAGACGAGAGTAAGGTGAAAGCTATACAAGAATGGCCTGTTCCTACATCCATAACTGAAGTGAGAAGTTTTCATGGTTTGGCCAGTTTCCATTGCGTTTTGTGCAAGATTTTAGCACAATGTTTGCACCCCTTACCACTATAATAAAAAAGGATGAGAAGTAAGTGGGGAGAAGCTCAACCACATGTATGTGACACCTCGAAGCATAAACTTACACATGCCCCTTTATTATCTTTACCCAATTTTAACAATGCATTTGAAATTAAGTGTGACACTTTTGGTGTAGGTATTGGAACAGTTTTAATACAAGAGAAGAAGCCCATCACCTACTTCAACGAAAAGCTTAACAGTGCAGCACTAAATTACCCCACCTATGATAAAGAGTTGTACTCCTTAGTGTGCGCCTTAGAAACGTGGCAACATTACTTGAGGTTAAAAGAGTTTATGATTCATAATGACCATAAATTCTTGAAGCACTTGAAGAGTAAGAACAAGCTCAGCAAACGACATACCAAATGAGTTTTATTCATTGACACTTTCCCTTACATCATCTAGTACAAAAAAAGGTAAGGAAAATGTGGTTGCTGACGTTTTATCTCGTAAGCATACCTTATTGAGTACATTGGGCACGAGATTGTTGGGATTTGAGTATATTAAAGAACTTTATACGGAAAATTCCAACTTTGGCGAGGCTTATACACTAATTGAACGGTCTCCCCATGATAAATGCTTTAGACATGATGGATACTTATTTTATATTAGTAAACTTTGTATTCTTTAGTGCTCATTACGAGAGTTGCTCATTCGAGAAGCTCACTGTAGATGATTAATGGGACACTTCGGTGTCACCAAAACAGTTTTGATTTTGCAGGAACACTTTCATTGCCCAAGGCTGAAAAGAGATGTGGAGAAAAGTCGTGGAGAAATACATACGGTATAAGGAAGTAAAATCCCGCAGCCAATCTCATGGTATGTATCACTCTCTACCTGTCCTTAGTACTCCTTGGATTGATATTTTTATAAATTTTGTCTTAGGACTTCCTAGATCTAGGAATTAGAGAGACGCTATATTTGTTGTTGTGGACAGACTCTCTAAAATGACCCATTTTATCGCATATCATAATACTAGTGATGCCTCGCACATAGCAAATTTATTTTTTAGAGAAATGGTTCGATTGCATGGTGTGCCTATGACCATAGTGTCTGACCGTGATGTTAAATTTTTGAGTAACTTTTGGAAGACGTTATGGGCTAAATTAGGTACTAAACTCTTATTTTCTATAACATGTCACCCTCAAATTGATCGGCAAACTGAAGTTGTTAATAGAATGTTAACCACATTATTGAATGCTATCATTAGGAAGAATATCAGGAGTTGGGAAGAAAGTCTATCACATGTAGAATTTGCTTATAATAGGGTTGTTAATTCGGCTACCAGCATGTCTCCATTTAAAGTTGTATATAGTTTTAATCTGCTAGCCCCGTTGGATTGTTGCCATTGCCTGGTAATGTGCATTTGAGTTTGAAGGGCAGGAAACGAGTTGAGTATGTGTAACAGATGCATGAACAAGTCAAACAGAACATTGAGAAGAAGAACTAATAATATACACAACAGGCGAATAAGGGCAGAAAGAAGATAGTATTTGAACTCAGAGATTTGGTACAGGTTCATATGAGAAAGGAAAGCTTCCCTAAGTAGAATAAGTCCAAGTTAATGCCCCGAGGAGATTGACCATTCAGAGTGCTGGAGAAAATGAACGACAACGTCTACAAGTTTGAGCTCCCAGGTGAGTATAGTATCAGTGCCACTTTTATCATTTTTTACCTGAACTCGTTTGATGTAGGGGATGAATAGGATGCTGAATTAAGGATAATTCTTTTTCAAGAGGAGGGGGATGACGTGGACGTGGACGTGGGTGCATTAGGTAACTGGAAGGACCCCTTAGAGGTTCCTGTTGGTCTGATGACTAGGGCACGTGCGAAGAAGATCAAAGAATCATTCAACATGTTTGTATAAGATATTCAAGAAGGCATAATGTGAGAGCATAAATTCAAATAGCTCAAAGAAGAATGGTAGGTGAATGTTTTATGTTGGAATGATGAATGAAGAATAAAGATAACTAGTTACTTTGTCGTTTAAATAAGATATTTTGTTTTTTTAGATCACATGTGTGCATTAAGAGTTTGTCAATTCCTTGTGAATTTTTTACCTATTTCAAATTGAGTTATTTCGGAGTAATTCGTGTGAGTCGTGATGTATCAATCAACTATAATGTGTTAATTGTGGTAATCTACGTTAAATTCAACTCGACATCCACTGGGTTGGGTCGGGCTTTTTTGCTCAGTTCGCGTTCTTGGATTTGAGTTTGGGTTCGACTATAACGTTATTATCCTTTTTCAATTCCGTTGCGTGATTGATCGCGTCATTTTTGTTTTTTGTTTTTTGTTATTACTTCTAACCCATTAACTCAATAGATGGCGGTAGAGGATTTGAATTCCAAACCTCCCATTAAGAAGTTTGAAAATTACCACTAAATCACGCGCACTTCGTTAGCCTGTGAAAGTGAAAAATTCCATTGTTCTTATTATCCGTTGCCTTCTGTTAAGTTACTTGCTTTTGTCATGTGGCAAAACAAGAGCAATAAATTACATCTTTACACGACAAGAAATTAAAATAGGACAAATAAATCATTTACACTAGGTACAGGGAACAGTGGAACATCATCAAAGCTTAAAATGCCCCTTGAAAACTTAGTTTACAAGCCATTTAAAGTAATGAATTGAGCTTTCAATCATGCTTCATTAATAGTTTTAATCATGTATATTTATTGCTTAGCTGTGCTATTTCTACTGGCGTGATTTTGACGCTTCACCAATTCACTAATTTAGGAGCAAGTTTCCACCCTAATCATGGCCATTAAGAAAGTAACCTTGGTGGGTTTGAACCTACTTTAATTAGAGCAATTTACTTTATGCGTTTTCTTTAATGCATTGTGGCCGTGTAAGTCAAAATTCTTACAGGTAAACAGATCTATCCTTGTAAAAGAAACCTCAATGACTGGAATATCTCTGTCCAAAGTATTTAAGTATATCATTACTTGACTATTTGTGCTATTATACTATGAGGCTATGCCACATGAAACTCTCTTAGTTATAGGCTTTTTGACAATTTCAATGTATTATCTCTTTTTCCTATACAAAACTGACTTTTTATCTCCAAACCAACTTCTTAATGTCAAACAAGGGATTTATTATTAACCACACGACATGTTCATTATCAAAATATACATGTTAAGAAAAAAATAATCAGCATAGCTTAGACTATTCTGGAGATTGGAGAAGCCCTTTAATTTCATACTCCCAAAAAACCATTCAAAACAGACAAATAGGATAACAAAGCCCTGTGATGCAAAATCAATGCACACTGCTCTAAAATTGCTAAATAAAACTAAGATTTTAACTTGTCATGTAGTTATTGACAAAGCCTTACACACATTGCCAAGGCCTACCTACAAGATAGGTCTGATTTGCATGAGTCATGAAAAGATTCTTTACTAGTGGGTTCCATGTCATTTGCCTTATGGACATAAGTTACTTTCATACAAGATTGTGGTGTTTTTCTTACTCTTTTCTTTTCCTGTCTTTTTCATTTGCGTGTGTGCAATCGTGTAAGTCACTCACAAACTATTATGGTTCATGCAATAAATTGGCATGCACGTCAAAGTCCCCATTCAATCATGTTTGTCCACACTATGCCGTATCGCACAAAAAAACAAGATATGCACATGTTGGTATCAATGCATGGCTACAAATTAATAATCAATCAATGATTTCATCACCCTCTGCAGAACTGGCCTCTTCTCCAATCTCCACCCCCCATTTTATTTTTTAAAATTTTATAGATGTATATGTATGTATGTATGTATTAGGGTAATTCTTCTTTTCATAATTAACCATACTGATATGTACAAACTTTTCATTTGGTAAAAACATACCTACATATTTTTTCAAAAAATATTTTAGCATGTAAATTATTTGGACTTGCAATTACCCGGCTTGAGATTCTCTAAAAGAAAATGTGTCTAAGTTTGTGACCATTGATAGAGAGACGAAAATGGGCAATGGGAAGAAATGGAACGGAGTTGGGACGCGTGGGGACAGGACAACTTGTCTTGTCCCATCTCGTGCACGATCTCTACATAAATTAAATTATGTATATTTATATGTACGTGTCTATATTATTTTAATTATAATATATTATAAATTTGTAATTACTATTTTATAATTAATTTATATGTACTTATTTAATCTATAAATTAGTCAATTAAAGTATTAGTTTGTTCATTCTATGAAAATTAAAACAATGAACTTTAAAAGAATTAATTGCAATGCAATATATTTTATCATTATGATGAAGTATAAATATTACTACAAAAATTAATATCTTTATTTACAACAAAAAATATAAAATAAGATAAAATCAAATTCATCACTATTTTTCTTCTCAATTACATTTTTTTAATTTCTATTTTTTTTTATTTTTGTTGTATACTACTATGGTCTATGATAAACCTTTTAATGATTATTTTTAATTCATACGACTCACAAACTATTAATAATTTCTCATGTAATTTATTTTATTTTCTTATTAAATCAATATAATACTCTTTTTTTTTCTATGTTTTTTATTTTATTGTGAATTGAATATAGATATCGAACAACAAGTTATCCATTTGTTTTAAATTAAATATATATGTATATGTGCGCACACTCACTCATACATTTGTGTATGTGATATTTGTATATAATTGTTGTTGTTGGGTTAATACTAATTCTTTAATTTTAATGTGAAATTCACTTAAAAATCATTTTTGTGACTGTGTTGTAAAAAATTAAATTTTATCTTATTGATCATGTTAATATATCAAAATATATCATTATAATTATTTTAAACATGACAATATGAGAAATATATTATGTTTACTATTTTTTCGAAATTAATTGGTATATTAAATTTTTATTAGTTTATGTGAAAGCAAACATAATCAAATTTTTATTTTTAAGTATAATTTTTGAATTAAAGTTAAGTTTTTTCCTTTCTCCAACAAATACTTGGAGGCGCATTTGCGGGCCAATCGGAGCTAAGAATAGGATTGGAGCGAGAAAAATGATCAAATAGAATGAAATGAGAAATGGGATGAGAATGAGGGCAGGCAAAGGAATGGCTATGAATGTTTAGAGAGTTAGATTGAATATGTAAATCACATAAATCCTATTGGTGTATTCTTATTTGAATTGCCTTCTTGTCATGTAAAAACTTTATAAGAAAGTTAATCTCCATTTTAGCACTAACTAAGGCACAGTAACATATTATGGTTTCAAGTTTAGGGTAAATATATGAAAAAGATGAATAAAAAAAATTAAAAAAATACAATAATTGCTGTATATATTTTGTGGTGTAAAAATTGAGTGGAGAGTAAGGCTGGGAGTTAGTCGAGCTACTCGACTCGGCTCGTCGAGTAGCTCGACTCAAAGTTCGGTTCGAGCTTGAGCATTGTCGAACTCGAGCTACTCGAGTGGCTTATCGAGTCGAGTTTGAGTTGACTCTGTGTCGACTCGACGAGTTTCGAGTAACTCGACTTGATGACAGTTTTGTAAATAAATCTTCATCCCATGGCATTTTGGATATTTGTTATTTTACAGATACATTTTCGATTAATTGATTTCACCTACTCGAGCTGCTCGATCTAGTTTCGAACTCGAACTCCACCGTTACGTTGTCGAGTTAAACTTAAGTATACCATTACAGAGAGAGAGAGCTACAAAACGTTTGTAGCTCACTCATCTCATTACCATGTTACTTCACCAAGTAAATCAATTAATTACATTAGTTATCAATCATCATTTAATTTAATAAATTAATCAACATCATTACGACGTTCCCAACATACTAGCATAAACTAATTACAAAGCCCACGGAAAATCAAGACCGTCCGATTTCCAAGGTATTGCATGTAAGTCCAAACCCGATTTTCCGCTCTAAATACAAAACTCGGTGGCAAGAATCCAACTTACGATTTTATCAACGGCTTGGACTTTTCCCACAAAATTAGTCTTTTTTGACTTAATTGCCCCTAAAGTGTGGAAGATTGCCCAACCCTCATTAACGACGTCATAAGGCGTTCTCTTCCCTCCACGTGTCCAGCCAGCGGTCTTCTCCGCGGGTGGCCCAGTCTCCCTGGGTCCCCTCGCGTCAGCCTATCTAAATTCTGCATTTCAAACTCCATTTCAAAATCACACGCGCTGCCGTCATTAATGGCTGCGTGCTTTCTGTCACTTCTTGTCCGTGCTCTCTCTCTTTCCAAAAGCCTGTGTGTACGTGCCTTTTCTTTGAGTTTCTCTTGCTTGGAGTGAGCCTGCCGCTGCCGCTGCTGTGTGTATCCACCATCTTTTTCTCTCCGGATTGCGCTCCGGGTATTGATGAGTTCATCTGCTACGGTTAATGTTGTGCGAGTAGGCGTTCGGTTTTTGTGTCTATTGAAGGTGTAGGAAGGTTTGCTGATGGAGATTTTTTGTTTTTGAAATGTAGGTGTTTGAAATGAGCTGAAAAGAAGCTACGGTACGAATGGCGACGGTTTTCGAGATGGCGTCGTGCTTTTCTCCGATAATTCCGATCTTATGATTTTTCTTCTCCGCTTCTTTTGCTTCTTGGAAACCTCGTGTTCTTTTTGAAAAAGAGAAAAAAGGGTTTTCTTTATTTATTTATTTTTTTCAAAAACATTGGCCCTCTCTGTCTCTCTTCCTTTGGGTATCCTTTTGCTACTGCTGTCCGCTTAATTTGAATTCTCGAAGAGCAAAATGGAGAGAACTCGACACAGGAAATCAAAAAGTGCTTCTGGCATTGAAGGTAATATTTCAATTTTAACGTCTAGTTTAGTAGTATAGAGGTTTAAATCGTCGGAGAACTTAATTTGGTTGTCTTGTTTTTTTGACCAAAGTAGCACGAAAGCTCTAAACTGTCTGCAGAAATTTCTGATAATCACATTGTGCTCTTTCGGAAGACAGATTTCGTTCTCGATTCGGTGAAGTTCTCATTTTTCTACTGTCTACTTCGGATCGAGACTGCCTTCTTTTTTTTTTTTTTTGGGAGATTTTAGCTTTTGGAAAACAAATTGTTCTTTAATTCCGCCCCCCTCTTTGGCACATGAACTGCATACCAATTGCTGAAGGAAGGATCAAAAGAAAAAAGTATAGGAGAAACTTATTTTGACCCTTCAATCCTTTACTGAGGAGTTTTAGTTAGAAATTGGTTTACTCTGTTTGAATTGTAATTAAATTTATGGTTCTTTTATAACTTATGTCGATCTTATGCGTTGGGCTTTGCTCTGTTTATTTTGTACACTGCGAAACATAGTTTTTGAAGCTTTAAAACTATAAAAGAAATTGAGAAGTTTTAAAGCTCGACCTTTCCTCTGGGGCGTTTGCACAGAAGTTGGAAGCTCAATTTAATCTTTTGGACCCCCTGCATTGATTGCAAGAGCTGAAATTTTGAGTTAATTTAGTAATTAGGCAGCAGAAAGGAATCTTTTAGCGACGTTTAGCCCCTTCTCGTTTGCTTACTGGAAGCGTGAAGTCCCTAAATGAGATTGAGTTGATAACTAGCATGCTCATGCTTTATTAAAGCAAATTTTGTGGGCAAATGGGATGAGGAACCTTTATATACTGGTATGGCATAATTTTGTTCCTACTTGGATTTTCCACTCATGATGGGTTATAATTGGTGGGCCTTGTCCATCGGAGAAGCTTCACTAAATTTATTCACGAACTGATAAATTAATTGTTTGCCTGTTACACATGTTTTCCTTCCCAATTTTCTAAGTGAAAGTCTAAATGTTTTTCTAGATTTGACAATAAAATAAATGTATTCATATTTTTAAAATTTTGTGGATGAATAATCGCACTGTCCTTTAGTTACTGAGTAAATTTAGATGCTAAACACAGAAGACACTTCTCTTTGACTCATGCCTTTTTGATGATAATTATCTTTTCACTTTTTATTTTAATTTTTCATGCTTTTTCTGAAGAGTGATAATCCATTGAAATTTATACCTGCAGTTGTATTTGTACCACGAATAGAGATTAATTCTGATTTGGATTTTTGACCAGGAATTCGACAGACTCAGAAACAGAAAGCTGTTTCAAGACTCTCTTCTGACTCTCGATCATATACTGATGGAAGCTATAGGGATGATATGGTCAGTGATAATAGGCCCTTTTTTTCCTTCCCATATTTAGCATACAAGAATTTGTGTTTTTATTTTATGATGCAATTGAGTTTCTCAGGTGCTGCAGTGGCTCTGAAATTTGATAATTTTTGATTTGGCTTTCACAGTTCATGCTTGAATTGGGGCAGAGCTCCTCAGGACGAGCCAGCGGTATTCCAATGAAGAAGTTACTGGCAGAAGAAATGTCGAAAGAAGTTGAATCTAAGAGACGAATGCCAAGTGTTATTGCCAGATTAATGGGTCTCGAAGGAATGCCATCTCCTCGGCATGTCCATCAACGGCAAAAAAGATTTGCAGACAGCTACCAACAGAAAAATGTTTCAGCTAACCTCCGACAGAACAACCAACTGTATAATTGTCAATTGAACAAGAGAAGCTCAGTTGACCAGCACGAATTCAAGGATGTCTATGAGGATTTGGAAGCATCACACATTGTAAATCGCCGTTGTTCCTCGAGGTGGACTGCGAGCTCGATTCTTTCAGAACCTGAGATGGCACTCATTCGGAGGAAGTTTATGGATGCAAAGCGCCTTTCCACTGATGAAAAGCTTCAGGATTCAAAAGAGCTGGATGACACATTAGAGATGCTGGCCTCAAACAAGGATTTATTGTTAAAATTTCTTCAGCAACCTGATTCCTTGTTTTCGAAGCATTTGCATGATCGACAAATTGATTCTAGAGGTTCTGTTGGCAGTCATATAGCAGTTTTGAAGCCATCAAATTCTGAGAAGTTCGAAAGCAAATCAAAAGCTTGGAGATCAGAGAGAGATACTTCAAGCAAACGCCACGCCACTTATCACCTGAAACGTGAAGACGGTCTTCTTCTTGAACCACACAATCGCCACAGAACTCATCTTTCTCACCATTCATCAAGGATTCAATTAGAGGAGAAACATGAGGCAAATATTCTTCCTACTAGGATTGTTGTTCTGAAGCCAGACATTGGGAAGATGTGTAATGATGGTGCAGCTGGTTTGTCGTCCAATCTCTCACTTGGTTATCCACCCAGTTATAAGAAAATCAAGCAATTTGAAAGTGTTGGAGGTGCTGATACAGTATCATGGACTAAGAAAGATTCATTTCTTGATGGTGTATTTCAAAAGCCCATTTCTAAAGAAGCTAGAGAAATAGCCAGGGAAATCACAATGAGGATGAGGAATGGCTGTCATGAGACTGAGAATATAGATAAAAGCACAATAGGCTTCAAAGGATATGTGGGAGATGAGAGTTCGTATGATGCTAATGAAAGTGATTCTGAAAGTGAGTCAGAGGTGTTTAAATTATCTTCTAGAAAGACCTTCATTGATAATAATTTGTGTAGATGCCCATCTTCTCGTTTGTGCGAATCATCTGTAAATAGGGAAGCAAAGAAGCGACTCTCTGAGAGGTGGAAGATGACTCACAAGTATCAGGAAATGTTAAGTAAAGGCAGCACCCTAGGTGAAATGCTTTCCTTACCAGATGGGGAAACAAGGCCATTCCAATTGAATGCTAAGACGAGTCTTGATTGGCCAAGCAATCAACTTGCTAACAATAATAGAAGTGCTATGTGGGATGGTCCTTTAGGCATAAGCAGTAGGGACGGTTGGAAGGATGACATAAGCAGAAATTCTTCTAGATCAAAGTCGCTTCCTCCATCTACAGGTGGGAGAAGTCACAGGAGAAGCCCGTGTCATGATGATTTGGCTGACCATAAAACAGTGTTGCATGATGATTCTGTGCATTCTGTTAGAAGTAAGGTTGTGAAGGAAAATCTGAGTCATGAAAAGTGTTCATCCAAAGATTCAAAATCCAGGATCAAAAAGCCTCATCCTTGTCAGTATGTACTTTTTAATGAGATGCACCCTTCATCGGAAGCCAATTTTGAGAATCAAATGGAGGCGAACACTAAAGATGTATCTGAACAGCAATCCATGTTTCAGATGGCTGCAAAGGATAATATTTGTAGGAGTCTTGTAACTGATGCTGGGACGATTTCTGAAACTAGAAGCCCGACCTTGTCCTCAAAATCTTCTGAGTTACTTCTAATGCAATCGCCTTCAGTCATTGATGCTGATAAATCTGCCGTTCACGACCAAGAAAGTTCCAGTCTCCAAGTATGGATATTTGCTTTCCTTGAACAAAGTATTTGTATTTTATCCTAATATTACATGAATATGGAAACATGCCTCTTATCTGTATTTCTTTATCTTAATCTAACATGTTATCTCTCATATTCCTTTAACTGTTCATGCATTGAGTTTCATATACATGCCAGAGTTTGCCTTTGATTGTTCTTCGCAACCTGAGTTATGATTCTGTGATTGATGGCTGTTGGTTAGGCTGGGGAAGGGTCTATTGTTTTCCTCATGCACAGGTAGATTCTTCCCCAACTTTTGAGTTGTGTCAAAAATGCATGATGCCATGCCATATCCAGATTTCATATGTCAACTTTCCTTGTAGCATCCAGCTTCACATTGAGTATGTTCCTGTAGAGAGTCTTCTTCATCTTAAAATTTCGTGCATTAAATTCTATATACATGTCATAGTTTGCATACAAGTTCTTTTCTCAACATGAGAAAAGATTCTGTTATTGATAGCTGTTGGCTAGAAAGGGGTTTAGGGTTTTCCTCAAGAACAGTTTGATTCTTCCCCAACTTTCGAGTTGTGGTAAAAACACGACATGATCAGGTTTCATTTGCCAACTTTCTTTGTGGTGTCCTGCTTCGCGTGGAGTAAGTTCCTGTAGAGCTAATGGAATTGAAAGGGTGATGGTGCTGATTTCGGCTACTTGAGTGCACCTCTTTGGGAATGTTGTATGACTTAATTTCTGGAAACAGTTTAGTCATTTCAAAGTTATTCCTTCCTTTTTAATATATGGGTTTCTGTTAAGCACCACTAAAGCAAGAGGCATAACAATTTATGAAAAGTAGTTGTTCACAATAAATTTTTTTACAAAGTAAGAATTTAGTTTCAATACTTATAGTAATATATATGCATGTGCCGCTGGATTCATATATCAATTGAAGTTTCTAAAAACATAGATAATCAAATTTTCTTATACTAAGATATATACATGGTTGTCCCTGAGTGATGCACTTGGCTCAAACATGATGCTGGATTAGAGCAAGGGCATGAAGTTGACAAGTGACTTATGCTAAGTACTGGCTGGCTCCTAGCTTTTCTAAATATTGTAAATTCTATGTATCCCAAACTCCCTTTATTTCAGAATGAATTTAATCAAGGATAATTTGTGTAGAATGCCTTGGGTAGTAATCCTCAAGAAATAAGTGTATAGGGGTTAACTTCATTTTTTTTTAATTAATGTCACTCTTTGTGGAGGATTGGTTCTTGAGGAAGGTACCACGGAGAAAAGGTAGTATAGCTATAGTGGATATACCAAATGACTTTGTTACTATTATTCATATAAAACTAGTTTTAGGCTGCCAAGTTTTAAATGGAGTTGCCTAGAAGTTAGGCTGCTTTTATTATTTAAGATGTGGGGTGCCATAACTAATCAAACTTTGAATGCTGAGTGCTTCCTTCAACGTCGGTGATGTTTTCAGGAACCAAAAGACGGACCGCCTAAACAAAGTTCTTCTCTGAATTGTGTTGGAGCTGAGCCAGATTCTTCAGAAAGCTCCAGGGAGGTCGATCATCCGAGTCCGGTCTCAGTCCTTGAGGTCCCTTTAACAGAAGATGCTTCTTCTTCTGAAAGTTTTGAGAGAGTTGGTGCTGAACTTCAAGGTATGGAAATTTTACGTTTATGAAAATTGTCAGTGGGAAATTCTTTGACGTGTGCTTAGAATGTCAAAAGGAACATCAGAACATCACCACGTATTAGACCATTCTCGCTGAATGAGGAACTTCTGCTTGTGGGGAAGCATGGGCTGAAGTTAATCTTACCTTAATGCATATTTAGTGTGATTTAGCACATTTTGTGGGATCAGTTACTATTTCAATCTATTCATTTTCCTGTGGATTGGTATAGTATATTGCCTGGCTTTGAGTATCTGTTATGAAGCAGTCTTTGATATTTAACTTAATAGTTTTTGGTTTTAAAGCTAAAGGTTACTATGCCTTGGCCATTCTTTTTCCTTTTATTGTAATGACATAAAAGGAGATGTACATTTTTTAAGAGAGAGTAACACATTCATTCAATTTGGCGTCTCAACCGCTCATTCTCCTCATCAATTGTGTGGCCAAAAACCTGTAAAATTCACTGTACTGGACTCTTGCCACTATTTTGTGATTCATGATAGTTCTTGTCCTGATTGCATGTCCTTTTGTGTTATCTTTGTTGTTTTAGTTTTCTCTCTCTTTTTTCCTTACAGCAATGGTGATCTCATGGTGTGTTCTTTTGATCTTTTTGTCGTAGAACTCCGAATGCAACTGCAGCTCCTCAAGATGGAGTCAGGCATGTATGCTGAGGCATCTACTCTTGTTCCAATTGAGGAAGAAGTTTCACAACTATCTCCCATTGTTTCTGAAGGAAACCCAGTACCAGGAGCGGGAGGCTGGGAAACTTCTTATGTTATTGATATGCTAATCGATTCAGGTCTTGAAGAGTCTGACTTTAATATGTTCAGAACGACCCCAGATTGCCCTTTGGATCCCAAGTTGTTTGACAACCTTGAGAAGAAATACAGTGATGAGACCACTGGATTGAGGTCAGAAAGGAGGTTGCTTTTTGACACAATAAAATCGGCAGTGTCGGAGGTTTTCCATGAGCACATCGACTTGTGCCCCTGGGTAAAGCCAAAATCACCAAGATGGAATTTGAAGAGGAAGGAAGGAGTTCGAGATGCTCTTGAGAAGTTGATCAACCAAGACTTTGCAAACGGAGAGATGTCGGACAGAATCCTGGACAGGGAGATGCGGTGGTCAGATGCCAAAGGAGAAATCGATCTAGTAGGTAGTGAAATCGAGAAATTGTTGGTTGATGACATGATAGCAGAGGTTGTATGTAACTGACGGTACGCTCTTCAGCTAAACTGGTGTAGGCTAGTCAGTAACAATAGGTATATGAAAAAGCTAGGTTGCAGGAAGATTGAAAATAAACCTTAAAATCTAATTAAAAGGTTACAAGTAAAGGCAAGCAATTAAGTGGGTTCTATCCGAGTTCTTAAGCTGGAACTTTGTTAAACCTGTAGCTTTGAATTTTGTGTGATATTTCTGCTCATGTAAATCAAGAAAATCAGATGGCACTGCTCCTTGTGAAGCCGTGTATTGAGTATGCTGGTTGTCTGTTGAAATCAATATCAATCAATATCTTCTGCTGTGGGCTACATTGAAGTTGATTAATGGGGTTGCACGTTTCTGTAACTTCTTCCTGAAAGTGAGGTCTGAATAAGTGGTGTGAAGTTACCGGTATTCATCGAAGATTTTAACCTAACCAACCCCAAAATTTATGTCATGTGAAGGCAGGTGCACTTGTGATGTGTGGAAAGACATTGACCTAACCTGGATGTTTTATTGAGGATTGGGCATGCGTTTTGGTCCGATGACACGATTAGGTGTTTCACACCTGAACCCTATTTATTTTCAAGACAATTTATTTTAATGAAGTGTACAATATATATTTGTTTGTCAATTCTTGCCGTGGGCCCTAAAGTAGTTATTGGGCCGATGGGGCCTTTGCGTGAAATTGGAAACATTATTCTATGATGGACTCTGAGAAGCCCTTTCCAATTACCAATAAATTCATCATAACCACATTCGTCATTGTTCGGTTGTTTTATTTTCTTCCTGTTTCTTTAAATTTCTAGGAAGTTAATTACAAAAACTAGAGAAATTAATAAACTTGTCATTAAGTAAACAAGAGTGATATCAGACGTGACCAAATTAGATTAGGAGTATAATGTCATTTAAAAGTAAATATGCATAAGTGGATAAGAAACAATCCAAACCCAATTTATTGACTGAGATTAAAATCAACCAAGACCTCCATTTATTTCCCACACTATATAATACAAAACCGATCGTGTGTTAGCTAGAAGCAGGTGTTTGTAATTAAGGCATTTATTGTGAGTGTTAGTATTACAATACTTGCAATCTGATTGCAAAAATAATGAGTGTATCTGGTGGAATTATCTCCTTTGCTGGCACCCTTCACATTTGCATGAAATGAATATAGTTAGCAAACCCTAAAACCATCTGCATTGCTACCTTAGGAATTGTGGAGATTAGAGTTTTAACCATGTTAGTCATTTTCGAAACATTTCTTAATTAAGATAATTAGATGTTTTGTTATTTTCTTCAACACACTTTAGATCGATGAAGCTATTAAAAACAGTGAGATGTACTACGGATTAATACGACAATATCACAGTTGAAAATGAAATAATATGCCCAAACAATTAATTGCTAGTGGTGAGTATTTTGTTAGGAAAGAGAAGAGAATACAACAATAAATAATTCTTATCCAACAGTCAACACTTTAATCATGCTTATCAATTAATTAATATATACACCTTATTCTCATCTGATTAATTCAGGCTGATAAATCATCAGATAGCTTGATTGAATTCATGTCTTTAATCATATAACTACTAAGCCAAAATAATTACTCAATAATTCGAAATGGATGTGAAGTAGCTATTTGGGGTCATTTGCAAGGGCTATGTTTGTTTTCATTTTATCATGAATAAAATACATACTTCAATTATTACATATTTAAAATTTTATTTATTTATCTCCTTTTTTTTATACAATTTTGGGAGAAAAAATATATCTCAAAACACACATTTAAAAACTAAAACGAATAAACATCGAAAAACCAAAACATACTCACTTCTTCAACACAAAATGCATAAAATCATAGAAATGACGCATTTAAACAAAAAAAGGAATAGGTCAAGAATACTACTTAACTAGCAAAAAATCAATATTATATATTCTACTTCACTAGCTTCGGTTGTTATGATTCCATTTGGTAGTGTTGCGATTTATAATATAGGTAATTTGTTCTTGTTACAAAATGGTGTAAGGTGTTGCTTACATTCATCTTTTATCATTAATCCACACTACATAATTTGGAGTTGATGTTTGGGATGGAAAGGGAAAAGAAAAAAGGTTAGCGGCTCCGATTCTCAAGAAAGGTACTTCCCATGATGACACTTGTCGTCTCTCTCTTAATTTAATCTTTTCTCTTTGTCCTACCCTTAGTTTATATTTTGTTTTTTTTAACTACTTCAAATTATTGTTTTATAATATGTGTCTGATTTTATTTTATTTTTTGTCTTCCCGCTTACTATTTCTATATTTTCTTTCTTCTTTAATTATTTTTATTCATTATTTTAAAAATAAAAATAAGTAAAATTAAAAAAAAATCCGATATGAATACATATTTATTTGTTCTATATATATATGTGTGTGTGTATTTAAGATGAATCCGTGAAAATAGAAAAATTGAAGATAAAATTAACAAATAAATAAAAATACAAATACAAATATTGTAAAATGCAGAAAAATGAAAATTTAAAAACATAAAAAATAAAAAGAAAATATTAAATTACAGAAAATAAAAAATAGAAATTAAAAACAAATAGTAGAAAATTTAAAAATAAAATAGTAAGAAATACATAAAAAAATTTAAAGTTAATATAAAGAAATGAAAAAAATATAATAATGAAAACTGAAATGAAAAGAAATTAAAAAGAGAAAGGAGAGTGAGAGAAAAAATAATAAAATAAGAAGAAGGGGACATATGTCACAGTTTATTACTTTGAGTGCGTTACTCTTGAGGTCTATTTGAATATTTGGGTGCTCATAATATTATATCGAAAAATGTAAAAAAAATTATTAAATATTAAAATTATGATATTTGTCAAAAGTTTATTATTTCGTGTATTTGCAGCAAATGCATCATTTATAAAACACTCTCCTAAACCAAAAAAAGGGAAAAAATGTGATTATGAGAATTAACATGAAAAGGGGCAAAAAGTCCTTTTCCTGTGTCATATAATAATTAATGAAAAAAGAAAAATATTTTTACTTTGACATATTTTAACAATTTTTATTTATATTAAGCTTCACATAATTTGCATTTTGTCACTTCGTAATGGCTTTACATATATAAATTGTTATTGGCTTAAAACTCATAAAAGCAGATGTTTCAGTATGTTAAGGATGCAGATGCATTCATGATGTGTGTCCAACTTTTTGTAAATGCATTGGGCATGTGGGCGAACAAGCATGGTATCATCGATTGCTTATTTATTCTTTACAATAAGGTTTTGGACCCATTTAAGGCGATCAACAAGGTTGTAAAGTAAATTGAACAAGTTATCTAATGGATTAATTTTATTTTGTACGAAATCATATGAAATTAGCTGTCAACTTTTGATGGGCCCAGGTGCCCATTAGGATATTATATAAATAAAAGATGTGGTACGCACAAAATAATAATAATAATAATAATTCATTCAAAAAAAATATATGGCATCTGTATTCATTCGGAAAGGTCCGCGATTGGTAACATCATCAATTCCAACCATACTATCAGTGAGAGCAAGAATTCTAAATTCAAGCACTGTAAACAAATAATTTAGGTATATCTTTACATGCATTCAACACTTGTACAGTTTTTTTTTTTGGAAAGGATTCAAATCAAATAAATCCCAACGCCTAAAACATCTTAACAAACCTTAATGGATGTTCTGAAATATTTCTAAACGATTCCAAGTCTTTACAGTCAGTTATACACTATTTTACAAGCACCAAATGTCCCTCCAAGTTCTGTCTCATTAACTATTTTTTGAAGAGAGACTCTACCAAAGTTACGTAAGTTTTAAGTTTAAACTCAAGAATAGAATGTAGACAACTAACGAAGCTAATTTTTCTTTCTTCCATTCGTCTTCTTGACTTTGCAACCGCTAAGTGGAGGTCCAATCTTCCTTCTTTTTTTTTTTTTTTTTTTCTGTTGGTGCTTAGCAAATTATTATATAAGCTTGGAAGATGAGAAGATGGAACGTTTTAGATATGCAAATGTTCATATAAAATCTTAAGACATGAGGAGCGTCAGCATGCGCCTAATGACATGCATGCAGTATCTCATCGTTGTTACCTTTTGCTTGTTCAAACCTAGGAATTTAAAATTTTATTAATGTTGTGGAATCACAAAGTCTGCCATGTATTGTCAACCCAAAAGAAAAGGAGAAATAAGATCTCAAAAGGATTACTTATTTTTTCCAAGGGAATATAAATCGTAACAAATGCGACTCTGAAAATTATATGAATTGGAATGCTCAAATAAGCCTTAAATAAAATAATAAAATTAACCTCCCACTTCACGGATCTTAGCTCAGTAGGCAGAGCGGAGGACTGTATTGGAGTAAGTCAAGTCCTCAGGCCGCTGATTCGAATTCGTCCTGTCAGAATCTGTCTAAGGATTTTGGCATTTCAGTTTGCGTACGGATTGGGCCTAAGGTCCAATCATGTTTGGGCTTAATGTTAGTCTATTAGCTTCGGAACACTTGGGATGGCCCAACTTGTTTTTTAGTGGATTGGGTCTAAAGTTTGGGCCGATGTGGGTCCAATCAGTTATAGATTTATTAGGAAAATTATAAGCTGTTTCGGTTGCTTAAAGTAAACATTGGGTTGGTATATATAGACTGATCCATATTGAGAATGCCAATGTGAAAACTTCTTCAAGCCCAAAGCACACAGAGAAACTCTTCCTTTTATTTTACTTTTTATTTTTTTTATCCACACAAGTGTAAAGAGAGAAAAAGACTTTAAAAGATAGAAAATGCACAAAAGGCTGTAATTTTGTCATATTTATTTCCTTCCATATCTATGTTATAAGGGTATTTGATTAAACTTATTTTAAACGGTTTATAAAATCATATGATTTATAAGATATTTTTAAAAATTAAAAACTCGTATATTTTATTTTTAATATTAACTAATAAAGTGTTTGAATAATAATATCTTATAAGTTGCAAGATGTCAACTATATATTATCTGCAACCTGCAGACAGCAAATGCTCCTCTAATACTATTGAAAAAAGATAAAAATGTGTTTAACTTAAAAAATAACCTTTGAAAAGGAGACTTGTGCTGATCAAATTCTATGTAAAAAATGGTGTGCGAATTAAGGCAAATTTGAGCATGAAATGAACAAAATTTATGTACGGATAGGCTAAGCCAACAGTAATCCGCAGCTCGCGGACCTTGGTTTGGGTCTGATAAGAACACCTAATTGGGCCAAAATATTGCGTGGTTCCGCACACTTTGCAATTGGACCTAAAATGAATTAGAAGGTTGGTCCAACGAATTCCTTTTCGATTTTATTTTTATTTATTTATTTATTTTGAGCTGGGACATGTGATTTATTTTCTGTTGCTTAAACTAAACTGTATTGAGCTGCTTAAAAATTTTTAAATTTTATTACACTGGTCCACATCGACATATTAATTGATGTGTATTTTTTAAAAAAGGTGTATAAAAATAAAAAAGAGATAGAGATAAAATTTAAAAAGTATAATGATTGCAACTGTATTTTTAAAATGAAAAAATGAAAACAAAGCCAAATACCTCTTCAATCCCATAGCAGACAATAGAAACTCTTCCTTTTATTTTGCATTTTATTTTAGTTTGAGAAGATAAGGCCCATTAAAAAAATTCAACTTGCAGAAATATTAATTAACAACACTATAAATCAACGGCCCTATTTTTAAAAATCCAGATGAAAAGAATGGTTGGATCTAAGTTCTAACCTAAGAAGGATCACATAGCTAGTCCATCCAATATTTATAATAATAACAACAGTTGGCTAAAACTGATTGAAACAATTGAATGTAAAATATAAGCCTTTCTTCAATTTCTCTCTTGGCCACATTCTACACTATGCATTTGTGTCTTCAGTTTTTGTTCGAGTAGCTTGACTCAGAACTTGATTCAAACATGAATAAAATCGAATTTTTGTAGGAATTAATTTAGTTTGATATTCGTTGAGTTGCTCAACTTGTTTGACAAGTGCATTTTCATATTATAAAACACTGTCATATTGGGCTTCTGGCCTGCTGGTACAGTCTCTTTTAACTCTTAAAGACTGCAGGTTCAAATTTTAAAATGCTTTTTTGCATTACCCCATTCAGTGAGTCATAAAGGCGTGATCATATCAAAATATTACAGAAGCAAAGCGTTTGGTTTGGTGGCAATGCTCATTTAAAAATGGAGGAGGTTGAAGGTTTTTTTTTTCTTCTAACTCATGCATATTACCCTCTCACACACCCACATCCAAGTGGATTTGAACTCTAAACCTCGTTTATAAGGCATTGGGTTCCATATCATAGGAGTGTCCCCACATTGAAGGTTTAATTCTTGTCTCTAAGCCTTCCAGTCTGCGACTCACTTCGATAATATGCCTATGTCACTCTCATGCTAATGAATTAATGCAAGCATAAGGCCATTTACATGATAAGGATCTTTGTGTTGCATGATCATGCTTGTTATGAAACACACGATGTTATAGACATATTACAAATGTTTTCTGGAAAGAACACTTTCTCCACATGCCACAGTAAATAACAGGAGCCTGGAGCCATGAATTACTATGCTCACCTACTTGGCTACTTCTTCTCTTGCATACGTGTAATTAGAAGGCTCTACTGAAAGTTGGGGCTTGAACCTAATCTCAGCACATAAAACTCACACATGCAACTCAACAATTACTTCATACCAAAAATCAACTTTTAAGTCTTAACCAGTCTGAAACCAAAGGCTGTAACAGATTTTTCATAATTCTGAATCAGTAAACAACACTAAGCTACTAGTGATGAATCTACAGAAATTGATCAATTAGACAATATGACAAAAACTCATGCACCATCTCCTTTGGGCTCATTCTTGAATTCTTGGTTAGTCAGATTGAGTGCTGATGTGGTGGATGATGGTATGGTTGGAGACCACAGTTGGGCGTTCTTTACCTTAGATATGCTGGAAAGGACCTCTAACGGCGTTATGTTCCCAGCCAACGTAACCTTCTTGGACGCAAAATCTATGTTGAAAGATGTCACCCCTGCATAAGCCCAATGGATGCCTATAAAGACTAGTTTTTCAAGACGCAAGAAGTGATGAAATAGCAGCTAGATATAGGGAATTTTACTGAATTGGTGCTGTAACTTCTTCAAGGAATGGTAGGACAAGTTAGTTTGGGAACTTTAATGTTTGAAGCAATTGTGAAGTGTGAACCACGTACCCATGGTCCCCCAACTAGGTTGCTCTAAAATACTGTTGTAGTAAAGGATAGACATAAGGAGGGCAAAGAAATGCAGACCAATCATAAACACACGGACCTTCCATTCTAGAGATATGTTTTCTCATTTTCCTCTCGCAGCCTCTGCAATGGAGTGACACTCTCAGAACAACCACCTGCAAGCAAATCCGTGAAGACTAAATCTTTGTGCTTTAGAACTACAAAACAGCACAAGAAACTGTTTCACATGCCTACATAAATATTTCATCAACGTAATAGTTCTTTATAAGAGCAAACTACAGAACATAGCAGTAGCCATTGAACCAAAAAGTTTCAAACCTGGTCTGGAGAGCCAGACGAAGAGGGCGGTAATGCATCACGAGATTTATTCGGCTTTGCGGCCTTAGACTTGGTGGTTTCAGCTGGAAATAACTTGAGGGATGGATCAAAGTCTGATAGCGAGTTGGACAAAACCTTTTCACTCAACAAGTACCTAGTAGAGCCAGGAGGACTAATGAAGTCACCGGGCCTGGTGCAGCTCCAGCTCTTCCTTCCTGTCGTAGTCTGGTTACTGATTTTTACTATCTTCTCATCATCAGGCTTTATAGTAGCCGAGCTATCGCCTTTCTTGGCTTGATCACCATTTTCCTTAGAAGGGATCTTTGTACTCTTCTTCTTCTTCTTGTGGTGATTTTTATGAGGCTTGGGGCTCAAGGATGGCTGTGTGGTGTCAAGAGGAAGTTGTTTGCCAAGTCTCCTTGAGTCCCTGATGATGGGATTGTGCCGGTCTATGGCCGGGCTGCTGCTGAGCAGAATCTTGGAAGAGGAAGAAGATGGGCAGGATGACGAGCCTTGTTCCATGCTGAGGCATATGGCTGTTGCAGCTTGTGATGCACAGAATATATCTATTCCTTTCATCCTTAAGTCTGCTGAAGTTAAAGGGATGAAACCAATGATGGTTTAGGGAATCAGAATTGTGGGTGCAAAAGGAGTAAAAAAGGGACTGCTTTCACGCTAGATTCTTCGTGTGGGAATCTGGGGTTTTGAGGTCTGAATTTTGAGAAGACAAGAAGCAATTCTGGTTATGTCGTGAAAGATAAATATTGTGGGTTAATTCAGTGTACAAGCTCAAAACTGGCGTCCAGTGGGCCCTTAGCATGCAAGCAAAAAATAATAACAATAATAGAATAAATAATATTGAACAAGGTTAATCTAAAGCAGCAGAGGAGCAATGATTTCTTGCATATGCAATGTGTGTGTGCCTTTTCACTACAACATATATAAATATTTGATGAATCAGCTACACCTTCTGCAGTGAGTGCACCAATTTAGGACAATGTTAACATGGAAAATTGAGAATTAGTAAGCCCAAGAGAGACACTCGTGGGGTGGATTCCCTGCAAGATTCAGCGACAGTTCCCCAATAATCTGGCTTGCCCTTCTGTCAAAATTTATTCAACCCGGCAATGTTTTTTCCCCCCTTTTGTTTTACTGTAATTTAATTTTGTATAGTTGGCATGGCCTACAGATCAGACGAAATATAAATGGGGTTATTCAGAGGGGAGTGCTGGTGAATTCAATAGGAAAGTTTACAAGACATATCAGACAAAAGCAACGGTTAAATTCTCAGCCGTTGGAAAGCTCAGCTCTCAGGGGCCAGTCGTCAAAGACAATGACAGTATGTAACATTATCATCGTAAGGGAGGGTTTTTGAACCAACTTGAGTAAATTTTTTTAGACAATCGATTTTCTTAAAATTTGCTAAATTTTTTTAGACAATAGATTTTCTTAAAATTTGCTTGGACCCATAATAAAGAGAGATAAAATGCAATTTGTGTGAATAAGAAACCCACACAACCGATGCCTAAAGAGGTGAAACCCATGTAAGTGTTGACGTAAGAGAGTCTGCAGGTCGCACACATGAAAGAGAATTTACGATTCCCATCCTACGTCAATTAGAAAATGTTCTTAAGGTGAGTAATTCCTTAAAGTTTAAATAACTGATTTTCTAAAAATTAAATTAATCCTATGACAATTACTTGAACCTCCATGGTTGTTTTCTTGGATTTACAATTTGGGATTTTAAAATTGATTCTCTTTGTACCATTACCATTATTGTTAAAATTTAGTGATATCATATTATTACTCTGAAGATCATTTTCGGACAAGAAAAAGTGATTTTTGGAGCATAGAACCTTATTACACCTATACTGATTACTGACTCCATTCTTTCGGGTTTTTAAATAAATATTCTATTTTTTAGTCTTTCATACAAAAATGTACCACTTGCTCTAAATTTTATAGGTGAGTCCTAGTGTCGAAATCCTAGATTCTGGCATTAGTGCATATTAAAGAAAAATAAAAATCGTATGAAGTTGGAAATCCAGGCTTCGGCTCTGCGCTATAAAATTAACAAAAAATAATTTTAAAACTAGGACCCTAGATTGCAGTTTTAATTTCAATTAAAAAAAATATTATGGCAACATACGGAATCTAGAACCTTGGTTTCTAGGCGAACAAAATGGGGAAAAAAAAAAGATTGTAAAATTATTTTCATGTTAACTATACTATATTATTATTTTAATAAAGATTTTTGGATCACAAAATAAATTTGCATAACCATCCTTATGATTTATATTTTTATTTTTAAAGACTTTTCTCTCTTTTTATTCAACTTTAAAGTTATCTTTATAATCAAATTTTTTTTATCAATTTTAAATACTTTTGATCTTTCTACTTTTAACTTTTAATTTGTTTATTTTCTCAAATTCTCTTTATTCTTCCAAATTCTACTGATATTTGAATATTTGATTATATTAAATATTCAAGAAACTTTATAGTATTAACCAATTTTATCGCTATTAATTGAAATTTTATAATTTGGATAAAATTCTGCAAGATTTGTGATATATTTTAATATTAATTTTATTAGTAATGGAGAACGAAATTGGAGAGTGGTTTTATCATAAATTTATTATAAGATACGTAGAAATATATTTAGTTTGATAGTAACAGTTTCAATAAAAGTAACCAAAACATAATAGGAGATATACATAACTAACATTAGTTAAGAAAAATTTCTTCATCTTCATTAGATATGTAAAAATTTGACTTATACTCTAAAAGGTAGATAACATTCAAAAATTCAAGATGTCGTACTCCATGACCTTGGGTGAATGCAACTTTTTCAACTAATTGGAGCATTTGATGTGTAGAATGATGCGTTAATATTTAATTATTTTCTTGTCTTATTTGTCAAATGATATATTCATATGTCTACAAAATTTTTGAGCATAAATAATGGTCATCGCTTTTAGAACCTTCATGACCAATGCTCAGAGATCGCAGACCAATGTTTAAGACTTCTCTAATCTGTGTGCTCATTCTATTCTTGTACCATATTTGTATTCGGTGAAACTATGAAGGTTACAAAGCGATAATCATTATTTATGCCTAAAATTTTGATAAAAAACGTATGAATATATTGCCCAACAAATAAGACCAAAAAATAATAATAAAATCAAATGCTATTGTGTCACTTTAGATATCAAATGTTCCTCTTAATTGAAGAAATTGTATTTACCCGAGGTCGTAGACTATTATTTCTTGAAATTTTGAATGTTGTCAGTCGTTTAAAGTATAAGTCAGGTTATTAAATGTCCGATGAAAATGAATAAATTTCTCTCAGTTAATGTTAGTTATATATGTCTCATATTATGTTCTGATTATTTTTATTGAAGATATTATTATCACATGAGGTATATTTCCATATATCTTATGATTAAATCGCCATCCAATTTCACTCTCAATTACTAATGAATTAATATTACAATAAATCACAAATCTTGTAGAATTATATTAAAATTATAAAATTTCAATTCATAGCTATAAAATTATTTAATACACAAAAGAAACGTATGTAATTTTTTACATTGTGCATATATAATTTAACTAGAAATTAATGGAAGATCAAAGAATTTAACAATGATAAAATATGTTGATTATAAATATTACTTCTAAGTAGGATAAAAGGAGAGAAAAGTCTTAAAAAATAAAAATATAAATCATAAAGATAGTTACATAAATTTACTTTGCGCATCTAAAATTTTTTATTAAAATAATAATATAGTATGTTAATAGGAATATAATTTTACAATCTTTAGTTTCCTATTTTGTTCACCTAGAAACCAAGATCCTAGATTCGGTATATCGCCATAATATTTTTTTTTTATTGAAATTAAAACCGGAATCTAAGATCCTGGTTTTAAAATTATTTTTTTGTTAGTTTTATAGCCCCAAGTTGGAACTTGAGGTTCCGGCTTCATACATTTTTTTTTTTTTTAATATGGACTAATGCCCTAATTTAGAATTCATTTATAAAATTTAAGAGCAGGTGGTACATTTTTGTATGAAAGAATAAAAAATAGAATATTTATTTACAAAACCCCCATTCTTGATCTCCATTCTTACAGTAATCACTATTCCTCTATTGTTCTTTGCTTCCCGTTGAACAAGAACTTCAGTGATTTCTTAACATATATTTGAGAGGATAAGATTGTCAGGCTACAAGCGTTTTTCAGCTCCACTGCCAATCTGTTTTTCTTGGGGAAAAGCGAAGTCCTTTTTCTTCATTGGAATCATTGGAACCGTCTGGAGATGCTTTTGGAACATATGCCTCGTGGCAGAAAAATCATCTGGAATTTTTCTTTGGATGAATGGAACATGAACCCTTCTTTGCTATCCATATGAGAAAGGGAACATTGCTATGAGAGGTCCAGAAATCAATGGAATCAGATGCCTTCGTGCACATCACTTCTCTACTTGTTTTTATTCGTTTTTTTTTTTTGCTTTGGAGTCCTTTCCAACCATGCCAACTTCTACGTGGGAGAAGACTTCGGCTTATTTTTCTGAAATCTTATCGTCGTATTCTTTTCTTCTATGCTTGCTTTCCTTTGTCCCTTTTATTCCCTTTCCTCTCTTCAAAGCCCTTCTACTGGTCCTTTGTTTCTTTATTGACAATCATACAAATTAGCTAGTCATCACAGCTATTATCTTTTCTTCAAACATAAACCTGAGAAAGAACATCAATGCAGTCTCGGGATATGTTCTGTGCCTGCATCCTGGAATGAGATTGGTACAAAGGACAATTGCTCCTGCAACTACACGACAAACAAACAAAGCCATGAAACTGAACATTCAACAATCACGTTGTCTGACTCAACAACAAAAAAATGTGAATCTCAAGAACGGCATGCTAACTCAGTCTAGAATGTTCGAGGGTGAAAACTAGTCAGAAACCATAGGCTAACAGTTGGGAGCAAAAAGGGAGGTTCATAATATAACAAAAGGTCAAAATATAAGTAAAATTTATGATATACACATTCATTCATAATTGCACAGGTTTGAACCATTCAATCAATGTTATAAATTTCATTTACAAATATAAAAATGCAAAACTGGATTTATGTCAGGAAGCCTAGCGAATATTACAAAAATTCTTGAAATGGAGAAAACATTGTAACCTGTAATGACATGATGTATTCCTAAAATTCCATTTGTAGCAATATTAAATAGAGATAACAATGCAATATAGCAAACGCAACAACTTACACACAAGAAATGCTTTCATTCTATACATACAGTCTCCTCTGTACTCATTTGTTTCCCTTTCCTTCGTCTTCATTCAAGATGCAGTTTCGAAAATCATTGACCATCCGAGGCAACCCCTCACGTAAGGAAATCTTTGGCTCCCAGTTGAGAAGCTCCCTTGCTTTACTAATATCTGGCTTCCTCTTATGAGGATCATCAGCAGTATTTGGTTTGAATTCGATTGTTGCACTAGGATCAACGGTTTCTTTGACAACCTGTTTTTCAAAGTAAAAAATAACTTGTCTGCACAGAAGACTAGAAGAACCTAGACATCTTAGATTACCAAAATAATATATCCATGGAGCTATAGATCACGAGTAGAACAAACCTCAGCAAGCTCTAACATTGTGAATTCTCCTGGATTACCCAAGTTGAATGGACCCACATGCTCACCTTCCATCAGGGCCACCAATCCATCAACCTGAAATCAAGAAAATCTGTGTTTGAAAATCATTTCATTATAGAGGGAATATACTTTTATGTTCTTGTATCCACATCACAATGAGCAAATATAGGGTTACTTTATCTCCATACATCACAGCTGTGGAGTGTCTTTCAAAAGGTATTCGTGTTCAAACTCATTAAAGGAATTCAATAATAAGCGCATTGCTCTCTTCTCATCTATATGAATGAAGGCACATACACCTGGAAGGAACGTGGGATGTGTGTGCGCGAAAGAGAGTGACAGAGCAGGGGGGGGGGGGCGCGAGAGATTAAGAAGAACTATATGCTTATTAAGTTGGCTTTGCATCTTTCTCTAACAATAGAAGGGGTAGATATTAGTGATGACATAAAAGCATAAAGCTCTCTCAGCAGAACCCAAATGATGCAGAAGCACTCAAGCTTTTAGCTATCTTCAAAAGGAACTTATTTCCACGAAATTCAGAAAAGTGAACCAAACATTTCTAATGAAGATCAAACCAATGACTGCAACGGTATTAGACGACTTGGAAAATTGACTAGCAACATACCAAAGATCAAATAGCATAGGGGTGCAAAAATGCGGCCAAATTTCCAATGAGGGCAAGTTAAATGTCACATACCAAGTCAGACACATACTGGAAGCTTCGTGTTTGCTTCCCATCACCATAGACTGTCATTGGCTGTTTCCGTATAGCCTGCATAGCACAGCTATAATATGTTCATGACATCAACATAAAGCCTAATCTCCAAGTCACTGAAATAACAACAAAAAAGACAAACCTGTGAAACAAAGTTGCCTACAACACGCCCATCATCTAGACACATTCGAGGTCCATATGTATTAAAAATACGTGCGATGCGCACCTGTTGGTCAAATATGACCATCACTAAATCAAAGTTGGGTCGCGCATTTATAAAAGGGAGCAGAGTAAGCAACTATGAGAATTCAAATAAACATCTCTAGCATGCATGATTCAAGCCTTAAACAAAATCTATAATGGATACAGATTTTACTTGCCAGAATTTTGAGATGAAAGTCTATTTACCAAACATGATGCTGTGTATATTCCTCAAACTTTCAAATTCTTTGAACCAACTAGGCAGAAACGGAAACTCAACTCAAATTATTTCTTTCATCACAATAGTCATTTAAAAAAAATTGAGACAAGAAGAAATACTACAGGAAGAGATACAGCTTAACTCTTGCCATAAATTTCCATTTCCTTCTCTACTTAATATTTGTATTAATCTCCTATGCAAATGAAAACTCGAGCACAAATCATTAACTTAAAAATGGTGAATTGAGGCAATAGAAAATTCCCTATGGAAGAAACAATCTGAAGCAAGAGGAAATGATGAAAGAATCGGTCAAGTTCATGTGTTCCACTCAGTTGTGACGGCCAATTTGTCCAACTGCACAGTGTGGAGTTTAATGCATGGCAGTGTCAAGTAGACATATTACCTCAACACCAGCACCGCGGTGATAGTCCATAGTTAAGGTTTCAGCAGTCCGTTTCCCTTCATCATAGCAACTCCTTACACCTGATTCGGAGAATCATTCAACAGAAATCTCCTCACCAGAATGACAATATTGACCAAAAACTAACACATTTCAAGAAGGGATTTTGCTCACCAATTGGATTCACATGTCCCCAGTACGTCTCCTTCTGTGGATGCTCAACAGGATCACCATATACCTCACTAGTACTAGTGAGTAGGAATTTCGCACCAATTCTCTTGGCAAGGCCCAACATATTAAGTGTACCCATCACGTTTGTCTTGTAATCACACGTCAAGGGTGTCAACCAATTATTAAAAAAAAAAAAAATCAAAACAACTGCCAAAACTTTTTGTTCGTGTTCCATAATACATACAAATAAAATATCAAACTTATCATCCATTCATTAGCTCACAAACGTGGACAGAAAGAAGTGCACCACCTTAACCATGCTTGCATATTACACACTCAATCAGCACATTTAATTTGATTAACAGATAAGCATTATAACAAAACCTTGGAACAGAGAAACACATAACAGCACATAAATGAAGTACACGAACAAATATACGACATGCAGTTAACTCTGTCATATCCTTTATTTATCTGAATAGGCATCGACTAATTGAATGATAATCCACAAAAGTTACAATTAGCTCATATTCATCACAGTAAAGGGACAAAAACAAGGATATGATAGTCTTGACAGGATTATACTTATAATGCACCGGCGAAGCAGGGCAAGCCAAATGGTAGATCTGATCCACCTCCAACAAAATCGGTTCCACAACATCATGTCTGATCAATTCAAACCTAGGGTTCCCAAACAAATGCACCACATTCTCCTTCCTCCCAGTGAAAAAATTATCCACAACAATCACATCATCCCCCCTCGCAATCAGGTTATCCACCAAATGACTCCCGACGAACCCCGCGCCGCCAGTAACAACAACCCGCTGCCTCTTCCTCCCTATCCCCGCCGGAACTCTCCCCCCGCCATTAGCGAGCCTATAACTGTAATGATTGACCAAATGCCTTTCGTAGTTGGGATCACGATGATGACCTAAAGCTTCCCGGGACGCAGAGAAAATGTGAGAGAGGGAATTGTCGGAAGTGGAGGACGGAAATGAGAGGGGGGAGATGGAGGGCTGGAGAAGGAAGAAAACGGAGCCGATCAAAACACCGAGAAGGACGAAGAGTAGGCGCTGCTCTTTGAAGAGGTAGTTGAGGTATCTGGGGATGGATCGGGGATGCTTGAGGGACTTTGGAGAGTAAGGTTGGGATGTTTGGGAGACGGGCATTGATGATGCTTTGTGCAATTGCTTCATAGTTGGTTATTTCTCAAGAAATTGAATTCTGGCAAGCGCACTTTGAAGAACTATTTTGGGAAAGATGAAGGGAGCAAGGAGGAACGTTTTGACGGTTGAGGCAAAATGGGCCGCTTAGGCTGAGCCCATGAATCTGTTTAAGCCCGTGGCTGATTTTTACCAGACATCGCTAAATTTTAAAATAAGAAGGCAGTCCTTCTTAGATATTATAGCGGTGCTAATATATCCTCTCGTCAAGTTGATCCCAGTGCCGAGTAATGAAGAATGGAATAGAGCTCATGTTAACCTCAGCCCGCAACATGTCACTGAGCTGTTAATTCCTCATCAATGAAGAACGACAACAGTGGGAGTCGAACTCCCGACACCTTCTGATCCGAAGTCAGACGCGGTAATCCACTGCGCTATACGGTCCTGTGAGTTGAGTTTTTGACTATATATTATTTTAAGACGCATCCATGTGCGTTCGCTTGCTTGATTAGATGTCAAATTTGGCCGTCGATGTATCGGGGACATGATTTGAGAATGGAAATATTCCCAGGCTATGTTTGTTTCGTTCATTTCCAAACATCTTGTTGAACAAATTTTATTTCTTCTATCTTTTATAACTAATTAATATTTTTCTATTCATTATACCTATTCACAATCAAATTAACAACTACTATTATAATTTTTATATTCACATTTATTTTTTATTACCTTATAAACTTATATTATATCACATTATTTAATTGATATTACATGTTAAATATATATATAAATAATTTTCATATTCATCTAAATTTTATAAACCAAACACAATTTTTATCCCTATGTGAATCACCTAAAATTTCATGACATCTTAATTAGGAAACAGACATAGCCTTGGTTTTTTCCTAATTATCTTTTCTTATCTATTGTTGATGCAAGCATAAATTTTTTTTTGTCTACTTTTTCTAATACTTTAATTTTGATATATTGAACCTTTTATTGTCACTATATATGTGTGTGTGTGTGTGGAAGCCTACTTTACACCATTACTCAACTTATCAAACTTTTTATTATCAAACATATTATTTAATAAAATTTTTATTTAAATTTTTACTCTCATATATATATATATATTTATATATATATAATTAATTATTATTAATCAAACATTACACATATTCTTAATTATATTAATATTTATATATATATATATATGCAAATATACTTACAATTATATATATATTTATATTTTATAAATTAATCAATGTTTATAATAATATCATATCATTCAATTATTATTATTTATTTTATATATTTTTTTAAATAAATTAAAAATTTTTAACTATCAAAAATTTATAATCAAATATATTACTCAATCGTACATAAATCTTTTAAAAATATCGTATTCCTACAAAACTCCTCTTACAAACATAACCGTTGCAGCTTTACATTTAAGATACGAATAAAAGACAAAGCGGGCTAATAATCCCTAATTGATGGTTTATATTTTTGTGATTATTAATGTTAATGTTATAATTATCGACACTTTGACAAAATAATACAAATGGAAAAAGACAGCAAAAGGAGGAGTAGTCCCCTTTTCGGCTTTGGCGGCTACAGTAACAACGATGGCAAAGAAAAGGACGGTCCTTGCGTACACACGTGTACGAACCACACGTGTGCCCTTGGTGACCTTCTGTAAAGTAGGAAGCTGAAATTTTTTCTGGAAGGATAACCTTTTCTTTTACAAGGCAACGAAAATAGCTAGAGTAAAAATAAATATATTTATTTTAACAAATATTAATTTATTTTTTCAATTTTTTTGCCAAATGTTAGCATAAAATCTCTTCGTTTGGACTCAAAATTTAGATGAGTTTGCAACCTTTTAAAATTTTACCAAAAACAAATATCTTATAATAAAAATTATTTAAATTCAAATTTATTTACTTCCTTTCTTACACACACATACCTGTAATAAAAGCGCACTTGATACATGTAAAATAAACAACAATTGTATAAAAATTTTCAACGAATATTTACATTTTTCTTGTTTTGAAATGATTTTTATATTATATGACACATTTGAACTCTGAACGTGTCCTTTGCATTGAAAGGGTGAGAGATGTAAATGTTCATGTGCTATAAAATCATCACCAATTGTAGCAAAGATAAGAAAGCTAAAACTTAAAAACCATTTGAATTATGTTTAAAAAAATGAAAACATACTAAAACATAGATAAGAAAGTGATCAAAAGTAAAGTTATGAAAATCATCTTCAAAAAACTTATTAGTACACGGAAAGCATTGGCTATGTTTATTTCCATTTTTCTCACTATTCATTCTCACTCAAGAATCTTACAAATCAAACATTTTATTATACAAATTTTATTTAAATTAAAATTTAAAATTTTCACTCCCTTGTTTCTTATAATCAATTAATAATCTTTATAATCTATTACATCTATTCACAATTAAATCAACTCCAATTCTCACAATTTTCCTACTCACATTCACATTTTTATTATTTTACAAACGTATATATTATCACATCATTTAATTATTATTACAGATTATGTATATATAAAATAATTTTCTCACTCGTTCAAATCTTACAAATAAAACATAATTTTTATTCCCACTCAAATTATTTACTCTTCCATCCTAAATTGGAAATGAACATAGCCATCAAATTATTTACTCTTCCATCCTAAATTGGAAATGAACATAGCCATCAGATTTGGTAAAAGAATAATTATAATAATCTTATTCATGCAATTAAAATGATTCCTATCATTGCCTTGCCTTATCAATAGAAGGTGGCTCATGATTTTGTCAACATGTAGAGTTCGCTGCCGCGAGGAAGCTTATGGCAATTGCGAGAGTGAGAAATGCAGTTGTGTTTTAGGATGTTGGCAAACACAGTTACGATGCTGTCCTGGTCACGATTGCAAGAAGAAGTTCTGCAATCGCGAGAAAGGGAGCTGCAAGCATGGGAAATAGATCGATGAGAGACAAAATGCTCTACGGTTGCAGTCTGTGGTCGCGAGTCAGGAGTTTGCAGTAACAATTCTGGGTGCTAGTTTTTTGTAGAAGTCTTTGCTGGGTTCCTGATGACAGCGAAGGACTCCGCGACTGCATGAGATTTCTTTGCAGGCACAAAATAGATCACAGGGTGAGCAATGGGTTGTTTGTTGGGCTGGATTTCAAAGTTTTATTTACACGTATAAATACTATCTTTTGTAATTTGTAAACATAGCACTCGTGAATAAAATTTAAAGGGAGGGTTTCACCTTAAGTGCACCTTGTAATCGAGTTTTGTGGCCTTTTCCAACGATAGGAAGAGGACGAGCACGGTGGTGGAATAGATGTCATTGGGGATCGAGCATATATTGCCATTGATCAGGCCTTCTATATATGTCCAGAATGGATCACACACTAAGAAGAATAGAACAAAACATGTGTCCTAAACATAAGCTATTTTCGTGGAGAAAATAAGGATATGGGTATCGTCAACACTGCAAGTTACGCAGCAAAAATTAAGAGAAGGAAAGATGGAGGACTTGAATGGGCAATTACACGAAGTGGAGTGAATGGTGAAAAGTAAGAACACAGAATAGAGAAGATGGAGGAAACTCAAAGGGCAAGTTATACAAAGTGGAGAAGACGACGAAAATTGATTGCGCAAATTTACAATGATGTATTACAGTTATAGTTTTACAAGTTTGGGAATTCGACATAAATTGTCAAGGAAGCTTTTCTACACCCACATGCATTCTTAAATAGTATAAGTGTGGGAATCTTTGTGTGTGTGTGTGTGTGTGTGTTTATATATTTAAACATTATATGTTTCACAATTAAATTAAAGCATGTACAAATACATCCAAAAATATCATCTAGTTGCGGTTCAAATTAACATTTTCTACTTTTTATACAAGATGTCGTCGTATTTTGGTATAATGTACAAAAGGTCCGGTCTAAAAAAAAATAATAATAATAAATAAATAAATAAAATAAAGATATAATATATTGAAATTTTGAGTTGTATTTGCTGCTAAATAATTTATTCTCTTACCTTATTTGATTTACATTTTATCATAATATTATGTCATAGTTATTGCAAAATTTGTAACTTAAATTAATGAAAAAAATTTAAAGGTTAATAGTAAATTTTATTGGGGGTAGTGGGGGCACATGTTCTAAAATTCCTATATAATATCATATTTTTTAATAATTATTATATCATATGTATATATATACTCAAAATTTCAAAATTTTATTACCATTAATTTTTTTTTTTATACTCAATAAAAATGTATTATTTCTACCCCATCAACTTAAGCAGACCAAAATTGCCTTGCCATTGTTATAGGTAAACCCACTACACATGATGTTGTCAAATACTTGTATATATGTTAGAATAATACAATGGTAAGCAATGGGGAAGACGCTTACATATTTGATATTTTTAATCATTCAAATGGTGGATGGGGCACAATTACCTAAAAATATTCATGAGAGAATAACTTTCAAGAAAAATCAAATATTAGCCCATTTTTGAATATATTTTTCAAAGTAATATAAATTAAAATTAAAATTAAAATTAAAACAACGTAAGAAAAATGAACCTTATAACTTGAAATTAATTAAAAGTGAGTGCATGTGTCGGAGCCTAACAGTTATTGTCCTGTAAGCGAGCTCAGGAGAGATCATGCGTTCACACGTGCCGATGTGTAAATGTGGGACTAAAAAAAATTAACAGTTAGAAAAGGTGTTTAATTCTCTGTTGAAAAGTATAAAGTGACGTCGCTCTCATCTAGTTACAGATGCACACAGAGCAAACTAAAAGGTCTGCCAATTCAATTTGTTTTAAGGGAAGATTCGGACATCCACTTAAAAAGTCAATCTGCTGCGTATTTCCAATTATTTTAATTTCACATTGACGTGCGTCCAATATTTAATGGATACAAATTGACAATTTTAGCAAAATTCAGTTGTGGGGAGATTCTATATTTTGAAATATAGAAGCACATCTTATCATCAAACAAAAATCAGAAAGGGCAAATCAAGCAGAACTTAATTTTATTAGCCATAGCTTATACACAAATAAAAATAAAATAAAATAAAAAAAAAGACGACACAAAAGGCTGGAAGAAATAGTTAGTTCAGGCAACATATTAATGATGATGAAGTTCAATAGATGCATGTTCCACCATCGTTTTCTTCCCTGTGGTAATGGCGGTCGGTTCATTAGTTTTCCTCTCACGCCGTTAAGAGTCCCAACACTAAAGTTCCACGTTTCCCTTTATTTTAGGTAACCGCTTACGTCCCCACGGACACGCAGTTGATTGCCTCGTGTTGCTTCCACGTCTTATTCCAACTCAGCCCCTCGATTTGACTTACATAGGCTATGTTTGGAAGAAGGGTTTTCGTTGTATAGGATGTTTGGTTGGAATTATATTAGAACGAGCAATGTGTCTAGAACGAGGGTTTTAATGAGATATTTGAATATATGAATAAAATATATAATAGTGATATATAGGAGAAATAATTATGTTTTAAAGTATAAATAAAAATAAATATGAGTATATATATAATATATGTATATATATATTGATTGAATTGTGAATAGATGTAATAATTAAAAAATATTAATTGTGTATATGAGAGAGAGAGAGAGAGAGTTTGAATTTAAAATTGAATAATTTTTTTTTAAATTGTATATTTGGCAGCGTAGAATTTAAGAGAATGCTCAATTTAATTTTTTAGAAGTCAAATTGAGTTAAATAGTAAGATTAAATTAGGGGACTTTCAAAATTTAAATTTAAAATTTCAGCTATGATTGGAAGCCCCTTTGACCTCTATATAACTCAGCAAATTTTATATTGTCATATATATCAACTCAATAAAAATTTCATTTAAATTCATATTTAAATTTTTTTTTTCTTGTATATATGACTAACTAATTAGTTTTTAATTATTATATTTAATTATAATTAAATTAATATATGTACGCACTCATACTTATATGTATATATATATATATTTATATATTATAAACTAATTATTATTTCCAATTCTATCATATCAAATAATTATTATTATATATTTTATATATTTACAAATGAAAAAATTCAAATAAATAATATTATTTATCTTATCAAATCTTCTTTCAAAATATACAATTTATTCCAATATAGCTCTCGTCGAATATAATTTTTCACCAAAATCCCCCTTCCAAACATAGCCTTCGGCCTCAATCTAAAATCGAATAGTTAAGGGAATTCTAATCCCAGCTTCTCAGGAATTCAAGTCCCAATGTTCCATGGGGTTTGTGTCGTAATTAAAAAAACATTTCATATATATACACTCAACCATAAACTAAACTTGGACAAGAAAAATGCCTAGAGTCGGAAAGGGAAGTTTGTGCTGTAGCACGAAAGCTGCGTCGTCTTCCTCCTCTTCGGACTTCAGCTTTTCCATTTCACCATCTCTTTCCAGCTTATCAAAGTCCATAACGGATCGGACCCTTGACATGGCCGACTCCATCGTCACGAGATGGAATCCTGAAGCGACGACCTTCGCTCGACTCACTTCTATTTTCCACCAGAACCGGAGAGAGGCCAGGGACTTCATTGAAACCGTCAACAATTTGCAAAAGGTTATGCAGTTTCTACTCGCACAAGATTCTAGTTCCGATAAATTAGCCCGCGCCCATAATTTGATGGAAATCGCAATGAAAAGGCTTCAGAAAGAGTTTTACCAGACTCTTTCCATGAACAGGGAGCATCTCGATCCGGAATCCGTCTCCACACGGTCGTCGCGCACCTCCTCTGGTTCAAGCACCATTGAGTACGACGACGGAGTCAGAGCCGAGGTTTCTGAAGTCGAAGATGCTTCGACTCTTGCAATGGAGGATTTGAGGTTGATCGCCGAGTGCATGATTTCGTCTGGTTACGCCAAAGAATGCTTGGAAATATACAAAACAATTCGGAAATCGGTTGTTAATGAAGGCATCTACAGGCTTGGAATGGAGAAGCTTACTTTTTCTCAGATTCATAAAATGGACTGGCAAGTGCTGGAGTCGAGAATTCACAATTGGATTACTGCCGTGAGAACTGCAGTGAAAACTCTCTTCCATGCCGAGAGAGTTCTCTGCGACCACGTGTTCGCGAGCTCCGATTCTATCAGAGAGTCGTGCTTTACTGAAATAACGAAAGAAGGAGCCCTGATTTTGTTCAGATTTCCGGAAAGCGTGGCGAAAAACAGCAAAAAATCGCCGGACAAAGTTTTCCGAATACTCGACTTGTACACCGGCATCTCTGATCACTTGCCGGAGATTCAGTCCATTTTCTCGTTCCATTCAACTATCATCATTACGTCGCAGGTTATGGCGTCATTCGCCAAGCTCAGGGAGTTTGTACGCTCCGCATTAAATGATTTCGAATCGGCCGTCCAGAAGGAATCCTCGAAATCGCCCGTACCCGGCGGCGGAATTCACCCTCTGACGATCGACGTGATGAATAATCTATCAGTGCTTGCCGAATACGGCAACATTTTGTCGGAAATCTTGGCCGATACGACGCCGCCACCTGCTCAGCATTCGCTGCCGGAATCCTACCTCGGCTTCTCGGATTCCAATGAACCTCCAGCTCCGGCGGTTTCTGTCAAAATGGCGTGGCTTATATTGGTCCTCCTCTGCAAAGTGGACGCAAAAGCCGAATACTACAAAGATGCGTCTCTAGGTTACCTTTTCCTCGCCAACAATCTCCAATACGTCGTCGTAAATGTCCGGACCTCAAATTTGAAATGCCTTCTCGGCGAGCAGTGGCTAACGAAGCACGAATCTAGGGTCAAACATTTTGCGTCAAACTACGAACGGCTGGGATGGTGCGACACTATCGACTGCATCCCATCTGATCCTACGGTTGCGGGAAGCTCTGAAAAAGTCAAGGAAATATTGACGAAATTTAACGCGTCATTCAGGCAGGCGTACAAGAAGCAGTCAGTCTGGGTGGTACCAGATAGAAAGCTCCGAGATGATATAAAGCTTTCTATCGCGAGTAAGATAGTTCCGTTGTACCGCGAGTTTTGCAATGCTCACGGGCTGTTGACGGAAAGCCCCGGAAATTCGGGTTGTGTGGTCAAATATACCCCTGAGGATGTAGGCCGAAAGCTGTCTAAACTGTTTCACAAGTCAGCGGGTTCGCCTCCTTTCCATTCATATGTGTAAACAAAAAAAAAAATAAAGAAAGAAACCAAATTTAAAAATGTGATAATTAAATATATATTTTTAAGTTATAAAATTTTAAAACAAACATTGCCTGATCTAAATAGCTAATGACATGCAACTTGTCTCCAAGAGAAAAACAATTTATGTGCTTAATCGTCTTTTTAATTTTCTTTGAACTAAAAGGAGAAAAAGAATACAAACCACAAAAAAAGATGTGGGTGGAAATAAAGATCACAAAGTTGGATTGAAATTAAAGTGCTTGAAGGTTTCCCCATCAATGAAGTGGAAAATTCCTGTCATGAGGTAGGTCCGTAGGAGCAAGGTAGGGAGAGTGCTTAACGTAGTCAACGTTCATTGACTTTGGGCGAACCCTATGACTATGTTTCTTTCTTTCCCTTAACATCCACACAATCGATCAAAATATTGTCACTATATTTAAAATATTATATTTTAATTCTCAATATTCTTTCAAACTTTATAACCAAACATTTAATACAAAAAAATTCTTATTTACTTTTTCTCTTTCTTATATATATAAATAAATAATTATTTTTTAATTATTAAATTTATTTAAAATCAAATTAACACTTATATCTATATGCAAATACACTCACATTTATATATATTTATACTCTATAAATTAATCAATATCTATACATACCATTGCATCATCCAATTATTTATTATTATAACATATTTAATACATTTATAAATAAATGTATTTAAATAGATAATATTATTCATTATGTTCAAACTTTCTTTTAAAACATACACTTATCCTATCACACCTCTCACCAAACATCATTTATTACCAAAACACCCTATTCTAAACATAGCTTGTGTAAAGAAGAATAAGAAAAAGAATAACATCATGCACGTAAAATAAGAATCAAATCATATGTTTGGATTACATACATTTATAATTTTTATCCTGTTAGAGTTACTAGTTATCAAAACAATATTTTTGTTTTTTATTTTTCTTATTTTTGTACTATTTTTTAAATTTTTTATATCAATTTAATTTCCATCACACAAGATACATCCCAAAGGCCCTTTTTGAATTTGAAACCACAAACGCCCGCGGGCATAACACAGACTAAGACATGTGGATTCAATTTCAAACCCAAATTTACTATATTTATTGCAAACTCTCTCCATTCTGATGTTTTGTCACGCCATCTCTTTCATTGCCGCCCTTTCTTCCATTTTCGTGAATATTGAAAGTGGAAATAATGAGATTCATTGGTGTGGAAACATTTATGGAAATAATGAGATTCATTGGTGTGGAAACATTTATGGAATAATGAGATTCATTGGTGTGGAAACATTTATGTTGTTATTTTTAGGTAACTAGCCATGTTTAGATGTATTTTTATTAAAAATTCTATAAGACATAGTTAAAAAATTTAAGAAGCATGATAATTGTACTACGTACTTTAAGGTGAAAAATTGGAAAACAAACATGACTTTACCCTTTCGTTCACTGAAAATTTCTTATTCATGTAGGCTGTCTTTGTAGAAGATAATGATTGTATGGCCATGTTTGTTTCCAAATTAAGATGGGACTTTGATAATTTGAGGGGAGATTAAAATTATGTTCAATTTGTAAGATTTGAATAAGTAAAAAAATTATATATATATATATATATTTAATGTATAACAATGATCGGATCATGTGATGATATATATGTTTATAAAATAATAAAAAATGAATAAAAGTAAAAAAATTATATGAATAAGTATTGATTTGATTATAAATATGTATAATAATTAAAAAATTATTTGTTAGTTATAAAAAATAAATGATGAAAAATTTCAATAAAATTTTATACACTAAAATGTTTGATTTATAAAATTTATAAGTGAGTATGAATAGTTTGTAAAATGAAAACATAGTCACAGGAAATGAACTTCATCCACATTTTGCAGAATTGTATGCCAGTCATAAATTGGGGTGTGAAGCAATCAAAGTTGCTCCCCATCTTGTTATAAATGAGTCCGAAGTCTTGAAACCAGGGTGCTGACTCCTATTTGTGAACGTTTCCACAATCATGACAGAATCCTCAGTTGAGTTGATTAGTTGAAAAAGAACGCCACTGAGAACGAATTGCAGAGCCGAACTTAGTCCTTCGGGAAAGTCATTTCCCAGACAAAGCCACTGACCCATTCAATCGTTGTTCGGAAAAGTAGGCTATTCCTCCATTTAACCCTGGCAAATGCTTGGGGAAGTCCACAGCCCACTTCACGGGTTGTTGTGGCGAGTTTGAGTCCACTCACAAATTCTAACTGAATTTATTGCAATTTATGAAAAAATATAAACAACTTGTTGAGCCGAAGCCAACCAAACTACAAGTTCGATGGAAGTGTATATACAAGTAGACTTAATTATATATTTTGACCCGAAACATTATCGGCCATAGATATAAGCTATGCACTTATTTATATCCGAATTACTTCTCTTTTTTCAATGCGTGACGAGAACTCAATCTTGACACCTAGCACAGGTCAACAACTCACAAGATGCAAAACCAGTTCAGCAAAAGCCCCGCGCAAAATGTCCACACTGAACAATAAACGTGTAATTGGAACAAGAACAAAATATTTAGAGCAGACACATTCATTCTAGCAATGCCGATCGTGTGCTTATTTCCCGAAAACTAACAAAAGCACCCATGCGTTCATATATCTGTATAGATGCACCTTAAGTTCTACAGAAAGACAGGAAATAAAACTAACAAGCTGGTAGATCAGCAGGTCGCTGGATATCCTGCCATCCCGTGCAGTGTTGAAGAAAGTGTTTCAAGTCATCACTTGGCGCGTCTACCGTCAAGGTCTCATAGTATTCGCTAGGATTAAATACGCACGACTCATCTGGGAGGGGCATTAAGCCTGATTGAGTTGTGCCAACAAATAAATCACCTTCGGATTTAATACAGCCAGTGGATTCCTCAGCCTTGTCTGCTGCCTACAGAACATATGTCAAAAGCGTTATATGGCTTTGCATATTGAAAAGGAAAAATCAAAGCACTCACGTTGCATGACGGACAAGTTGACAATGAGAAAATTTAACATGAATGTGTATGACTTTATGTTGCCAAAAGAGAGCTCACGAAGAGCTTGATGGACAATTGGGCTCGTACTTACAGACTAGCTGCCGGCGGGAAATGTACGATGACAATTAAGATTCTATTAAACCAAAAGGCTCAAAACGAAAGGCACACCGTAAGACATGAAAAAAGGAGGCCTTATTGTTTCGGCAGATGAACTGTACTCTGCATTTTTCTTTTAAGAACAAAGTGAAGTTCCATCTTGGTTACTCATCTACTATGTTAGAATGTTGGTCGACGGAAAAATTGTTTAGGTGAAGAGGCATTCCGGGAAACCACATTCATGGCCAAAAAAAAGAACAAAAACGAATGCACGAAATTATAATAGAAATTATCACGCAATTCTCCGTTTTTGCTCTTCACTTTGGATACTCTACAGCAAACTACCTTGACAATTTTTATCTAATATAGAGGAATCAAGGTCAAAACCTAACTTGATATTCAATGCTCGATAATCATATTCTTTAGTTCATTGTTACCTAAAAAAATTGAGCACTTATTTTTAAAATAGATTTTTTGTATTTCCAAAAGAATGAACTTTGGTAGCACTGCAGGTACAGATGTTTAATTGGTGGAAACTCGCGTCTGTAAAATGCCAAATTTCTATCCAACTTGTTTAGAACCAATAAATGCATACATGAATCTTAGAACATTGCAAATAAACAATAAAAATCACTAAAACCTAGCGGGGAAGAATAAAAAATCATCCACGGAGACATCAGGATGAAACTTTGTGCACAACTAAAGGGAGAAAACTAGACTGATGATGGCAGCAGCAGATAAGTGTCACACAAAAATACGCAGTCTTACTCATATTTCACACATGTGATCCTTGGCGATCAGTGAATTTTCAACACAAAGTTGTTCAAAGTCTAATTCATTCTTGATTACCACTAAGATTGCCCATTACATAAATGTCATTGATTCCAACATGAAGACGTGCAAACTCTGATACTATTCAAATTATATAAACACATAACCATACAAGAACGCAGAACACCAGCATGAAGATTTAAGAATTGCAAACTATAAATATTTATAAAATATACCTTTTCCGTATAGTATTTGAAGGCCACCTTCTTATGTCCAGCTTCATATATGTTGCACTCCGAGTATATCTACACAGAAAAAAATGAAAAAGAGATCAATGTTTTGAATTAAACAAAAAAAAATCACAGGACATATTTCAAAAACAAGAAATTAAGTGCGGATGAATGATCCCTGACACGATCATATCACCTGAGACTCCACACTGGCACAAACAGCATAAATTCCCCAATTCCTAGTAAAATTATTGTACAAATGCACTTTCCCAAATCTAACACGGGGATGTCGCTGGCGAGTGCCATCAAAGAAACAATGGTGAATGGTAACATGAATGCATCTATCGCCCGTGTGGGAAGGATCGGCACCTATGAGCATGGTTTTGTCGTGATGAGCAAAGTGGCACCTGCATGCAACATTACGGAGGTCAAGGGACAACAAGAGACAAGTGATGATCAAATTTCACTCTAAAGGCACACATAGCTAACCGAGAAACGGTAATATCAGTGCTCTCTCGGGTTATATCTATCAGCCCATCAGCATAGTCACCGAGGCTGCAACGATCTATCCAAATATGCTTCGAATACGGTTTTATCTGAATTCCATCAACATCATGTCCCCTGCCCCCTTCAAATATTAGATTGCAGATAATGACCTGCTCACACTCCTTCAACCTCAGACCTTGTCCCGTCAGTTTAATCCTCTGGCCACGCCCATCAATGGTCTTATACGAGGAGACACTCAAATAAGATGAAAGTTCAATGGTACCTGAAACTTCAAATATGATCCACAGAGGTTCTTTTTCACGGCATCCATCACGTAGTGAACCTGGCCCATCATCTAGAAATAACATATGAGGTTAATAACTTGCAAACAGGTTATGAATAAAGAAATGAACGTAAGAAATTGCCACAAAGATTCTCCCAAAATGGCATTGCCATAACAACAGGGAAATCCCTCAAGAAGCACTCTCCAAGAAAAGGTTCTTGGAAGGGCAAGTTTAATAAAATTCTTGATCAGTACTTCCCACAACAGAAAAACTCTTGTATAGCCCACAAAAGTCTGTTGCAACAATGATTAGATCAACCCCTGTACTCCCATCAAAACTACAACCAAAAGGGCCAACTAATTCCCAGCAAACGCAACGTCTCGCAGCAAAATAAGATAAAGAAAGCAACGATCTTTAGGGGTTATGTTTACCAGCCAGGGTGGTGACGCAGTAAATGGCGCCGTGTAGGCCGCCGATGGCGAAACGACCGAAGCCCTCGGCTTGCCCGGCCAGACCCCGCAAGGTGGAATCAACGTTGCAGTACGGCAAACGCAAGCCCATGCTGGAATTCTCAAGTGGGATTGGGGTTTTCGGGGGAGGAGAACTGTTCTTGTGGCGTTTCAATAGACGAGCAAGGCAATTGCCCATAATGTAAAGGTCGTGGGCCACTCGGGTGGGGAAGTGTAACCGAATTGAACTTGCATTAAATGATATTGTTTGGGATATTTTATTTCTTTATATTTTCATTCATTAATGTTAAAAACATGAAACCGACCGACACTTTTGGTGTTTAAAATCTCGTCCATTTTGTGAAAATAAGGCAGTGGGTACGGGATTTGACATCTCGCCATCGCGGGCTCATGGGTTCCCTTCTCTGGGTCCGTGTTCTGAAACGATGGAGTGACTAAATTTGTTCCTTATGGCCAGTGGCCACAGGTGTCGTGGCACATTCCAGACGGTATCATGAGACAACAGAAAGAAAGAAGAGAGAGAGAATTAATGTAGTCAATGGACTAATCGAGAAAGCAGTCCCCACAGCATCGGTTGTCATATGTTCCTTACAACGTATGGCCCATACCAACGTTAACCCAACACTTTACGTTTTTTTTTTTTTCGGCTCTCATTTCATCTTCCTCCTCTATAATGCTGTAGCGCTAATCAGTAAGGAAGGAATACTACACTGTTGATTAACTGGTTTGTCTGGTAGTGCACTTTTAGTTAATTGGTAGTAGAGACAGGAACTCAAATGGACGAAAGAAGAATTGGATTCAATGGCTGTCTACACTTTTCTTGAGTTAATCCCAATTTATACAATCATAAGACGGTTGTACTCCAAAAGCCAAGTTCTGAGGTGGGAGGTCTCATGGCTATGTAGATAGATAAGTATCTTATTTTATTGACGTGGGACTGACTGTAACAATCCATCGCCACGCCCTGTAGCCCCGATGTCCATGTAGGGTTAGCTTTGTGTTGGGTCTCCGGACAAACACTGCAATGCCCGTGTCATTAGCCCAGTCCCGGGTGAATAATGTAATATCGGCATCACCACTCGTGCGCATGATAACAACCTCACTTGGACGAGCTCTGATACATTTGTTATTCTTCCCTTGACCAATTAATTGGTGGTTGAGCTAAGAATGTTGTCTGCACACTTTTTCTGGCGCCGATCCCAAATTATTATGCAAACATGGGAGAGCCACACTTCGAAAAATAATTTATAAGGTGAGAGAACTCCATATAAATATCTTATTTCACCGTTGTGTGACAAATCGCTAAAAATGTTGTGCTCTTGATTATTGCACACCAAATAAAGAAGCTCCATATTTGGATTCCATGTTTGATGTGTTTCAGGATCAATTAAGATAGAATTAAAACATTGGGTTGAACTCTTCTTCATACATGTACATAGTTATGAACAGGTGCAGAAGTAGGAATAACGGCACCTGAGATAATATTATTTCCGTAAAGTAGAGATCTACAAATAGGTTCATGAATACCATTATTTAGATTTCATTAGCAACGATGATTCAGAATATCACACATTAATCAATCAAAGAGAGATTTAATCGTTAAAACAATTCTTTTGGATCCTTTCTTTCTTCAAACGAAAGGGAGACTCAGACCAATTTTCGAAATGCCTTTCTAGATATTTCTCAATGTTCCGATTATTTGAAGGATAGAAAAATGCGACTTATTATGGGACATTGGATATTTGAAATAAGGTGATTGTATGTATTCTAAAAATGATTTCGAAAATATTGCTTATTGGTCTATTGAGAAACATTGTATCAAGAACAACACAATGATGAGAATCGAGAACCAAGCATAGCATCGATTGATTATTGATGTGCTCTTACCGTTGTAGGCTTATAACAAGATTTTGATCTTAAGGAGAGCAACAATTTGTCTTAACCCGGTGGACTGTTGATTCATTTTTCGGCCATTATGGGCCTCATGTTCAAAATTCTCTTGTTTATTTGGGCCACCAATATTGATCGCTATATTTTTGCTGGGCTCGTTCTTCATGGTTCATTGATGGTCAGATGGATATAATCCAAAAGGAGTTAAGGACTTGCAGAAAACTTAGTCAACTTTCTTTATTAAATAAATCAACAAAAGGCTTTAAAGCAGTGTTTTTAAAAGCGGACCGAATCGGGCGGTTGGATATAATACAAAAGGAGTTTAAGGACTTGCAGAAAACTTAGTCAACTTTTTTTATTAAATAAATCAACAAAAGGCTTTAAAGCAGTGTTTTTAAACGCGGACCGAACCGGCCGGTTCAACCGGGTCGACCAGGAATTGGTCTATTTTTCCGTCCGATTAAGGTATAAAAATAAAATATATATAAAACTAATCAAGAACCGGTCAAAAAAGGTCAAAAACCGGTCAAAAACGGCTTGAACCGATCAAAATTGGGTGAAAACTGATTTTATCTAAAAAAATTAAAAAAAAAAGAATTTTTTAGTAATTTTTTTGAAAAAATTACAAAATAAATTTTTAGACTTTTTTCAAAATTTTCTTACATTTACAACTCTTTAATATTAGTTAAATATACAATTTTTATTTTGACTTTTGTTTTTAATAATTTTTATCATTTTATTTTTCTAATTAATATTTTAAAAATTAAATTATTGTATCTTAAAATTAAAATGGGTCATATTAATTAATCTGTTTATTTTTCAAAACTATTTTTTCAATTTTATACTTTTAATCATTTTGAATTTAATATATTTTTTAATTTGTGTAATAAATTTTTATTTTAGTTAAATTATTTAATTTTTAACGTTACATTTAAAATTTATTTTATAATTTATTGTTATATTGAATTATATTTATTTTGTAAATTATTTTTATAATAATATATATATAATATTATATAATTAAAATAACTAATTTTTTTAACAGTTGAACTGTTTAAATAGTGACTCTAAATTTTTCAGTGGTTCAGCCACCCGATTTTTAAAACATTATTTTAAAGAAGACTTTGCAGAGGACGTAATGGTCAACAGTCAACTTTCCTTTCCGTACGCAGCGCACCATTCATCAAAATTGATTATTTGAAGCCCCACTTGTCAAAACTCAAAAATACTCAGACACGCGAACATTTTAAAAATAGTTTGAAATTTTTGTCGTTTACATTGATAATGTGTAATTTATGTAAATGATATTTGACAAACATCACGCTTTGAAAAATTTTTAAATATCCTTATTATTTAGTGTTCATATTTACAAAAAATCTTACAAATAAATATTTTACTTTATAAATTTTATTTAAATTCATATTTAATTTTTTTTTTCTTTTTATCTTTTATAATTAATAAATTATTTTTTAATTATTATATATATTTATAATCAAATTATCACTTATATTTATAATTTTTTTTAATTTATATTCATATATATTAATATTCTACGAACTATACATTATCACATCGTCAATTAATTATTCATATCAAATATATATATAATTTAAAATTTTTTTATTATTTTTAATTTAATATCAAATATTATTTTTCTATCTATTTGAATCACTAAAAATTTTCTGCTTACCCAACAGATAACACAACACGCCCCCAGATTTCATTTTTAATTTCACTGCATTATATAGCCAAACAAATTTTTTTTCTCTAACACAGAAAAACAAATAATCATATTAAAATATTATTTATTACTTTTCATGTAATATCAAAATTTCTAAAATAATTAATATTACACACTAGTTATCTATATTGTATTATTAAGTATTTTATCATTATTTTATTTATATAAAATAAAATTCTATATCTACCCTTACACAACGTAACATCACATATTTACTTTTATTTTTAATTTTTTTTGTCTTTTTATATCCTTTATAATTTCTTTTTAACTTAATTTATATTTTTATTTTAAATATTTTTATATTTTAAATAATATCATTTTTATTTTTTAAAATGCTTTACTAATTTTATTTTATTTTTGTCTGTTAAATTACTCCAGTGCGATTTGGTAGGCCCGGCGTCGTCGACGTGCTATTCCTACCCGTCCTCGTAAATTCACCTACCACCAGCGCTACCGCAGTTTCCTCTCCTCCACCACCCGCCACGCCGTTTGCCTGCCGCCGACGACCCACGGCATCTGGTAAACAAGAATGATAGATGTTTAATTAGCAGGAAAAACACCAAAAAGGGAAAAAAGGGACTTAACAGGGAAGACGTTTCCTGACAATGACTTCCACCAGAGAAGGTACCACCTACCTACTCTCGATTAGGCATGGCATGAACAATTCCTCTAATATCATGCAACTCGGCAATGAAAGTCAATTGCGTTTTGGATCTATGGAAATGGATTCGTAGAATTTTAATGACTGGAAAATGTATGCAAACTGGTGACAAGTGTTTCTGTTACCCGTTCAGATTCTGAGGATGATGACTCAGATTTCGATTAATTTTGTTTTTCAATTCTCGATCGTATTGTCATTATCTATTATGTTTTGAACTTCGTTGATGATAATTCGGTTAAACAGGGGAGAGAGATCTCCAAATGGGTTTAAACCTCGATCCCCCGACGCCATCACCGTCACCTTCGCCTCCGGCGGCGGCTTTGTATGCATCAAACTCCAGCAAATCATTAGGCACTTCGAATTCTGGAAAGGCACTGGTGGTTTCGAACTCCGCTAAAGCCTTGGTAGTTTCCAATTCGGGAAAAAGAATCGACCAACCGGGGAAGAAGAAGTACGTGAAGCAGGTTACGGGGCGGCACAATGACACCGAGCTCCATTTAGCTGCTCAAAAGGGTGATGTGGCTGCAGTGAGGCAGATTTTGGGGGAAATTGATGAGCAAATGTCTAAGACAACAAGCGGGGCTGAGTTTGATGCTGAGGTGGCGGAGATCAGGGCTGTTGTAGTGAACGAGGTCAATGAATTGGGGGAGACCGCACTTTTCACAGCTGCAGACCGGGGATACATTGATATAATCAAGGAGTTGTTGCCTTACACAACGAAAGAAGGGATTAGGCTGAAGAATAGGTCGGGTTTCGATCCACTGCACATTGCAGCAAGTCAAGGCCATCATGGTGATTTCACTCTTCTTCTACTTAGGTTCAAATTATTGATATGTGTTTATGAATTTGATGTTTGAATCGATTGATTGTTTCTCGGGTGTGTGAGTTACCAGGGATGGGGGTCATTTTATGCCACCAAGTACTGCGTGGAGTCATATCCTGATAATTGTCTGATTTTGCATGTATCGGTCCATTGCCCACTATTTTGGAAAAATGGAACTGAGAAAAGTAACAAAATTTTAGTTTTGAACTGAGTTGGCGGCTTTAGCATCTTCATCACTACAGTTTGATAATAGTTTTTTTTCATTCAATGTATAGCATATCACTACTTACCAAGCTCATCGATGCTTCAGATGACCTTTAATTGCTGTCAGGAAATTGGAGATAAGAGCAACCATGGAATATTTTTACCGTGAGTGCTAGAACTTTTAGGAAAATACCTTGGAAAAGTTGGATGCTTTAGCCAGTTACTTAAGATCTTGTTTGTGATATTGTGTGTCCATGTGAATAGTCTTTACATTGACCGACATTACTCACATTCCCTATCTTTGATGCTCAATATTGTTAGACCTGTTTTCCTTTATGGTTTCTGGTAAGCACCTTCTTCTTCTGTATATTTCAGATATTGTCCGGATGTTGCTAGAGCATGATCCGGAGCTAAGCAAAACAATTGGTCAATCAAATGCAACTCCTCTCATAACTGCAGCAACAAAAGGGCATCTGGCAGTTGTCAATGAACTGCTTGCAAAGGATACTAGTTTGCTGGAGATACCAAGATCCAATGGTAAAAACGCTTTACATTTATCTGCCCGTCAGGGCCACATGGATGTTGTCAAAGCATTGCTTGAGAAGGATCCTCAACTGGCCAGAAGGACTGATAAGAAAGGACAGACTGCACTGCACATGGCTGTCAAAGGCGTTAGTTGTGAAGTGGTTAAGTTGCTTCTGCAGGCAGACGCAGCTATTGTGATGCTCCCAGATAAATATGGAAATACTGCACTACATATAGCTGCCAGGAAAAAGCGTGCTGAGGTATTATATAACCTTGTTTCTGCTCCCTTTTTATATGATTTAATCAGTCACCATTCGTCCCTAAAATTCACAGTAGAATTAGCTCCAGATTGGCTGCCACACTTGGCTATGATACTAGAGAAGCTAAGGGAGTGATACATATCTAGAATTGATCTTTAGCATGATAGGTACAGCTACCAGCTCTTAGTGTTTACCGTCTTCCCCTTTCTCTCATTGTGAAACTAGTGGTGTGGACTATACCAGGCTCATTGCAACATCTTGTTCTGAGTTAAAAAAAATGTCAGTAGTTGAAGGTTTTGCTTCTACCATTGCATGTCCTTGGCAAATAATTTAGTCATATTAGAAATTGTTGCATTTCACGTTCACTGGTTTTTCGTATTTATTAGGGGGAGGAAAACTATTTGCATTTGCAACTATATACTGAAATCTTTGGGATAACTGCAGATTGTGCAAGAACTCTTACTGCTTCAGGACACGAATGTCAATGCATTGACAAGAGATCACAAAACAGCTCTTGACATAGCTGAAGGGCTCCCTCTTTCTGAAGAAATTGTGGAAATAAGAGGGTGCTTGACTCGTTATGGTGCTGTCAGAGCCAATGAACTGAACCAGCCTCGTGATGAACTTCGGAAAACTGTCTCGGAGATTAAGAAAGACATACATATTCAGCTCGAGCAAGCCCGTAAAACAAACAAAAATGTTAGTGGAATAGCGAAGGAGCTTAGGAAGCTCCATAGAGCAGGAATAAATAACGCTACTAATTCAGTCACCGTGGTGGCTGTCCTCTTTGCGGCAGTTGCTTTTGCTGCCTTATTTACTGTTCCTGGAGGTGATGATGACAGTGGAACAGCTGTGATGGTAAGCACTCTATCTTTCAAGGTCTTCTTCATTTCTAATGCCGTGGCACTTTTCACATCCTTGGCTGTTGTCGTCGTGCAAATTACTGTGGTCAGAGGTGAAATAAAATCTGAGAGACGAGTTGTGGAGGTGATCAATAAGCTGATGTGGCTGGCATCTATTTGCACCACTGTAGCTTTCATTGCTTCAGCTTACATTGTTGTTGGGCGGCATAACAGATGGGCTGCAATTCTGGTCACCGTAATAGGGGGAGTTACAATGGCAGGGGTTTTAGGTGCTATGACGTATTATGTGGTGAAATCCAGGAGGATCCGGAGAGTGAGGAAGAAAGAGAAGTATTCAAGGAGTGGAACAAGTTCATGGCGTGTCTCTGATACTGAGTCCGAAGTACACCCAATATATGCTATTTGATACACGGCTTGGATTTGAGTGGATTTTTTCTTTTAGTACGCATTCATTTTATGTCGAAAATACAACTTGAAGAAACACAGCGATGTGATGCATATAACAAAGGATGAATCCACAAATATGGGCATCCAGATTTCATTGAGATCTGTAACCTTGTTTTAGGTTCTTGAAACTCATTACATTGGTGGATTAAGGATTGAGCTTTTAACACAAGGGAACTGATTTTGAAGAGGCAGTTCGTGGTTCTGGAGGTCTCCATATTGAATAAGGATATTATCAGCAAATTGACGGAGGCAGAGGAAACTGCTGGCACTCTGCTTGTCATTTGGTTGGTCAGAACTAAGTTGTGACATAAGGATTATTTGCGTACAACTCAAAGTTTTCATGAATTTTTCCCCTGCAAGGTTACTGAATGGATACTTCTATCCTTCCCAACTCAAAATAAGGCTGCTCCTTTTTTTTTTCTCTCCCCCTTTACTTTAACAATATATATATCTATACTACTGTATAAAAAAGTATGTGTGTTTTTGTCCATTGTGAAATGATATATATCTTTAATTAAATATTTATATTTATATTTATTATGTCAAATAAGGTGAATTGGGTAAAATTAAAATTCTATTTAAATATATATATATATGTATATATATATATGTATCTATACATCTTTTAAGTGGTAGGAAACTAATGGAATTTTGAATTAATATTTATCATTTAGGAGTAGAAGATTGATAGAATTCCAACATGCCTAAACCACTTATGCAGTTATTTTTAAATTATATAAACTAAAAATTTTTTAGTACTAGAAAAACTAATAAAATTTTAAACTATTTGTAAAGTTATTAAAATTAAGAAGATTAAAAAATTCTTCGTTGTTTAGACTAATTATAAACCTAAATTCACAACAAAACAAACTATAACGGGATTATTGTATTTTTAAAAATAACTATGAATTAGTTGGAGAATTTTGATATCAAAACTTTATTGCCTAATTAATAGAACATAAGCAAAATATCATGAACAATCATAAAGATAGATATCAAATAAATCAAATAGCCACATACATAAATTAGTGATAATGAGCTAAAATTTTATATAAATAAAGAGATTCCATATACGAAAAAATTAATGTTATTATAACAAAATAACATAAAATATCTAAAATGAGAGAAGCTATAACCATCAAATTTTTGAATAAGTCATTTAATGTTATTATTTTATTTCATAGTTAATTATGTTTAATACAATACTCTAAGAAAAAATATAAAAAAAATAGAGTTACAACAACGTGTTAAAATTTGAAATAAATAAATAAAGTATATAATAAATTAATATACTTATGAAAATAATATGTTATAAAATATTTAAAATGAAAGAACTTGTAATCAACTTTATCAAATATGTTATTATTAAGTAATTTTATTTTTAAAAAATAACAAAAAATTTATAGGAAGATAGTGGTGTCATGACCATGTCACCTAGTAAACAAAAAACAAAATAATGCGTCCAAAATTTAGAAATATAAATATCAATCAAATTAAAATATGAAAGACAAACAAAGGACAATGTAAATGAAGTTACAATAGTAAGTTAAAATTTTGAATAAATAAGTAAATTACATATATGTTATAAAATATTTAAAATGAGTGAATATTTGACCATGAGTTATGTGATCAATAAAAAATTTAAATAAAATGTGCATTACTTATATAACAGTATTATTTTTATAACAATATATTATAAAATATCTAGAATGAGTCAATTTTTAACCATTAGTTTTATTAACCATGTGATAATTTTCTATATAGTTATAGTTAATTATATTTTTATACAATACCACATGAAACATACATTAAGAAAAATGTGTTTCAATAAAGTCTAAAAATTTTAAATAAATAAATTAATATGAAAACCCTCAAATTTCTAAACAAGTCATTGTATGTTATTATTTTATTTCATAGTTAATTATGTTTAATACAATACTACAAGAACAAAATACAAAGAAAAATAGAGTTACAATAGTGTGTTAAAATTTAAAATAAATAAATAAATATAGTATATAATAAATTAATATAATTATGAAAATAATATGTTATAAAATATTTAAAATGAAAGAATTTATAGCCAACTTTACCAAATATGTTATTATCATGTAATTTTATTTTTAAATAACAACAAATTTATTGGAAGACAATAGTGTCATGACTATATCACATAATAAACAAAAAATAAAACAATGCATTCAAAATATAGAAATATAAAGATCAATTAAATTAAAATATGAAAGACAAATGAAAAGCAATGTAAATAAAGTTACAATAATGAGTTAAAATTTTGAATAAATAAATAAATTACATATATGTTATAAATGTTTAAAACGACTAAATATTTGACCATCAATTATTTGGTGAATAAAAAATTTAAATAAAACATAGATTACTTATACAAAGAGCACTATTCTGACAACCCTGTAATATAAAATATCTAGAATGAGTCAATTTTTAACCATTAGTTTAATTAAATACGTGACAATTTTCTATAGAATTATCTTCATTTCATAGTTAACTATAATTTTTATACAAAACCATATGAAACAAACATTAAGAAAAGTGTGTTTCAATAAAGTGCTAAAAATTTAAATAAATAAATTACATATAAAAAATTAATATACTTATGGAAAACAATATGTAATTAAATAATTAAAACTATGAAGTTATGACTATCATCTTTATTAGATATGTCACAATTTTTTGTAAATTATTATTTCTATTTAAAGTTATAATTTGTAACATAATACTATAAAAATAACATAACAATAAAAAGTACATTAAGTTTAGATTCTAAAGATAATATATACTATTTGATTAAAAATTATCAATAGATATAAGTGAATACAATATATTAAAATCTTAAACATAAAATTTCAACATGAGAAAAAAATACAGGTTAAAAGAAGCAATAGTATGAAAAGATATGTTAAAGAAATTTTAAATATTTTAATTAATAAAGAAATAATATAGGCAATTAAACTTCATATATTACAGATAGAGACTAAAAAATAAAATAAAATAATATAAATTGTAATGTAATAAGAACATTGTTAAAAAAATAAAATAAAACTTAAAAAATAATAAATAAAAATTACAATAATATTTGATGGTAAGTATACAAACGGGCAGCTTGACAGTAAACATTATTATGGTTACAAACAAACTTGGTAAGAATACTGTGTGACGAATAAATAGTAAATAAGGTATTGAAAAAATATAAATAATAAACATCTAAAAAAGTGAATTTCTTAGAGAAATAAACTAGAGTTTAAAAATAGTAAATAAATATTTTTTGATAAACATAAAACCCTTTAAATAAATGCTACAAACTTTGTCAAATCAAAATTGCTTATAAAAGCTATAGAGCAAATATATTAATTTTAATAATCTTTATATAAATATCATGAATTATAATAAATAGCATATACATCACGAAAACTTAAATTATGAGGACAAGAAATATTAAATAAAAATATCAATTAAAACCATGCTGATGTGACCTTTTTTCATAAACTAAGATATCAAAGGCCAAAAAGAAATATAATATTAAATTTAGTAATGTACAGGCAAAAAACTGTATTGGAAATTTTAAATGTGTATATGATGAAATGATAAGTTAAAAATCAATTCAAATAATATCGGCAGAAATAACTTTGTTTAAGAGAAACAACATTGTTTAAAATCTATATGAGGCAATAGAATTCAATTAGAATGATTTAATTTTAGAACTTCACAATATATACTAAATTATATTAATGTCAAGATATAATTTTATTTGAATAAAACCATTTAGAAAATTAATAAATTTTAGTTTACACTGTATCAATTAAAAAATAAAATGTATTGGTAAATAACATTTTAAAAACAGAAAACACAATGCTAAAAATAAGTTCATTAAAAGATAATTTTTTTCAAGAGTTAAAAGAACAGTATTGATTTTTATATTAAATGTACTTATGAAACTCAACTCATTTTATCTTACCATGAAGTGTTTTTTTTAATATTTTTTATTAACTTTTAATATTGTATAAATTATATTTTTTTATGTTATATAGAGTACATCAAGCAATAGGTATAATATTCATATTTGGAATAAAAAGCCAACATATTAACTAATAAAAAATAGTTTTAATTCAATCCATTACACTAAAATATTGTAAGGTTATTAGAAAATAAGATACAAATTCTTAAAAATTATTATATGGTGCAATATCAAAAGTTTAAATTAAAAATTTTTTAGATGGGTATGAATTTATTTTAATCAAATATCATCTATTTGGTTATTTTATAAACATAAATGTACTTTAAAATGCATGAGATTTTAAATAATTATATAATTATTTCAGTTCTCACATATTATGAATAACTGTTTTTACTATAAGTATAAATGTATTTTTGTAATTTATTTGTATAAATTAGGGTTCAAATAACATTTGCTTTCTAAAATTTTCAACTTTACTCAATGGATCTAAGATGTATAATACGATCAAATAATTTTCTTATCATTAAAAATTTTAATTATAAAAATTAAAATTTAAATGCAATTGTCCTTAATTAAGATACTAGTAAAAATTAATTCATTATTAAAACTCTTCATAATGAAATTTAAAATATTAATTTTTATTTGATTTTATTTGACTTAGTAAATTGTTATTAAGAGTAAGATATTAATATTGTTTATCAAATGATAAACGCATGAAAGTAAATAAATTACCCTATTTTAAAAAATAACTATATTATATTATATAAATAAAAATTAAAAATGAATAAATACTATAATTATGTAATTTATATAATTATATATTATTTATCATTAACATATATCTTAACCTCATTTTTTCTAGTAATATGTAAATATGGTAATTCAGTTTAATAAATATACTTCAATAATAATTTAGTTTGATGAGCTTCGTCATCTTCTGCCCCACGTCTTGCGTGATCTCTGCCTGAAAACAAGGTGGATGCTATTTCTAAATGTTACTTATCAAGGAACAAACAAACATGAGGCAAATAAACATATCACCATCTTCCCCAACACAATAATTTCAGACAACCTATAAAGGTTTAGTAATCCCCCATTTGAGAAATATAATTCCCTCTGTGATTGCATGTCCTAGTGCATCAAGTTTGGATAAACTGGAGATGTCCTGAACCTTGTGAAAGATTTATGTTAACTCTCAAACCTGATTGTCTGTTTCCTCCTCCTTGAGTGGTAAAGCCATACCTGAAACCTATTGTTGCATTACTGTTTCCATACTCTTTACCAAATGTGTTTCTTTCAAAGCTCCTTGCTGTTGATTGTTCTCAGAATAATGGATGTCTGGACCCATTCTGGATGCAATACAAGTGGATCGACTAAATGAGGGTCGATTCATAAGTACTGAAACAGCACTGAGGAAGTAACCCGTTGTCACGAATTATCAGCTTTCAACTTATCCTCTATTTTTGGTTGTTTCTTTCCTTTAGCAATCGACAGAATGCATTCCATTGAAAGATCACAGAGTTTGTTTAGTAACTGCTTCATATTTCTATTCTCCATAAGTAAAAATTCTCATGAGTTTGGATCTATGAGTCTGTCATGCTTATTCCTCAGAACCCACCAGATGCAACCTCGGGGCTCCGGGTGACTTGGCCAAAATAGATGTTCAATGATTCTTCTTGATAGACACTTTGGCCTATGCTTAGATCTTGGTCAATTTTTTCCTTTCTCTTTTGTGGTAAATTCATCATCACTCAAAGCTGAAATTTCAGTATAGAGTTGGTTTGAACAGATGGCACATTTCATCAAATAATTCATTTTAAACGTATCCTAAACATTTTAATTTGTACGTAGAAATTGCATGCTTTTAATTTAGACTACAGAGCTTTTAGGAGCTGATTAGATGAGGCTGCTACATATGTGGTTAAGTGTTATCTTTAGGATATCCAGAAAATCTTTCTGGTTTGAATCATCGAACTTTATGTCAGGATAAAATTAACCACAGATATTAGATTAGGAGAGACAAAATGGTAGGATGGCCTAGCTGACAGGTTTATGAGAGCAACTCATGCAACCCTGACCATAGAAAACGAGAGGCATAGATAGCTCTTCCCTGTTGTTTCATCTGTTTCCATGTATGGATACTGCGGACAATGTCACAACATTGTAAGATTAAGAGCATTTGAAGAAAAACTTGTTAGAAGCAAATATAGGCGGGAGAAGCAAATACAAGCAAGAGAAAGTGACGTCTACATTGACCAGAGAAAGAAAAAATATGTTTGTATGTAAATAGTTATTTTACTCATAACTCATAATTTTAAAATTTTGAATTAATACACTAAATCAAGTTCATTTATTTATATGTGCACGAATAAGCTCGTGGTTAGTTCTATCCAAACAAATTAGATTTGGCTCCAGACCTAATAAGTATTGTTCATAGGTGATGTTATCGATTTAGTTAAGCTTTACCACTTGAGTCAACAAGTTGAATTAGAGCTTGTAATTAGGTTGCACACATCTAACAAGAAAATGAAAGCTAGTCGGTTCCTTGCTTTTTCGCTTAATATGTAAATGCTAGTTCTATAATACTGTCAAACTGTCTTTGTATTTTAGCATAGATATGCAGGGGTTTTTTATTTTTTTATTCCAATTAATTTTTTAATTTAACAACTTTACTTATTTTTGAAGTGTTTAATAATTTAAACGACAAGATATGATTTAAATAAAAAAAAGTAGTCAACGTATTTTCCCCATACACAAGAAAAAGTATGCCACGTTATCTCGCCCTGTGGTATAACTCAAACAAACATGGCCTGATCGCGACAGATGTGTTCTTCGCGATTTCAAAAAATTCAGAACAAAAATTCATGATTCTTCCCTCGATTTTTCCAGAAATTCGGTCGTTATTTATGGCCCGTTTGAAGTCGGAAAAAAAGCTTGAATCAGTTCGGTCAATTTTCCGGCGAGTTCCATGACTTTCCAGTATTTTTTCGGTCAATTTTTGCTGAATTTTCAGTCCATTTTCGATACATTTTTTAAGTAATTGTGTTATTTCATCACTGCTCGTTTGGGAAGTTTTCTGCTCTGAATTTTCCAGTGTTTTTTTGGCCAATTTTCGCTGAATTTTCAGTCCATTTTTTAGGTAATTGTGTTATTTCATCACTGCTTGTTTGGGAAGTTTTCTGCTCTAAAAAAAGTTTGAATTTTTCTGTGTCATTGTATTTTTCAATGTTGTTGTGTTATTGCATTTTTTAGTGTTATTTTTCAGTTTGGGTCTTGTGTTATTGCATTTTCTAGTTTTATTTTTCTACTATGAAGAAAGTATAAATTTTTAAATTCGTTTACTAAAATATGTTGCAGAACTTTCAAAAGTCCATTGGGTGCTTCTTGATTTTTTCTTGGATTTCAAAAATAAGGATTACAGAGGTATGGAGTTCCATTTCCATTTGATTGCATTGGAAGTGTTAGTGTTTAATTTTTGTAGAATATGGTTTCTGTTTCCATTTGATTACTTGGTTTTTGTAGAATATTTAATACATAATACCAAAAAATATGCTAGGATCATGAAAAAATATTTACTTAAATATTTAATACATAAAATTTGGAAAACATTAGATGAGAGAAAATATTTATTTAAATATTTAATACAAAATACCAAAAAAAATATTAGATGAATGAAGAAATATTTACTTAAAAATTTAATGCATAAATTTTAAAAAATATTAGATGAATGAAAAATATTTACTTAAATATCTAATAATTGTTGCTACAAAATATTAGATAAGTGAAAAATATTTACTTAAATATATAATTCTTTTAGAATTTTAAAAGATGAACTATTTGTAATGTACACTTATATTTACTATATTTGTATATACCATATTATAGATGTGATGATTATATTTGATTGCATCATACATGTGAACTATTTGTTTTGAAGATATAGCATTTAAAGGTGATATTCAAATTGTGCTATATTGGGAGGGGGGAGGTTCTATTGTGCAAAACTCGAACGACATAAATTACAACATGAGGCCTCGCTATTTGCAAAACATACGTTGCAGTACCAGTTTTGTTGAGTTAGAGACGGTAGTGTATGATTTGACTGGAGTGGATCGGAATCATTATGTCATCTATTTAAAAACAAAGTTCGTATTAAGAAATATATTTGAGGGACATGATGTGATCTTACTAGAAATTGAGAATAACATAAATTTGTAGTTCTTGTTTAGTTCAATCAATCAGCTCAAATATTTAGATATGTATATCAAAATAGAATGGAGAAACTGTGACGATCAGTATAGTGTGTCACGTGTGGAGAGGGAAACAGGTCAAACCTCCCACCAATCATTCTTTAGAACTCGACAAATCAGTAGCGTGCCCTTGGTCACTAAAACGTTGACTCATATGAGCATTCAAGAGGGTGACATGTTGCTTGACTTTAACACTCAGGCCTCTTTGGACTGGAATATGGAGGTAATTCTCGTATTTCGTCACAACTTGCAGCAAATATTGGCGTAGGAGCAAAGGCTTGCATGGATGATGATGGTGAGATGCTTTGTGATACCCATGATTAACATGTATACCGATCAACATCTGATATCAATGATAGGGATTATGCAGATGAGGGAAATGAAGATGATGATGATGAAGATAAGGATGCAGTCAATATCAATTCAATGCAGTAGGTATTAACAGCATCAGATGCCGGCTCATTAGCCAATGTATACCCTCAACATGTGCTAGGACGAGCAAGCACCGTGCCTATGCACACTTCAACTATCCCTGAACATGAATATTTAACAGAGCCATCAACTGTGCCTTTGTATTCATCAACCTTTCCAGTACCTTGATAGGTAACAAAACCACCAATCGTGCCATTGTATCTATTTGTGCCTTCCTTCTCACAATTAGGGTCAGAAATAACGGCTGATAGTATTAAAAATCCTAATGGTAAATGGAGCACATATTATGACGAGCACAAAGAAGAACTTCATTTAGACATGGTGTTTAAGGACAATGGTTATGTCCAAACAGCTGTGAAAGATTACTCCGTGACATATGCAAAGTAAGAGTATCGTATAGTGAAGAGTACGCTTAGTACGTGGAAGGTTAAATATAGGCATAGTACAATTAATAAACCTTGTGATTGGCACCTTAAGGTTTTTTTAAGGCAGAAAATGGAGTTGTGAAAGATAACTAGATACAACAAAGCCCACACTTGTATCTGGGGGGACTTAAGTATGGATCACACAAATTTAGATAAAAACATAGTAACTGCAATTCTCGTAGGGTTGGTTCGTCAAAACTCTACTATTGAGATAAAAAATATTATGCAACTTGTCAAAGATTGGTATGGTTATGAGATTAATTATGCAAAGGCATGGTATAGCTTGAAACGAGCCATTGAGAATGTGTACGGCATATAGGAAGACTCAGTGAAGAAGTTGCTGCCTATATGAAAGCACTACAAAAATGAAACCCGGGTACTGTTATCAAGTAGAGACACATTGACACCAGGGTACCAAATAGAATGATGCTATGTTATTTATTTTGAGCTTTCAAACCTTGTATCAATAGATACCAGTATTGCAAGCCAATAATTAGTGTGGATGGAACGCACCTATACACGAAATATCATCATAAGTTACTCGTTGCAGTTATTATTGATGCCAATCAACAAGTGTTGTCTCTTGGTTATGCTTTGGTAAATGAAGAAAACGCAGCCATTGGGTTAGTTTTTGTAGATGTTGGAACGACATATTATATGTGGCAGAGCATATAATTGTCTTGTATCTGACAAACATCCTGGTCTTCTTTTTACCGTCGAGGACATCGATGCTTTCAAGGCTCTGAGAGGACAACTCTGATTTTGTCTTCGACATGTGCATGCAAACATTTTAAAAGCTTTTAAGTCTCGACACCTGCGTGATCAATACTAGAAATCAAGTGTTGAGAGCTAAGAGAATAAGTTTTTTCAGACCCTAAACCATATAAAGCAGATTAATTTAGAGGTTTACAACTACTTGCAAGAAATTGATAAAGGGAAATGAGCTCTATCTTTTGACAGAGGTTGGAGACATGGTGTACTGACAATTAACATATCAGAAAGTATTAATAGGGTAATGAAGGGAATAAAGCGGTTGTCGATATATTCGATTGTGCAGATGACATTTGATCAGGCCGTCGCTAAATTCAGGGAGAGATTAATGGTTGGTGAAACTAAGATGGCAGAAGAAATGAGTGACCCACTTAGCCTACAAGACATATGCAAGGGCAGAGCACAAATCCGTGTGGCATTTAGTGCAGCAGTATGATCAAAATGCACAGTCGGGATGAGTGATCACAGCACAGTACAGGATAGGGGAAGAGGTGAAGGGAATGCACACGCTGTAGAGCTATGCAGTAAGGATTGCACATGCAAGACGTGGTTATTGCTCGGAGTTCCATGCTCACACGCAAGAGTGATCAGTAGAAAATATGGTGTTAATCATAAGAGGCTAGTGATGTCATACTTTTCCATTGGCAGTTATGTACACATATATGAAGGGAGATTCAATCCTATTTGGGCCGATAATTATTGGGATGATCCGCCATTCGAGTTAGTCTACAACCCTCACATGCGTATGATTAGGCGTGTTGGGAGAAACCTGTCACGCTAAATACCAAATGAAATAGACTAACCACAATATCGAGATTGCGGTGGGAGGCCTAATGTCGATTGTAGGATTTAGACATGCCTTCATCTTCCAGCCGCTCTCGTTAGTTTCACATGTGTGTGTAAATTTTATATTTTTTAGCAGCTCATATATGTAAGTGTGTACAATACATAGTGAAATATTAGCATGTGATGTTTTCTTTTGACTATGGATTTTTTAACTATTTCAACATACAATTACTTGTTTTAAGTGTAATTTTTTCAATGGAAAATGTTTTAGTTTAGTCACTGTGATCTAAAATTCATTAATTCGCGTCATGTCATCTCATTTGCTTGTACATGAGTAACATCTACATTTCCACAATTATGAACTTAAGCATTATCACCTAAAAATTTAATCAATTTTCAACATAAAATAAAACGATATTTTATTAGAAATCAAATATACCACAAGACCGGAGTCTGAGCAGTAGTCTCTAGACCCATATAAGTTCTGTATCACTTTTGACAATAATTGCAAGATATAATGTTGTTTTTTTTTGTGTGTGTATAAATGTTATGTGTGTAAATATTATTTTTGCAAGTTTTGTGATTACATATTTTGTATACGTGTAAATGTTATTTTTCATGTTTATGTACATATTGTTGTTAATTCGGCATTTGATCAATGCATAATTCATCATACAGGACTTTTCACGATAGCTATGAGAGCTAATCCGGGTCCACTTGATTCGAGTTTGCTATACCTGCAGCATAACTATAGGTCAGAAGCTATGTGGTTAGGAAACCTAGACACTATGCTTCAACCACGACACCAAACCAGGGCACTAGTCAGGATTCCTAATTTTGATGATCAGGTTGTACTTTTCCTGCATCGACTAAATTCCTATATAATGTATAGGTGTAGACACGGAGCACTTAACTGGCACCTGATCACATCAATAGTTGAGAGGTGGCGTCGTGAGACTCACACCTTTCATCTTGTGACTGGGGAGGTAACTATTATGTTGGAAGATGTAGCACTGATATGACAGCTCCCAGTGAAGGGTGCTCCAATAATAGGGGTTGACAAGCGTTGGGCCATTAGTGTTTGACTAGAGTACTGTTTAGAGTATTTGTGGTTTGCACGCTCCATAAATGTATTCAGTGGTGTTACCATACACTTTTCAGTCTTACTTCAGGAGGTCTGACACCGGACCCTCACTGTCGATAGTAAAGAGGATGACGTGACTTGATACACTTGCTGTTACATGTTATTGTTATTGGATTGCAGGATTTTTCCTAATTCATCTAGAGATTGAGTAAAGCTACTACACCTTCACATGTTAGAGAATGTGAGTAGGGCTCAACCATATAGTTGGAGAAGTGCGGCACTGGTATACGTATATTGAGAGTTGTGCTCCGGGTGCATGTGAATAGGCAGACGATAGCTAGTCCATTAGAGCTTTTACAAATATGGACCTAGATAAGGATCCTGAAATTGGGCCCACTAGCTCATGATCATAGCCTTTATATTGGCCCACTAACTGTGCTTAATGATGTGCAGTTGCCGGTTACACCTTTCGGAGCACGGCATGTCTCATCAAATTACATGTCTTGTTGTGTTATTGTGTAACTGTTATATTTAATTTTCTTGATTATTTTCTTATTCATACAGTTGGACTAAGGCAAGGAAGAGTAACACATCAAATGCATCTCACTCTATCCATATGATACTTGATATATTAGACGGAGAGGCAGAATCTCAAGTATGAGTAATTTTTGTCACATTAAATATGCATACCATCAAATCTATGTATATTGCTTCTCATATACTATCAATTCCATATACATTACATGTTTCATTTCAATTTCAGTGGCGGCCTTACCCTGATGAGGCGTACAAGATGTTACCCGACCATTATGGGCGACGATTGTAGACGTTCTATGGTCCATTCATCTGCTACGAGATTATTGAGATACACCACATTGATCGGGTATTGAGGCAATTCGAAATGCCACAAGGCATTCCTGCTGATCCACCACAGGCCGAGGATACACTGCATAACGAGCACCGGCATGGGCGTCTAGGGATTAACCGGACTCATCACCACGCTACATATATTCGAGAGTGGGCTAGCAATGATTATATCATAAGGGGTCCCATCTTTCTAGACACACGGGTGTCACGAGACTATTTTAAGTGGTACTATCGAGTCACGCGCCGATTCATACTCTTGGGCATGTATTTGTACAAATCAGATATTAACCTAGCCACTTATTTCCCACACTTGAAACGCTTATATATTTGTGTATGTACATATGTGTGTGTGTGTGTATTATTCAGTAATATGCAAATGGTTGATTACAGGCACAGTAGATGTAGCAACTACGTTCTTGTAAATACAATCAACAGATTGTTGATAATGTCGAGCGAGTATCACAAATTTTCTACCATACTACCAGATGGATGACATTGCTTCTGCACATCTCAATCTAGAACGTAGCACACCCTATCACCACAATGCAGTAACTCCTAGCACATCATATTAGCATGATGTACTAGATCCTAGCACTGTAGATTCGAAAGGATGTATATGTACATCAACTATTGCATCAGAACACCCACTCTCCATAGACACCACAGGCTGATTCTCCATACACGGTACTTTCGGAATCTCCTTACACCCCTCTTTATGCATACACTCCACAGGAGTGGCCTTAACAATATTGTGGATCCCCAATACCACTCTAACAGGACTCTGTGAGTATAGAAGTACAATAACACCATATTGTGCATCATTTTTAAGGAGATCCAGTACCATATAGAGGACATCATACTAAACGGTTCATACCGGTAGTTACCTAGGGGATGAAGATGACATGTAATATTTACTATTTTCTCTTGCATGTATTCAAAATTTTCAATTTTACTGGTATTTATATTAATTTTATTATAATTACGTCATACAATTTCATTTAAAAGTTATAACACACATCTTTTAACCTATTATATAACAATATTTATAAAACAAAATATCACTTATTTTTATAAAAAAACACTAATTTCTATTTTTTTTTTGAAAATTGTATTTTATTGCAACGTAAATGTTAAAGCATAAAAAAAAAACCAAAAAATATTATACTAGACTATAATTTAAAACTCAATTTATTGAAAAAAAGGTTCTTTTATGTAAATATTTTTTTTCATTTTAAATAGAATAATAATAATTTCAAATTATAATAAATAATGGTGTTGTGCAAATGTCAAATCATAAAAAACCCAAAAACTATTATACAGGGCTATAATTTAAAACTCAATTTATTGAAAAAAAAATTATTTAAATATTTTTTCATTTTAAATAAAATCATAATAATTTCAAATTCTAATAAATTATTATTGCAATGTAAATATCAATCTTAAAAAACCCAAAAAGTATTATAGAAGTCTATGACTTAAAATTCAATTTATTGAAAAAAAATTAATTTATTTAAATAATTTTTTTAGTTTAAACAAAAATATAATAATTTAAAATTACTATAATTTATTATAATATCATTTTGCTGTTTTAAATAATTTCTTTCATTTTAAATAAAATTATAATAATTTTAAATTATAATAAATTATTATTACAATGTAAATATCAAAATATAAAAAATTTAAAAACTATTATAAAAGACTATAATTTAAAACTCAATTTATTGAAAAAAAATTCTTTTTTTAAATAAATTTTCTAATTTTAATAAAAAATATAATAATTTATAATTATTATAATTTATTATTATATCATATCGCCGTTTTAAATAGCGAGATAATATCATCTATGTTTTTTCCTCAGTATATAGAGAGAAATACGAGACATTTTATTTTATTTTTTAAAGTTTATCTCACCCGTTCAAAATGGTAAGATGACGGGTGATGTTATCTCATCATTTTGAACTACGAGATTGGTTAAATTAATAATACCTTAGGAAACAGGTTAATTTATTAAATGAAAAAATTAATTAGAATAAAAAATAAAAAAAAAAACCCTTAAAAATGCATGTGCCACTGTTTTTTAGTGTAATCAAAACTTCTAAGGATGGGTGGTGGCCAATGGTTCAATCAATGAATGGACAAAGACCAAAGGGATTTTTGGCTTTCTGGAAATGTGGAAAATATTTTGATCCACATGAGACTGCTTGGTGCATATCATCAAGTGTTTAGTCCTTTTGAGCTTAAAGTGAACATAGATGTCTAGGGAGCACTTGAAGCCGCTGTACTATCTGATTGAACAATTGTCACATACCACTGGGTTGGCATAGTTTGACCACATTCTTGCTTAACAGATGATTAAAAAAAAAAAAAAAACTGATATTTTCTTGCTGTAATGGTAAACCCTTTGTTGGTTTAAAAAAATTGTTCTAAATTTGATTAAAAGAAAAATGCACTGGATTACATTTTACTTGATAACATTTTCTCAGTCTTGCAGTGCCAAGAATCAGGATAGGAGGATTACATAGTTCACTTCGAACGATGTTTGGCCTATATCATCAACTAAGAAAGCATGCGCCCATTAGGTCAGAAGTTCATTCGGGCATGTTGTATTTTATCTTTGTTAATCGCGCTAACATGGTCCCCGTAATTATTGTGCTTGATTTATTCATTTTTTCCATGTTCGCTATTGTCGTCGGGACATCATCATCACATCTAAAAGTTTTAGGTATTGGACAATGTTCACTATTGAACAATGTTTTTAGCATAGCTATGGAGAAGCCTTGCTCCATTAAAGAGGGATGGAAGTGACTGCCTTAGGACTAGCTTTATGCTTTTTCTTTATAGAGATAATGAAGCATAAAAGGAAATTTAGTAACCATATTGACACATTTATACTGTTTAGCTCATCCGATCTTATCAAAAATGACACATTTATACTGTTTAGCTCATCCGATCTTATCAAAAAGGAGATACGTGAATCCAATATTCTCTTTAACCCATGTTCATTTTTTTGGATGGGATTATAATTTAAAGAATTATATTGAATAATAAAAAAATTTATATAAATTAATTAATTCTTAACGATCATGTTCCCTAAAATTGATTATTTAAAGTTATTACATTTATTTTTACACTATGACCTTATTATAAATATTATTTAATTAATAATATTAAGATTTAAATAGTAATTTTAATAATATATATATATATATGTAATTTCTAAACCCCTCATTGATTTTCATATAAAACTATTTATTCAACAATTACTTAATTTTATAACAAATCTTTATTTAATTAAAAATTTTAATAATTAAAATAAATATTAAATTAAATTAAATAATCTATCTTACATTGTAATTGAAAATCAGCATGTACAACATATATGTTAGGAGCATTTTATCAAATGAAAAAAGTTGTCAGACAAACAATGCAAAGATTCCCTGAGCTAACTTTTGCTCCTATGCTTTGACAAAGAGAGAGTTATCTCACATTCACTTTTGCTGGGGTTCATGTGTGAGAGACAGTTATCCCTACACCCAATAAGCACATAGAAACTCTTGTAAAAGTTGGAACTTTGTAGGTTAAGCACTGTTAAAATGCCCCTACCCCCACTTTCTAAGATGGCTGTGGTTCTAATTTACTGACACTGGCAACTCATTTGACTGCAACAAAATTTTTACAAAATCATAAGTTGTGTCCACTTGGGCCAGAAAGTTGCTCATTCTCCATGGAAAAGTTGTGTCTTATGCAGTGTTCTGAACTCTTTTTCATTTCTGAAAAGGTTGGAGTACTTTACTTTCCTTTTGCCATAGTTTTTGGCAAGTTTCAAAGACGGGGTTTCAAATTCATTAATACATCGAGATTAAAGCTAACAACTTTATTTTTGCTGTAAGAAAATAAAGGTAGGTAATAAAAAAAAAAAATTGCGCCATATCTTTGAAAGATGTGATCTCTGGGGTATAATCAGAACAAAAGCAGTCAACAACATCTATTTTATTGAATCAGCAGAACCCATAAAATTGTAAGACAAGTCTGTACAGTAACTATGGAGATTCTTGTCCAAATTATGTGCAGTATAATCCAAAATTTCAAATGCTAATACAAAATCTAAAACCTAGTCTAAATTTCGTTTGAACAGATTTAGGCTCTCTCTCAGATTATGGGAGAAAAATTAAGGATATCAAATGCCACAAGGACCTGGTCTCTTTCGCCCTTCCTCATCTGCAATTCTTGAGGCTGAACATGAGCAAATTCCGGGCTCCCCTGATGTGTTCCTTGAGTCAATAATCTGCTGAGACTTCTTGCAGTGTGCAATGGCTGCCTCAATTGAACTCTCAATCTCAGTGGCACTGCTGCTCCTCCTAAGAAAGTGAAACTCATGAAGGGCATTTGAGGTGAGAGAGAAAGAGGACGAGGACGATGAAGATGAAGCACCAGATGAAGCATTGGATGAGGATGAAGATAAGCACTTGCTCGGAGAATGTCGTTTAATCGCGCTGGAAAATGACTTCCTGTGGACATTATCAAGAATCCTCTCTTTATCACTATCCTTCATTATGGCAGCTATTGTTGTTGGACGTGGAGTTCTTCCATAAAGTCCCAGTGTTCTTTTCTTGGCAATCTTTATGTACTTTTCTGAAGAGTCGTCGGCTTTTGGTAGGTTTAAAGCTCCTGCATTGCAATTAGCCTTGGCACAAGACTCATCCGAGCAAGCAGACTTGCTGAACAAGGATTTGAGATAAGCCCTTGAAGCTTTCAGCTTCTGACCAAGTATGGAATGCTTGATGAGCTTCAGCTTCTTGGACCAAGTCTTTTTTGTTGGGTGATGATTGATGATGCTGCTTAATTCTGTGGACCACTCAAAGAAGTAATCATCTGGGTTGAGCTCGCAACTCACCCTGCATGACTCCGATGGGGAGATGTTGGCGGAATCTAATGGAGTATTCACAGTGTTGGTGCAAGGTGCTGTGTAGCACTTGGGGAATGGCATTGTGTAGTAGTTGACTTCTTCAAAGGCCTCTTTGGAGATACCGAATGTGGTAGTGGTGGTGGTGATGGCGGCGGCGGCGGCGGCGGAGCTGTGGACGAGGTTTTCTACCATCTGCCGCCGTGGGGGGAGGTGGAGGGGGAGGAGCTTGCCTTTGTAGAAGAGCTCATCAGCTGGGGAAGTGTTGGTTTCTTTGTCCCTGCAGGTGATAAACATTTGGAACTCAAATTCTCTGCTCTGAGGGGAAGAGTTTGTGAGGGGGCAACAAAATTTGGTACTGGCCGATGAACTTAATTCCATGTCTATGTAGTCTTCATCTTCACAATCATGTAATGAAAGATTTGTGGCCATTTCATGAAAATGAAATTGCAGAGTACAATTATCTCTCTCGGCTATGAAAAGATGCTTATGGGGAGGTGAGCTTAGTGGTGAAGTGAAGGGTGGAGGAAAGGTAGAGCCCCCTTTAAAGAAGGGATGGTTCCAAGACGGGAAAAAACATGAGATGTGTCAGTTATATTTTTTCTTTTATAAGTAGTAACTTTTACCTCTTCCAGATCTCGAAATGTATAAAAATTACAAAAAAAAAAAAAAAAAATAAAAATAAAGATGGATAAAGATGCATTGTGGTTGAATAATTATTAAACAATTTGTTGATACCCCCTCAAAGTGGCATTTGCACACAATGTCCATCTCCGAGACTCCATCTGTCTCATGGTCTTCTCAGAGCACCATGTTTTGTGTTAGGCAGCATATTCATTAGCATTCAGTCTAGGATGGCAATGGGGTGGGTTGGTAGGCTGGGTTGAAATACAAGCATTATATAGAAACTATTCACACCAAATAATATTTTTATTTTTATAGGTTATTTTTTTTTATTCAAATTTGACTAGTTAATTTCACGAGTTATTTAAGCTTAATCCATTAACTCGGTGATTAAAAAAATATATTTTGATCAAAATAAAGCTAAACAGTTTACACATTACAAATTTTCTTTTATTTCAATACTATTATTTTAAAAAATAATTCTAAATGCATTCAAAATTTAAGGTTTTTTACTTTTTTGTTATTTTGAATTTTATTATATTTAATTTTAGCATAATATATATAACCATGCCAAAAAGAAAAAAGAAAGAAAAGGAATAAAATAATCGGAATTGTCAAACTTTTCTATGTGTGGGCGTGGACGATGCTCTAAATTCAACTGCTCAAAATAAAAAATTGAGTTTAAGGATATAAACATAATGTTTAGTTTAACTCAACATTTAAATTTGAGTTTTCATATGTTTACTATTTTAGTAATTAACTTATTTAATTAGTTTTTGAATTTATAAATTAATAACTTTAAAAAATTACAAAATAAAAAAATAATTAATAAAAATATTTATTAAATTATTTTAAATATATAAATAAGTTTGCATGTTCATGAGTTGGTCTAGTAATTTGAAATTAATTTATTTATTTATTTATTTAAAATTTACAAGTTTTATCAAATTTCAATTTATAATTAGGAACGTTTAACTCAAAGTTATTAATTTTATGTTATTTTGGAATCGTATTTTCGTATTGTACCTTAGGAGACATCTAAATAGCTTGAATATTAACATTTTTATCTTGAAGTGTAGAGTTCAAGTCTATTTGACCGGGTGGATGAGCAAAAATGAAAAAAAATGGCCAAGTTATGTCAGTTTTCTGAATAAACCTTTTATTAAATTGGGACACAGAAAAATAGACCATTCTAAAATAAATAGAAATGACTTGTACGTACTGCTATGTTTATGTTACCAATGCTAATCACAGAAAAAGATTCCAATACATTAAATTCAAATTACAATTATAGTCTAGGGTATCTTAGTGGCTCCAGTTAGGTTTTTACATGCTTTGTATTTGTCTAACGCAAGTCCAAAAAACCTGTACGCTTTTCTAAATTATTTTTATAAATCAGAGGCAAGAAACAAGTTGAATAATGGTCCTGCAACATCCACAAACAAAAACATAAACTGGAACCCAGCCCATTCCTCAAAACCAGGTTTTCTGCACCCCTCACAACTGTTAATGTTATCATATTTATTATAACTATTATCAATTGCAAGAAAATGGAGATTAAGAGATCTCCTAGTTGACTTGGTCAAAACGTGGGCATCTTGCATTTTTTACTGTCTTTTAGACATCAAATTAAATGGTTGTTTAGAACCTTGTGCACATAACAAATATTGGGTTCAACATTTATTTGTTCTTGTTTGAACTTAGATAAGTGAAAAGCCATACGCCCTAAGCTCCTGCTCTTTTGTCTGCATTCTCTTGTTGCAATCTTCTTGAATCCACATTATTCACTATGACTGAACCCCACCAGAATATATTGCATTGCAAATACTTTGAGAATGTATAAGAATCAGGAGAAATAAAAAAAAAAAACAAAATAATTTATTTGTATGAGAAAAAAAATTATTTTTTGAAAAAGGATATTTGGACCCTTTGGTCACTCTTCATCAGAGTTATCACATGTCATCTGACAGACTTAAAAGAGGGGGATGCTCTGAACTTCTTCTTCTGAAGTGGCCCATTTGGATTGGCTCCTTATTTGGGTTATTGGAACTGACATAAGATGTCTTTTTTTTTTTTTTCCTTTCAGTTTTACAGTGATCATTCTTCAATGGATCATTAATCTTGTATTATGAAGAGGGCAAGCAAGTTTTATAGTAAATTTGATGGACTGTGAGAGTGGGCAACATGCCTGATCCAATACACCAGACTATAATTGTAATTCGAATTCTACGGACTGGAATCTTTTTTGCGATTAGCAAAGGGACTATAATACATAGCATTAAGTACAAGCAATTTCCATTTATTTAAGAATGGTCTACTTTTTTTTGAAACTAAAAGTGGGAAATGCTTTTGTGCTGTACATAGGAAAAAGAAAGGGCCCCACAACAATGCTACACACCAAAAGGGAAGAAAGGCAACCTGAAATGAACTCTAACCAGTGAGTGGACATGAAAGGTAGAACTATTTTAAAGAATGTTGATTTCAGAACAATTTTTTTTTTTTTTGGTACATACATTTGTTGAGTGCAGACACAACAGCCACACCTAGAGTCCCAAACCATGTCAAATAATTAACGAATTCAAAAAAGTCAAAAACTGCATTCAACTTTGTTAATCAAGTAATTTTCAACTTTCAAATCCCACTTTATTGAGCTAGTTCTAGCTAATGATGACTGTCAAGAGTAGTTCTTCCATGTCCAATAGTCCTCCAAAGAATTTGAATAGCAAGATTGATAGCAGCCCACAATGGGGCCATTGTAATCTAATAGATGATATTGAATAGTCATAATTTCAGGACCATGTAATAATTCCATACCTCTTTCTTATGATACACTGTGGTGGAACTATGAACTGTAGAAAGGCTTACCTGACCTCCAAGCTGATCAAATCATTTATTGGCATATGGTAAGTATATTGCTTCGTTGTTATACACTCATTCTTGGTTCTTTATCAATTATGTCATCAAATTCCCAGTCAGAAATTCCCTCCATGGAATTTCCCCTGATATGATTCTCGAGTTCCAGCTCCATTTTTAACTTGGACAACTGTGCCTCTGCATCGGATATTGCCTTCCCCCCTTCAATGCCAAGAGGTTCTAGATGTTCTAACTGTTCGGGGCTTGGTACTTCAGTTGTTCGACTTCGAACCAAAGGCAAAGAAAAGGGACTGAAAGCCAATGGAATCCCTTTTTGTGCCTCATTTCCAGAGGTTGATTCAGTACTGATCTCTAGTTTCTTGGTTGGAGGAGCCTGTCTTGAAGACAGAAAGGGAATTCTAGGGGTCCTCGCCTTTGATGCCACCGTCTCTTCTCCCATATTTGGAGCCTCAAACTCCAAAGTGCGTTTCTCAATGGATTCAAATTCATCTTTCATCTTTTCAAGTGAATCTAATAATTCCTTTACTCTCTCATCTCCTATCCTGGCAAGATTCACGAGTTTAGGGGCGACGCCAATATGGGCCTTGTAGTTACTCATCCATGCATTTGATAAAAATGAGAATCGTAATTCACCTTGATTCCACATCTTTTTGAATAGAAAGTTGTTTTTTAATGCTTTCCACTACCTCAAATGCGGTTATGAGCTGCGAGTAATTTTATCCACAAAGCAAGTAAGACGGCATTGAGGACATAAGAATTATCAGAATATGAAAGACAACAAGCCACCAAACAATGCGATCCTTTCTGAAGAACTGGCACAATTTGGCGCATAGAATAATTTATACCTTGGCTACTGTGCTTTGGTACTGTTGTTCGAGGCTTCTTTTTGAATCAACGGCATCCTTTATTTCCTCTGTGGTGGATGTCCCATCTAACCTGGCAGAAGTGGGTATTTTAGACGTCGTATGCACTCTAATTGACATTACTTTACTAAATTAAAAAAATTACCTCTTCAAATTCTGCACAAACTCCCGAATTGAAGAAATACAAGGTCCCAGCTCCTCCTGGTTGGTCAAAATTACACTGGTACAGGTAAGAAAACAAAAGGAATGCCTGGCATTTGATCGGCCATGTATAATATAAGTGCTGTTTAATGTTTAATACCTTGTAAACAGCTAAAAGGCTTACAGCCAAATTCACGAAGTACTCCTCATGTTTCTCCAGCTCATCACTTGCACATAAAAATTTGATCGTTATGAAAATGTCAAAATTAATATTCTCAAATGAAACGAGTATTTAAAGTGCAATAGCATTTTGATGAGACGGAATATTTAAAGTGCAACAGCATTTTGATGAGAAATTATTAATAAGAGTTAGCTATAAATTTTGGGGAAAAGGACAAGCACAGAATTAAGGAACTTACTTGACCAGCTTCTCCTTCTGTTCAGCATATGACGACTGGAAAACCCACGTGCTTTCAAGAAAATTAACAAATGTGTTGCAAACTTCTGCTTCTGCTCTATATGAAGCAATAGATTTTGACAGCTCGTCTTCCTGAATAGCATCATTACTTGAGAAAAATACAAAATTGGTATTCACATGATGAAGAGTCTGGTGAACTTTCAAATGATATGAGGATGGTTTTAGTCATGGAATTATCTTAGATAACAAAAAAAAGAAAGCAAACCTTACCTTCAACTTGAAATGCTGAATAATCTGATTGCTAGCTTCATCAAACTGATCTCTTTCTTCCCTGGCATTGTGAAGACGGGCACGTGCAGAAGTCAAGGTAGTGCTAACCTAAATATAAACTCGTTAGACATAGTATGATTGCCCAAGATGGAACCACATATTCATTAGACATGATCACATTATCACTGAATATGGAATTTACATAAAAGCATGATTGACATGGCTGGAACTCATAATCTTGGCCTCTAAATTATATTTACTTTCGGGATTTGTATTTTCAAGCAGGTGTTTTGAGGAATGAATCAATGAAGCAATTGGAGCACCACCCCCTTCTCCTTGCTCCAACTTGTAACTTGCAAGAAACCTTTTTATTTTAAACACTGCTTTGAACATTCTTTCACATCCATATGCAGCTATTATTATAATGCAAAAATTGCAGTTAGATACCTTTCTCAGCTCTTCTTCAAGCTCATCTTTTCTCCTTTCAAGAGCTTTGATTTCAGCTGCCAGTTCCTGGGAAGGCCATTATAGTCAGCCATGTAACATCCAGTACTGCAGATAAATAGTCAGAGCTTCGATTTATGACATCTTTGAAGAACACATTCCTGAATCTACGTACATAACAAACATAATCCATAATTCTCCTTCTCATTCATAAAAAACCGTCAAAGAATTTTAAAAAACCCCACCTTGCATTATTCTATATCAGGTTCTTGGAAGAATTGCTGGCAGGGAAACTCCATAAAAGATTTTGATGAATGTATTGAAATGGTTGCCCGCAGGAGAAAAAGGAATGTGATGTGAAGCCAGAAATTGCAGGATATTGCAACTTCTGGAGTTCACCATATCAGAAACAGTGCATGCAGGTAACAAGTTCATGTAAGAATAAATATTTTGCATGCAACACAAGAAATATCTAAGCAGCAATAACAAATAAGTAGCTACAAATCAATTTACAAGAGAAAAAGAAGGTTTAATTGATGAAAGCTATTAAACAATTCATTGTTTGAGGCATTTCTTTCTGTTAGAATTAACAATTGTTGAGAAACATTTTACCTTTTCAAGTTGACTCACTTCATTGGTTTTGGCTACACGAAATTTTAGAGCTTCTTCTTTCTGTATTCTGTTTGCAAAATGAACAAAGGAACATTAGAGAGACATACTTGTCTGCAGAGATACATACATGTAGAGGTATGCTATATTTTTCATTTCTAAGTATCTATCTGGACATGATGGAGTTGTTATCATTAAAATATAAAGCAGCTACAAAATGACCAAAAAAATGTTCAGAAAGAGAAGACAATGACTCAGTAAAGAGTCACAGTTCAAGAAACTTTCAAGTGCTTGCAATGTTATCACTAAGAACCGAGGGCAATGTGACGTCTCTGTTGGGGTGGGTAAGAGGAAGAAGACACATGTAAGGAAGATAGTAACAACCACAAACCTATTGTCTAAAATGCGCTTTTCAGCTTTTGAAGCAGAGCTTGCAAGAGATTCTGATAATATCTTTAGCTTATCCACCTGCACTACAAGAAAGTAGCATGCTGAAGATGAGAACTAAGCATCAGAAAACAAAATTTTAACCGGTCTAAATGCAGTGCATAAGAGACAACAAAAGGTTTCAAATTCATGCTGTAATTCCAATTGTTCAGGAATGCCCTGGCGGTACCTTTTTATTATGGGTTCCTGGAGAATCCCCAGTCCTCACAAATTTCTTCTGCAACAGAAGCTCCTCCAATCGGGAACAAAGCAAAATAAATGCAAGGTCTTCCTTCAAATTCTGAAGAATATAATAACATGTGTTCAGTGACTTAAAAAATTTTGTTAGTCTGATTTGCCATCTTTCCAGCAGCTATTGCACAAAAATTCTATGATCAGAATCATAAAATGGGTCAACCAATATTTTTGTTTACAAGATATTATTATGCCAAAGATGAAGAACCCTGTGATACTACACATAGATCCCCATAAGACGATAATGTTTATTAACAGTGGATTAAATATCAGCAAACTCTGATTGTATGCATGAAAGAACTACGTGATTGTGTCACAATTAGAATTTCTCGGCAAAACCATCAGTAATTAAAGATCATATGACAACTGCGCATTAAAGAAGCAGAGGCTAATAATTTATCTAACATTGATACTAAATAAAGAGTTTGCAAAAAAGTGCAAATGATTAGTTTTAATTGCAACTTCAGAAATGGAACTAACAGAGTAATAGCCAGTGATTGGAAGCTATGCTCCATCAGGAATGACCTAAGAGCATTCTGTAAACAAATTAAACAACCAAATCTTTGACATTGGACTTCTGAAAACTAAGGACAGCAGCACTGGCCAACCTTGTCAGACTGCAGATAAAAATTTGTGACAAGCAATAGAGAATCACCTCACCTCTGTAGACATCCCCAATACCATTTCAGATGATCTTTCGCCGCCTTCATTTTGAGGCAGCTGATTTTTCATGTCATGTAGTTTTTTATGTATATTTGAGACTTCAGAATCTATTCTGAGAGCAAATGAAAACACAAAAATAGAAATAATTAAAATGGTAATTTTTTTGGTCAAGAGCAAAGATCGAAACAAAATCTTACAAGCATAGAGATTGTGCTAGTCAGTCCATAGCATCATTTATTCTTTAGTATGTGAAAACCATTTCCACCAGATCAGGAACTTGAAGTCCATAATTTGTCCAGGAACAACTAGTTTCCGAATGCTAACCTTACAATTCACGTAAATAGTCTCTTGTTATAAAAACTACAATCTCTCGGATACTGCTTTCCTTTTTCTCTAATAAAGGTGGATCGTAGTAATTGTTTTTCATTTTTAATGGGGAAAAGGAAATCTTGTAAGGTTGTTGAGACACTATTTCATTCATTCAACTTAATTTTTAAAATACTAACTCATCCATGAGTATTACCAGTTATGAAATTGAAAACAATACAAAAAACTTAAAATAAAAGAGAGTACATCCTAACATGAGAGTTGATGTACATAAATTTTCCATGAAATCACTGCAATTTGAATATGCAAGCAGTAAGTGCTTCAAGATTTATTCAAGCTTTCCTTGCTTACAAGTTAAAAGACTAAATTGTAATGATACATGCCTTAGGGAATTTTTTTTCTTTTTCTTCACCTTGCTATTGTAATGCCCAACCTGCCCCAGTTATGGACAATATTTCTCTACAACTGAAAAGAGAAGCCCGATAAATCAAATCATAGAAAGTATACCCTTAACCACCTTACTATCTCAGAATTAACTTTCACTCCGGCTATAGCATCTTGTACATATTGCAGCAGTTCTTCCCGCTTTGCCTGGACTTAGGAAGAACAAGTGAAAACATTCAACTCGATTCCTGTATTTGTCTAGTCCTCTAATTAATCATATAAGAACTACCAAAACATATGATTCATACTATACCAGTACTTCCTCATTGTAGTTTGAGAAGGCTCTTGCCAAATCTCTTACACTGCTCACTGTCACATCGCGAGCTTCTTTTCCACTCATAAGACAGAGCCTGGACACAAAGGGGAGAAGGGGAGGGAGAAGGATCTCATGTTTTTGTTCTATTGCAAGGCAGGAGCTCAAGATTAAAACAATTAAATGACTGATAAGTGATATTTAAGCCCTTTACTGTGCCTCAGAGCTACAATAAAAATATCTAAGCAAATGAGACAAGTAATAATCACCGAAATATCTCCATAAGCAAAGAAAGCTCCTCTTCATTGGGTTCTTCAAGAATCTGGGTCATACAAAAGCATAAGCTTAGTTAGCTTACAGATATCACAAAGAAAAACAGGCAGATAAACCATACGATATGCAACCAGAAATGACATGTAATGATGAGAAAATCATGAATCATTTAATATCATATAATAGATAAATGCTGTCACCAAACAAAAGAGAAAAACCATTTAACTGAACAAGTGCCAGAGAGGACATGGATACATGAATTTTCTTCGACATTGGATAGTATGGAAGGTAATTGAAGGAAAACAAGAAATATATTACGATAACCACAGAGGATATCTGTCCTTGGTTATGAACAATTAGAATCTAAAGAAAATGTTTATAATAGGAAGCTCCATAAAGGCAAAAGAAAGAGAAATCTGTAATCTAGAAATTGAAAAGACGAAGAAGGCAACCGAAACTTGTACACTTACCATTGACAGTGTAATGCCCTCAAGAGCTTGACTGCCAAGGAACACATCCCGGAAGTTCATTGGTTCTCCGCCAAGATCCAGATCATAGTACATAACCTGGGCATCACAATAAAGAAATATAGAACTGAATTTTCCTTGATGAACAGGTTACAGTCATTGAACAACTCAAACTAAGAGGGAACTGCACAGATAATATTTGAGACTGAAGTGTGCATAAATCTAATACAGAGAAGAAATATCTAGTGCAAGCTAGTGAAATTCACATACTAAGTGTAAAGATGATATTGGAATCTGTTAGATAATATTTACAAATATTTAGTTTGATTTGGTATTATTGTGTTACCAAGATTAGATTTAAGAGAGTATTTATATTACAAAGTTATAGGATTAATTTCAGTCAAATTATCTTTTATTTTTTGTGTGATTGTAATCATCTCTTTAGAAGTGAAATACAACCAACAATTTTTACCATTATTCTTCAACAGAATCAAATAGGAGATGACATCCAAGGTTACAGAAGGTGCTGCAGAGAAAATATATGAAATCTGCAACTTGCATGCATCAGCAAGGATCTATTCATATTTCCCAGGTCAATCAACGTGAGGAATTTGGACTTTTGGTAAAAGAATCAGTCTTAACAGAAAACTCATATCTTGCTGTGTGCCCAAGAACATGGCAGATGTGAGTTGCAGTACATGCCAGTTTGATGGTTCTGAAACTTTACACGACAAATGGCAAGAACAAACTTCTAAGTGAAATTTCAATCCCTCTCACAGAAGCTTGAAAAGGAGTAAAAGGTGGAGCTTTGCCAAAACACATACCACAGTAGGCTTTGCTGGAGGATCGTCCAATTCACTAGACTTATCAAGATGTTCAGTGTTGACAGCTTCATTAAGTCTCTCTATCTCTTTCAAGGCAACTAACCATCTTCTCAGTAACTGAACTCTTTCTATCCCCCGACATGAAACAGAAACTTCTTCTAAACGCTTTAGTGCAAGCTTATAACTTTGGAAATTCCGAGCGCCCTAAAATGCCCAAAAAGGGAAAGCAAAGTGAAAAGTAATATCTAGTGAATCCAGCAAAAGAAACGTACGTATATTGCTTCACTAATCCATTTAACTTAATTACAAATAGCAAATTTAACTGGAAAAAACCTGGAAATATGTATGAAACAATGCATGTACACATGGGCACAAAAAATTTTCTGTAGCAAAATGTTAATTTATCCATATCGAAATTTTCTTGGTTGAAGCACATCAGGATTAAAAATGAAAACAACAATTTAAAGAACACACATGATAGATTCCACGGTATTATTTAGGAGGTTAGACACAACAAATCCAGTTAGATAACCAGCAACTCATTATTTCCAATACACATACAATTTAGAGCATGGCTGATTGATTTTATGATAAGCATAAAAATATTAAACATCAACCCCTTGCGAAATGATGAACAGCATCCTGGATGTTCAGAATAATGTGTTCATCCACATGCAGAACCTAATATAAAAGAAATTCACAAGATTGCTGCTTCCCAATTTTCATCTATATGGCAAATGTCAATGCTAAAATTTTAGTTACATGATGTACATTGCATTTTTGAAATTACTAATGTACGGATTCACACAAGAGAATTCGAATATTAGCATTTCAAAATGAACTATCTACGCCTCTTAACCCCGAGTGAATGTCATTGCAGTGTATAATGACTCCAACAGGGCAATTCTTCCTAAATTACAATATTTCTCCGTTATTTAGATCAATATTAAAGGCACAGGTATTCTTTTTTATCTGAAACGAAACCGATCATCCGGATACAAGGGACTCGTATCGTTTTGATCAGTATTTGTAATCAACAAAGGACCCTCAAATAGTGCACGAGCAGGGAGAATAGCGAATAATACAATGCGATCTTGGAACAGCTTGGAGCCGCCCACGGCGGCTTGGTTGGCGACGGAATCGGCATAGGTCCGTACCGCGCGGCTGAGGTTGCTTTTTCCACTTGCTTGCACCGCTTTGTTCACTGCCGATCGAAGCCACGACATAGTATAAATTGACAAAAAAAGGGGGAAAGTTCTGGCCAGAGCAATTAATGGAGAACGAAAAAAGTACAGAGAGAATTGATGAATGAATGAAGGAATAAATTTGATCAGAAAGAGGAATAAGGAAGAAGAAGAAGCACGAGGGGCATCGGGGAGAAGTTCGAGTCCTGAGCCATTCTTTTCGCGCCTTTCGGTTGGCTGTTTTCCCTTAAATACCCTTGACGGTTTGTCTCTCGTGCTTGTCACGCTCCTCTTTCTTCTTTCCATCTAAAAAGGTGGCACAAATTTTAATGGCTGCGTTTGGTTTCAAATCTTAATGTGTGTGTTTTTTAAAATATTTTTATCTAAAAAATTATATAAAAATAAAAAAATTAAAAATTGAAATATATAATAATTAAATGTATATTTTTAAACTTCAAAATTTAAAAACAAATATAGCCAATACATTCTTAAGTTGATGGTTTTCCACTTTTTTCCTATTTGAAAACATCATAGGTTGTGAAAACATCTCTACTTGTGAAACTTGTATTAGAGCTATTTTACCGATACAGGCGTCACTTTATTTTGATCAAAATTTTTAAGGCAATATTTGTTTTTCAAATTTCACCTATTTCATCCAATCAAAATTTACTTAATTCAAATATGTAATCTAATAAAATTTTTGTTTTAAATTTAAGATTGGAATTATTCTTCCTCTTACATGTGCGCATATGCTCAAAGCCCAATCATCATTACACTAACTCATAATTTAATCAATACCTTGTATTCATATATACACACACACATACATTTACAATTATATATGTTTATATCAAAAAATAATCATTATTTTTAAACACCATTAAACTATTTAATTATTATTATATTTTGCATATATATTTATATATATATATATATATATGTATGATGATATAAATTAAAAGAAATCAAAATTTTCATCCTATAAAAATTTTACATTATTTTCGCAACCAACAAATTCTCAAAGCAAACATTACCAAAGAAGATTAAGAGGGTGTTTGACTAAGTTTATTTCTAAAAGTTTACAAAATCATATAACTTATAAAATATTTTTAAAACTTATAAACTCATATAAATTATTTTAAAAATAAATTAAAAATTTTTTAACAAGATAATTTTATAAGATTTTATTAAAATTTATAATTATACTTGATTACACTTCTTTTGATGTAATAATAACAATGAAAATAATTTAAATACAATTAAAAAAGTGTAATATAAAGATATTTATATTATTTTTAATATATAAAATGAATTAACTTATAATATGTGTGGAAATAAATTGCAATAACTAATTTATTTTTAAAAAACTTATAAATTCTAAATAGTTTATTTTTTAAATATATAAACCTTTTTATAAAAAAAATCAAATATACGATGTTTTAAACAACTTATATCCTCACCCAAACACCCTCTAAATATTTTATTAGCATAGCCCACACATCTAAAATCGTCTCATAGTACCTTTAACAAAAAGCCACCTTTAGATTTGCCGTATTTTCCCTTTTTGCCCCTTTATTTTTCATTTTCCTACCTTCCACTTCTGCTTCAAAGCCAAGATCCAGTCTTAACATCTCTATAGCCATAACCAACGGCTCTCACTGTGTTTCCAATGGGTTCAGACTGCTCTGGGAATTCTAATTAGACTGTAGACAATGACAAGTGAACAGTTCACAGTCATATGAACACTCCACTTAGAGACTAGACAGACCATTGTATGCCCTGTTACTACCTTGACAATAATACAGAAGAAGCATCAACTATAAGGGAAAGACAGAAACCTCAACAAGAATCTGGAATGAGCAAATAGCAAGAAGTATTCATAAAAGAACTTTGGAGTTTTGTACAACATGATTGGTCTATGGTTACAAAAATGAGCTCTCTACTTGCCTAGTTCTCCCCCTCGAAGATTAGTTGAGTTGAAGAATAGTGGTGAGCAGAAGTTTGTCTGGCATCTCTAGCCGGTGTAAGATCAAGTGTTAAGGTGCAGGAGAGGCGAACAACTACAATTTATCAAGATCAGGCAAGGGCATTTTCCAGTAATTCCATGAGTTGAAATCTTCCTGCACGGACAAAAACCAGCACAAGGGAATTTCATACAGACCGCACAGATAAAACATATTTTGATGCCTAGAACATAATTTGGCCAGTTTTGTCTTTGTGTTGCAGAAATACCTGCTCAACCAGAGATGTAGGGGGAAACATGTCGTTCACTAGTGTGTGGAACGATGTGTATGTTTTCACATCAACACAATGATTAATGGCCACCTCCCCCTGCATGTATGTAAACACAAGTTATGGGATCTAAATAACACAAAATGGTGAACTCTACTAGAGTTGTCACATGCGTTTGTGCCTGCATAAAACTTGAATAATGAATACCTTAGGGTTAATGATAAAGATCTTGCCCTTTGGAATCCCAATTTTCCGGTAACTGAGCTCATCTGTGTCTCTGTTTCCAAATCCCGCATAAAATGGGTTATAATCAGGAGGAAATAGGGCCTTGATATCCTGCAAAAGAAGCAGTTACATTGAGGATTACATGAAACTGCATAGTTCACCTGGAAAGCCAGTACAGCGATGGCCTGTTGTTAAATTTACCTCTAAACAGGCGATTTTGAATTCGTGAGGAGCTCTTCTTATTACTGCCATCAATAAAACATCTTTCTCAAACAAATTTAAAGAAGAATCTTCAAAATACATTCTTGAAATGAAGCAAATTGATCTAACGAAAAACTTTTATGAGTGGAACAATATACATAAGTTGATTTCACTTCATATTAGTAAACAGGGAAGCAAAAACTTCACAATGCTAACAAATAAATTAGCCATTACTCCGTGTGTGGTGCCACTACTGCTCAGACCATGTATGAAACTTCATGTAGTGGACGTTAGAAAAACAGCAACAGCAATGAAAATTAGATCACAAAACTAACAACCTATGTGTCCATAAAATCAGGGCCTAATTGCTAATGGGCATCCAATCCACAACATTAGATTTCCATACCTCACCAGTAAAAGACATAAACTATACAGCAGGAACAATGTCCTCACAAATGACGTGATTGATGTGTTAATTCACTTTTACGACAGCTAGTAGCTAAAATTAGTAGCTCAATGTTAGTTGTTAGAAGAGTCCAAATTTTCTTCTCCCTCCTTTGTACGACTTCATCAGCAGCTGCAAAATGACCTGTTGTTGCCTGCAAACTACGTTTCTACCTTTCAACCAAAACAAGTGCAGTTTGCATGTCACAAAAAGGCAGACTTAACCAAAGTCAAAGTTAGACCATTGACTGAGGATTTCGGAACATAAAGTCATAAACCCTACAAGATAATAATATCAGGCATCGGATGGGTACAAAAAATCACAGGTTACCAAGATGAGCAAAGAATGCCACAAAGAGTGCAGCACGTTCTAATCCGTGCATGGCCACACATTCTTTATAGTAGATTACACAAGTGGATCCTTAAAGGAAAAGGACCTCACCCTCTCGGAATAGTGAGGGAAATAAGCCATCAGGGGAGATAACAACAGGTCCATTGGGTAAACTTTTGCCATCCTGCAAGATTTTGAACAAATTACACTCCATGAAATCCTGTTATAAGGGTAATTCCATCTACAAAAATATCACCATAATAGCACAACAAAGTGGACAATCAAAGAAATGCATTGAGACAACACCATAACTGTAAAGGCCTGGGTATCCAAGTGGACTGGCATATAAATTACTCGATGAAACAAGAGGTAAAAAATAAACATAATGCAAGTATCAAACACACTATTAAAGGGTGAGTAATGGGGCATATTCACCAAAATTCGATGCCTGACCTCCCAAGATACCTGACTATCCAGGACTTTACCTTCCCCAGATGCTTGAGTTGCCCATCAGACTAACTTTAAATTTAAAAAAATCTTCAAAAAATCATAAATTCACATCTTTCTAAATGTTTAAGGTAGTATTACAGACAAAGGACTAATTATTTACAAATTAAAAGTTTGAAAATGATATATTTTGCTTTTTTAAGATTATAAAATGAAATATTATTGTTACTTTTATATGCACGGTAAACACAACAATTTTATTTATAAAATTCATATACTTATATTATGTCAGTGTGTGTGTGTGTAAAATAATTGCAAGACCTGATCCAAGCCTGGACGGTTTGGGTCAGGTCTGAGAAGAATCCAGACTCACTGCCACCACTATTGATTTACATCCATCAGATATAACACATTGAAATCCTAAAAAGTATTATAAAAGCGCGTTAATCATCAAACCTTAGAATACCACTTCACATTTTAAAACTGATTATGACCATGCTTGTTTCAATTTTCAAGTGTATTTTTCTTGAAAATTGTTTTTAAGTAAGAGAGAAAAAGAAATAAAATTTGAATTTTATAATTATTTAAGTGTGTAGTTTTTGGATAACTTGAAAACAAGCATAGCCAACACACCTGCAGGTTAGAGTAGTGAATACCTGCTTGAGATTGAATAGAAAACTTTTGGTCAAGTATGCTTGAACAATAGCACGTGCACTCAAAAATAAAAGCTGGTAGCCGTTTTCCTGTTGCACAAGAACAAACAAACAACAGCAAACATAAAAGTTCAGATGAATAGAAATAGCACATATATGAAACAAGCATGCATCCAGCTTGTATCAGACAATAATACTTGGTCTCACGGCAACTGCCTGCTCATCATCATCTCACCCAAAAAAAAGAAAGAAAACACACACACCAAAAACAAAAACAACATATTTTGATTGATTAAAAGTCAAAATCATAAGAAGCCATATATGAAGCTCTCAGAGGACATTATTGTCTCGGTTTGCCAAAAAGGTTGTGCTGTCTAGTTAACTAGCTAGGCTTAAGTTTTAGAATTCTGATATTTGACTTCTGTGTATAAAGATAAAACAAAGAAAGGACAGTATAAACTTGTTTTTAGATAGCATATGCAATAAACTAAATTTTGATTGTCAACAAATTTGAGAAAATCACTTAATCACGCACACAAAATTATAAATCCACTTGTATAACCCCAGATCATTTAACCCAAAATGTTATATGGTTTAAGAATCTTTCAACAAATCTATCACCCAAGATCTTGGCCATGTTAATTAATGTAGAACCAGTGCATCCTATTGGAATAAGGATAACAATTAACATGCTCTGGTTAGACAGATTAATTACATGCATTATGTATCCATATACAACAAAGAAACCCAGAAAGCTAATTATATATTAGCTCATTCATCAACTGTTACTTTGTTATGTTTCTTAATCATCCAAAAGAAATACAGGTATTTTCCTTGTTCAAAGAGAAAAGAAAAGCTTATGTCTGCAAGGTTTGATTTTATGTTACTACTCTGCCTTAGAGGTTCCTAAACATCAGATGCAACAAGTCAAAAATCAACAATAAAGGCTTTGTAATACCCAACTACCTTCCATGGTCTCATAGAAACTCAAGAAAATATCCACCTACCCAACTACCTTCCATGGCCTCATAGAAACTCAAGAAAATATCCACCTCACAAACCAGTATTTATGGTATTGATTGGAAGCAACTATAATAAGACACATACACCCTCACAGTATACACCCTAAAAGTTTTAAATTAAATATAATCTGTTATTTCTTTGGGAAGGGAATTTGGTGCTTAATAATTTCAGTGTTATAGTTGCAACATTAGGGAAGTCCTGATATTTCGGAACCGGATCCAAATGGAACTTCCTAACGGCTAGTACAACACTATTGACTTTCAATTTTTCCTCAAACTTAATAATCCAGGCTGGTCAACATATATATTCTTGCTTCAATACAGCCGCTTGCATTTTTTGTGGTTCAAGATGTCAAGGTTATGTTTGTTTATATTTTTAGAGGTGTGTTTTTTAGTGTGCTTTTAAAGTAAGAGAGAGAAAAAAATAAAATTTGAAATGTGCAATGACTGCAATGTATGCTTTTGGGTGGAAAAAAAGCAAAACAAACATAGCCCACGCCTTCAAGAAAATCAATTATAAGATTTACAACACTTTTTTGTTTGCAGATATCAAGGAGCATACAATGGTTTCCAAAACAGACATTTTATGAGATTACCTTTATTGCAGAAAAAAGACGAGCTATCCCAGAATGTGTCCAGTCTCTTCCAACCAAAGGCATAAATTGACCGAGAACATCAGACCTATAAACAAGCACATTTAACTGAGAGTCAACACTTCCATCACATTTGATTTTATTATATCTGATTTCTTCTCAAAAAGCATGACCCATAATCAAAGCATGAAGCCATTCAGCATATTAGCAAAGTCCTACTTCATTTTAAAATTTTTCAGCCATCGATTGTTCCACCATGCAACCACTTCCACTAACTCCATGGGGGGAACGTGTGAATTTTTGGGGTACCCCAGAGTCATGATAGATAGGTCAACCCCAGAAAAGTGAGAATCGGTTTGCCAAAACCTACTTCAGCAACCTTACTTTACGAAGAATGCCCACATGCAAGCTACAAATTTTCAAATAAAAATCCATAAATCTCACTTGGTAATTGTCCCATCAACGTCAGAAATTACGATCCGCGTATTCCATTTCCACAAGTATATATGAGCTTCAACCTGTTTTCAGGTAAGGTGTGAGATAATGAGAATAGAGGATTTATGCCCCAAATAACCATCTCACCAAAGCACAGACCAACCTTTTGGGTTCCAAGAACTCTTGTGCAGAATACAAAATTCACCATATTCTGTCCCTCTTTAAGATTCAAAGATGCTATTTGATCAGTAGTGGGGACATTGGTTCTTATTTGTTTACGAGGAGATTCAGTGGCTGCATGGGTTGCGGGTGTTTTAACCTCAGGCTGGCTCTGTGAAACAGATTCAGAGTCAACAAAAGCTTCCTCATTTGATGAGTTGCTACCAGTATGCTCAAGTGTCTTGACCCTCCTAAATGGGATTGGCCAGAGCCTCCATCTGCGTGATGGGGTCGACGTTATTCCAGAATCATCTTGCTTCACCTCTGGTGTATCCAATTCCACAGGGATTGCGTCATGTGGCTCAACTGGTAAGTCCAAACCAAAAGCAGCCATACCAAGAATGATATGTGCAGCTTTTCCCCATGGTAAATATTTCCCTTGTAGTCTAACGATTAAATTCTCATTCTTCACAATTGACATAGCAGAATGTTTAAATTCCTCTGGTGATACACGGTTAGCATCAAAGGCCTCATCGGCTACACGCGATCCCATTCCAGCATGAAGCATGTTTCCACAGAGAGATAACTCCGGCCCTGTTAATAAATAATAAATGTGATATAACGTTGGATGCAGTTTCAGAATCAGATAACCAAGGAGCAGAAACTAAATTCAAGGATACAGCCAGATGGCATTCCTTACTTGTAAAACTATTGGATTTCATATTTTCTATTGGAGCTCCTGTAGTTAGCTCAATGTTGTGACCTTCACCATATCCATCTTCAGAAACCAGACCTTCGACATTACTTGGCTTGCTTTTGACAGTTATATCTACATCCCTTTGTTCCTGCAATTCCTCATCATTGCCAACAAATTGAACAGGCTCTTTATCAGCACCATCAAAAACCTTGTCCAGAGTACTTCCTTCATGGGTTGCAGATTCAACCCGTGAATCTGGCAAAGAGACACTGATTGAATATCCAGAATAATGGGCAGATGCTTCACCATCATTTCTTAATCGTTCATGATTTCCCTTTTCAGTTTCATAATCTCTCAAAGGACTTTGTGCAAACTTCTTATTTGGATTTTCAATAGCCTCCTGAATCTCAATTGAAGAACCCAAATTTTCTGGATGGTCATTGGTAGGTTGCACTGACAATTCTGATAGCTCCAAGCAGCTTTTGAAAACCTCAACCCTCTTTAAACTGCTTGATGTACTTCCAGAACTGTTGTCAATACAGTGCTCTTTAGCATTTTTAGTTAATATTTGGGTTTCTTGTGCACAAAATGGAGGCTCTCTATCTCCTTCACAAGGTCCTGAATGGGTTTCAGAAGACAGAGTCCCACCGTTTGCCTCACATATGTTTTCAGTACTAGCATTGCAAGCAGAAGCATCAAGATCACACAAATAATCAGAAGTCCATGTGGCTTCACCAGGATTATACTCCTCAGTCCCTGCACCAGGGCCAAGGTGGAATTGAGGCGTGCTTAGTTGCACATTTTCACCATCTCTCTCAGACGATGATATAGGCGCTGTCAGGATATGTCCATCCACACTCACCAAAACTACTTCTGAACTTGAGTTCTGTGATTCTAATGCATGCTCCACACTATCTAGAGTGTCGTATCTACTAGACCCATATTCTGAAAATTCAAGCGAACCCTCCAGAGATGATTGTTCATCTTGAAACTCATAGAAAATACGCCCACTATCAGACTCAGCTCTCTCTAACTGGTCTGTTCTAAGATTAAATCGTACATCCTGAACCTCCACTTCATTGTTATTGCTTTCATTAATCTCTTGTCCATACAAATCATTTCTTTTAAAACCACAATCAATGTCATGGTAATCAGTGCTACTACCATTAGTCCTTCCTTCAATGTTTTCCATATCCTTTAAACCCTCATTATCATCCTTACCAGGCTCGACTTCCCTAATAAAGTAAGCTTCCCCAGAATTATCAAGATACATATTAAAATTGGCTTCAACCCCATTAACTTCAATCCGCACTACCTTCTCAGACCCTTTCAGAACACCCTGAAATTTCCCAAATCGTGCATACCAAGGCGTACTCCTAAAGGTTCCATCCTGCTGCTTAACCACAATTATGTCAACCGCTCCACCAAATGGATGAAATGGTGTGGCAACAGAGTACATGCCTTGAGTAATAAAGCTGCTAACTTTACCTACGACATTCATCTCTTCTATATACAAGAAAAAATTAAACCCCAAAAATTCAAAAAGGACAGCTATTCCACAGACTAGAGGCGACAGTTTGTAATTCACAATCAACACATCAAATCCACTCCGTCAATCAATCCCGCGAAGAAGAATTGCATATAATTCCACTCTTCGAAATTGGAATCCCTGCATGCAGTATAATCAAAGCGACATATAAATCATCAAGCGAATAATTCCCCAACACTAACTTCAAACAAGATTGTGGGTCAACTAAAATCAAAGTATAATATCGAAATAAGAATAAAATATTTTTTGGAGAAGAAAAAAAGAAGCAAGAAAAGGCACATACACTTACCCGTCCAAGAAATTGCCAAATTTTCCCAGAAAAAATCCCAGCCCCAGAGATCGACAGACGGATTAGTCGAAATATACTTGAGTCAAGAGAATGGACGCACGAATTTTATCTCAAAGAGAAGATTCCAAGAATATTTTTCCCAAGAGCGACTCTTTTATTTTTCTTCGCTGTGGGTAATCCTTAACTGAGGTGTATTTCAATTCGGTGTACAAATGTCATCAAAGAACAATTTTCTTTTATTTTCTTTATTTTATTTCTTCGTAATCATCGAAATTTAAACTACGCCCTGAGGGAAAATTGAAATTTTGACGATAAAAAAAGGAGCCATCGTCATAAATCCATAACTTCCCGAGCAATAAATAGGGAACGCAGAAGAAGTATCCATCTCGTAATTGCCCATGTATTTCAATTATATTGTACATGTACATTTCTACCGTATGTATACGTTTGACAGTTTGGCAGTTGTCGTTTTGACATAAACCACGCGTAGCTCGTTTCTCGCCAAATATAAATTTATTATAACAAACCAGCTACCACCAAACTTGTTGGTAGGTGTTAGGGTTTGTTTGTATTTTGTGTGTGCGCGCGTGTGTGTTTTTTTAAAAAAAAATTTAAAATATAATAATTGAAATATATATATATTTTTAACTTAAAGCTAAACAACATAACCTAAATTTTCCATATATTAGATTTTTTTACTCATCTATATTTATTATTTATTACTATTACTATATTACTACATATACATATACACACACACACGCTATAAAGAAATCGTGAATCCTAGAGTCTTTCTAAATAAATTTTCAAAAATATCCTTTGTATTAATGAATGAATTAAGGATGTGGGGGCATGCTTAAATGACCAAAAATGTAGTTACAAAAATGACCTCTTCCCTTTAATTCATTCTTTCAAGACATAATCTATTCTATTATACTGATGCAGAAACATGTATCGTTAATGCTTTTTGTTCTCTAATTAGAATTATCAAACTGTGCTTAGTTATCTTTTTCCAATATTTCGTTTAGTGTTCCACCATGTCTTAATATATTAGTTTATTTTTCATGTTTTTTATCATCCATATTTTGTCTCTTTTTTTTTACAAAATTATACCAATTAATATGAATATTTTAATTCATATTATTTCATTAGTGAAATAATTTTCTTTGGTTGCACACACAATGAGTATATCCAAAACACTAAAAATAATTCTCTTCTTTTTGGTTTTTTTCTAAAAATATTGATATAATTTTAAAATTTGAGTGCTATTATTTCAAAATTGACTTTTGATGAAATAATATTTTTAGAATTAAGCACACACATAAAGTGTGTTATTATTACATATATTATGATAAAGCATAAGACCCTTAGGTAATTGCTCTTTGTCTCAAAATCTAATCATTAAAATACCCTTGATATTTATTTACATTCATTATCCTTTGACAATTTTCACTTTTTTTCACAAACTTATATTTAGTATATTTTATTTTAACACTTTCATCTACCAATTTTAAATTAGATATTTTTTCTTCCAATTTTATTATTTCTATTTAAAATTTTAATCTATTTTATTTTTAAATTATATAATTATTAATATACTAAAAGTAATCTTAAAATTATTATTTATATAAAAAGTAGTTTTTATGAACAATGATTTTTAAATATTTATGTGCAGGCACCAATGTGCAACAATACTAGTTTATTATTATTGATGTGATTTGAAGATATTTTATCGATTAAGTTTAAATTGTCTTATGAAAAATATAGATAAAATAAGATGGTGAGACAATTTATTTTGTATGCATTGTTGGGGTAAATACATGCACAAGAAAAAAAATGAAAAAAATCATGAACTATGGTTTCTCTTAATCATAAGGCATGACTGGTGTATATAAATGAAATAAAATAGAAATTGAATGAATATATGAATAGAATGATTATATAAGACATGACTGGTGTATATAAATGAAATAAAATAGAAATTGAATGAATATATGAATAGAATGAAAATTTATAAGTTGTCTCATGGCTAATGTATACAAAAAATTAAAAAGAATACAATTATTATTCAAAATTTCATTCCTATGTTGACAAATAGAAATGAACATATAAATATTATAAATTTACTTATAATAATAAAATTATCCTTAAATAATACTTTTATAATACAATCATGCATAAAAAATACTTATATTTTTCAACATTTAAATTGATTGAAAAAATAAAATCTTTTGATTTAAAAAGAATTCCACACAAAAAAATATATATTTATCAATCTAAAAGTATTATCATTTTTCTCTCATGTCATAAGCTTTCAATTTTTTACAAAGAAAAATTGATATAGAATAATAAATAAAGACAAAAAGTCGTGCCATTCAGAAAGAAGATAAAAAGAAAAAGTTATAGATAAGACTGTAATTGTGGCAGATATAATTTTTGTCTTGGAACAAAATTTTTATAGAAAGCAAATATGTGTTTGATTGTATAAATATTATTTAAATTACTTATAAAATAAAATATAAAGAATGAAATTTAAAATAGAAAAACTAGAGTAAATTAAAAATAAAGAAGAATATTGACAAAAAAAATATAATAAATTAAAATTTAAAGACACTCAACGTCTGTGTATACACATAATAATTGCAAGAAAATTGTGATTTTTATATTATTAAAAATCAGCATTTCTTAAAAATGGTTACTACTGTATAAAAATTATATTAACCGTATAATTTAGAATACACTTAGAATTATTTATTTATTTCTAACTCATTTTTGCGTATCAACCATTAACTTAAAGCTTTAAAGCAAAGGTGTAATTATAGAGAGTAAACAAAATACTATATATTTACTATTTATTTGTCACTGTTCACAGTGAGAGTATTTTGGAAGAGGAGATTTGATGGGAGATGATGTTTTATGGGTGTGATTGTAAATTTTTGATATATTTACTTAGCCTCATTACTTATTTAATAACCGAACCATATGGCATGCACCAAGATGCTCACTTACTTGACTTTGTTTATTGGGATTCATATTTTTGAAATGTGGCTACTGTAAACAACTTGAATGTGTCTACCACAATTGCAATGTGCACACAAGCTTTCTCCATAGTTTAAAATCAACAACTTTAATTGTTGTTTGGAGCATAGAATTAATTGAATAAATAAGTGATAGCAACGACTAAATACATAAACAACAATTGAAATATATGAAAACAAACACACACACACACACACACATAATTGCATTATTTATTGTGATTCTAACTAGCTATCAATTCCCATGCATAATGTCGTTTATCATAAATGTTCCAATGTTGTTCTAAATAACTACATGCAGTCCAGAATAATGATAAACTTTTGTATATATTTCTCTAAAATATTACGAAAAGCTTAACACTATTTTTGGTTTGCAATTTGAAAGGGTTTTGAACCCTTCAAATTTTCTACAACTAAACATACACTTTCATAAATAAAATTATTTAAATTTTAAATTTAAATTATTCCATATCTTTTAAATACACACGCGTTTAAAATCCAATGATTCAATTTATTCAAATTAGATCTGTGCGTATATATACATACACATATGTTCATATTTATTTATATATTTATATCATAAAATAAATGGCTATCCTTACTTATTATTACATTATTCAATCACTGTATTATATATTTTATACACATATAAGTACATAAATACAAACAAATCAAAATTTACAATTAAACAAAATTTTCATCCTAACAAGATCTTAATCATTTTCATTCTCTCTCTCTCTCCAACCAAACAAAGATTGAAAAACTTGCAAAATATAAGTAACATAGTAAAATTATCATGATATATTTTTTTAAACAAAAACAGAGAGTGAAAATATAGTAGTGAATATTCCGCATTGTAAATCCACAACACATATATAATTATATATCTATACTATATTATTATTTCAATAAAGATTCTTAATTATACAAAATAAATTTACACAATTATCCTTATATTACAAGCTTTTATTCTTTTTATCATTTTCTTTTTTTCTTTTCATACAACTTGCAAATTATATTTATATGCTCTTTCAAATTTTATCATTTTTAAATTTTTCTGATCTGTCATCATTTTTTTTTAATTTTGAATATTGTTGCACAATGTAAAGTTATATAATTTTTTATTTTAATGTTAATTTTTTTATTCTTCTTTTAACTTTTTTATTTGTGTATTCTTTAAAATTTTCTCTTTTTCTGTTTTAAAGTCTCTTGATATTTCTTTATATTATTATTTTAATAATCTTTATACTTCCTAATATTAAATAATTTTTTATTAATTAAAATATTATAATTTATAAATAAATTCATATAGAGTGTGCAAATTTTATTAGTGTGTGTGTATATGTATGTATGTATACTATTAAGAAAGCATGGAGCCCTTAGAGAAACTGAATAATAACCCTATTTATAAATCTATTTACCACATATTTGCGTTGGTTTTTGTGTCTAACCCCAACATTAATTAAGCTGCTCAAGGGATGATATTGGAAAACTAAATCAACTTGAACTGCGTCTCTTTGTGAGTGGGAAACCAACTCCTCGCAAGAAATTTCCATCATTTTTTTGACTATTCAAACCAACACAGAGTAAGAAAAGAAAAATACAAATGGAAAAAAGAGGAGGGTTTCAGAGTAGAACAAAAAAAAAAAGGCAGAAGGGTCTAACCACCAAAGTGTGAAACTTGGCGTGATGTTTGACAGCCTCATCACACAGTTTGAATTGAGAGTGGTGGTGGAAATTAAAAGAAGCAGTAGTTTAGGAATTTGATGGATCCAACTTTGTATTTCTCCATGTAAGGACGTGTCTCGTGTGAATCCAACGTCAAGCAACATATAGCTGGGTCTTTTTTTTCTATCTAGACTTTTTGATTTTGTGGTTAATTTGTCAGGAGTTCGAGTTCCATAAGATTGTCAAGAACGTCCGCGTCTTGCCTGGGAAGGCATGGGCTATGTATAAGTGGAATCTAGAAAAGGGATAACTACTCATTTTCTTGTCTTCAATGGTATGGGACTACAGTACTGTTAAATATGACTTCATGAATTATATTGTTTTGCGATGTTTGTTTCAAGAGACGCTGCGTGTTTACATAGGAATTTCGAGTATTCTAGCCTCCATTTGTAGGGGCCACTTCATAAACCAGTGTTAATTGTTTGAAACATGATAGCGTAGCAAGCAGAGAATGCTTGGAGCTATAGGATGATTTTCATCTAAATAATAGTAGTAATATTTGGGATGTCCTGTTCTGAATGAGAAAGAAGACACTATTGGATTGAAATTGTATATCCCATAGCCCTAAAAGTAGTATCTCAAAGATTGTTTCGTAGCTAACTTCTCTGTATTGTTTTCTTGGTGCGGACTAGCCAAAGGAACCCAAACACGAATAGAGCCATTGCCACAAACTGTCTTTTTCTCGAATAAAGAAATCATATATAATTTTTTTTAATCACATTTTTGCATTTGTTTGATTTGATGAATTTGATGAAAAGTGAGATTGTAATTCTTGAAATGGCTATTTATTTGCATAATTTTTTAATCAATCATTGATTTTTATTTCATGATAAAAATGTGCCCTGCTGCTGGTATTTATGTCGAGGTTTGAGTACTCAATACTCGAGGGGTCCAAGTGCGGTATCTCAAAACTCTAGAGGCCAGAAGAAAAGGGTTGTAACTCTGAGGACTTGATGCATTTTTGGGAAAATTTTCATTCTCGTCCTTCTGGTCGGCGGTCATTTTTTAACTCGGAGATCCAATCGAGCCCAGATCTGAGGGCATTTCCGGAATAAAAAAAAAGAAAAAGAAAACCGCACTCTTGAAATTCACTCCTTGCGCTCTCATTTGGCCTTTCCCTTTCCCCTCGCGAAATCCCACACAGTCCCTGCGTGCCTCCGTTGCTCCGCCGCCGATTCGAAATGGCGAAGCTACTCGTCCTCCTCCCGGTCCTCCTCCTTGTCCCCCTAACCTCCGCCGAGATCAAAAACCTAAGAATCTCATCCGATTCAAGGCCTATGATCCTCTTAGAGCGATTCGGATTCACGCACACCGGCCACGCTTACATAACGGTCTCCTCCGTATCCGTGCTCTCTAGCGGCGGTTCTCCAGAATCTTCCAGATTAGGCTTCTTCCTCTTATCGGAAGAATCGCTCGTCCAGGTTCTCCTCGGACTGCAAACAAACCCTTCCTCCTGCGTCCTCGACTCTAAATACATTGTTCGACTTTTTACTTTCCGAGATCTATCCCCGCCGCCGCATTCATCGTTCAACCGTTCGTACCCAGTCACTTCTCCGAACGAGTATTCGTTGTTTTTCGCCAATTGTGCCCCTGAATATAAGGTGTCGATGGATGTGCGAACCGAGCTTTATAATCTTGACGGGCGTGGAAGAGTGAAGGACTTCTTATCTGCTGGGTTAACTCAATTGCCGTCGCTGTATTTCTGTTTTTCTGTTTTTTATTTCGCGTTTTTCGCTTACTGGATTTACGTTTGTTTGATAAACAAGAAGTCCGTGCATAGGATTCATTTACTCATGGGGATTCTGGTTATTATGAAGGCCTTAAATCTGCTCTGTGCCGCGGAGGATAAGCATTATGTGAAGGTCACAGGAACACCTCATGGTTGGGATGTGTTGTTTTACATTTTCCAGTTTATTAGGGTTGTCCTGTTGTTCACCGTGATCGTGTTGATTGGTACTGGGTGGTCGTTTTTGAAGCCATTTTTGCAGGACAGGGAGAAAAAGGTGTTGATGATTGTGATCCCATTGCAGGTGTTGGCAAATGTGGCATCCATTGTTATTGGGGAGACAGGGCCTTTTATTAAGGATTGGGTAACTTGGAATCAGGTTTTCCTGTTGGTGGATATCATCTGTTGTTGCGCAATTATCTTTCCGATAGTGTGGTCTATTAGGTCGCTGAGGGAGACATCAAAGACTGATGGGAAGGCCGCAAGGAATCTGTCCAAGCTGACTCTTTTTAGACAGTTTTACATTGTTGTTATTGGGTACTTATACTTCACAAGGATTGTGGTGTTTGCCCTCAGGACCATTGCTGCTTATAAGTACCAGTGGGTGGCTCATGCAGCCGACGAGATCGCAAGTCTTGCTTTTTATGCTGTAATGTTCTACATGTTTAGGCCCGAAGAGAAGAACGAGTACTTTGCGCTTGATGAGCACGAGGAAGAGGCTGCGGAAATGGCTCTTCGGGATGAAGAATTCGAGCTTTGAAATCGGGGATCCGATGATACTCCGTTTCATTTTCATACCGGCCTCACATTTACAGATTGTGAGTTATTTAGAAAATATATAAATAGTAGATTTGTGGCAAAGTTATGATTGTGTACGTGTTTTGCTACTTTAATTTCAAGTTTTCCTAGGGACTCTGTGACTTCGCCGGAAAGTGGCTTTAACCTTTCGACCATGGAAATGTTGTGTAATACAAATGTCACCGTTCTTTCTGTTTGTCTGCTTTCTATATATGCATACTGCTGTCTTTGTATTTCATTGCTTATCTACCAGAGCTTTTTGTAACGCATTGCTGTCTGTTGGAATGTTTCATTGTTTATTGATTCTTCTTGTTTTCCCCTTTATGCTTTCAATTTCTGATATGCCATTCATGTTTCGTTATTGTTGTGCAGCTTTGCACTTGTCATTCACCATTATTGTATTGAGTTATAATAGCTAAAGCCAGTGATATTTAGTGGTTATAAATGCCTGACATGAGTTAAATATGGTTAAGGTCGAGAAAATGTAGATCTTTGGATCCAAGTTTGAGATCAGTGTGAGAAATTCTTTTGTCTTTGGGTGATGAATTTGACTCGCTGGTTTGAATGTTTGCATTTTGCTAGGTATGAGCATGTGTGAATGGTATAGTTAGCTCTGTATAAAAGATAATAGCTATGTTTCTTTCCCAATTAGAATGGAAAGGAAATTTTGGGTGATTTAAATCGGGATTAGAATTCTGTTTAGTTTGTAAAATTTGAATAAGTAGAAAAATTATTTTTATATATATATTAAATATGTAATGATAGTTAAATGATGTAATAGTATATAGGTTTGTGAAGTAATAAAAAATGAATGTAAGAAAATTATAGGATAAGTATTAATTTGATTGTGAATAGGTATAATGATTGAAAAATTATTAGTTAGTTATAAAAAATAAGACAAAATTTTAAATTTGAATTTGAATAAAATTTATATTATAAAATATTTTGTGTGTAATATTTTCAAGGGGAGAGGGATAGTTTATAAAATGGAAACAAACATACCCAACATGTTTCATATTTGATTATTATTGATTTTGAATTCTTTATGCAAATTGCAAATCCTGCCTTGCCCAGATGAACCTGAGTCGACATTGATGCATTCCCTTCACACGCCAAATGCGTTGTCTAGGAAATGGTCATGGCATGATTCAACTGCTGCAATGTCTTTTCCCTGATGCAGTTTGTTTGTTTTGTTGTGGATGAATGAAAGTGGTATAAATGAATTGGAGTGGCAATTTTCTGTGCTACTCGAAAAATACCTAATTAATTAAATTGGATTAAGCTGTTTTGAGTTTAGGTCAATTTGGACCGGGTCCAATAAACTTTAAAAAATATATATACATGTTGGGTTCTATCATTTTTCAAACTTATTCCACTCTTAATTCGTTAAAAAAAAATGTACATGTGGGGTTCAGTCATCTGTCAAACTTATTCTACTCCTAATTCGTTACATCATAACCCAAGTCCATTGTCATTTGTAAGTTTCGATTTTGAACATGACTTGAACCAAAAATTAAATTAATGAGTTTAAATTAAACATGGTGGTTATGTTTGTTTTTCAATTAGAGTGGGGGAGAAAATTTTGAGTGATTTGAGTGGGGATGAAAATTATATTTAGTTTGTAAAATTTGATTGGATAACAAAATTATTTATATATATATATTTATTATGTAATAATAATAATTTAATGATGTAATAGTATATATGTTTTTAAGGTAATAATAAAATGAATGTGAGAAAGAAAATTATAAGGATAAGTATTGATTTGATTCTAAGTAGGTTTAATGATTAAAAATAATTAATTAATTATAAAAAGTAAGAGAAGAAAAAAGTTAAATTTGAATATAATTTGCAAAGTAAAATATTTAATCGGTAAGATTTTTAAATAAAAATGAGTATTGTATAATTTGGAATCAAACATAGCACGTGTGGTTTAGACTAAAGTTAAGTCAAATCTCATGAATTTGAAAAATAAAAGGTCAGATTTGAATTTGAATTGACAATCCGCTTACATATGTCAACCCATGATCCAACTTAATCGCCATCTATGTAAATGAGACTTCCTTTCCCCATCTCAGAAGCCAAAAAAATAAGCCAAGCTAAAGCCTATTATGATCAATCCAAAGATACCTGCTTCATCCAAAGCTCAAAACTTTCGACTCTTGGAAATCAGAATCCCACACCCACCATGGAAGAAGCATAGCAGGTGAACATATTTAGAATAGAAGTAAAAAAAGAGGAACAATGATCTCCTGTATTTAGCTTTCTAACTTAACAATGCATGCTAAATTACACAAGTCTTATTGACCTACTTCATTGAGAAATTATTTCATCAGATTCATAGCCTCAGCAACAAAAAGGCATTAACGAGGAGGAACAAGTGATCACATCTATGCTTTGATGGCCTATCAAAGTGACACAGAGGGAACAACTGAGGGCATCAAGAAACTAAGAACAAACTATATGCAGAAATCATCAAAGGGGTTGGCCTTGCAAGTTATAGAGAGGGTTCTGGACTTTTAGGCTATGTTTGTTTCACATATTTTCGTATACTCTGACTTCTTTAAAACAGCACACTACTAAATATGCTATTCAACAAAATTTTCATCTAAATTTAAATTTAACAGTCTCCTTTATTACACACATAATTAATTAATTATTTTTTAATTATTATATCTATTTATAATCAAATTAATATATATATATATATATATATGTGTGTACACGCACACATACTCATGTTTATATATCTTTATACTTTATAAACTAATTATTATTCCTATATGCTATTTAATAATAATTATATTTTTATCCAATAATTAATACATATATTTAAATAAATCAAAATATTTATCTCATCAAAATTTTACAATCAAACATACTATACATTCCTAATTTCTCTTAAGCCCAAGTGATACAGAGGCTGATTAAACAATTTTGTGAGACAAAAATTGGAGAAGTAATTCAAGAATAACGTAAAAACAATAGAGAAAAAGAGATTAAAAAAAAAAATCTTTACGAATCGTATATATAAAAGTATGTATTTCAATAAAATAAAATAAAAAATTGTACAAAACAGACGTACGAACACAGCCATAATTTTTTTCAGTTGCGGAATTCGAGTTCACACTTGTTTATTTATTAGTTATTCCCAACATTCACTTGAAAAAGAAAATTTCACATAGCTTTGATGGTGAGTTTTTTCTTTCCTCTTCTTCCTCCTCCTATTTTATTATATTTTTACGTGTTAGTAATGATTTGTTGTTCTAACTATAGTGATCAATTCAACCACTAACAGCAACATCTTCCTAATTCCTAAGTTAACCATAATTTCTGTTGAAATGTTGGCCGGACTTTTGCATTCGGCCTACCATGATGTCCTTTATCATTAATTACGGTAATAGCTACTTCTATTGCTTTTTCTCTTTTCTTGTCATTCGTCACCTTTTTTATTTTTTTATGGTCAATTTATTATACACCACTTGTTGCAATCCCCATCAAAAAATCAAATACAACTAAAATCATACGATGAACCACGTAAATGTGGACAAATACTAACATTTTAATCCTTAAAATTACGTAGAAACTAGGGCTATGTTTGTTGGCCAATTTCAAATTCTATATATTACTCAATATATTTTTTATTCAAATTTTCTTCGTCTTGTTTCAAACGTACAATTGTTAACAATGAAATTAATATTTATATGCATATGCGCGTGTACTCAAATATATGCATATTTATACTTATAAATTAATTATTATTTTTATATTATTTAATTATTATTATATTTTTTTTGTATATGTATATAAATATTTAAATTTAAATATATAACATTATTCATTCTATTAAAATATTTATAATAAATATATTATATTACACATCTCAATATAACTGACATTTTCTAAGTAGTCTCCTGCCCCATTCTAATTAATCAAAACCTTGAAATATTTGAAATTTTTGGATGCCATGTGTAAATGAAATCCTAGTGCCAGACATTTTATAATACCACACACACACACACACACACACACACCTATATATATAAATTAAAAAAGAAAAGCAGCATATCTTAGGCACACCTCCCTATAGTACGGAAAAAATGAAAAAAAAAAAAAAAGGATAATAAGCGCGAAAAAGAAAATAATAAAAGAGAAGGACGGCCCCAAGAAAAAAAAGAAAAGAAACTGTTTAGAAAGAAGAGGAGAGAGCTAAACCGGAGGATCAACGACATCGACGGTAGCAGTACAAAGCAGCAGCCTCCGGAAAACAACGCGCAAAGCCGCGCGTGAAAACTCCTTCACTCTCCTGACCACCACGCGCCGCCGCCTCCGTCCCTTCCTCCGCCGCCGGGCCTCTCCCTCCTGATGTTTCCCCCGGGCCACCACCCTCTCCCGGACCTTCCCAAGACACTTCATGGTTCTTTCAGTCACCGTCTCCTTCCTCGAGAACGTGTAGCTTCTCAGATATATCTGCCTGCATGAAATGCTGTCCACCACCCTGTTGTGCAGCCGCGCTCCGCCGTGCATGGCGGCCGACTTCACGAACTCGGCGTCGGATCCCGGCCACTTGTAGAGGTTGACGAAGGTGGCCCTGACTGGAATTCTTGCATCGTTGGTACAGTTTGATATGCAGATTTTGCTCATTTCATCAATTCAACCTTGTGGAACTTTTTTTCTTTCTTTTGGATTTTTTTGGAGTAACAAAGTGAGATTAGACGAAACGTTTTGATTGGAAGAGAAGTTGGGAATAACAGAAGGAGTGGACATCTGTGAGAGTGAGAGGGAAGTGTTTGGTATTTATTTGCGTTGCTTAGCACAGAATTCCACTATGGCCTTTCCTTTATTTTTTGGTGGTGTTGGGAATAATTAAGCATAATTTGCAATAATTATATGCCCTTTTTACAATTGTTTGTGCACTCCTAAATATGTCAACTTTTCATTGGTGAGTCATGAGAATGGCATCATCCCATTTGAGCCCAAAGTTATCTTATATATATATTGATGGAATTTATCAATTAAATTATGCATATATGCTAGATTTTAAAACATTTAAAAGAATTTCATTCTTTTAATTTCAAAACATTTTCCATATATACGTTTAGTTACACGACTCACAACGAGTTAAATTAATGAGTGGTGATATGAAGAGCAAATACTAGAAAAGTGGAGGGGTCCCACATGAAAATTTTTCATATAAAAATTACTTAACAATAAATCAACGAAGTTTACAGGGTTATAATTTAAATTGACAAGAAATAATCTTAAATATTTGAAGATTTTTGTAGATATTCATCAGTGTGACAGTTAATTAGGGCTCAGGGTGTAGTAAAAAGTTCGTGGATATGCTAAATGACATTAATTTTTAATTATATAATGTGAATAAAGATAAAAATAAAATAGAGTTATGGAGGTGATAATTAATTTACTTTGGTATTAGCGGTGATGATTAATCCGTGGGCACGCATGCAAAAGTAAAGGCGAAGCGATGATGGGTGGAATTTGATGTCAAAGACACACAATAAAGTGGGAATAAATCATTTTTTGGTTTATCAAGATTGGTAAATGTTTGTGTATTTACTTTTTTCTTTTCTTGTCATAGCTGTCCTAATTTGATGGCAATACTACTTTGATCACTCAGTTCCGTTGTTAATAGAACAATTATTGATAATTAATGCATCATAGAATCTAGAGTAACAAATTGATACTTTTCTATGTGAGTGAGTAAGCGAGTGGTCGATTTTCTAAAGATAATTATGTTAATTAATTGATAAGTTTTGAATAAATAGTTGAATGAAAGAGAGATTATTATTCAAAATAAAATAAATATTATAAAATCAAGGACGATAGAGGAGGAGGAGAAAGAAGGAATATAACATTCTTAATGTACTTCATTCTTTTTTGATACTCTTAATTTAAAAAATCTCTTGTTATGTTTGATCGGCCACATTAAATAATTATATGAGCATGATAGTTAATAATCCGGTAAATTTTTAAATGGTGAAGGTAAAATGTGATTTATATGCACAATTTTGATATTAATGTAAATAGTGAGCTTATTACGACTGTATTTTCTACATTAATTATTATGTGATTTCTCATAATCTCAATATATATATATATGTATGTATGTTTATATGTATGGAAACTTTTTTTTTTTTTTTCATTTTACGAAAAGGTCAAATAACAAGTTTTTAATTACACTAACAATTCTACTCGTGTTATGTGCAGCATTATCAAGTTTGAAAATATATAATATTTCACATTTTTTATTTTTATTTTTCTTAATTTTATATTTTTGAAAATTTAAATTCGCTTTGGTCCGATGGCAACTTTGTTAATGAATTCAAATAGATAAGTAAGCAAGCTTGCAGCTGTTGGAAAAATATTAAGTATTTCAAAAAATTTTATCTTTCATATAGTTTAATTAAGAAATTTTCAAATACTTTTTAAGCATATTTTTTCAAATTTTCTATCTTTTCCAAATAATTGTAACCTTTCAATTGTTTTTCTATTAAAAGTTACAATTTTTAAAATGGTTTTCTGTAGCATCACATCTTTTTGAATAGGTATCTTTTGGGTTTTTTTTTCAGATTAACCTAAAAAATATTTCGATTTGTCAAAATAATTCGACTTTAAGGAGTTTTAACAAAATAACTCAATTTTGTGATACAAAATTATGAAATTGATTAAAAATTTAAATATCTATTTATGTGGTTTTGAATTACGAAATTACTTTATTTTTATGATTCAAAATCACAAAAATAATAAAAAAAATATATCACGAACCTTTTGAATCACAAAAATTGTTCGAATCAAAACAATTTTCGTGATTCTAAAATCACATGATTGAAAAAAATAAATAACAAATACAATTCTATGGTTTGAACAGTAGAATTGTCTTGATTCCAATGATTGTCTCAAAATCACGAAAAACAAAAACATTAAATACAAAACCTCAATTTCGTGATTCGGACTCACGTTTTTGTAAACTTGAATAGAAGAAATGGTAGGTTTTGTCAGCTTTTCGCAGGCATCATTTATGGTTCTTCCCTTTTTATTCCTTCTTTCTTCTTTATCAATCAGCATTTTCTTCGATGAAAATCTTCATATTCTCCAACGATTTCTTCCCATCCCTCCAGTCCGATTTCTTTTCATCCTTCACATCTCACAAGCCATCAAACACGTCAACAGCGAGTCACCTTTCTTCAATTTGCAACTACAATTAATTGGTTTATTTCTTTCCGCTTACTTATTCTCTTGTTTTTTTTAAATTCCGTAAACTCATAATTTAATTTTTATAGATAAAATGTATAATTTTATTTATGTTTTAAAATTATATGTTTAATATCGTGTTTAGCATATAACTGTTTAGATATTATTTGATAAATTTATAGTCGTCGAACACATCAACAGCATTCTGTCGCCATTATTCAATTTCTGTCAAATTGATCAGTTTGTTTCTTTCATTTACTTAATCTCTTTCTTTTTTATTTCCATAAATTTATAATTTAATTTTTATAGTTAAGATACATAATTTTATTTATGTTTTTAAATTATATGTTTAAGATTGTGTTTAGTATATAAATGTTTAGATATTATTTGATAATTTTTTTATATACTAATTTTAAATTAAATTAAAACTTTGTTCAATTATTTAATAATTTAAACTTATGTTTAGTTAAAATAAATTATTGCTCAATTGATTAAATTTACTATTTAAAGTTGAATTTGATGTGATATCAATTTAAATTTTAAGATTAGTCTGAAGAAAATGTTTGGTTTGAAATTAAATTTACTTTTTCAAATTTTATTTAAAGTCACGTTTGGTTTGCAACTTTGAAAATTTAAGATTTATATTTTAAAGTATGTATTAAATTTTTGTTATATAATATAATTTCAAAATTTTTATTATATGTTTATATTTTTAGTATTTTTAACAATGTTATTATATTCGTATATATTGAATATACGAATATGTTATTTTAGTGAAGAAATGTATTTGAATTAATTTAACAATTTAACAGTTTAACAATATAATTAACAATTCGTTTTATATTTGACAGATTGATATGTATATACTTTACAAAAATTATACATGCTTTGTAATTTATTTTAATAATTTTATATTTAATTAAATATATAACAAATAATTAGAGTTTATTTTAAATATCTATTTACATATCATATATTATATATTAGAGTGTAATACATTTATATAGCTTGAATATAGACAAACAGCAATTGGTCGGCTTTGATATTTAAGACTGCATTTGGTTTTTAGATTCAAGCAGAGTTTGGTTGGTTTAATTTAAGGTAATGTTTGATTTTTAATTTCTAATATAAGTACACAACTTTTGTTTTATAATATATAGATATATTTGTTGATTATGTGTGTATGCTTTTTGTTGTATGTCGAAATATTATCATTTTTATATATATTAAATATGTGAATATGCTGCTTTAGTGAAAAAATATTCTTGAATTAATTTAATAATTTAGTTAGTTGTTTCAATTGATTTTTTTGGATTCTTCATTGTTTGATATATATGTTTGAATTAATTAAAATTTTAGTAAGTTACTTTACTATTTGATATATATGATGTTTGATATAGAGTTTATTTTAAAGATATAATGAATCTATTAATTTTAAAGATATAGATAAGTTTTATATATCGTCTTATAACAATTAAATTATCCACTTAATAGTTTGACATAATTAAAAGTACACGGAAAATAATTTAATAATTTAAATAAATAATTGGATAATTTATGAAGTTGATAATATTTTTGTTTGTGACTTGTTTTTATAAAGATATGTCGGGTGGAGATTATGTGCAAATTGTGCTGTAATGGAGTGACACTATTTTGCGAGATGAAAATTCTGTTAGATAAGATTGCGAGCCACGCGTGTTAGATATCATCTCTAGCAATGCGAACTTAATGCAACTTTTTGCAAGATTGTACCAATTGAGTAGTATTGACAATAATAATTTTGAATGGAGAGTTTACACGCCATTTGTGCTAAACCATGGAGATGGACATGATAGAGCTATTGTAATTAACTTGAATACCAATGACAATCTATATTTTTTTTCTAAACCCTATTAATGGATTCTAATTTTTAGAGTTATATTTGGAGTTCTATGAGACCCTACATCCTCTAGTAGATCATAATTTGCATTCGTGCCCCACGAATGAACAATTGAGCGATCTACCGCAAGTTATAGAAGATTTGAAACAGATGGGGGTTCATGAAAATTCCAAATAGCATAATTTTGATGAGAGGGACTTTCACATGTAACTCCATAATTAGATGATACATTGAATGAGGAGAATAACTTAGAGATAGAATTGCATAATAATATGTCAAGGGCACATGGCAGTAGTTTTAGACAAGATTAGGGTGTCACAGATATACTGTCAAATGATGACACAAAGGAGGAGGATGACAATGGACTTGCACATGTGAGTACAATGGAACCGACGGACAAACGAATTAGCCAAGGGTACGTTAGAAAATTAATTCAACCTTATATGTAGTTAGATTTAGGTTGTGGGGCATACGTACCCATCCATTGAATTCTTGCAAATCATTCCTGATGATCGTGACCAAGATTTCAAGATATTTCTCCTACTACGTGGAGCCGATTTTATGAAAAAGATAATGGAGAATTGCTCGTGGGTATGAATTTCTATGATAAAAATCATATAATTTCAGTTGTTAAAGAATACTCATTCAGTGTTGTACAGCGTGAATACAAAGTGGTAAAGAGACATCAATTCTGTGGAAGGTGAAATGCAAGCAAGATGAATAAGGCTGTCAGTGGGGTTTAAGGGCTATTCTGAAGCCAAAGTTGGGTTTCTAGTAAATTACAAAATACGAAGGTCCGCACACTTGCTTCTCGAGCACGATGTCAATGGATCACAGAAACCTAAATAAAAACACTATAGCTCAATTGCTTTTGGGTATGGTTCGTTAAAACCCATCATACGAAATCAAATTTATCATTCAGACAGTAAAGGACAAGTATGGGTTTGAAGTTAGCCATATCAAGGCATGGTTTAAAATGGGCTATTGAGATAGTGTATGGTACGTGGGAGAGTTCAATTCAGAAGTTACCTGCATATATGGTTGCCCTGCAAAAGTACAACTCTAGAACTACTGTGGAGTGGTGCCATATTGAGAGTGGTGCTCGAAGTCAATACACATTAGGGTATATTTTTTGGGTCTTCAAACTGTGTCTTAATAGGTACCAATACTACCTTAATGTAATTAATGTACATGAGACATACCTTTATTTAAGGTACAAGCATAAACTGTTGATCGCTGTGGCATTGGATGCTAACTATAAAGTATTACCATTAGCTTTTACTATTGTGGACGAGAAGAGTACAGAGTCATAGTATTGGTTTTTGGATTTGATCAGCCGTTATGTTATGCACAATAGGGAGCACACCCATCTTATCTCTGATAGTCATGCAGGCTTACTCGTAGTAGTGGAAATGGATCTTGCCTTTCAAGAACCACGTGGGACACGTGTCTTTGTTTGAGGCATATTTGCTCGAACTCAGTAAGGTATTTAGGAGCCAGCTCTGAAAGATCTATGTTAGAAGGTGGGGTCTGAGCATGAGCTACCAAAGTTCAATAAGTGCATGGAAGAGATATACAGAATCAATCCTGATGCATGAAACTAGCTTCTAGAAATTAACCAAGCGAAGTGGATACTATTATATGATGGAGGATGGCGTAGAGGGATATTGACAACAAATATTTCAAAGTCCCTTAATGGAGTTTTGAAAGATGCAAGGCAGTTTCAAATAACTTCATTTGTTTAGCTTACATTTGATCATGTTATTGGATTCTTTTTGGATAGATTCACAAAGGTGACAAAAATGAAGGTGAAGGGTTGTGATTGGCTAACGTGGTCTGCAAACAAATATCGAGATGCAGAGAGGGGGTCTATTAGGCACATATCTCAATTGATTGACAAGTGTGTGCTTTCTGCTGACATTTGAATTGTGTACCATGGTGGGCATCATTAGACTAATTATATTGTTTGCCTCACGTGGTATGAGTGCAGTTATGGCAAATGGATTTCGAGTGGGATTTCATACTCTCGTGCTATCCATGTGTGCCGTTGATATCATGTGAACTCAAAGGAATTTGTCAGCGCCCATTACTCAATTAATGCATGAATGGAAACTTATTATGATGAATTTTAAGCAGTTTTGCCTAGGACTATTGGGACTCTGCACCATTTCAGTTAGTGTATAATATAGAACGTTGACAAGTTTGGCGCAGAAGGTGGGATCGCACAACTCGCGTTACAAAAACATAGATCATGGGCAAATATGTGTGAGACAGGCTCTTAAACGTGTAGAGACAGAAAGTTCACATAGGAGAGTCTAGATAGTCAGTAGTGATGCCTTGTATTCTAATATGTTGTTCACTAAAATACAGACATTTCGTTGAAAATGTACGGGTCTGTAATTTTGTTCTATAATGCAAATGATCAAATACCTATTTAACTTTTATTTAATATAAATATCTCAATATACCTAAATTTCTGTTTGCATGCACTCGCACTGAATTTAATCACTTTTTCGCTTATGGGTAAGTGTGATAAAAAATTTATTGAAATAAGATAGTCAATAATTTCAAGTATTTTGATTTTTAGTAATAAATATTAAAACACGATATACAAAAATTTTATTAAAATAGGGTTAGCTATTTTTTAAATTTAATTTTAATTCATAGTAATAAATATATTTGATTGATATATATTTTCTATCATTTTTATTTTATTAATTCACTTGAAATATTCAAAAATATATTTTTAAACTAACACCTATTTTTTGCTAAAATTATAGGATCTCAACAGATATCTTTGCTCACCCTAATCCGATTGACAGCTCAATATTACGTCTACAGGAAAATCATTGCTTGGAGGACATTTGGGCTGGCACTCTCAATAGATGCCTTACTCCACAGATCCTTAATTACTACTGGTTGCACTTTAAGGATGTTGACCCTAGAGTGCTTTATATCTTTCAACGTATCGACTTGTACGGCGTACATAGATGTGGTGTGTTGCAATTAGATTGTTGTCTGATAACGGCGTTAGTTGAAAGATGGCACAGATATAAAGCACTCTAGGGTGGGGGCATTAGGTGAGAGTGGGCACAGACATAAAGCACTCTAGCGATCTAGTCACTGGCACAGAACCCTGCCTGTTACATGTAATGTGGATGCAAATTTGTATGAGGGCATTAGGTTGGTCACCAAGAGATTAGGATTTCAAAGGTTATAACCTTCTCATTGCACAAATTGCACCGTACATGGAGTTACACCCGTTGCATGCAGATAGTACACAGTTAGATGTACATCAGTGAGTTCATGACTTCATTTTACTACTATTAGATGACAATTTGTTCACTGACTCGTCTAACAATTGGGTTTGACTGCTCTACCTTAATTTGATCATTGACCTTGATAATGCCGACAATATAGTTAAGGTAGTGCAGCTTTGGCATGCCTATACCGGAACCTCTATTTTGCTTACTAGAGAGGGTGTTTGTCCATTTCTGAACCATTGCTTTTTCTACAGGTATTTTTGCACACCTTCTATTCACATAATAGGATTTCAATTTCAAACATGAATTAGATTATGTGGTAATTATATTACCAATGATGGAGATATGTGCATGGTCTCAAATACCAGGACTTGCACCAAAAATTATGGGCCACCATTTTGACCTAGGTCCACTAACTCTACCTGATGGTGAAGAGTTTTCGTCAGCACCGTATGGTACTACGTATGATTCTGACACACTTTAATTAATTTTTTAATCACTTGCTCTAAAATGCATAATTGTTTCTTTTGCTTTTGCTTTTTTTTTTATAAATATATAGATAATCTTGTGCATTGAGACAAATGATTGAGATTGGTAGCCACAACGTACGGATTTTTTGAGAGATTTTGAATTTTAAGGCATATACACAAGTTCGTTATTAAAGCATATATTATGTCATATTCTCAGTATGATGTTAGATTGAAATAATCATCATAAGGTATTTGTTGTAAACAATGTGTAGTTTAACTGACGACCATATGCTCCTAAGTGGTATACTGTATTGCTAGTCAAATTTGAGCATCATATGTGGACGTACTCAAGTCCACTTATCCTGTATGACATTTTGGAGATGCACCAATCACGACAGTTTATGATGGTGTGAGACATTCCATCTACTCCCCGACTCGATGAGAATCGTCTACACACTATTGATTGTCACAAAAGGGGTTTAACAAGAGATTGAATGATATATTATCAGGTTTACGTGGATCATTGGTAGAATAGCAATGGTTGTACGTAGATAGAGACACCACAGCCATGTGCCCCAAGTTGCAAATGGATATATTGATTGATATTATCGGATCACTTGCCGTACGATTACTCTATCGACCGCATTTGTTAAGTCTGGATTTCAACCCAGAGATGGTTCCTGAACTGATTGTATGGTACGTAATTTCAAATTATATTTATTATCTACTTCTGTATATTTGACAATAAAAATTTAATATATATTGAAACACTTATCCATTTTCAAGTTTATGGTACTCAGCAGGTTCTATCACGTGGTCATACAAGGCAAGCTAGGAGATTATGTATCGATGCTGAGGTGGATCTCACCCCTTTGACATATGACATGTCTGCAATGATGTGTCAGTCCACGAGCAAGCTTAAGGTGGAGTAGTGCAGTGGACATCATTCTGTATCTCGTACTACAGCATCTTCCCACTTTAATAGACCATCCACTTTGACTTATGATGCAGCATTAGGTCTCTTACACATCTACTACACCTTAGCAGCATGATGATCTTTACATACCTACTCCACTAGATCCATCCATACAGAGTCCATACTCAGTACAGGTGATGCAGGCTCCTTACTATTCAGAAGATAATGTCAGGACACCCATGCAATACTTTAGGCCACCGGAGAATTATAGACGTACTTTTTATACATCACATTTTCCATGGAGTAGCTACCAATCGCATGGGAAAATGCAGTAGAACGATACATTCGATCATGCCACTATGTCATTACATGACAACACGTCACAATATGTGGATGATAATTCTAACTCCAGACTTAGCAGAGATAGACGCGTTCTTAGGTGTGGCATTGAGTGATATAGGACATTTAAATAGAATTATATTGTACTCTATATTAACATGTTTATTAGAAGTTATTTGGATAAATATGTTTGTTTGAATTATTTTCAAATTATCATATTTTATTATTCATTACTCGCATATATTTGTAACATTTAATATTATTACTTACTATTTTGATATAATTAATTATAAATTAGTAATGTACATATAATTGTAATTAAAACCTACATTAATTGTTTAAAAATAGATAACAGTATTAAATTATAATTATTTATTGTGCAATTTTCTTATAATTATATGATAATTAATTCTACTTTTTGTATTAATTTTAATTTCAAAATAAAAATTCTATTTTCTTAAATTTGTACCATTAATTTTTTTATTTATTCTCCATATGTAGTAGTAATTATGTACTCAAATTTAGAAAATATAAAATATAAATTATTTATGTAGTTTATGATGTCAAATTTATAAAATTTAAAATTTAAAAAAAACATCACACTCATTTCCATGATATCATATCACGAAAATGAAGTATTTCCGTGATATGATACCACATAAATGCCCTGCCATTTTCGTGATTTCATGTTACGAAAATGAACTGAAAATGACCAACATCGTGAAATGAAATCATGAAATTTATTTTCGTGATTTTGTATTATGGAATTAAATTATTTTATTAAATCTTCCTGAAGTCAAATTATTTTGACCAATCAAAATATTTTTTAGGTTCATCTATAAAAAAACCCTATCTTTTTCAATAGATATACTTTTTAAAATGACATCTTTTAAAATCTATAAATAGAAATGTTTATATGACAAGAAAAATTGTGGTCGTTCCTTTCTTTTCTTCTTTCTTTTCCCTACTATTTTTTTTTTTTTTACAATTGCTGTTGGGTAAAAAAATAATTTGTTGATTACTAACTCAGAAAAGATGAAGGCTTGTTCAAGCCATAATTTTTTTATCACTTTTGTATGGTTTGCCCAACAATCCTGGAAATTAAATGGTGCAAGGTCAAATTCTTTGGATTTTCAGAAACCACCCATCCAAACAGAGCCTTGTGCCCACACACAGTGGCTTCTGGTTCAACATAATTCTCAGTGCTTCGCCGAGTTTCACCAACGCCGCCACCGCCTCCGACTTCACCGTCAACACTGACCACCGTCAAGGCAATCCCATCAACTTTCTTCGATTTCCTTGGATAAATCGATTCCTTCTCTTCATAAAAATCCAACTCAAATTCAGACGTAGTTCCTCTCCTTTTTCTTGATTTTGAAGTAAAGAGGGAACCAAACATGGCCCATCAAACAGTCCCTTAACCCGACTCCAAGTCGCCCAAATGTTCCCTTCCATGAATTTTGAAAATGTACAGACCAATACATCAAATTTGCTTATTTGCAGTAGGGGCACGACTCTGGACCTTGGACTCTAACGTCATTTCCACGTGGACGGGACTTATGAAAGTATTAAAAAATCCAAAAATTTTGATAATTAAGATTCTTCCCCTTTTTTTTTCAAAAAAGGTTTAAATTTTAAAATTTTATTTTCTTAAATTTCTTGTTTTTGAAAATTTTAATTCATTATGCTTTAACAAAATATTTACTAATAAATTTACTTAATCAAATGGACAAAATTGGAGTTAGTTGAATATACATTTAATTTAGTTCAATATTGTCTCTCTTTATTTATTATCTTTCATTCATGTTGGTTTGATGATAATAAAGTTTATTAATTTAAGTAACTAAATTTAATATGCTAATTTGAATACGCATTAAACATTCGTATTTTTTAGAAGAATTAAAAATATCGATATATTAAGAATTTACATTTTTTCCAAAAACTGAACATTTCAAAGACTATTTATTTATTTTTATTTTATGTTATGTTTTTTTTAAACTTTTGATTTATTGTAGCTTAATGATAAATTTATTTTCATTAAATGAATGAACTAATTTAAACTGCTACTTTAATCGCAAATTTATTTTCATTTAACCCATCTTTATTCACCATAATTCTTAATTTCATGTGTGTGTATTTTTATTCATGCATGAATTTAATTTTTTAAATTAAATACATTCTAACCAATTAAAATTTCTTATCATATTTTCATTTTATTTTTTAGTTTTTCAATCACGCTTGATATTTTTGTCCATAATCTTTATTTCTCTTTCCCTTTTTATCTTTTTTCTTTTTTTTTCTTTGCCAACATTTCCTATTATTTTTTTTTTCTTTTTAATCATTTTTCCTTTACTTGTGTGGTTCCTAACCCACGATAATTTATCGTCAACTAAAACTAATTAATTTAGTCAGCTAAATTTAGTATGCTGATTTAAATAGCAACAACCAATGGAATTATTTTTTTAATTGTGGTTTTTACATTACTTCAACTTTTTTGGTTTCTTAATCGAAGCTAGTTTAATAACGATGAAAATTAACTAATTTAATTTGCTAAACTTAATATGTTCAATTGAGTACATGTGAACACGTCAATTTTTCTAGAAAAATAAAAAATTCTCAACATGTTGATAATTTAAAATTTTAGTCAATATTTATAAATTCAATTTAAGAAATACCGGTTAAAAACTTTTTAATTAAAATAAATGGCTTATTCAAAAATCTCATATTTAAATGTATTTAATTTATGAACATTGATAATATGACATCAACACAATAATAAAAGAAATTTTATACAAATCACTGAAGAGAAAAGATATATATTATTTAATGCATAGAAAAGAATATAAAAATATTTGAAATCAAAATTTATGTGGCAAAGTTCAAATTTTATAAAAATAAAAAATAATATATATTCACAAAACCAAACAAAAGGGATTTTTCTAAAAAGAATGAGAAAACCTTGAACACAACATACAATATTTTAAGGATTTAATTGATACAAACTAAAGAACAATTAGTAATATCCCACAAACTACATGATAGATCACAAGCAATGTCTTCCCAGAAAGCAACCTTAGTTTTTGGCAAATAAGGTGGAATGTGAATCTCATGAATATCCCCCAAACTATATGATATCCATTATTTTTTGGACCTCGCAAAGAAAAACAAAGCACAAATAATATGAACAAAAACCCAATAAAATGTTTTACAATGATGCTACTACAAATCATATAACTATAATAAATTTAAAGTTGAACTTCATACGAATAATTTTTATTTTTCCATTGATTTTTTTGAAGTCAGCCTTCTTGTTTTGGCACTCTTCATCTAGAATGTGTCTCCCATAACCTCTTTTGCAAAACCTTGTTTCATTAGTTAATGCTTATTCAAATCACATTCAACTTAAATCATTGAGCTCATTTTTACAAACACAAATTCCCGTCAGTCAATATGTCTAAGTGAATGTACGAACTGGTTTAATTCTAAACATACTCTAAATAACTTTGCATATCAGATGTAAACTACATGATAGAGAAATCAATTCAAACTTGTTCAGACATATATGTTGAACTATGCATGGTAAAAAAAGAATGAACTCAATAGTTAAGTACATGATTAGGGGATGAGTGGAAGCATATTTAAGAACTAATTGTGGTGGTGCTACATGATCCAATTTTTGTACAAATAGATAAAATCGAATTTCTTCCTTTGATAAGTATTAATAGTTATATTAATATTAGAAGCAAGTTAAAAGAATGTTGACTAATATTTGATAAAAAAATCAATTGCTAAGGTAGAATTAACGTATAGATTCTTTGATACCTTTATGTAAGTGCAGCAAACAAAGCCTGCCTTAATTGCTAAGGGAGAATTAATGCACGCTTTTTTTGACTGGGACAACTTTTGTTTGACAGTTCCATTTTTCAAGTTAATCTTTATTCTTGTATAATATAATACAGAACTTTCACACCCTCCTTTCTCAAGTATTTCTTTTTTTTTTTTAGCTTAAATTAAACTTCAAATTTGTTCAAATGTAAATGCAAAATAAATATAAAAAAACTTTTAACAGAATTTATTTCATCATATAGATTTTGCTTGAAGTGAATTGAAAAATTACCTTATTTTTATTTTATACAAAGGATAAAGATCTTTAGTTGTGGGTGTTTGCAATGAGATCCTCCTACCCGATATAAGTACTCAAGAATGAAGACAAATTACAAGAAGTTCACTAGATCAAGTGGAATAACTATTTTTTAGTAACTAGATTAATTTATAATATTAAATTAGCCCATAATAAAATGTCCAAAAGTGTGGATTTTGTATAAATTTAAACAGAATTGCCCCACACCCGCCCTTATGGTACAACAATTTCAATAATAATATTAATGCACAACAATTTCATGCTCCATCCCAACTAATCATTTCAATTAGTTATTTTTAATTAATCATGAATTTAATAAGAAGCAATCTCAACAGCGTATTAGTACTAATTTAAGCAAATATCACGCTCTCCTTAGAATAAACAACCTTTTTTTTTTTTATCAAACTTTGTCTTATTGATCAATGCAAGATTTTGGGGACGTGTAAACTTGACGTACAGGCAATAGATTTCTTGTAATCATCTAGAACTTCGAGAATTTTTTTGTGCTTGGTCAGCTAAACGTACTACGCTACAACCATCGCCTACTCTTCTGGGCATTTGGATGTTATGTTCGGATTTAAGGTTGTCAAATTGTGATATTAATGTATGATATATAATATATATACAAATTACTAATTAAGACATAGACCCACTTAACACAATTAGCTAAGTCAACTTGTTATTAGTTTATGTTTTTATCTTAAGAATAAAATAACCCACAAAAGAAATGACAACAGAGTAGATGAACATCCCACCTACTGTCGATCCATGTTCCCACGAAACCCATGGGATAAGCTTGTCCAGTACTTATCAAAATAATTAAATGTTTACGGAACAATTGTTGACATTCCATCCCTTCTAAGTTGGCATTTCATTAGAGGACAACTAAGGAACTTTGATCACCACATAGCATGACACCCCAATTGATCCAACCAACATATTTCTTGGGGGAATAGCTATGAGCTATACAACATTCATAGTGGTTAAAAATTCAATCTTTTTTTCACATAGAAAAGTATCCATCATGACCAAATTCCATTTATGTTGTACGTGAAATGCTATTTCCAAATTCCGAGTTGATGATGCAAGAAACTTCGCATGAGACTTGGTACCCAAACGGTGACGTTTGGCCCTTCCCAAAGACTTGGACTTGGCAGCACTCACAACAAACCTATGAATGTTTGTAATCAGAACTAAACTGTTAAAGGCAGTGCAACTCCTCACCTAATCCTTGCCAATACTCCCATTTTTCAAACCCTCATCTCCACACGAAACAGCCCACCAAATAAGGAAATCATAACTTACATACATAGGACTCAGTTATCCGCTCCAACAATGCTTAGACATAAATAAAGTGGCAAAAAATATTTCCATGTTGCTCAGTACAAATCTCAACAGACAGCCAAAGCTTCCCCAACTTCAACTCAATAAAAGCATCAGTACTTCCCTTCCCCCTTATGCTGTAACTCAAACACAAGAGCGAAAAACCAAGCTCCATGCCTAGTGTTGAATCAGACAACTCATCCATGGCAAGTGACCTGCCATTCTTAGGCCCCGGACAGGCCACGGAGCTCCAAGAATTCAGCCGGAAGCCCAAACACAAAGTCTCCCACTCGCTCGCCGAGCTTTTGCAGCGCGTTGGTGACTCCACCGGTGAGCCATCCCACCAAGTCCTTCAAGTCCAGGAACCTGTCTTCCAGCCTGCTTCAATGCCCTTTGTTCTTTCCTTCCATAACCTGACATACAGTGTCAAAGTACGTCGAAAAATCCTTCCTGCCCGTTTTAGCAGGACTAGTCATGAAGGGAACTCCTCTGAGCTCAAGTCCAGGACTAAAGTTCTGCTGAATGAAATATCAGGTGAGGCCAGGGAAGGCGAGATCATGGCGGTCCTTGGAGCCAGTGGCTCCGGGAAGTCCACGTTGATCGATGCCTTGGCTGATCGGATAGCCAGAGAAAGTCTCAAAGGAAGCATCACTCTCAACGGAGAAGCTTTGGAGTCCAAACTTCTCAAAGTAATATCAGCATACGTCATGCAAGATGACCTGTTATTCCCCATGCTAACCGTGGAGGAGACCCTCATGTTTTCGGCAGAGTTCAGGCTGCCAAGAACCATGTCCAAGTCTAGAAAGATGGACAGAGTCCAAGCCCTGATAGACCAATTAGGCCTGCGCAGCGCAGCCAGGACGGTGATAGGCGACGAGGGCCACCGGGGGGTCTCTGGAGGTGAAAGGCGGCGCGTGTCTATTGGGACCGACATAATCCACGACCCCATTGTCCTCTTCCTGGATGAGCCCACTTCAGGGCTGGACTCCACAAGCGCCTACATGGTGGTGAAAGTCCTGCAGAGGATTGCACAGAGTGGAAGCATTGTGGTCACGTCAATACACCAGCCAAGTTACAGAATCCTCAGCCTGTTAGACAGCTTGATCATCCTGTCCCGCGGCCAGACAGTGTTCAGTGGCTCTCCGGGGATTCTTCCCCAGTTCTTTGCAGAGTTTGGGAACCCAATTCCCGCACACGAGGACAAGACCGAATTTGCCCTGGACTACATACGAGAGCAGGAGGGCACGCCTGGAGGAACCAAGGCCTTGGCGGAGTTCAACAAGTCATGGCAGAGGGAGAGAAACCCTCCAAGCAGGGACTCAAGTGGGCCGAGACTGTCCCTCAAAGACGCCATCAGCGCAAGCATTTCAATGGGGAAACTGGTTTCCGGAGCCACCAATGTGGACTCAAACCTGTCCTCTTCCGTTCCCCAGTACGCCAACCCCTTATGGAAAGAGATGATTGTGATAGCAAACAGATCAATCACCAACTCCAGAAGGGCTCCCGAGCTGTTTGGAGCAAGACTCGGTGCAGTTCTCGTGACGGGACTCATACTTGCCACCATCTTCTGGAAGCTCGACAATTCGCCTAAAGGCGTGAAAGAGAGGTTGGGCTTCTTCGCCTTCGCCATGTCGACCACATTCTACACTTGTGCTGAGGCCATACCGGTGTTCCTTATGGAAAGATACATCTTCATGAGAGAAACAGCTTACAATGCATACCGGCGTTCCTCTTATGTCCTTTCTCACGCAATAATTTCCATTCCTTCTCTGCTGATTCTGTCACTTACCTTTGCTGTCACTACCTATTGGGCCGTGGGGTTGGCCGGTGGCACCTCAGGATTCCTTTTCTTTTTCACCTTTGTGTTGGCCTCATTCTGGGCCGGAAGCTCCTTCGTTACCTTCCTTTCAGGGATCATCTTCAACTTGATGATGGCGTACACCGTTGTGGTAGCCATTCTGGCCTACTTTCTGCTGTTCAGTGGCTTCTTCATCACGAGAGACCGAATCCCTTCTTACTGGATTTGGTTCCACTATGCTTCTCTAGTAAAGTATCCTTACCAAGGAGTGATGCAGAACGAATTTGGTGACCCTTCCAAGTGCTTTGTGAGGGGCGTTCAGGTGTTCGACGATTCGCCATTGAAGGCCTTGCCTGATGCAGCGAAGCTCAGGCTACTGGAATCCATGGGCAAGACTCTGGGGATGAACATTACAAGCTCAACATGCTTGACTACTGGATCAGACATACTGAAGCAGACAGGTGTTACTGATATAGACAAGTGGAGTTGCCTGTGGATTACCGTTGCTCTGGGGTTTTTCTTTAGGGTTTTGTTCTACTTTGCCCTTTTGATTGGAAGCAAGAATCAGAGAAGGTGAAAAGGATGGAAGATCATCAAGCTTTTCGACCAACTACCCTTTGATTGTATGTCTGAAAAGATTTCATGTATGCTAGTTTAGATGTGTAAGATTTGATTGATAATACCCGTCTTTGTTCATTACAAGTGGTAGCTGCAAGAGATTTTGGACTGTGTTAACTACAATAATTTGTCTTGTCTAATATTCATCTTCAGCAACATTTTTTTATAGAAAAAATGCTTTATAATTGCTATTACATGATTATCTAACATTAAAAGAATATATATATATATATTCAATTATTTCTACGATTATATAAAGTAGGAAAATAATATAAGTTGGAATATCAGGGGATATGTTTGTTTGAAGATTCTACTTGGTTTTATTTCCATCAAAATTCATACAATCTAACCATATTATCCAATAAAAGTTTTATTCGAATTTAAATTTAAATTATTCCCTCTATTACATTTCATAGAATTCAAAATTTAATCGTTGCACATTAAATCAATACACACACATATATGTAAGCTCAACTTTATATATTTAAAATTTAGTCATTATCATTATATATTATCACATCATTCGATTATTAATATATTATACACTCGCACACATACAAATTCAAATAAATTTTAATTTTTATCCATCAAAATTTTACAATCAAACATAATTTTTACCCACCAAAATCTTCATTATTTTCGGCAAATCACCAACCAAACACAATCCTGATTTTATGGCTTATTTGCATGCACTACCTCTTCCTCCATTACAATTTGTAAATAATAGTAGGCAGTCCTGTAGTATAGGAAATTTTTAATAAACAAATTGATTAAATTCAAAATATCAGAGTGCTGAATTTCCTAGAATATCTCGTTAATATAATTTTCTTTTCTATAATAAAAAAGAACAAAAAACGATAAATCAAGTGGCTGGGCAGCACAAAATTAGTTTGGGCCTGAGAGTTTTATCATTAATGTTCCTTTGGAAATTGGGCTTACCAGTCTGTTGAAATAGTAATCAGTCCAGGCTCACTTATTTTTGATTGCTTGCTTGCCCTAGGATTCAAACCACAAATCTTAGCCGTTAAACTATGTCGGTTGGAGCTATAAAGCCATCGGCATCTCAACGCTCGCTCGTGTCACGGTGTCCTTATAAAACTAGGGTTCAGATTCGTGAATTTAAATCTAAAGGTATCAAGGGATTGACCTTTTATATTTGACGTGTTTTTGTACTCGTACGTGCTTCTGTTTGTTCTCGTTGTAAGAGTGGTTCTTGCTTTTTATGCGTTGATGTATCGATTTTTTTTTTAATTTTAATTTTAAGTGATGGTTTAATTGTGTTGTGATGATTGGTATGGGGGTTCATTCCTAATTTGATGGTGGTACGTCTTTTTGTTTCCGAATTTTTGGATTTGCGGGATTGGATTCAATTTTGTTGCCAAATTAGGTTAACTGAAATCCCCTTTTCCGTCAACATCTGTATCATTTTTTCCCCATGAATAAAAAAATTTCTGTGTGGGTGTGCATTCGATGAGGTAGCCGCAACACTGCCTGTGGAAGCGTTGACTTTGGTCAGTCCATTTAGCCTCTGTACCCACTCAAATATTAATTAAAGAAAGCTAAAAACATTTGCGGGGTTTGTGCTAAGGAGAAGGCGATTTATGAGTCACGGTGTTTTGTTTGTGGTTAATTAAATCTTTCCTTCTAATTGAAGCAGGGTTCATTGCCCTCTTTGTTTTATTTTGTTGTACTTCCTGGACTTCATTACATTATGATGATATATTTACATTAATTGCCCTCTTTGTTTTATTTTGTTATACTTCCTGGATTCATTACTTTATGATGATATATTTACATTAATTGCTTGATTCATCTTTCTTGTCTAAGTTAATTCAACTTTTAATTCTGCAGTTCAAGGATGCCTCGTTATGAAGATCGGTATGGCACTACTACTCGCCTCTACGTTGGACACTTGTCCTCAAGGACCCGGTCTCGGGATCTGGAGCATGTTTTCAGTAGATATGGGAGGTAACTAACCAGCATGCCTATTTCTGGCAGTACCGTTTTTTTGGGTGCTGCATCTTGTCTGTCAATAGTTAAATTCTTGCTTACTGACTATAAGGATTTGTAATTTATGTAATTCATGTGCTTTTTACTTATATGATCTTTATTTGATCGTGATTATGTTATTATCTTAATTGTGAAACACTCCTTTATTATTTATTTTATTACTTCCAGTTTGTGTTCTGATGCTTTGTTTTTACGCTACTTCATTTTGGCCATGGTGTAGAGGACTGTAATCTGCACTTTTTGTTTATGGACCTCAAAAATTTAGCATTTTTCTTATATCAATGGCAGTATTTTCTGAGAAATATTTTAATTTCTCGTGGTCCTTTGGCACTGGGAAATAAAACAGTTTCTGGTTTCATCTCCTTGAAATGTATTTAGTTAGATTGCATTTCAGATTATATAGTCTTCTTAACCAAGCTTGAGTTTTGACAGGTGTCCTGTTTTTTTTTTTTTTGGTTTATACACTACATACTACTTGATTTTTTTCAACTTCATGGATATATTGAACATTTTAACAATTGTTCCTTCTTATGTTGGCGCTACAATAGAGATCTGTCATTGTAGGGTATAGTTTTGTTTCCCACCTTTGAGTAAGAACATAGTTGCTTTTTGAGGCATGGTTCTTACTTGGCCATCTGTGTGATCTTGTTATTTGTGAAGGAACAATGCATCCTAGGTTCCATGAGTTTGACTTTAATGATTCTGTTGAAGGTTCTGAGCCTTTGCCTGACCTGGTGGTCAATGGTGGGAGGGTGGACTTTGCCTGACCTGGTGGTCAATGGTGAGAGGGTGGACTTGGTGGAATTTCTTCCCAATTGTTAGAAGCCTTTGACGATTTTCTGTGTTATCTTTGGATTTTTTTATGGAATTTGCAAAATCAAACTGGTGTTTAGTACGTCTTGAGGACCAAGTTTCATGCACTGCAGTACGTAAGTAGTTAAGATGGCCTTACTGTTTCTGGAAACCATTTCCGCAGAGTACGTGATGTGGATATGAAGCGAGACTACGCCTTTGTTGTACGTACAATCACTCCTTTTATGTGTTCTAAAACATTTTATATATCTGTTTAAGATTAAGTTGATTGGGTAAATGTCATTTGCAAAATGAGGGTTTTGTGTGGTGGGTCTTTTGTTCCTTCACAATCACACAGGAATTCAGTGATCCACGGGATGCCGATGATGCGAGATATAACTTGGATGGAAGAGATGTTGATGGACGTCGCATCATTGTGGAATTTGCCAAGGGAGTAAGTAGTCATTCATGTGTTTTATTTCAAGTCCCGATCTTTGATTAATTTCTGTTAAGGTCTCTTCTCTATATTAAAATTGCTAATATTGCGCCGTTATGCTCAGTTGGGTGTGTAGTGGGGTTTTTGGTTCAACTGCATTAAATCGTTTTTGATTTATTTGTGAGAGGTGTTTACTCTGCGGCATTTTGGATATCCTATTTATGAGATAGTGCCTCTGATGTGGCATGATATGGATGCAGGTGCCACGCGGACCTGGAGGAGTTAGAGAGTATGTGGGCAGAGGTCCAGCTCCAGGTTCTGGACGCTGCTTCAACTGTGGCATTGATGGTCACTGGGCTCGAGATTGCAAAGCTGGAGACTGGAAAAATAAATGTTATCGCTGTGGGGAAAGAGGTCACATTGAAAGAAACTGCCAGAATAGTCCCAAGAAAGTGAGGTGAGTCCATCTGTCATTGTTAGAAACTGTACGGACGCCCTTCTGCCAAACCGCTGCTTGTTACATGGTTTTTGCATCTTATTTTTCCATATTTTTATAATGTTTCAGCGGACGTGGCCGGAGTTATTCACGATCACCTGCAAGGTCACACTCTCCTCGCCGTGACCGCAGTAGGAGTAGAAGTTTCAGCAGAAGTCGTAGCTACAGGTTTGTACTTTTTCTTTGAAATATTAAATTTTAGGATTAGAGGTTTCTTCTTATGCTGGAGGTGCGATTGCTTACACTTTGGGAGGTTTTTTCATTGCACTGGGTTTTATGGTTCCAGCCGATCAAGGTCCCCTGTTGGAAGAGGGCGTGATGCTGATCTCAGGGAAAGGAGATCAGTAAGTCCTGGGGCTGAAAGCCCTGAGCTGAAGAGGAGCAATTCTCCATCTAAGACTAGGAAGCGCAGTCCAACACCTGATAGAGAAGGCCCAAGAGAGAGAACCCCATCTCCAAGTAGAGGCAGAGTGGAGCCGGAGCAAGATAGGTATGGGGACAGCCCTAAAGAGACTAGCCGAAGCCCTGCGGCCAGGAGGCATGATGAAAGCCCATATGCTGCGAATGGTAGCAACCGCAGCCCCAGCCCAAGGGATGACAGGAGCCCTGTTGACGACGATGACACAGTGCGCTCTCCTCGAGGCAGCGAGTCTCCTTGAATGAATGAATGCATGGAATTAAAATGATCAGAAGTCTAGACTAGTAATATGAGGGTATTTAATCGCTGCTTTATTTGTTATTCTCGACTTATAATATGAGGGTATTTAATCGCTGCTTTATTTGTTATTCTCGACTTATAGACATCCCTATGTTTATGAACACTAGCTTCTATCCATAAGTTGGAAGATGAGGAACGATGGACATCGCTTAGTATTCTCTATGTTTAACATATATTTCTGGCATCGCCTTTTGTACTGAGTGCCATTAAATACTTTTTCATCTCTTGATCTGGAGTGCCATGGCTATTTTTGGGCTGGAGGGTTTTTGTTGGTGGTGGGAATTTTGTTGTGATAAATAGTCTGATAGAAGATTTTGATGGGTAAAAATTATAATTTATATGAATATATATATAAAATATATAATAATAATTAAATTGTGTGACAGCGTAGATATAAGAATTAATTTGTAGGCATGAGTATACAAGAGCATGAAAATATAAGAATTAATTTGTAGGCATGAGTATACAAGAGCATGAAAGTTTTGTTGATCGTATGCCTCTTTACGTGAGGGCTTGATGTGATGGCATGATGAGAAGGAAAAAGTGGGCTATCAAACACAGTAATTGAACTAACACTGCAAGGGCCACACATCAAGAGTCACTGAAATTTGCTTGTATCTCTGTTTGTTTGGATAATGAATTATTTTTTGACTGGGGATAAATGATTTGAAGGGTTAAAGATAGTGTTGTTTTTTGTAATAATAATAGTGTGGGTTTAGTTTGACTAATAATTAAGTGTTGTAAGGTAAGAAGGGTAATAATTACTATTTATAGTATAAATATATATAAATGTGAGTATGTACGGTAATTTTAAATATTTGTATGTGTATATATGAATCAAAAAGCTATTGATTAAGTGCTAATATTTGTAGCATGCGCATTGCATGAGGGTTTCAAAAATCTACAAAATAAAACAAACATAGGCTCTGGTTTTGAATTACATGGAAATCCGATTACTGATTTCATTAAAATTCAAAATCCGATTGCTGATTTTTGGAAGCAATAAACTTGTCATCCCGATTTGATTTGCTACGGACTGATGAATCAGTAAAGTTTCCTTACCATTTCCAGTTCCACTGCCATCTTTTTGCTAGTTGCAGTAGTCCCTTTGGCACCAGATGCCTGTCATCGCTATTACTGCATAACAGTGGTGCTGGTTAAGCTTAAATATCCCAATTGTGGTTTCCAATTTTACTTAAATCTCTCTCTCTCTCATGAATGAATGAATGAATGAATGCCTTGTAGAAAATTTGTCTGTGACGCAGATCAACTGTCGCGCAGTTGTTACATTTATATGTCCACTCTTCCCCAAACATGGGCAATTGAGATTCTCCCATTTTTGAGCATTATTTAATCAGATTTATTTAATTGAATACCTCAAGATTTGAATATTTTTTTAAAACTATAAGGGTATTGAATTTACAAAAAAATAGAGTTGAATTAACTATTTGTGGTGTGCAAATTTGTGATTGACAACAGATTATGAGGAAATGAAAACGTTTTCCAAATGGAAAAGGTAATTTTGAATGCTTTTACTTTGTTTTTCTTCAGGGATCGGATCCTTATATTTATTTTAAAATCTTGATGAATTTAACACTATGTTCAAAATATCATGAGTTGTTTGGTAGAATTATTTTCATGAGAAAAAGAAAATGATTAAAAAAAGAAAAAAAATAACATAAAAACTCAAAATTTATAATCTTTTTTAATATTTAAAAGAAACAATTTGTTGATAGATAAGAAAAATAGAAATAATGATAGATTCCGAAAAAGAAAAGATAGTTAAAATAGTTTTCTTATGCTCCTTACTATTCTATGAGAAGAATAGTTTCCCTTCACTTTAATTATATTTTCTTTCAACTATTCTTTTCTTTTTCATTTTCCTTATTACCAAACAACTAAAATTGTTTTGCTCCACAATTTTCTTTCTTTTACATCCCAAACTCCCTGAACCAAACATAGTGTTAATCAAGCCACTGCCTCATGCAATCTGTGGAGAAGTGATAGCCCGTGTGGACACAGTTGAATTTGACATCCACCCATTGGCTTCCTGATAATCCAGGTTTCCCAAAAAATTGGCAGCTGTGAGCTTTATTATGTTACCTGTCGGGTTTTCAAGTTTAGGGAACCAAAATAAGACTTGTCAGGACAGTCTGGCCAGGGATTATGACAAAGGGTGGCACGCCCAAGAAAATTACAACACATTCTATGGCCATATCAACTCTTATTATTGGACATATTTTCTTCTATTGGCCATATCCACTCTCAATAATCTTCTTCTTTCTTCTCATTATTGGACACTTTTTAACCAAATTTGACTTTGAAATTTACGAAGGACTCTTCAAATCAGACGACTGCAGATGGACGCCAATATAAACTCTCTTTTGCATTTGGGAGCATTATAAGCAAAAACTGCACACTTTATATACGTGCAAGTTGATTTTATTAATTATAATAAAAATATAAATCTAATTAACTTTTAAAACTTAGTAATAGGAACAAGGTTGTATATAATTATAAATTATATTTGAAAGTTTTAAGAAAGAGAAAAGGAGGAGAGAGCATTAGGCGCAGGAGTTGTAGTGAACAAAAAAAATCAAATTTTCATTGAAAGAAAGAAAAAGGTTAAAATTTTGAGATTAAAAGAGAATTGGAAAATAAAGAAAATAACAATAATTTGGTAGCTAATGTAGGACCAAAAGTTAGTTGCTATCATAATAACATAGTATAAGTATTTTGGTTTTAGGAAAAAAAATATAGACAAAGAAATCCACAGACAATATGCTCTCAAAAATAGAGACTTTAACAACAATCATTTCCAGACATTTTTAAGCGGAAAGGTTTGAAGTTTGAGGCAATGAGTTTCAAATTGGTTCATGGTTTTTAGGGTTGAGGGAAGGGAATGGGGATGAGGGAAAAATTGGGGAAAACTGGGGTAAAAATGTAAAAAGAGGGGCAATGTATATAATAAATAAATAAATAAATTTATAAGCTATTGCATTAAAAATATAGAATCGTTATAATTTAACTATTTTTCATAAATTTAAATAATTAGTTAAATACCAATAAAAGTTGTTTTGAAATGTTTTAACTATAATTAATTTAAACTTTGAAAATGAATTTTTAAATATACAATTTTAATTATTTAAAACTACTTATAAATTTAGATATGTGCTTAAAGTTTACTATAGTTTTGAATTTAATTACCAAAAATAAATAAAATTGAAAAACAATTTGAATAATCTAACAAATTTAAATATTCACGTAAATTAATAGTTAGGTCATAAAAAACTTAACTTTTATTTTGCAGATAATAGATTAACATATGTAAGCATCGAATACCTAGTAGGATTTTGCAATAATAATGTCAATAAAAATAATAATTGGTTATAATAACACTTTATGTGTGAATATATTTAAAAAAATTATATTAATATAATACTTTACTTTTGATTATTGATAATGATGATTTCAGATAAAATCATAAAGTTTATGACATTGCAGTTTTAATTATTTCAATGAAATCTTAGAATCTATAAATAAAATAAAAAAGAAACTTATGAACAACACACACACATTAAGAGGTATTTAGAATTTGTTTGGCTAAGTTTATTTTAAAAATTTATAAGATCATGTAGCATATAAAAAACTTTTGAAGCTTATAAGTTCACAAATCTTATTTTAACAATAAACTAGTAAAATATTTAAATAAAAATAATAAAATTATCTTATAAGATCTTGTTAAAATTTATAATTATAAATATATATATATAATTTTTTGGTGTAATATTAATAAAAATAAACCAAATATTATTAATATGATATAATTAAAGATATTTATATGATTTTTAATATATAAAATAAAATAACTTATAAAATTATCTAAATAAAATAGAGGGCACCAACTTATTTCTAAGAAATATATAAATTTTAAATATTTTATTTAAATAATTTAGAAGTTAATTAATTAAAAAAAATTAGTAACTCAAAAACTTATAAGCTTCCTAAAAAGAGCTTCTTGGTAGATCATTGAGCTTGTTGATTGATGGAAGAACAACAAATGGGCCGTGGCGGCTTCAAAATTAATTGAAGTAGGAAGAAAAGCAAAGGGAGAATGAAAGTTGAAAGAAGTATTTGTAAGGGTAAAAATGTAAATATAGTTCTAATAAAAAATGTAACAAGGCAATATATGCAAATTATGCCTTCTATATAGTCAATTTTTATATAAATTATATTGGTTTATTCATTGTATCAAATTATAATAAAAATAATATTAATTCAAAATTAAGAACATATGAAACATTAAAAAAGAGATGGAAGGAGTGAATTGAAAATTATAAAAATTATAATAGAAAAATAAAGTTTATTTAAAGAAAATGGAGGAATAAAAATAAAATATTGATACAATAAAAAAGTTATATCTATTATCTTAATACATTGTATAGAACCTATAATATATACAAGAATTTAAAAAATAAAAAATAGAATAAGTTAAAATTAAAAATGAATGACATGAGTGAAAGATAATAGAGAAGACGAAATATATAATGAATTAATGGTATTTAAGTAATTTTATATTATAAAATCAATTATCCTTATTAGCTTAATATGTACTATAGACAGATAATTGAGCAAGCATCTATTATCATATTTTATTTTTATTTCATTTAAAAATTATGCTATGGGGAAGTGAAGCATCTATTATTTAAAATATTTAATACGACATAAATATTGTACTTATATTGAAACTTCACATCATACAAATACTACATATGTTTCCATTGGTGGTCTCTGTTGACTTCTTTGTAATACTTTGACGCCAGTTATGACCCCCACTCACTCAAATAAGAAACGTTTCCAAATCATATTTAAAAAATTGCAACTTGCATTTTGAAGACATATATGTCAACATATTGCTATACGCACTCTCCCGTCATCAGCATTAATTAATCATATCTCACGCTCCATATAACGCGTCATTACATGCAAATTAAACTCTACCCACCAACTGTCCCATTATAAAATCGACATTAGATTGAATAAACGGGTCACAAATAAAGAGGAAGAGAAGTCTACTGAGTCTTCAACTTAGCTATTTATTTTAGTTGGGCACTGATTCAGATGATGACTTTGTTACATTACCTCTTTATTAACCCCGTATCATACTTCCAATTATAAGCATCATCTGATCCTTGATCATGGAAAATCTTTGCTTGTATCTGTCCCCAGTAATCCTTTTTGCCCTTTATAGTATAGCCCTTCACCTGCTAAACAAACTGAGAAACCTTCCTCCAAGCCCCTTTCCGGCCCTCCCTTTGGTTGGTCACATCTACCTGCTGAGGAAACCATTCCACAGGAGCCTTTCTGAGGTCTCCAGGCGATACGGCCCGGCCCTGTTCCTACGGCTGGGCTCCAGGCCCGTTCTCCTCGTCTCATCTCCATCTCTAGCAGAAGAATGCCTGAGTAATAAGAATGATGTAATCTTTGCCAACAGGCCCAAGCTCCTCAACGGGAGATATTTTGGTTACAATTACACGAGCCTTTCTTGGTCCTCATATGGCGAGCACTGGAGGAACCTTAGAAGGATTTCATCACTGGAGCTCTTGTCGTCTAAGAGGATACAGATGCTTTCCTACATCCGGGCTGATGAAACGTTAAGCCTGGTTCGCAAACTCTTTCATGCCACCAAGGAAGAGCCCCACAAAGTTGTTCAAGTGAAATCAGCTCTTTTCGAGTACATGTTCAATGTTTTGACAAGGATGATCACTGGAAAAAGGTAACTACTTTCACTCACGAGGGACTCTGTGTTTGACCGCATAACTGTAATAGAATATACAATCAAGTCACTTAAAGCCGTGATTGTATTACAGGTATTATGGAAAGAATGTGGAGAACTCAAAAGAAGCCAAGTTAATGCAGGAGACAACAACCGAGACATCAAAGGTGGCATTCGAGACAAATGTTGTCGATTTCTTGCCATTCATGCGATGGTTCGGGTTCAAAGATGTGGAAAAGAAACTGATTTCAATACACGAGAAGAGGGACAAGTTTGTGCAGAATGTCATAGAAGAGCACCGAAAGGTGATGGAAAATTATGATCAGTCTTTTCCCTCCTCCGATGCTGCATCAGCTGAAGTAAAGAAGAAAGCCATGGTGGAAGTGTTGCTGGATCTGCAAAGATCTGAACCTGAATATTACACAGATGAAACCATCAAAAATCTCCTCCTGGTAAGACATAATTTTGGGATAAATCAATAGCTTTCAGTGGTCTTGTCAATGATGACGCGGGATCATTGTGGGCACAAACTGATAGGTAAGTACCTTAAATATCACAACAACTTGCTAGCTGTTTGTAATAATGAAGTTTGCAGAACTTCACTTTATCACTTGCTGTGATGTCAACGTTATAGCATTAATTTAGGTGCACACAACAACTATTTGTGCTGCTGTTAAATGAATACATGCATGCATCCAAATCAACTCTGTCCCATTATTGCCACTGATTCTCCAAGTAGCATTAATGCTTGATGCATATATTAATAGATACTGATGTGACCTTTAATCTTATGCCAGGAATCTTTCAACTTCAATGCGAAACCAAATCGTTGTATTCTAATCCTCCAATGAATGAGCCTGAGCCTCTATTTTCCTTTCATAACTGATATTACAGTTTAATAATTTAATAACGCGTGAGAACAATCTAGGTTTCGAGTAATGCCATTACCATTTCGATTAAATTAAATCACAACGTTACCGTCCGAATTTTCTTCTGAATTCTTCCGCTAAATAATTCCAGATGGAATAATTGGTTTCAGGTGTTGCTCCAAGGAGGATCTTCAACTTCAACAATCGCTCTAGAGTGGGCATTTACTCTGTTACTCCATAATCCAGAAACCCTTAAAAAGGCGCAAGCAGAAATCGACGCACGCGTGGGACGCAACCGCCTCATCACCGAGTCTGACGTGGCGGAGCTGCCGTTTATCCGCCACATCATCCTCGAAACGCTGCGTCTGCATCCTCCGGTCTCCATACTGACGCCCCACCGCTCCTCCGCCGAGTGTACAGTGGGCGGCTTCCGAATTCCTGCGGGTACCATGTTGCTGGTGAACATATGGCAGATTCATCATAGCCCAAACTTATGGGCCGATCCAGAGAATTTCAGGCCCGAAAGATTTGAGGGCTTTGATAGCAAGAGAGATTGGGTCTTTAGGTTTTTCCCATTTGGGCTCGGAAGACGGGCCTGTCCAGGAGAGAATCTGGCTTTATTGAATCTTGGGCTAGGCCTGGGATCACTGATTCAGTGTTTTGATTGGGAGAAGGTTGGGGAGATTGATATGAGTGAGGGCGCCGGAACGACGACGCCTAAGGTTCAGCCCTTGATGGCTAAATGTAGCCCACGTCCATTTGTTGTTAATTTTCTTTCTTGAAATGTAACGCGCATGTGTTCTTATTTGCTTTTCGCCATGCAAAAATAAATTTTTAGTTCTTTTCTATTTTTTGGTAGCATTTGATAAAGTGGAATATAAATGCACTGTTAATTTAAAAAAAAAGGGTAGTGAATTTTCCGATCTTTATTGAGAAGAGTGATAATTATATGAATTCAAATTCCCCTTGAAAATAAAGAGTGATGAAAGTATTCATGACTCAGTTGAGGGCCTAAAAGAACACTATCAGTTCCCTTGTGTTTTCCGGGTCAATTAGGCTCAACTTATTATTAATCTAAACATGCAAAGATTTAATTCAAACTAATTAATTTTATATTAAATTAAGTTGTGTCAAAAATTGTAATCTACAAGTGCAATCAAGTTGGGTTATGACAAGTCAATTTATGAAAAACAAGTATTCCAAATAAGTCGTCAATCCAAACCTAACCTATTCATTTTTGGGGTTAATTGAATTCCTTCTAACTTTGACTCCAATTCACGAAAACTCAGCTCAAATTTTTTTAATATCATGTTAGAACTGAATCATGTTGGAAATGGCCATCACTAATTGTTACAACTTACAATTTGAGAAGAACACTGTCTTGGCTCTAGGATGCCATTTCATAGAAAGATTGTGACTATTATTGGGAGCAAATTTATAACCAAAGAGTAGAGCCAGTGGGATTTGATATTTCCATGCATAAAAGCAGTGGTAGCTTTATCGAGAATCCTAAAAGTTGGTGAAGCAAATGGGCCTTTTTTTCTTTTTTCTATATATGTAGGCAACAAGTTAAGTGCCAGGTGGGGAGATAGCGCCTGGGACCACAGCAATCGCTTTAGGTCGCAAATCCCAACACAATTCACTGTATTTTCCCCCCTCAAATTTCAAGTCCGGACATTTTAAACATCCATAGTGATGACGTTGGCAGTCTGTTAATGTGTGCATCAAGCAGACTGAAACCTTTTCATAATCTCCTAGAAGTTGAATTTGTTTCTGATACATGTGATTCACTGTTGATGGAACTGGAAAACCTGTTAAAGGAAGAGGTAAAATCAAGAAGCCAGGCTGAAAAGAAGTTGAAATTCCTGATGAAGAGGCTTCACTCTATGAACATTTCCTCCCTTTCATCCACAGCTTCTTCGAGCACCAAGCAACCAGAAAAAGGTGAAAATCTGCAAATGAATATATCCCAACCCGTGTGGAAGTCTGGGATGAAAGGAGGATGTTAAATCCCCAAAAGGGTCAATTAACTTAAGGCAAAATGATTCACAGCTTAGTGTATTGAATCTCAGCCAGGATAGTTCTGCTCTCTATTACATTATCGACACTGACTGCATTTGTTGTGGCATCATCACTCCACACAAGAAGCTCTTCTCATTCAAACCAAGAATGTGCTGAATTGAACAAGTCATTGGCACTTGTTCATTTCCCATACCAGCTATATAAATTTCGATTGGATTAAATCATGTAGCAAATATGTCTCTCCCGTTGCTTGTTCATGCTTGGATACAATTGTACACTTTCATGTTCTTATAGTAGTTACTTACCTTTCAAAGCGATTTTACTAGTATCAGATCTATGACGAAGGGCTACGAACTGTTCTACCCAATTGCAAAAGCATGAGAAGATCATTTCCTGGTGAAGACAAATCTGATCTTAGGGAAAGGGATGTGGTATGGTGCATGTCTTTTTCCATCTGAATTACAAAAAATTTGAAGAGTTTGCTAGCTAGAATCATAAATGAGGGATTTTGGATGTCTTTCCCCTAACTTGTTGCATAACCAACTAATTCAGATAATCTATATGCATAATTAACTTTCTTTAGAGAATATGTATGTACGTTAGAACAAAATAGAAAGTGCCACATTCTATTTATATCTCAAAAGCTTTCCGGATATAAAGCATGGGTCTTCATAAAAAGGTACTCACGTGGCGCTTTCTGTGACCTTATTTTCACACAGAAATTGGCACAGATAATCAAGGGATATCTGCCAATGCCATTAAAAAGGCTTTCTCAGCAGCTGAAGAGGCGGTTTGAACTGCAACTACTTCCATGATGCTTATTTACATGTAAAGTCCCACAATGCTTTAAAAATTAAAATTGTCTCAAACTATTCTAATCGTGCCTCGGGGATATCTGCTGTCAGTGAACTCATAGAAACGGTCGCTTGCACCTCAAAATTGCAATCTGAATGGGTGTTTTCAACGTTAATCTTGCCATACAGAATGTGTTGAGCAGAATTCTTAAGCATTTAAAGAAACGAAAAACACAAGTGGCATGTGCCGTTCAAAAGAGATGCTATGATGAATCACTGCCTGCTGATATAGTGTCAACACTGATCTTTGTTGGGCAATACAGCACTTTCCTAACTTGGAAGGAAGTTCCCAACCTGATAATCATCTGCTCCTGGCGTGGTTTTGGACACTAGTTGAGTTGAGATATGAGAATCTAACAATGTCTAATTCCAAGTTGCACGTGACAACCGCGGCAACATGCATTGGCCTTAATTTGTAATTATGTGGAAAGCCCGGTAATGAATGCCCGACCAAAGTTCCGACGGATAACCACCGTTGACCAAGTTCAGGCTATCTGCACCCTTCAGCAAACCAATTCTCAGCACACAACTATCAGTACTTGTATAAAGAAGCAGATCAGACCACTCGTTTGAACTTCAAGAAGACACCGAGTTTCTTGACCTCTTATTCATGATTGTTTCTACCATTCACCTTTCATTTGCTAAGGCTACCAACAAGGCACGGACCAACATGTAATAAGATGAACAGTACTCCCTTATTTTTGTTGCATATCTTGTTTCTTATTTTTTGTGGTATTCACGCGTGTTTGGGGAACTAAAAATTGTGTATGGTTCAAAAGGCCCATCAATACACAAACGGCTTTCGTGCCGTTCTCAAGTGGACCGATCAGGTGATGGAAAGGTTACAGAAAAATTTACTGCATACAGAGATTTCCAGCAGGTATCTGCCATTGCCAATGTTGATGAGTGATACATAATACACACGCCTATGCAGCTATCATTTATACCATTAAATGTACCAGAACGCGATGCAAACATCAGTCCACTCCTAGTAAAAAGAAATAGCATTTTAAGGTCTCCGGCAGGTATCATTAACTCAAACGACCAAAACACAAGAATGTAGCTGGTTACAACTATAAGTGCGTAGCTGATTTGAGCATTCTGACAAACCCTTGCAGATTCACCTGCTGAGACCATAAGCAATTTACAAACACCCCCTCAGCTTCAAATTAATCTCAAAAGAGCAACCACATCAGTACACGGAGCACACTACAGAAAATATTAAACTACTAAAAAAATTAGGAAAAAATATGAACTAGCATCAAGGTTCAAATTACTGATTTTCTTTTCTTTTTTGGAACATTACCAGGCATAGCAACTTTGTCATTAATTCCACATTAAAGAACATAACGGCGCTGAATAATAGTGAACAATTTGAAATAGTTCTTACCATCTGGCTAGCAAACCCATGCGACCCTTTCAAAATTTCTACTATAAAAAAATTGAGCCAAGACTCCTCATTGCTCCAGTCATTTCAAGAAAACTTGAAACAGGATCAGAATTTTCAATTAAGACATCTAGAAGCACAAATTCTCAATTTGTATGAAAGCAAGCAATGATAATTTTGAATGACCAAAACATAATTCATCAACCAAGTGAATGGTTTAATTAAAAAAAAAAAAAAAACCTAACCACAACAATGTTCTAATACCTAACATCAGCAAATCACCTTAGCTACTTTCTACACCACCTAATCAGAGAACCAGTTCCTCACAGGAGGAAGCCAAAAGTTGACACTAAGCAAACCGTGAAACTCCAAAGATTCAAAATGGTAATACCTGAAGTGAGCAGAAAATTGAAATCCAAATCCAACAAAGAACTTCTCATGACCGAAAATCATAGCATATTATGGTTACAAACATATTAAATAGACCAAAATCAAAAAAGGAAAGGTTCACAGAAAATGAAAAGTTCATCAAGCAACCTGCATTAGAAACCAAGTCATCTAAAAGAGAAGCATCAAGAAAAAGAGGGGGGCTACACCCATAATAGACAAGACTTTGCAACATTTTTCAAACATTCAGAGTCTTGATGTGGTTAATAGGTACGTGAAGGAGGTGGTTGTTAATTGCTCCAGATCTCATAAGGTAACCCACAACTAACCAAGTCCAAAATTAGAGAAAACAAAACCCTTGTACATCATGTCGAAAAGCTACATATAAAGGCTGAGTTCATGAATCAATCTTAGGGTGTCAGTGTGAAAGTAACCAGGTAGAACAAGAAGCTACGCTCTAATCTGCCTTCTGACATTCTGAAAATTGGAGAGAACAAAACTAATTAGGAAAAAAGTAAAAAGAATCATACACCAATGTGCTCCACATCAGTTGATAAGGGCAAAGTGCAAGTAGGTTTAAAAAATAAATTCTTTCAGCATTCCTTACTATTGATCACGGAAGATATTTCATTTAGGTTCCTCCACCAGCCTCGCCAGCAATAGCAGTCTGCCGAAATGTGCACCAATAAAATCAAGTGTCCAGAATATCAGGAAAAGTGAATCATCTCACTCCTATAAATACATAGATATACATACATACATACATACATATATATATATATATATATTTGGGTATATTAACACCTCGATATTCCCTTCGCCATTTGTCTTTGAACCAGAATCCAGTTGTGAAAACCTGCAACATAGAGTTGGCTTAAATTATTAAATTGACTATTAAAAGGTTTCTTCAACTCTTATTCTAAAGTGATTGTTAAAGCCATGCCACGCTCATAAAGGTATGTAAATTATCAGTCACAGCAGATCTTGAAAGAAAGAAGAGCACAATTGAAAATGTCAGTAACCTGAGGGCCCTTGCTTTCTTTTTCTCTTCCTCTGCTGAATCAATCACCGTAGAAGACCCAAATCTAGAAAGTCTAGCCTTCTTCTTTGCTTCTTCATCAGCTGGGGCAGACTGCACAATACCAAACCTAAGGAACAACTGAAAATGGATTAACAAACTCACCCAAAAAGCACATTCATTACAATCTGATAGCGTAGGACAAACCTCTCAGCTCTAGCCTTCCTCTTCAGCTCCTCAGAGTTCTTCGACGAATCTAATCCTTGAAGAGCAGAACCAGTGCCAAACCTTCAGTAAAAAGACAGACTCAGACAACTTTACTCATTAACCTTATTCAGCATTGATGTAGACTAAAATGTTAAACACATAATATAATATATGTGCATGTGTTAAAGAAGACAAGGGAGATGCATCTAAGAATTCTCTCTCCTAGACTAGCCTTAGGTAAGGCGGCATCTCTTAGACTAGGGTGGCACTTCCTAGACTAGCCATAGGTTGGGCAGCTCTCTTGTCAACTAATAGTAGTAGACTAGGTGGCAATCACATGTCCGAGACGCACAACAAGGAAGGAAATCCCTCTAAATAAGTATTCAGAAAATGGAAAGAAGGATCATCATCATCATCATCGGTAGAAAAACTCAATATGCTCTATGCAACAATAGTAATAGAAGCCTTTTTCCTACTTTCTTATACATGTATTCATCTCGCAAATAGAGCATACAAAATTCTCTTTCCAAAATTCTCTTTCAAGGATGTAGGTATCAATTGGCCAAACCACATTAAAATTGTGTTTCCTTATCTTCTTTTATTTATATTTTGATGCACGATTTTGGGTTGATCAACAACATTAATCTTAAGTCGCATCATTTGGCACCATTTGTGGGAAACAAACTATTTGCACAATTAAACTCAGGCAGAAGTCAAAAACACCCGCAAATTAGAATAGGAAATATATTCTCCAAAGAAAAGAAAGACTGCCCCAGCAAAAGGCAGCCCAAGCTAATGGTGCCCCAAAAGTGAATTAGTTATCATCATAGATAAGGATGCAACCAAAAACATTTGCAGCACAAGCAGTGGGCAGCACCTAACGCCATCATTCCCAGCCACTCACTTCATCTTTCACTTTTATTTATTTATTTCCACTTGCTTTGGACTTAAGCTCAGCCACCAAAATTAAAAAATGTATACAGTTCTAAAGCTAAAGACAATAGCCAAACTCCACTTTTTCAAAATTGTAGTGAATTGCAGGAGACCCAATACACAAAATCACCAAAATTAAGCTTCCTTCCACAAGTACTCACAAACACGATTCTGGGGTTTTTGAGTACTTAGTTGGCCAGGACAATTCTCTAAAGTTTCTTGGCCCTCAAATTCCTGGTGCAGGAATAGATAAGAGAAGTGGGATTTGGAATAGTTGGTAGCGTGAGATTGTATGGTGGCTCTGATAGCACAGGTATACATGAAGCTTGCGTAAAAGCTCAGATGGAAAGTAGAGGAATGATGTTACAGTGTGCAGGCACAAGCAATGGCACCATCAATGGCAGGTCTTCGTCCACACATTTCGAGCAGGATGAACATGCCTTGAGAGTTAGAAAAATCCTCTCCCTGGGTTCCCCCAGCTTGGATTAAAAAATATAAGGTCATGTAAAGCTGCTGGATTTCCTGACCTGTCACCTCCTTGAATACCCAAGCTACAAAACCTGTGAAACCCGAGCTACCAATGTGACAGGCAAATGTAAGGATGGAAAGGGAACCAAAATGATTGCAGTACTTCCGTCAATAGCCATGTCATTCTCTAGGACTCGCGAGGTGACGAGCAGCTGGGATTTTAAAGGAAAGTTGAGGAAGGTGGTGAGGATCTCCAAGGCAACTTATAGCAAGCCAGACAGGTTGGAGACACTGAAGACATTGCAATTGCTTATAGATTTGACATTTAGGGCATTAGCTGAAGTGGGATAGGCAGCAGCGCAGACTCTCGGAACTTGTTGGCAAATATGCAGATGCTTACGCCAGTTTTATAAGTGACCAGCCACAAATTTCAACGAAGGAATCGTTGTTGGGCAACCAATTTCCTTCCTGACGAGGTAGTATTAAAAAATTCTGAGGTTCTCGACCTCGATATTGAGGAAGCAAAGCTAGGTGACGAGGGCGCATCATAAGGATGCAATTGAAGATGTCTATTCCTCGTATGATTTTCAAAAAGCAATTGACAATGAAAGTGGGTCCGTTTGCGCCATGGTTGAAGCTTTACTGAATCCAAGATATCCTTGGAACAACTAAGCTACTAAGATATAGCAATATGCAATCACCCGAGCCATCTCTTGATGACTTCCCAAGCTCCATAACCAACTACACTAATGAAAGATGACTACCTTTGCCGCCACTTGGAGCTCAGTGTGGTTTTGGTAAAGGCAGCTACAATAAAGGCCACCACTAATAGAAGCGAGGTCAATAAAAGTTGAAAAGCAACAAATTTTGCTTTGGCACCACACTAGTTCTAGGGTCGTGTCAAAAAGACAAAAACAAAAAACTTATCCTCTATTTTATAACCCAACTTTCACTATGAAAATTAATCAAGTCGAGCAACAGCTAGCACCAATGAGCCTCTTCCACATTCTTGATGCTTCATGGCTTTCGAATTGGATAAAAAGTATGGAAGGGAATCCCCGAGCTGATGGAGAAACAAAGTCTTAGCAATGGAGACAGAGAAGGAATGTGGCCTTCAAACAGCTAACATGAATCTTAATAAAATAATTTATTAATAGAATGGAGAAAAGAAGGTAAGAGAACTAATCATCCGCAATATAAGCACACAATTATTATATTTTATTAAGTAGTAGCAATTCTGTACTAAGAAAGGAAAGACTTACTGAAAGATGCACCAGGAGTCACAAGACAACCCGGTTATTGGGCTACAAGTTGCCCAATACATTTTTTAAGCTACAAGTTGCCCAAACCATTCTAAGCTCCAAGTTGCTTACCCGGCTACAAGTTGCCTAATACACTTTTTCAACTAAGTTGCCCAAGCCTTTTTAAGCTACAAGTTGCTCACCAAACTACAAATTAACCAAAACACTTTTTAAGTTATAAATTGCACACCAAGTTACAAGTAGCCCACGTTATTTCTAGAGCTACAATTTGCTCCTCAAGCTACAAGTTGCCTATATTATTTCTAGAGCTACAAGTTGCTTTTTGGACTACAAGTTGCCTCTGTTATTTCTGAAGCTACATGTTCCTCCTTAGGCTACAAGTTGCCTACGTTATTTTTGGAGCTACAAGTTGCTTTTTGGACTACAAGTTGCCTCCGTTATTTCTGAAGCTGCAAGTTCCTCCTTAGGCTACAAGTTGCCTACGTTATTTTTGGAGCTACAAGTTGCTCCCCAATCCACAAGTTGCCTAAGTTATTTTTGGAGTTACAAGTTGCTCCAAGGACTACAAATTGCCTACTTTAGTTTTGGAATTACAAGTTTCTCACGCGACAAGAAGTTGCCCACACTATTTTCAAAGTTATAAATTGCTCAACCGAATTAATGTTGGATCGAGCTAAGGTTCTTATTTCAAGTCGGTACGTTTTTATCACTGATATGCAAAGTTGCCTAAATTATTCACCTCTTTAAAGGTGGTGAGACTTCATGACCGATCTATGGAGTTGCCTGAATTATTTACTCCTTTCAAAATGGGGGGTCTTCATGAATGATCTATCAGATTAATCACTGATTAAAGTGCTATGATTGTTCATGCCTTTTAGCTTGACATATCCGTTAGCTTATGAACTTCTTCCTATCTGCAATTATGATGTTTCCTTATAGCTTTCATGCTTCTCATTACCTCAACCCAAGATTAACAATTAAATTCATTTTGTTAAAACCAACCCAAAGCAAACCTAAAACAAGTCTAAAGGTGACTTAAGATAGGTTCTTGTTTACGACCTAACTTCAAGAGGGGGAGAGTGGTAATGTGGACTAAAATGTTAAACACACAAAATAATATATATGTAGGTTAAAGAAGATAAGAAGGATGCATTTAAGAATTCTCTCCTAGACTAGCCTTAGGTTGGCCGGCCATCTTATCAACTAGCAGTAGTAGACTAGGTGGCAATCACACGTCCAAGACCCACACTGAGGAAGGAATGATCCCTATAAATAGGTATTCAAAAAGTGGAAGGAAGGATCACCATCATCAACAGAACTCAATATGCTCTCTGCAGCAATATTAATGGAGGCTTTCCTACTTGCTTGTACATATATTCATCTCACAAATAAAGCATACAAAATTCTCTTTTGTGGATGTAGGCATTTATTGGCCAAACCAAGTTAAATTTGTGTTCCCTTATTTTCTTTTATTTATATTTTGATTTGCAATCTTAAGTTAATCAATCAAATTAATCATGAGTCACATCATCTGGTGCTGCCTATGGGAAACAAACTATTTGCACAATTAAACTGCAAATTAGAATAGGAAATATATTATCCAAAGAAAAGAAAGACCGCTGAGCTAATGGCACCCCAAAAGTGAATTAGTTACCATCAGAGATAAGGATACAACCCGGAGCAACTCCAGTATGGGCAGTGGGCAGCACCTAACGCCATCATTCCCAGCCACTCATTTCATCTCTCACTTTTATTTATTTATCTCCACTTGCTTTGGGCTTAAGCTCAGCCACCAAAAATTAAAAAATGTCCACAGTTCTAATGCAAAAGACAATAGCCAAACTCCACTTTTCAAAATTTTAGTGGATTGCAGAAGGAGACCCAAGTACTCAAAATCGCCAAAATTAAGCTTCTTCCCATAAGTACTCACGAACACGATTCTAGGGTTTTCGAGTACTTAGTTGGCCACGACAATTCTCTAAAATTTCTTGGCCCTTGAATTCCTGGTGCGGGGATAGATAAGAGAAGTGGGATTTGGAAGAGTTGGTGGCGTGAGATTTTTGTGGTGGCTCCGATAGCGCGGGTATACATGAAGCTTGCGTAAAAGCTCGGATGGAAGGTAGAGGAACGATGCTACAGTGTGCAGGTACGAGCAATGGTGGTGAAAGTGCTAGAACTCAAGTGTTTACAATACGCGGAAGTGTCGATTCTTCAACAACATTTAATGAAATACCCACCTCTCAACTTCCATATTTTAAACAAGAAAAGTTAAAACACGCACGCACGCACACACACACACACACAGAGAACAACCCTAACCCAACTTATAGCGTACAAATTAGAAAATCCATTTTCATCGTGGAGTAGAAAAATTTTTTTAAAAATACCTCTCCGCCCGAGAATTGCGCTTTTCCTCTTCGGACAGATGGACCGGGGTTCCAAATCGTTCCGCGCGCTTCATTTTCTTCTGAATATCAGTAACCGCGCCGACACCATCGACATCTACGTTATTCGCGGCGGCCGACGTCGGCTTCCCTTTCGATTCATCGCCGCCTCCACCGGCCGATGGCGGTGGCAAAGTTGACGAGGTATCTTCGGTAGTCGGAGGGGTTGAATTGAGATCCGTGGGGGTTTTAGGGTTTTCGACTTTAGGTACTGTGGCTGTCGCCATTGTCGAAGAGAAAGAAGAGTGCGCAGAGATAGTTGAAGCGAAGAACTGAAGAAAACGCCGGAGACTTCTTTCGATTACAATAGAAGGGAGGAAGTTGGGAAGAAGGGAAGCGATGATGAGGCGTTGTATAAGATACTTTCTTGGGGCAAGTCTTGACTTGGATTATAATCGCCAATTCATAAACCCGAGTTTATATTATTACAGCGACTTTCGGGTATTCTCCGGCTGGCTGGCCATAGTGCACAAGGCTGCGAGCCACTCGATCAAAACTCGACTCGAGTTCGATCAATAATGAGTTTGAGTAGAGCTCGATTCGACTCGACTCGATATAATTATTAAGTCGAGCTCGAATATTTTATAGAGATATTCGAATTTAATTGAGTAGTTTGAGTTCTTTTTTTTTATTATTATTTTTTCTAAACATTCGTACACTCTATAATGCACTCAACTCGAGCTCGGGTTCGATTCGATAAACTCGAGCTCCAAATCCAACAAGCTCAAACTCGAGTTGCAAAATTTTATTCGAACTCAAACTCGAAATCAACAATTCGACTCGAGCTCGACTCGAGCTCGAGTAGATTACTATTCGAGCTTAACTCGGTTCGATTCCAGTCCTAATCGTGCACACTGGTCATAAATCTTGTCTACTTCACTTTAATTAAAAAGAAAAAATAAAAATAAATGAATGCAAAGGTTTTCGCTGTGAATATATTTAGATTTTTATTAAGTTGACCATGAGAACTAAACCAACAACAATTGAAAGAGATATTACCGAAAATAAAGTAATTAAAAATAAATTTATAGTGAAATAAAAAAAATAGTAAATATTTAATAGAATAATTAACAATTAAAATTTGACATTTAACAGTAAGACAATATTGAATTATGTCTTTTTGACTTATTTCAAAATCATTTTCCAATATTGAATTATGAAATAATTTGTTCCATAATGAACCCAACTCCCTAAATAATTTTTTGGTTACTCAAATTTATATTAATCAGTTCAATAAATAAATCCAGTTAGTCTACTCGAATTTAATTAGATTGAAAAAAGTTTTCGCGTGTCATTGAGTTTCAATTCGAATTTTAATTGTGGCTTTTTATGTTTTATCTCATTGAGTTCTAGACTCAATTCAAATGTTACAAAATTCACTTGAATCGAATTCAACCAATTATTAAGTTCTTACAGGGATTGGCATTAATTGGCAGATGGGAATGGAACGGACAGGATAAACCAATTGCCACTTGCATCCATCATCCATCGGTTGACATTGCGAGAAGCCACCCTCTACACTGACCTCAACTTCCCCACGCTTAAAGCCGCCACCACCAGAGTCTATGGGACAAAAAGAAAAAATTTCATTGGCTTGGGAGAAGAAGAAGAAAAAAATGGAGAAAGAGGAGGAAGAAGAAGAAGAGAGGAAGAAGAAGAGAGGAAGAGAAGAAGAGAGGGGAGGTAAAAAAAACAATAGAGGAGAGATAAAAAAAAAAAGAAATGAATGATTAGATTGAAATATAATAAAAATAAATAAATAAAAATTAAAATATATAAAAGAAAAAAAATATACTATGACAATGGTTTAAATAAGTATTTATTATTTTTTGTCTTTTTATATAATTATATACTTAATTTATACGTAATAAATAAGTTACTAATTAAAAACTAATAAATCAATTATTATATATTTAATTTGTTTGACTTTTAAAAATAATTAATTAATTATATATTTTTTATTCAAATAATAATTATACATTGATTAGTCTACAAATTAATTATATAATTTTAAAATATTTTTAAATTATTTTTGTTAAAACAATATATATTAATATAAATATATATAATAAATAATAATAATAATCCAATTTTTAAATCTAGATGAACCAATCAAACCCTAAGCCTCTATCTCTGATTCAAATCTAAAAATATTGATCTTAGTAAGTCAAATATTCTTCTCATTCTTTTACACTATTCTCCCTATCCTCGTACTTCTACAGGTACACCAATTATGTTTAGACAAAATTCATGGGATTGGTTCCTTGATTTGCATTATTTACTATCACTGAAAAATTTTATAAACAAAATATCTTACTATATAAATATTATTCAAATTCAAATTTAAAATTTTTCAACTCTTACATTTTATATATTTTATAATCAATTACTTATTTTTCAATCACTATACTTGTTCATAAATCTATCACTACAACGTTTTGACATTCGTTTTTACACACTATAAATTTTTATACTATTCCATCATCAGATCATTACTATATATTAAATATATATAAAATTAACATCTTTACTCGCTCAAATCTTAATACCAAACATGAAATTTTTTCCATTCAAATCTCAACAATTTTCCTTACACACCCTAACAACTAGGAACCAATCATACCCCCGTGGGAATTAAATTGAATTAATTGTGCCGAGTCGTTGGGAGCTGCGCGGACCACGTGATTTGGACACTCCACACGAAGGCAAGGCTCGTGGGATATTCTGGCAGCGAGTCTGAATCGGAGCTGGTCCCTTGCATCATGAAGAATGCTGTCGCCATGGAGGAACTGACCGAGGGCATCATATTCAGCCTATAACGACACCTCACTCGGTCAATTTAGTAAATTTTTGATGAGATGCAGACCAAACAAACATGGTGTCACTCTTTAGAATTGCTTCGGGAATTTCTCAAACCAAGTCGATTAGTTTTGGGTTTGAACACAGTGTAAATAATTTTATCTGTATTATTGCTAAAAATAATTCATATAAATTATTAAATATTATTTTTTATCAAATCTGATGTAAATTTTTAATAAAATTGTACAATTTAAGTACACTAATTAATATAAAAATACATTTGATTTATATGGTTTTCTTTACCGATTAATCTTATTTAACTGCACTTGTGTGAAGAAATGCTAGTAGATTTCCAAACTATTTTGGTTGCAAAAATTAAATTCATACCATAATCTTAAATTATGTATACTAGTGCACATTAATTAATCAATACTATACTATTAAGTGCAATAGATTCATTATAAATAATTTTTGGTCTTCAGTATAATACTATCAAATTATCCTTATTTTTTGTTTTCCCTTTTTTAATCTTATTTTTTATTTTTCTCTCTTTTCTCGAATAAAAATTTGATTTTTTTTCTTCATTACTCTCACATCTAATTTATTTTCTCTTTCTTTCTCTCTCACAAAACTCTTAAACATGATTTTATTTTATAAATAATCTTATTTTTATTATTAACATTTTAGAAAATAAATAATAGTATAATTAATAAAAAAATTCATCTTTAATAAACTATACACACCTAAAGCGTACAATTTTTACGAAAATTATTAAAAAGTGTGTAAATACCAACCACGCAATCATCATTTCACAAATCATTAGTGAAGCAATTCGAGAATCACCGAATATTTTATTTATTGTTTTATTTTTTTATTATTAAACTTTATTTATAATTTAACTGTATAGACTTTAAATTAAAATTTAACAGATTTTAATATAAATATTTATTTTTATTTTGTTGTAGAACAAAGTTTTTGATATTATAAAACTTATAAGTTATTAACTTTTAGTTTCTTGAATTTATGAGTGATTTCAAATTTATTTGCTAATTCAAATCAATTTATTTAAGATTGATTCTTCATAGTTTATTTATTTCATTGAATTCAATTTTAATGTTAATGTATTGGATCGTTCTTAAAATTTGAGATTGAATTCGTTTTTTTTTATGTTTGTAACGTCTCTGCTCTAATTATTTTAGATGATATTAGAATTGCCTGTATTGGATTTTTATTTGATAAAATTTAATTGAAATTTAAAAAAATCTAAAAAACAAAAATGACGTGGCGCAGCCGCGGCTGAAGACCAGAACCCCGCCGCCGCTACTGACGTCAGCCATCCGATGCCCCAGCCGCCGCCCCCGCTATTCGGAGGCCAGGTTGCCAGAATTTTAAAGCCCTGGCGAAAACGTCGTCGACAACCTTCACATCACGCGCCGCCAATTCCACACCTCTAATCGTCAGTCCTGTCGCAACCCAACGCACGTATCACTGTTGTCTCCACTTTCAGAGAAGCTGTACCACGCCGGAGAAGCACGCCCGAAACCCAAAGGAGTTGAAGTCTTTTACTGGGCCAGTTTGCCATTGGGTCAAAGGTTGATTTGCTGAGCTAGTTTGTTCAGTGGGCAAAGGATTGTATTGGGCTGTAAGAATATTGGGCTTGGACAAAAAATTCAGAGTCTGGTGGGTTGTGAGTTGATCTAGGTGAAGAAAAGGAGCAGTTCTTTTCTGGGCTGAGCTGCTTTCTTGAGCTAGGAAGTAAATTGGTCTGACTTCAAGGTAGGATTGTGGTTTCATTTTTTAAATTTATTTGGAGAAGACTTATTCTCATTACATTGGGCCAGATTTCTGGGGATTTCTTTGCTTGGGTTGAATTAAATTGTGTTCTATTACATTAGGTCCCCGAAAACAAGTCGGAAAAAAAAATTCCGAAAGAAGAATCGAACAAAAAGATTAGAAAAAGAAAAAAAAAACCAAAAAAGAAAGAAAGAGCGAATTGAAAAAAAAAAGTGGAAAAAGGACAAAAAATAAAGTGGTGGAGTGGAAAAGCGTTGAGAGGAATGGGGGAGCAACGTGGTTGTATCTTTCAATCAAGATGTGAGATTTGAGGTAAAAGATGTGGTTTAACTATTAATAGTAGTAGTTGTGTGAATTTAGCAAATACTATTCTTGTTGATAAATTATTATTACCATGCTTAGATCATTCTCAATCATATAAATTGCAATGATTGAATAATAATAAAGAATTTGAGATGACAAAAAGAGCGATTGTTTCATTATGTGTTGGTAAATACAAGGTTTTATGTGATGTGGTTCTTATACGGTTTTCACATATTATTTTGAAGTCTATGGCAGTACAATTGACGAGTTAGTCATAACAGGTTACAAATAACTATTTTCTTTCATTTGGAGGTTGTTGTTTTAAACTAATATCATTGTCATTAGTATAGCTAAAGAGGATAGAGAATACGTAGAAAGACAATGGGAGGAAAAGAGAAGGAAAATTGAAAGAAAGAAGAAGGAAAGAGAAATTGTGACGTGAACGTCCAACGTGATAAGGATGACTCCTTGGCAGTTCCAGTAAAACCAATGACTAGGGCACGAGCAAAGAGAATTGAGGAAGTAATCAACGCATTAATGCATAAAATTCGAAAGGAGGTTACATATGAACATAAATTTGAAGAACTCAAGGAAGAGCATCGAGTGAATATTCTGTACTGAATTGAAAACCCAGAAGCAAAGGAATGGGAGGAGTAGGCTGAGCGTACATTTGGATATTTTATTTTATTTTGAATTATTTTAGTACTAGGCCACGTATAAGTAAGCCCATTAGGAGAAATCCAACCTTAGGTGGGCTAGGGTCTTTTTTGAACTACCTATTAATTCATTTTCATAGTCATTATTAGACAACTAGAGTTTTAATCAATTCAGGTTTCCTTCCAAAATTCCCTAAAATTGTACATTCAATTTCTTGTGGATTCCAATTCCCAAAATCGAGTCATTCCGGAATTGTCCGTGTAATTCGTGACATATCAATCAGTGTTCGGTATATTGATTGTAACCGTTTATATCAAGTTCAATCTAATTCTACCACTTTGAGTCTATGTTCATCACCCAATTTACGTTCTAGGATTCTCAAATTCAGGTTTGATTACATCGTTTGCTACTCTATTACTTCGGTTGTAATTTCTAATCACGTCAAATTGATGAGGAAATTAAAAGAAAGATTGCTAAAAAAATTATGACAATTGTTGAAAAGGAACATAGGAGGGAACAAGAAGAAACGAAAAAAAGGGAGATAGAAAAAATTGAAGTGGAAGTTGAAGGCGAGTGTAAGAACAAGAACAAATAAAGGAATGGGAAGTTGAACTTTTGCAGGGTCATGTGCATATTGATCCATTTAACTATTTAGTGTGTTCTTTGTCCATTCGTACTACACATGAGTTAAGATATTTTTAGTTAAGGAGTTTGAATATGCGCATATAGACACAACAATGGTAATTTCTTATTCTATATTATGTGGTTATTTATGGGTATTTCAATGCTATATTTATAAGAAAATGAAGTTGAAGTTAGAACAAAATGATAAAGAGTTTAGAAACTTTCAGAAATTAATATATAATCCATGAGGGCACGAGTTCTAATTGAAGACAAAGAAGAGGGGTATAACGCAATCTAAGAATCTCAGAATTTATTATTTTGTTTTTTTAATTCTTATTGGGTTTTATTTATAATCTGGGTTATATGGGGTTTTTATATTAGGATTTATCAAATTTTAGTATAAATATTTATTTTCATTTAGTTGTAAGATAGAGTTTTTGGTATTATGGAATTTTGACATTTTAGGTCTTTAGTTCTTTGAATTTGTGAGTGATTTCAAATTCACTGAACAATTTAAATCGATTCATTTAAAAGTAATTCATATTAGTTGTGACATATCTATCGATTATGATGTACTGATTGTAACTGTCATATCAAGGCATTTATTCCATTCATCGAAGTCAATTTTGATTCTATTATGTTAAGTTATCTTGAAATTCAAGATTGAATTCGATTATTTTCATTCTTCATACTCATCTACTTTGATCGCATGAATACATAATTTTAGGTTCTTTAGTGTCATAATTTGCATGAATAAGTAGAACGAGGATGCTAACCAGCTCCTGTCTTACGTTGTGCCAGTTATGGTTTTTCTTATCTACATCCTCTCAAAGGGCATCATGCATTTGTCGTTTACTTATAATTTGGTTCCTAGAAATACCTTACTTCTTGTTAACCTCAGATTCTGAGTTATCCTTTGATCCCTTGACGACTCAGGCAGGCATATGGGTTAGATTTGGTTGGTAATTTGGTTGGGAGATGAAAATGATGGATTATGTTTGGTTGATGGGTTTTTATGTTCATCAAAATTAGCACGAATCAAACATATTACACAAAATAAAAAAAAGATAAAAATTCAAATTTTATAATTTTTTTTGATTATTTAAGAAAAATAATTTGATGATTGATGAGAAAAATATAAATAATTAAATTTTTACAAGAACGAGAGATGATTAAATGGTTTTACTCTCATTTTTTTAGCTATTTTATGAGAAATTGGTTCTCTTTATTCTAACTACATTTTTCCTCAACTTTTTTTTTCCTTCTCATTTTCTATATCAACCAAACAAGTAAAATTATTTTTTCTACCATTTCCTTTTCTTTTCCCTCCCAAAATCCTTGAACCAAACATAGTGTTAATTTGACGAAATCTTGTTTTTTGTTTTGTCGATTCATGGTAAAGTTGTTTATTGCGTAAAAAATTAAAAGGAAGATATCATAAACGGGAGATACAATTTTTACAATTTTTTGATATAGAATGATTAAATTGTATGTTTCTTCTTTATTACCAATTGTAATTAGGAACGAATACATCAAACTCTAATTGATCTCCATATATAATATTCTAATCAAACTTTTATTATCATCTCTCGCTTTTTCTTGCTCACTTCCTCTAAACACACGCACACGCCTTTGTTTAAGTTAACATTCTTTCTTCAAGAGTTGGAGGCGAAGCCCAAATCAAGGTATGACTACTACTAATCAAATTATATTCTCTGGACTCTAAATTAATGTTCTACATTACTGGACTTCAACTCGTATGAATGTATGTATTATATATATGCTTTTATTTCGATTTTGCCGTTAGTTTCCTTTCTTCTTTTTCTTTTTTTCTTCTGCCTTTGTCTGTTTTTTCGATATACTGCACAAAAAATAATTTAAAGTGGCCGTCCAAAAGGTTTGACCTGGTCTACCGGGCGGGGCTCTGTTTTTTCCCTGGCATAACTGCAATCCTGACCCAATGGAACGACGGTGACGACGCGGCGAGACGCTGGACTAGCCTGGAAAAACGGCTGCGGTGGCGGAGGTGGACGAAAGACTTGGGTTGCGCTGGTGGGGGGGGGGGGGGGGAGGGGGGGGGCAGTCGATTTTCTTCCTCTCTTTTCTTTTTTTTTTTCTTTGAGTTTTTTTGTTTGCGCGACGGCGGCGCGGCCTGGAAACGGTGGCGCTAATGTCGGCGACTCTAGTCTCGTGACGGCTCTGGTCTCCAAAGTCCTGGACCAACTGCGCTGTTTGTTTGTCCTCTGCTCTTTTTTTTTAAATAGTTTTTTTAATTTTATTTTCAAAAATCACGCTAACGAGATCATATAGCTAAACATAAACCATATGATTCTCTTTGCGTGTAAGAATCAGCAGTACTGTTGAGGAGTACTTTATGCATCTTGTTAGAATCTGCAGAATGAAAAATAGAAGAGGCCACAGCCGTAGAAAGTTGAGGAGAGCTCCAGCGGAGACAAGGAAGACTCGGAACAAATTTCTTGATAAGGTGACCTCCTTGATTTCGTCTATTTTCCACATACTATAATTTGCATCCAAACAAAGCCTGCATGTTTATATTGCAGGGATTGGAGGATGAGAATGCAGTGAACAGGATAAGCGAACTGCCAGACCATATTCTTGCGGACATCATCAATAGGTTAACAATGCGAGAAGCCACGGCCACCAGCATCCTTTCGACCCGATGGCGGAGCATCTGCACCCACTAGACTCGCCTCAGCTTTCCTCCCTTAGAACCGCCACCACAATCTCTAGGGCAAACGGCATATGCGCAAGAATTAGAGAAATTTGAGGAGTTTTTTAATTTCATCGGTTGGATCAATTGGGTCGTGGATTCATACAGTGGGGGCAGAAATTTGCAAGAATTCAGGGTGGAGCATCTACCCTGTCTGAGGGAGGCCAGCGTCGATAGGTGGCTGGAGTTCGCATTGTTAAGGGAAGCCCAAATCGTCCACGTGCACATGAGTTACGACATAAGCGCTGAGCATGGCCATTACATCTTTCCAACCTCGGCATTACACTTGCCGGGCCTTAAATCGCTCAAGGATTTATCCCTGTCCGCAGTTCACGCAGGCGATGAAGATGCCGAGCTTTTGCTCGCCAATTGTCCTGCCCTCGAACGTCTGTCCATCAATTCCTCCAAAATGTTAAAGAACGTCTTCGTCCATGCATCAGTTAGCTTGAAGTACTTGGATATATCCGAATCGCGTGCCGTCGAAACCATTGAGATTCTCGAAATGGTCAACCTCGTCGCGATAAGGTTTCACGAATTGCCAAATGCACGCGTGTTTCTGGACGAGAATCTCCCGGAGCTCATTGACTTCAGTGGCGACGCAATCGCCGACGCTTTGCCCACGATTCCACGTGGCATTCGCGACCAATTGGTGCCCGAAGTTTTTATCGGTAAATAGTGGCATATGCTGTTGTTTATTTAAAAAGATATATGTTGTCTGACTATATATTAACCATGTAATCATCTGCAATTTGGCGTTGAATTTAGGAGCGCGAAGTGGATCTCATGCCCAAATTAGTAAATCTAAAACTCGTGGAGATGGAGATACATGTTAAATTGGATGGTAGGTGCCATAACATATATTATCGTATCTGTAAGCTCATGTTTATTTTAAGTAATAATGTAGGATAAATTATTTTATTTTACATAATCAAATATTTAGATTACAATTCTTAATTAAATAAGAATCTGCTATTAAATCATAAAATTATAGAATTAATAAATCCTATATGAAGTTATGATTAAATGATCAAAGAGTTAATAATTATATATATATATATATATATCATTTAAATAACTATTTTAACCTTATTATTATTAATTAAACAATATCATTATAATAAAAAATAAATGTAATCACCTCAATAATTAACCTTAATAAACATGATTGTTAAAAATTAATCAATATACAAATTTTTTTATCATTTAAAATAATTTTTTGAATTATGATACTATCTAAAAAAGTGAATATGACCTAAATTTAATAATTCAATTCAACAAATAATAAAAAAATTGTGAGTTAAACATCTGGGAAATACTTTTTTCACCTTAACTTAATTTAAATTTTACAATTATTTTTACAATATTTATTTCAATTTGGTGAATTCCTTTCATCGTTATAAATAATTTATAATTTATTCGGAATATTCCCTCTTACGTCAAAGTTATTCAATGAAAGCTTCGGTCAAAGTCAAACACGTGGGCTATGCTTGGGTGCAAATCACGTCCACTCTTTCTTCTATCAAAATATACTTTTTCAACGTATTGTCCAAAAAAAAAATAATAATAAATTTTTTTTTCTCTTTTTCTCTCTTTGTTTTACGTTATTTTTAAACTTCTGCGTTAATTTTTCTCTTACAAAAATGCACATCCAAACGACGCTTTGGAATTTGCTTTTGTCTTAATTGTTATATCAAACTTAGCTGGGTCGTAACATGCACGAATTCCACGGTTAGAACTTAATCTACTCTAATCTAGAGGCGACATTCTAATTTAACTGATTCATACTGTGAGTTGATATGTTATAAATTAAACGAAGTCTGTTCTCTGTGTGTACACATGCCAATGAGATCCCTTTTGCCAGCCAATGAAACATATCCAAGTTCAAGATTTAATTAGATTACACGCCACAAATGTCAAACGAAACACCGTCATAATTGTCCCAGTGGGCTTCCCTCATTGTCAAAGTTTATTGAATGACTGTCTATGCCTTCCCATGATTTCACGTAAAACTTGGGGTCTGATTACACGCCAAGTTTTTTCCATTGGCCAACAATTTTTGACTTTTTGGATTTAAAGTGGCATCAACGTTACGTTCAGTCCCGCCCCGCACCACACAGGATTCACATTTCCGAAATCCTCCGCCAATTGCCGACGATTATGGCCGCCGCGTAAGCTCTCCATCTATCTCGGAACGTTCTTCTTCTGTTCGCTTCTCTTTTTTTGGGTTGAAACTTGAACCATCAACTCTGTACGCTAGCTATTAATCTTGTGAATATTTTCTACAAGACTGCTCTTTTTCAGAAATTGTTGAGCTCCCGCTTGATCTTATGTGATGATTTTAACCCGTAATTCTCCCGCGTGAAAATTACTGCAGCGTGCAAGAAGTTCTTCCTCCGGTCTTGGATTCCACTTCTGAACCACCGCCGCTCTTTGATGGAACCATCAGGCATTCACTCCCCCAACTCTCCGAATGTGATTATTAGGTTTTGGCCCCATGCTTTATGTTATGCTGTATGATCTTGAGATATCTGAGATGGGTTTTACTTTTTGAAGGTTGTATGTGAATTATGAGTGCCCTTTTTGCCAGCGCGTGTGGATTGTCAGGAATTATAAGGTCAGTGGATGACTCGCTCTCTGGTTCTTTCCTTATTCTTTGCTCTCTGTTTTTTTCCTTTTGACTAGATTTTTATTGCCAATATTTGCACATTGGCATGATCTGCTACTATACCTAATTTGAAAAGCTAGAATTTGTCGGTGTGTGATGTAGCTGCCTGATAGAATTCAATTAAGACTGTATGTATGTATGTAACTAGACATAGAGGAGTTGTAGTTGATGCATCATACATGTGCAATCACTTTATACTCTCTTGGCTTTGAGTTTCTGTAGATCTGGTATTTTGTGAAAGAACGTACTTCTCCTCTAGGCTTGATTGTGAAGGCTGAGTGATCTGTTGATTTACTCAGGGTTTGCAAGAGAAGATCAAATTGGTTGCCATTCATCTTCGAGACAAACCTGCTTGGTATAAGGACAAACTGTATCCTGAAAATAAGGTGTGCTAACTCATATCTTGTCCTAATTCATCATCTGAATAGCTTCTTGGTCTCAATCAAACTTATAGTTGTTGATGAGCACTTGGACTCTTGACTGTAAGTATAATCTCTTATTCTTCAGGTGCCGGCGCTGGAGCACAATGGCAAAGTCATTGGAGAAAGTTTGGATTTGATAAAGTACCTAGATACCAACTTCAAAGGACCAGATCTTTTGCCTGATGTAAGACACCGAGATGATATGTCATCTGTACAACATTTTCTGCTGCTGTCCAGTGCTTTCTATTTCAAAAAAACACTGATGCAACTCTACCACAGGATCCTGCCAAACAGAAGTTTGCAGAAGAGATGATAGCTTACTTGGACATATTCTCAAAAAATCTGTTCACATCACTCAAAGGAGACCCTTTCAAAGAAGCAGGTAAGAATTTTACTTCATGAATTTGTTAACCATCACAAGTTATATAATTCGGTTCACAGGCTGCTAAAGCATCCACTGTGTTTATCTTGATATCAGGTGGTGAATTTGATTACCTGGAAACATCCCTCCAAAAATTTGATGATGGGCCATTTTTCCTTGGTCAATTCAGCGAGGTAAGTGAATTTTCACCCCATGCTTTGAAGCGTGAGCCCACTTTGCTGAAAGAAGACCAAACTTCAGTCCTTGAAGTATAGAAAGCTATCACAGTCTTTGTTTAGAATAATCACCGCACCAAAGAAGACCAAACTTTCAAACAAGACTGTGGTGCCTGTGTATATATCTCTATTTTAATATTTGGTGCGGTGATTATACTAATATTGGCATGTCAGGTGGATGCTGCTTATGTTCCATTTATTGAAAGGTTTCAGATCTTTCTGCAAGAAGTGTTTAACTATGACATTACATCAGGCCGGCCGAAGCTGGCTGCCTACTTAGCGGTATTTAATCTTAAATCGTGACTGACTCTGTCTGATAATATTAAAATCCATTGATTAACTCTTTAAGTGCTATAACATGTGATGATTCTCCGGAATCTTGTTCCTGTTAGATCCTTAGCCAAATTGTTCCAGCTATAATTGATAAGAGGGAAGTTAACCGTAGTGTTTGCGCTGGACTATAATGCTGTTCCACTTTCTAAATCGGTTTCCTCTTGCTTTGGTTGTTTCAATGGCTTCCAGATCTATTTACAAATATCAAGGCTGTCTTTGATACACTCTCTGAATATGGAGTACATAAAGTACTAAATAGAAAGAGATCTCTTATATAGGAGAGGCATGTGGTTTATTTTTATGTACACATCCAACACTAGGAAAAGACAGTTTGGGCTTCTGTTTGTTGAAAAATTCTTCTCGGGGAGGATCTTTTGATATTTCATCCCTTTGTTACTAAAGTGAGCAAGTGTGGATTCTTGTGCAGGAGATGAACAAGATTGATGCTTATAAGCAAACAAAATGTGATCCTAAAGCACTTGTTCAGTTCTACAAAACCCGATTCATGGTAGTATCTCTGACCGAATAAGATCCAACTCTTACTACCTTTTTACGCCATTACTGAGATGAATGTGAATCAAGATGCTAAAGCTACATTCTCTTCTGTTATTGTAGGCTTCAAGTTGAACTACAGTGTCACATTACTGGTATACGTACGAAGTTGGGGTTATCTATGTTGTTTGACACTCTTGCTCATGATTCAGGTATTGTTTGCTGGTTTGTAATGTGTACTCAGAATGGAGAGTGGAGGAACCATAAAATGAACAATCTCTGTGCTTATTGAATAATCGTTTTAACTTTTCTGCTCTCTCATTTCTGCCCTTTCATTTCATGATTTCATCTCATTTACCACAGAACTGAACGGCTCAAATAAATGATTGAGAGACAATACCATTTTGGCTATCACTGCAATGATTTTTAGGGATTAGGGGCCTATTAATGTACAAAATAACAGTTTATAACACCATCCATGGCTGAGATTTAGAGTGAACAGTCAATTTTACGCCACTGATAACACCAAATTGGGAGCCCACTTTATCTTTTTGTAATTCTTTTATTTCCACTGTCACGGTTTGTAACATAATTTCAAGTGCAGCTTAATCGCCAGATCTATGCATCTTTCTTACTCAAGATACTGTTCTCATTTGAATATTTTAATTTCATGAGCAAGCATGAAAAAAAAGTTGTCACACGCAAATCTGTATGTAATAATAGTGTTAAAGCTGAATCTGCACTCCAGATCAACAAAATAAAAAATTGTTGCCCAATATTTTTTGAGTATAAAATGTCTGAGGGCTAAGACCCGTGAGCCTGGAGATGATAGCAAGGAGTTACATGAGACAGAACTCCGTTTGTTAATAAGATGGTATTTAGCTAGGCGTTCAATTTTTGTGTAATAATTATTCAATTAGAATTCAAGTTCGTATCGGCTGGGTGCCATATTAGTAGGTTGACATTTGGTGTGAGTTTTGTTGGAATAAGTAGTATGTTTGGTGGTAAAATATTGATGTTTTGAAAATTTTAAATTATTTGAATATATGTATAAAATATATAATAATGATTAAATGATATCATTAACTGATAATATATGGGAATAATGAATAGTTCTTTGGATATAAATATAATGAATATGAGTGTGTGTGTGTGTGTGTGTTTATGTGTGTATAAGTATTAATATAATTGTATATAATTGTAATGATGAAAAAATAATGAGTTAATTGTATATATAAAAATAAAAAAATTCGAATTTAAATTTGATCGAAAGTTTGTTAGAAAGTATGCTTAGTTGTGCAAAGTTTGAAAACAAGTTGAGAAAGTGAGATATTAATTCAGAACATAGTGCTAGAGATCCACATTTCAAATCTTAATGTCACTCCAAAATATATCCACATTTCAAATCTTAATCTCACTCCAAAAAATTCCATTACAAGGATTTCATCAAGCCGAGCTGGGTAAAAATTAAAGCAAGAAAATTTCCCAAGAAATGTCGTATTCAAAATAAATGAAAATATGACTGGTAGCCGAAATAATTATTAATTAGATGAATAAGGGGCAGTAAATATAAAAGCATCCAAACGTAGCCTCAAATTCCAACGCATCATATAGCTCTTAAAATCATTTTAAGACGCTGTTCGATGCCCTGACAAAATATACTCTTCCAGTTGTATAATTGTCTTTCCTTAGTTCCCGGGAAAAGAAAATGACCGAAAGGTGGTGACTACTATATTAAAGGGATTTTTTTTATTGTTTATATAAAAAAAATTATTTTTAAAAATGTACTTATTTTAAAAACATTTATCCAATTAACTCAACTTCATACTTTTAAGTATGGAATTGTAAATAAATTAAAAACAAAAACCAAAATTAAAAGAAAAGAAAAATCTACTTATATGATTTGAGTTCAAAAAAATGGTCTTTTTATTTATTCTCTATTTATCTGTGTTTGTTGAAATAGGCAAAAAGAAAATATATATATATAATTTATTATGTAATAAAAATATATAAATAAATATAATTTATCATCAATACGTGAAAGTTTATGTTGTATAAATTTAATTGAAATTATTACATAATTTTTTTTGTCAATTATTTCATTAAATAATGTTGTAATATATTATTTTACAAAAGACATCTTCAATGCAATACAAAATTTTGTCAACAAAATTTCACACTCAAAATTTCCACATTAAACTATTTATTTTTGAACTTTTTATTCATGAAACTTCTTTATGATCATTAAGTAATTAATTTTAATTTTTTTAATAATTTTAATTTATAGATCAAACATTCAAATTATAGAAATTGAAGTTCTTAAAGACTATGTTTTCTAATATTTGTTTTAATCAAATGAATTATTATTATTATTATTAATTTTAAGAAAAATCAAAACCAACTCATTAATAATTATTTTACTAAGTATCTATTTTATCTGTTAAAGATTAACTTTGTGAAATCTACTTTGATTAGAACAAGTAAAACACAATGTCATTTGATTAAAATAAAAACAAATAAGGTATAAACAAACAAGATACAATGCATGATGGGTGAACGGCAGCATGGAATTCTGTGAAGTCAAATCACGATTTATGTTTTTTTTTTCATATTTTAATGTATTTTTTTTCTTTTAAATCAATTTCATTAGATGAAATTACGAATAACAATTCTGTATTTCATCCCACCAATTGGGACAAATTGATTGACAAATTTAAAATTGAAATATTTTTAAAAATAAGATAAAAAATTGGTTCATAGATTTAAAAATCCAAATTAAAGGCCTATCATGGCAAATTGTAGATGAAATAAAAAGTAAAAACAATACAAAAAAAAGTTATATTTATATTTATATTTATATTTTTAATATTTGAAATAATGAATGAAGAAGATTAAAAAATTGAAAAGCCAGAAAAGTTTAAGAAATACTAATATGAAATATATTAAAAAATTAGGAAAAGAATTTAAAGTAAAGGTATACATATAAATTTAAATTAAATAATTAAAATAGATGCTAACACTTATTAATAATATAATATAGATAAAAGACGGGAGAAGCTCTTGCCATAAATATATATATTTATATATATTAACAGTAAGAGTTTATTAGATCCTATACTTGCATTTGGCAAATCTACCATCAAATGTAGACAATTGTCACTCTTTCTTTTTTTTTTTTTTTCCTTTCTTTTTCTACTTCCCTTCATTTTTCTATTTGTCTCTAAATCTTTGCTTTGTTTTTCAGGTTTTTGTTATTGTTCGGACTTTTCCTTCACTTTTTGAATATTTTTTAGGCTTTAATCCTTTTTTATGATTACTTCAATTTTTAATTTTTTGAGATAACAAAATTGAAACAAAAAAACTAAGAAATGCATTGAAAAATAGTTAATAGAAACTATACAAATACAGTATAAAAATAAAAAGCAAAAAAAAATTGAAAGAATGGAAGAGAAAAATCAAGAAATAAAATAAATTATAAACAAGATAAAATTAAAATTTATTTCAGGAAATAGAAAAAAGAGCACAAACAAAAAACAGAAAATTAACACACACACACACACAGATATATATATATATATATATATACATATAAATGAGAGAGAGAGAATAAAAAATTGGAAAGGAAAACACTTGTAATCTAACAGTGTAAGAGTAGCAAAGTTAGAGGTGTTTGGCTAAGTTTATTTTTAAGAATTTATAAGATATTTTTAAAATTTATAAGTTTATGTATTTTATTTTTAAAATAAATTAATAAAATGTTTGGATACAGATATCTTATAAAATTTTATAGAAATTTATAATTATAGTTAATTATAATTTTTTTATATAATAATGATACAAATAAATTATCTATTATTAATATAATATAATTTAAAATATTTTTATATTTTTAACATATATAAAAAAGTAATTTATAAATATTTAAAAATAAATTTAAAAATTAATTTATTTTTAAAAAATTAATAAATTTTGAATTATTTTATAAGATATTTTAAAGAATTTATCAACTCAACCAAACACGATCTTAGTTTGGCAACAACCCGACCAGTTGGAACTATTCTAAGATGGACAACTGAACATCGTATGGAATCCAACTGGACATCAGAAGTCATAGATACGTGGGGTGCACGCAATGAATAGGAGTCTTCATTAGCATTCGTCTTTGTCTTCTTCCTCACGTTAGATGTCATCAAGGGCACACAATGGTCACAACTGGCAAATAAAAGAATCCAACTATTGTCATAAAGTTTTACGTAAATTAAATTCATGGTATTGAGGCAGTTGAGAATTAGTCGGAGGCCTCTAATTTTTATTTTTTTTTTGGTTTTCTAATGATGCACGTCAATGATGTGCACGTTGCCTTTTCAGTTTATTAGGTAGTGGCAAAAAATTATGATACAAATCTGAACTGAAACTAATGGGCTTAGATAAATTCTTATCAAGTTTCAATCGAAATCGATGTAATAAACAAGCAAGATGACCCGTTTGAAATACGGGTATTTTAACCCCATCAAGTAACTTGTCACTCTTAAATTATATTTTTTTTACACAATTCAAATTTAATACAAAATTAATAAGTTTGAATGGAATATTTATGTAGTCAAATTGATATTGAGAAGGATAGATTGACCAAACAATAAATGAGTTAGTTTCGAACTGACAACTTTTTCCCATACAACCAAACAAGTTCAGGAATTTTTGTTTAGTTCATTTTCTTTTCCTTTATCTTAACATTTCCCTTTCCTGCACAAAATCCACAAACCAAACACAGTGCTTGTGAACTTCAAGGAAAATTGGATGCAGTCAAGAACCAATACCGGCAGAACATTAATTATACAAATTGGAAAGAAGCAGAGACTGATCTACACTGGTGCTCTCTGTGGCTACTGCATTCGGACGACCTAAGTTCAGACTTACACTGCATGTTGGAATGTGATTGTCATCATGGTATCAGTTTTCAGGTATGGCATGATCAAATGGAACTCATACAAGCCCAACTTCAATTAGCTTTAATGCTACTGTTTATCGCTCAAGGAAACCGATTCCATATATGTATAATATGAATACAAAGCTTCCAGAATTCTCAGGAGTTGCACAGAATTTGATCGACATCATAACAAGCTTAGGTGCAGGCAATCGCGTAGCCTGGAATTGCAGCCTAAAAATGCTGGAGATTCGTGCATGTTCAGTGGTTCATAACTTATTCTTACTAGTTTTCTTTGACACCTCTGGATTTGTACTTCCGATTGGCATGCCATGGTCGTGCCTCCTCTCATATGTCGTTATGAAACTGCCAGGATCTTCCGATGTTCTTTCAACATACTTCCTCGCGTTACATTTGGGACTGGTGCATCTGTAGTAACTCCTGCACCCCCGATCAAAGTAAGATGAATAAACAGGCAAAATACACAATCCAACAACTCATCAATCAGCAACTTAGCACGTCACCATTTTTTTTTTTTAGACAATGGAAACTCTACATACTTTTACAGTATTGCCCTTAAAATGAGTTGATGATATTATTACTATATAAATTGAAGACAGCCTCTTACAATTATCTCTGGTCAAAATTCTATTGATCTTGCCGGCCAGAAATATTTTTGACCTTTCATTGTTTTACAGGTTCTATGAAGCTGATGGAAATGTCTTTTCAATCACTCCATCAAGGATAGCAAGTTGTGTTAATGCGATAATTCTACCAAACGCATACTGAATTAACTAATAAAAAGCATGTCAATTAGGTAAAACGAAAATAGCCTCCCTAGGAAAGTAATGATTATATTGCATGTATAGAATCTGTTTTTCATTTTAATGTGCGTGGCAAACAAGCAGATTTAATACTAACCTTGGGTATGGATTTCCCTTCACAACTTTCTGGCCATACTTCCTCCAGCGAAATCCATCCCCGATGATATCAGGACCGGCGTTGTTCTGGACAACGATTTGTGGCTCAGATGAGGCTTCCCCCACAGCGCTTGCTTTCAGCAATTGCTCTTCACGTTTCCTAGAAGCAATAGACAACTTGTAAAGGCCAATGGTCCTAAATTTAAATCAGAATTTCGTGTATTATATTTTGGTGATACATATCTCTACTAGAATAAATCAAATATCAAGTTAAGGCTCATTGAAATCTCATAGTCATGTTAAGAGGAAAAAAATCTTGCGTCCATTGCAAGGGCAAAAGAAAAACCTCACCTTCTTTTGCTTTTGTAGTCATCACCTTCCACCTCCAAAGATTCACTCACTCCCTCACATTCCCCACTCTGAGCCAGAGAATTATCAGAGGTTGAGGCGCTGGTATTGCATGTTGTAGCTGTTATGGGATCATCGAGTGGTGGAGCTGCACCACAAAAGGTAGGTCGGGCAGATGATCTGACATTTTTCTGATTTTCACATCTGCCTACATGACCTTTAACTGCCATAGTTTGTTGATCTGTCCGTATAAGATTTCTCACCTCATTTCCATTGGTATCACACGCAGGCTTTTGTCCATGTCCATCCAGTCCATTTGGTAGAGTGCGATCAAGTGGTTGAGGCTTTGTGTGGTTATGCTCACCGTGGTAGACAATCTCCGCAATCTGACCGTCTAGTGCTTGTTCTACCGTCTTTTTCACTGGACAATTGGGGTGCGTACATTTGTAGTAACTTCGCGGATACTCGCTTCCTTTGACCTGTTTCTGTCCATATTTCCTCCAACTGTACCCATCATAAGAAGATTGATCCCCATTATGAGGGAGTAACATGGATTTCTTGTCATCTTCTGTGCTTTCTAGTGTAGCATTTATCTCTTTTTCTGATTTCAACGGAACGTTCTGATAGAAATCTGATGGCAGGTCGGTTTGGTGCTTAACTTGGTTTGAAAGTAGAATGGGAGGGCCAACCTGAGCAATTTCTCGAGTGGGAATAATCCCACCCCCACCCCCCTGACAATATAAAAGATTAACACAAAGATTTTGCTATAAAAAATCTACTTCATATATAGAGCCAGCACTTCATAATTATTGCAAACCTTCGGTAGAATTGTGCTTTAGTGCAGAGATTCTATAGAAAAGGACATCGTGTATTTATTGAACATAAAAAATATCAATCATTACAGGCTCTCATGATCTATCATTTTTTAATATAGTGATGACGCATACTAACCAAATTTGCCAAGAGAGAGACGGTTGTCTTTGAAACAAGCTTAGCTCGTGGTTTGTATATCACATTTGATGAGGTGTTAGTTTCTGTAACCTGTTCAGATGCATTGCAAGCTGCAGAACCGAATGCCTCAGCCTGGAATCATCAGAGAGAAAAATAATAAGAATAACACATACGATGGAAATTCAAAGATTATGGCAAAAAAGTAGCCTTAGGAAATATCTACCCGAACCAAATCTGTGTTGGACGCGGGATTAAACCGCACCGTCCTCGGTCTTATTACAGCAACTGCAGGTGGAGAAGCATTAACTTCACCAGAAACAGGCTCCGAGAAGGATTTCAAATTGGAAAGGCGGGGTCTACATGCAACAGGTTTGGCTATTACAATTTTCTGAGTCTCTTTAATTTCCACCATGATTGTGGCAACTGCTACAAGTTTCCTGTAGCAAAACACAAGATCTTAAAGTTGTATTCTCACACGTATAATCCCAACCCCACTTTTAGATTTCAGTATCAAGTTTGCTGTCTAACTAATGAGCAAATTAGCAAGAATTTGAGCTTCTATAGCTCAGCCTGGTGCCTTCAGCAATTGCTAGATCTAATCTTCAAAACAGAATCACACTTCAGTCATCTTAAGTAACGAGGAACAGGCATAGCGAACGAAGAAATGGGTATATATAGTACGCAAGCTTTCAATCCTTAGCCTAATGAAAGATTGAGAAGAAAGCAAAGTATCAAAGCATCTTAACTTAGACAAATGCAATAGCGTTTGCGTAATTTGGATTGTGCTTTCTACTTGAGCCCTCTTCTCTCGACTTTTCTTTCTTAACACCTCATCTCAGGTCATGTTCCATTATTGAACACTAGAAACGCAAAATAACTGTCGCTGTAGTGGCTTCGTTAATGGCAGTAAGATTTAGTGACAGGATATAGTTCACAAGTAATAAAACTAAAGCAATAGATCAGCACCATAAACCCACAAGAATCTAGACAAACCACTCATGCTTTTCATTAGAAGAAACGCATTAGAGAAACTGAATCACATATAGGCAATAGGTTTCAAGGATCTACCAAGTCTTGACAATCCTTACAACTCAGAATCTTCCTTAGAATTTTACAAAATTATACTGCACAAGCTATAAAAAAGCAAGGGGTTTGAAGAAGGGACTCGCAAGTTAAAATTAAGAGCCAATATGCATCCTTTTCATTCCAGAACAAACGTCAATCTCACTGACAGACAACACAGCTTTCAAAGAACCCAAGAATTTAAGAAGCATTTCCAAAAAAATCTGGTGCTAAATTTTCTCCCGTTGTCCTTTCGTTTTTCTCCTTTTTGGGCTTATCCACACAAAAAAAGAGATTAAGCAAAAATGAGAAACGAAAAAGAAAAGTTGCAAATACCCAAAAGAGTTAACAACACACAAAGAAAAGGACAAAAAATCCAGAGCACCAATGAAAATTAGATAAACAGAAGACACACCTCAAAAGAACTTCACAGTCCTCCTTTCTTATGTTAATAAAAATTTTTAACAATGCAGGAGGACAAAGAGCGACACCGAGTGAGTGCAGGGCTCCAACTGTTATCCACGGACAACTTGCAAATCTTTACCGGGCTGAGCTCTGAGACTTCACCTAACTGGGAAGAGTGAAAATGAACGTACTAAACCAAATGAAGTCAAAAGGGCTAACAAATAAGTGGGTACTCTCATACGTTACAGTTGGCCAATCTTACCCCGTGATCACATCAAAGCCAATGTTTGGCAGTGATCACTTGGACGTGGAGAAAAGGCATGCAAGGAAAGGCTTTTGAATTGGCAGTGGACCCTAATGCCCATAACCTAGCGCCATGAAAGGAGTCGGCTATCAAAGTAGGCATGTCAGTCACGTGTGCTTGTCTTACCATCTTCCCCCACTGACCAACCCAATCCTTAAACTCGTTTCCCAAGGATCTAACATGACCCACCTTGGTAGGGATTAATTGGGAGGATGAAGACGAGCATTGTAACTAACACCAAAAGATAGAATGGTAGGTGAAATCTTCAACCCCACGTGCCAACCCCCCAAGCAGGACGTTAATCTACTATTTGAATTGGGCCTAAATTTTGGCTCGAATTAATCAAAAAATAGTACAAGGCCCATTTCCAAAATGGGTTAGCCCATAAAACGACAGTCCATCTCACAAGCCTGGAGCTTTTCAGTGGGCCAAGGGTAAACCAAATCTTAACCGACAGTGATTATTCCTGCCGTATTTATGCGGTCACATTGAACACGTGATGCGAACAAATCACAAGTTCACGTTTTCCGATTTCCCACTCTCTCTCTCTCTCTGAGATTTAGACAGTTATTGTCTATAGATCTCATATGCATGCATGCATAAGATAGATCACCATCTGAGCCGCATTGAGGTGTTCGTCTGAGAGCCTTTTATTATTTGCGCTAGCTTCAACTTCATGAATCGCCGCCGGAGACGACTGCGAGAGATGCTGAAAGTTTGCAGTATCGTCGAGATTATAAATTTCAGGATCGGTCAGTTTGGTTTAAAAGAAGATTTACGTTAAATTAGAGTTGGTTCTTTTCACAGAGATCAATATCTTGAAGGATTGTACATTAGTTTCTTTCTAACTTGGCTGCAGGTTGCCCCATAGACGATGGATTTCATTGTGTTCCACGAAGCAATTCATTTCTGCACAAAGAATAGTCCAGGTAAATCTAAAACTCTCTGCACCTGCACACCGATCTAATTAATAAATCTTTTGTATTTGCTTTGTTTATTTTCGAATTTTAGTATGTATTTGTAGGAATTTTAATTTAGAGAAGAAAGAGAAAAATAAAATTTAAATAATAAATAATTTATTATATATTTTTTAAAAATTCATAATTTAAAAACAAACATAACCTTAGTTATTAGAATGTTTTGATTGAAATCCAGGAGGAAGGTTAATGAAAAATATGAAACAAATAGATCGGCCTCTCCCGTTAAGTGCTCGTGCCTCCAAGACGTTTAGAAAATAATATTACGTTCCAGGCACATAAATACACTCGTGTATAAAGCAATCTGGGGAGCCACATTATCAGTAATTTTGATTCTTGAAATTTAGTGGCTAGAAGACTAAAATAAACATGAGTGGAACACAAAGCTTTTAATTAGTATATGCAAACTGATTATCCAGCACAACGATCAGAATGAGAAGTTTTAATCTCACAAGGAAAACGTTCATGCCTAGACTAGAATACTAAGTGTTACGAACTGTGCATTGATACGCTTAGCACTCAATTTAAGAAAAAAACAAAAAACGACAACAATACCACATCAATAATCAAATGGACCAAAGAGAACTTGATCGCTAATACTGCATCAACAGATTCTATTTCACGGAGAAAATGTCATGACCCCGAAGAGATATTGGAATCATTCATCTTCAGTTCTGTTAGAACTATCCGTTGCTGATTGCTTTACAAATTGCCCTCGAACACGAGGCCTCTGTTCTGCCAATTTCTTTCTGTTCTGATATCTTACCTAAACAAGGAGAAGCTGTAAGAGGACAGGCATGGAGATAGAATGTTTTGAACAAATAAAAATGCTATCATTAAGCAAGAAAATAGAATTCTGCTTTCTAGTTTAAAACACCTCCTAATCAGGAAGGAATCTAAAAGATTTATAGTCAAATAATTTCAATTTAATTATCAAATTATTTCAATAGTATTATGGTAGTATAATCAATAAAGAAAAGAAGTCCCCATTATAAAGATGGATGATTAAATTGAACACAGAGTGATGGCATAGTTTATTAAAGGAAAGCATCTGCCAAATAAGACCCGAGTGGAATATTGTTCCATGTTGAGACATTCTTGCAAGGGAAAGGATAAGCTCGTGCCTCCTTTATTTGTATTCATATATGTCCATTCTCTCAGCAATCCATTAAGAATAATTGGACTCTCACAAATGTTATTTGTTGCTCATCTCTCTTGGAAAGATAACGGATTGGCGACAAAACACTACCATCATCAAAGCAAGCTAGTGCCATCATACCGTAATAAATGGTGACACATAAAAGAATTATCTTCACTATTAATTACATCCCATAACGAATATCCCCAACACAAACAAATTACATAATGCTAAACCACCAGATTAAGCCTGAGTCCATCACTTCCTTGAAAACACCATAAAGTCATTAGCTTGACGCCACCAAAACACACACACTCACTTCAGTTAAACAATATTGGTATATGCAACACTGCTCAGTGTCTAACAGGCACCTCAATACCCTTTTTTTGAATCATCCTCCTCCCAGAACACACACATATCATGTCAATAAACTAATAATTGTAGTTACAGTATATGAAAACTTTTTTGAGTGGTAAGAACTTTGAAGAACATCTTTCCAAATTAGACAGTGAATTAAGAGAACACCAGTAGCATTTGCTAGAAGAAAGTTATCTGAATCATGAAATATGGGAAAATTGCCCAAAAATTAAACTTGCAGTACTTCAACTTATTACCACGCAACTAAGACAGCTTGCACAATCCCTTATGAAAATACAAGAAAGATGCCAATGTTTAATATGATTAAACATTTAAACATTGGCCTCCCTTAACTGGACATGTACAAGACTCCTAAACTCTAACTAACTTGACAGATAAATGTCAATATTTTATTTTAAGGAAATACTCTAATTTTCATATAATGCAACATCAAACGCTTATTGAGCACGGAAAAATAACATAACAAAATAAAAGAATTTAAGGCAACAACAATTAGCAAAAATAATGTTTATTACCCTTTTCTTAAAGCATCTTTCCTTCCTCTTCTGACGGAACTTGATCAAGGCAGCTTCACGCTGTGCAAGTTTGTTTTCATTGACTCTATTTCCACTACCGCTGCCACTAGCATCTCCACTTCCACTTCCACTTTTCCCAGCTTGACCGACATCACTTTCTGCATTTTTCACTACAGTGTAAATGGCAGTGCTGTTTCCATTCTGTCCATAACTTCCATGATTACTTCCTGAGGCACTTCTGTTAAGACTATAGTTCCTTGGGTTTCCATCCATTGGTCCACCCAAGACATTTGTAGATCCACAGTGTGAAGCACGTGCAGCCAACTTCTTTAATGATGATTCATCATGCTCGGGTGATTGCTGGTTTTCCTCGCTGTGGAAATGATTGTTGTGGTGGTGGTGATAATTTTGGAGATGAGGGTGCTGAATTTGGAGCTGCTGGTCTGAGCCTCTTACTGGGCGTAAATCTTGAGGTTGAATGCCACTGGGCAGGGGAATGAATTGTTGTTGACTGTATTTAAGGTCATTTTTTACAGGTCTGGAAGCAGAAGGTTGTACGCCATCAATAACCGATGTTGCTTCAGACTCCATGTTATTGCTAACTCCATTTGAACTTTGATATATCATAAGTTCAGTAGAATATACTTGCATATCACCAACTGACTCTCTTTTTGCAACTTCAACACCATTGTCGTGTAAGGAATCGCTCTCAGTGATCCCATTAGGAGCCCTGAAAATATTTGTACATGTATTATACCTGCATTGCAAGGAAAAAAACAGATAATAAAGTAGATTAGGAGACCAATCCAAAAATCAGAATAATTTATTTCATCATGAATAAGAAAAACGAAAAAATTACAGAAAAATGATTTTCTGTTATCCTTCTTGTTTCGAACCTAGAGAAGGCTGATTGCTGAGAACGGCGCAAGACATAGCGTTCACCTTGATGAGATCTCCCTGTGTCCTGTACTCCTCTAAGTCTCTTTAAGCTAAGTTCCAAGTTTGCTTCTTTACGTTCATCTGTTGCATTATTGCTGATGACCAATTCGTTTGCAACTTCTCTAGGAGATTCCGATTCTCTGCCAGCGGAATTGGGTTGTACTTCAACCAGATTTTCAGATTTAGGTTCCACATTTCTATGCACAATTGACTCTAAGTCCTTGCCAATTTCAACAGTTTCTACAAATTAAATTGGCCGTTTAGACAAAATTAATAGGAAAATAATAAACAAATCCAAAATGAGAAGCCACTTAATACCAGGCCATTTTTGTCCATGGCCTTCCCTTGCAACACCAATCAACAACTTTTTGTTGTCAGAATACTCAGCGTTTGACCGAATAACTTGTGCACATGTGCTGTCTTGACGCTCAGCTACTCGATCCATTGGAGATAAAGCTTGAGAGCTTTCAACTTCCACTGCTTGCTTAGTCCAAGAGCTCTGTAAACTAGTCAAGTTATACTCGAGCCTTGACTAAAACTTCAAAACTTTCCCTTTGGGAAAGTGCATTTCCAAGAAGGATGTTATCGAAAATTAAATATTATTAAACATGTTAGCTGCACATCTCAAGTTTTCATATACACAAGTCCATTACCAAAGTCAATCAGGCAATCATCAATCCCAAAGATTAAATAACATTTTCTAATTTTCTAATTGTTGGAAAGCAAATAGCATATGATTTGATTAAATTAGAATTGATTAAATGAAATCATATCCTATATGTAAGATTAGGAGTATCCCATATATACGATTATGCTATTTTATTTGCATTCTAACAATTTAACTCTCACCTGTAAATAGGTGGTCTGTAAGAGTAAATCAAGAGTAAAAAAATATATTCACGCCCTTTGGGCATTTGTCTACCAATATAGGCCTAAATGGCTGAACCACATAATTCATGTCTTATACTTCATTGTCTCTCTTCACATATATTTTAATTCTGTAAGTTTTTAACACTAATAATAATAGCCATGATATTTTAGTTCTATCATTGAATATTTAATACACACACACACATAATCTAGTAGTAATGTAAATTGCTATCCAGGTTGGTAGAATGCATAACAAAGAAATTGGCAAGCAAATAAAGATAAACAAAAAGGAAAACTATACTACCTGTGCACCACTCACTTCATCACTTCCATCCCCAACATTTAAGCCATTACTCACATCATTTTCCCCATCATCACTTGCACTGTTGCCCAATTTCTCACTGCCTTTTGATTTCACAGATTTTTGACTTTGTGTACCACTTTCACTCCCGCTTCCACTAGACTATAAGCATATGAAATCAAGAGGAAACATGAGTGGATAATAGAAGTTAAGACAAACTTCTTCAACCAGAACTTAAAGTAAAACTGAAGAAATACATCTAAAACTACAAATGGTCCTTCAAAAAATAATTTCTCCTTCTAAAAGAGCCAAGATATACTTCTATTGTCCAGAACCTTAAACAAACACAACTACAAATAGCATATCGAATGAGCGCAATCAACTCCGAGATGGATATAGAATCACAAATGTAATTTGGAAGGGCATTTAACGCACATGTGAAGGTTCTGAGAGTCATGGTAAACTCATTTCTACAGCATGTAAATTCCAAGGTAATGTATCAGAAAAAGACATGATGACTTACACTGTGGCATCTCCTCCATACATGCTGCCAAAGGTTCTTAAGCTCATTCTTCCGTATAGGTTTGACCAGGAAGTCAACCGCACCTTTGGAGAGACACTTAAAGACCAAACCCATTGAATCATGAGACGACATCACTGCACATAAATCTCATAGGGTCATAGTTAATAGCACCTAGTATGTGGCAACAAAATTAATACAAGGTCATAATTACTCACTAATAACAGGAATATTCTTGCGAGTTTTGTGGCTCATAATCTTGCATAGAAGACCTATTCCAGAAAAACAGGGCATTACCACCTCTGCCAATACAATGTCAACGTGATTGTTCAAATTTTCTAAAATCTTCCATGCCTGCAGTCCATTAGCTGCCTCTAATACTGCATATACCAGCCAAGTGGGATTAGATACATCAAATTGAACATGATCAATACAAACTGAGGACAAAGAAAAAACACAAAACCTTACTAAAATAGCCGCGATAACTTCATAAAACATAATATATTATCTTCATTTGATTTGAAAGAAAAGATTAGAAAAGACTAAAACAAAGACTACCAGATACAACAAATTACAGGTAAAATCGCTTAACAGAAAAGAAAGGAGATCATTTATCATCTCTTTCGGTGTAACCTACAAGTTAGAGCTCCCTAATTATAGTAATGATGTTCAAATATGTAGCCAACAAGAAGAAGAAGTATGAAAACTCTGAATATAAGTTAATTTATAAATGAGTATACAAAGGGAGCTGGTTTTCTGCGGTTGTACTTTGTAAACTATTAGAATCCTGAATGATGTCAGAAGGTCAATAATGTCAGTGTAAGATTTGAAATATGAAATTCTTCAGTCTTAAACTTTTCCACATGCATTAAAGTGTGTCTGTTCATCAGCAAAAATGAAAACTTAACTATGTCTTACCCTACAGTTTCTTATACTAGATAGTTTGTGAACATTCCACCAGCTTCCTGTACAATTTCGATCATCTCATACGAAGAAATATCACAAGTACAATTGATTTATGGAATCTAGCTCATGGGATAACACTAAAATTTAAGTAAAAGATTACTCATGAGAGACAACAAGATTATAATATGATGGATCTGCTAAAATTCATTCTATTGTTAGTTGACTTCAACTGGATTTACGAGCTATCTTAGCCCAGAGCAATCCTTTTAAGAGATTTTCTCATTTGACATGGCCTAAAGTTTTCCACCTTCATAATTGCAGTTTCTTAGCAAAGCAGAGACAACATGGCGTGTAGAATCGTCATTCTCCACCAGCAAGACCCGAATGGATCTCACGTGAAGAAAACTCTCCCAACAGACCACTGTCCCCTGAGTCTGCTGCTGCGGCTGCAGCTCCAAAACGCCAGGACATTGCAACCCACTAGTTGCTCCATGTTTCTCAATTTGATTGGCTGTGCCAACCTTCAACTCACTGATCTGAATGGAACTATGCGTCTCACCCAAAATTCCATCTTCAGTGCGCTTGTCCTCATCCGGTGACTCTTGTTCTCTGTTACCATCAATATTCATTGAAACACCCCCCCGCCTACCAGGTCCAAAACAATGTCGATGAGGTAAGGCAAACAGTTATCCTTCTTCTCACGAACCCTCTGATAAACCTTTGTCAAAGAAAACAAACAGCGCACAGCCAACAGTAGTAGCTCTATCTTCACGGGCCCATATCCTTCATTACAATACCATCCTAATCCACCACGAAAAAAAACTCTTCATTTTCACCACAAAAAAACCGAATCAAACCGTCCTGAGCTTGTTCAATGAGGAATCTTGAACTCCCTATTTCTGTTCATATCATACCCTGTACAGAACAAAACAGAGCATCAGCCAGCAAACTAGCTGCAATCCAAACCCTAAACTTTACCACCTACAAAAACAATTCTTCTTTAACCAATCAAAAACCCAATTTTAACCCTAGCACATTCACCATAAATCATGCATATGTTCATCCCAACCAATCAAGCCACACATCATCCACAATAAAGTGACTAAATACCCTTACAACAGACAAAATATTAAGGACACAGAACTAAAACCCCCAAGGATACTTTTCTACTGAAATCAAACAAGTTATTTCATATTAGGAAACATTACCTTCAGAGCTCATATATTTAGGCCGAATCGACAATCAAAAGCTTTCCAATTCTGCCAACAAAAATGGACAAAAATAAACAGAAAAAAAAATGACAACGAAAAGAAAAGGAACAAATAAATCACTCCTACAGAAATATATTTCAGGAAATTTGAGATGAAAAAAGAAATGGAATTAGGGTTTCGAATTAGGATTCAGATAAGGCTTATCTAGTGTGCCGTGCTTTTTTCTAGGGGTCCTTTTCGTCTAACTCTAAGACTACAAGGATTTTACGTTGAAGAAATATTTTTTCCGAATGCTTCGGAGTATGATTACGTGTATAATTTGCAGGCTCTGAGGAGGGCACGTAGGCTAGTGTAGAGCCATGTAGCTTCGGTTCCGGTAATGTGTTATGATGACGTGGACAAAATCTAAAGGCGGGGCCTCTGGGCTCGGGGCCAAATCAAATAGATTCGCGGCGTCAAACGGGGGGACACGTGGCGGTTTTCGTCGAAAATATCTCGGGACAGAAGCGTCGTTATAACGGTGGCATTGAAGGAATGGCCGTAGGTTGTGACGGCGTTAAGTGCCGTTGGCCGAGGCGAAAAGACACAAATGTCCCAAAATTTTCGGTTAATTTGCAAGCTGATTTCCATGTGGTTAGGCGGAAAATTTTGGCGAAGATCTAAATTGGGAATTGCCGGTGAACACGAATAATTATACCTTTATCCATGAAAGCTTTGAGATTGCCAGTCGGATTTAAAACTACCCATGATAATATCCTCCCCTTAAATTCTGGAAAAGTGGTCGAATTAGTTGCAAAACTCTTAAGGCTTATAATTTTCAGTCCAAATGCGGAAAATTGGCTACGGGTACAAGCCATCTTCAAAAATATGGGCTGCCCCCTTGCAATTCGACATGGGTTTGCCTAAATTTTAGAAATTCGCTTCCAAGTGGCTGCCGGGTCTCTCTTCTTTAGGTTTGGTTTAAGTGAATCTTGAAGGTGTTGGCCATTTTTATGTTATTGGCAGAGAATCACAAAGATGAGGTCAAATAATCTGATTGCACATTATCTAAACTTTCGTAGGATATGAGACTCATGCTCATCATTCAACTATTTAGGGTAGAGAGAGAGAGAGTCTTATACCTTTACTTTGAAAAACTAAGACAAGAATGATGAATAAAGAAAAATACTGAAAGCAAGAAGTGGATGCTTAATCAAATTTTTTTAAGTGCAATACACTGTGATTACTCAATTTTTTTATCTACATTCCATGAAGCATGAATAGTAGGGCATAATAAGATATCGACTGCTGGTGAAAAGACATTCTCAAACAAGAAACAGAAGATTGCATTGCCTCCAAAATCCCATAATGACAATGTAGAATGACAAAGAAAATTCTTAAATCTTCTGAAAATAAAGATAATTTGTAATTTGTTAACCTTACTCCACACAACTGAAGGGCTTTCTGCATTTTATTCTGCAAAGGGGCAGATGAAGATAGGCAACCTTTAAATTTGGCATGCTGCAAAGAGGAAAGCTGAGAGCACTTTTTGTAGAATAACTAAGCCTCCAAAGATGTTGTTCATCCTGGCAAACTTTGAATTCAATTATCAAGAATATAAAATGTAAAGTGAAATTCAGAATAGAAAGAGAAAGAGTGTTACAGAGACTAAGGTCTACAATCTAAGGGGGCGAGACTAAGATGATTGTATTTAGTTGTTTGATGTGTGCAGATACCTAATTCCTGCTTTTGTAATCCGATAGCCCAAAATGAAAATGAGAACGTCCATATGTTTAATCAAAGAATAACCCATAGTTGGAGGCACAATGGAAGCACTCAATTGAAGTTGTACCTATAGATTATCTTCCAGCGAACCTAAATCCTCTGATAATCGATTATTTTTCCAGATTATGCATCATCACCTGAGGAAATATCAAACGCAAAAGCCCAACATGACTTCTCACTCCATCTGTGCTCAACTCGAACACACACACATATATATTGCTGAATGAATTGATTGATGCAGTGCAATATGTCTTCACTGTTGTAGTAGATCAAACCCATCAAAGCGAGGCAAAAGAATGTAGTGATGAGCTTGAAACCATTGCCAATTACTGAAGCCGATTACACGTGCTTTAAGAAAAAAATTAAATCTCGGTCCAACCCTCCTCAAACGTAAACGTTACAACAAAATTCTTCACCTAATAAAATCAACAGACGTAAAAAAGCAAGCTACCAAGATTAGCAGCCATGAGAAGTCCCCTGTTTTGTTAATTTTTCCCTAATGGAAGAAACTAAAATGAGAAAATAATTAGTGCACTTAGAGAAACAAAAAAAAATATATATATGGAGAAAGAGTGACCTAAATGCGACTTCAGAAGTAGAGTAGTTCCTTGATCTCGTAATCATACTCATATAAATTCACATGGCTATGTTTGTTTCCTAATTAAGATAGAGAGAAAAATTTAGGTGATTTGAATTACTATAAAAATTTCGTTTGGTATTATGTTGTAAAAAAAGAAAAATGTTAAATTATATATGTCATAATAATTGAATGATGTTATAATATATAAGTTTAGTGAGTATTAATACATATGAATATAAGAAGAAATATTATAGAAATAAGTGTTGATTTTATTGTGAATAGTTATAATGATTGAAAAATGATTAGTTAGTTATTAAAGATAAAAAAATTTTAAATTTAAATTTTAAAAAAAAAAAACTTGTTACATACTATGTTTGGCCTGTAAGATTTTTGAATAAAAAAAATATTAGAAAGTAGGGAACCAAACATAGCCCATCAATTTGGACTAACCATTTCCATCAACAAGATAGCAGTGAATGTCATTAAAATCCCTTATAGCTGCTGGCACATGCATGATTACCCATTACAACCATGTTTACAACAGATTGTAAATTGCCAATTGAAATTAAAGCAACCTGTCCATGGAGATGAAAAGCACATGCCGTACCATATGATTTGCCGACAACTCAGGATCCAATACATCTAACATTTGGAAAGTGGAAAGAAATTGTCTTTCTATTCACTTTTATTATGTGACACCAATAGGTTTTGACAACCCGAAATAATGTATTTTGCTGCTTAGTGTATGTTGGTTTTTGTTTAGAGTTACACTCAATAAATTCATATTTTCTGCGGCTATTCCTTAATTGCCTTATAAAACAACAGTGTGTTTCTGTCTTAAATCTTTATTACGTCGTGATGCCATTAAGCATTGTGTACTTTGTCAATTGTTTTATTCAACAATCAACTCAAGGAGCATAATTGCAGTAACGAGTGCAGCCAAACATCTACAGCACAATATTTGTTGAGTTTGTCTGAAAACTAAATGCGGGCATTACTGGTAAGACGTAATTGACAAACATCTTCAGTGATATACGACATACCCAAAAACTTGCATGCCTATCAAAGCCACTTATTTCCATCTAGTTCTGGAAAAAAAAATGAATGGGCCCTGAATTTGTCAAAGCACTGATCAGCTTTATTTCTTTATACTGCAGGGCTAAGTCCACAAAGAATCAAGAATTGCCTGACCTATGAATCCGACGTTGGTCAGCCACAAAAATACCAAATTTACTACACATCCTAAAATACCACTTCAAATTACTCATTCTGAATTTCAGACTGAGATTTGAATGGAAATGATGTTGTCAAGTCCACAGCAGTGCAAATAATACAGTCAGATAATGAGCGATAACAGATTGCTACAAAATTTAACTCAAAACCTTTCTTTTCCTTTGGTAAACAAAAATGCTCGAATGATTCATCAAAGGTAAGCATCGCCAACAACCACGGGAAAAAGGTGAAAACTAAGATCTTGGCTTCTCTTTTTTCTCCTTGAAGAGGGCAAGGAGCGACGCACCCGACACCTTAACCACCTTAAATCTAACACCAGGAATATCTCCTACAGCATGCCCCTTGCGTCCAAATCCAGCAATCAACACCTCATCCTGTAGTAATAAGATTGAAAGTTCATTCATCAACAAGGTAGACATCAAGGATGCCAAAGTGGTGGGAATGATAGAAGGGGGAACTCACATTTTCTTCAATGAAATTTAAACAACCGCTGTTGGTACAAAAGCAGCAATCTTCTCCCCATTCTTGATGAGTTGCACCCTTGCACATTTCAGAATGGCGGAGTTTGGCTGCTTAGCTTCAATGCCACTCCGAACGCACCAAGTAAGACAAAAACCACATAAGATAAAAAAAAAAAACCTGGCAGACGCAACAGAAAAGGATTCTAATCTAACATTTTCTCGAGCGCAATACCCTTGGCATGAGACGACCCCGCAAATGGTTTCTTCCATTCGTTTCCCAGGTGAGATTTCTTGTAAGCTTTGTCAGCCTATCTTTGCCTCCAGCAATGGGACTTGAGCTTTCGGCCAGCTCCCATGCCATGTGTCTTCCTGTAAGAATGCAATCAAGGCCATGAACCGCTCATCAGAACTGACCAGAATGAAGAAAAAGACACAGATACAGAGCCACTACCATTTTTTCTTATCACCGAAAATTCCCCATTAAGCATTAATTATCTAAGAAACAAAAATGTTAGTTATCTGGGAATTATAGTCTAAAAATAAGATTCCACGAATCATCACGTCGGTACAACATATTAATGAAGTAGCAGAGACCAACTTTTAGAGCTAAAAACCATTCTTTTCAAAGACGAAAAAAATCGTAGCCATTTCCACCGGCTCAGGCGAACGAAAACAACAAGCAACAATCAACAATTCAACAGCTTGTCCCCATTAATTGATTCTATTTCAGATGAGATATTTCAACTCATGTAAAAAACAGAAGAAAAGAAAAGGTAACAAAGGAAGAAAAGTAGGGCAGAACAATTCATCTTAAGCAAGGAATCGACTACAATAAATTCCGCCCTGAAAAAGGTTAACATACGCATTTGGTAAGCTTCTCTAGCTTTACAAATTACGAGAATCAGAAGGTCGTGATCATAAATTCATTAGACCATTTTTTCTCTTCCAATCATTCAATCGGACAATTAGAACAATAATCAAGAACATCGATAACCACCCAGAGTCGCACATAAAAAAAAGCATACTGCATCAATAAACACGGATTCAAACTCAAAATTAAGATGGACAGCCCATGATTGCAGCGTGGTGAGAGCGAAACGAACGAGACTCGGGACTGAGATGTGGGAATTGAAGAAGAAAAGCCGCCGACTGTAAGCCCACTGGTCCGAGGGATTAGCGGCAGGTGGGGTTGTTGGAGGATTAAAAAATGGGCTTGTCTAAGATGGTTCGTGTGATTTGTGATAGTGAAGCCCAAATAATTAGGCCCAAATAGTATTGAGATTCAATAAATTGAATGAGGTTTAGGGATCTCCCGGCGTCTAAATAAGTCACTGCCCTTGTCGTTGCTGTTGTGAAATGTAGACAATGAAGTCCCAATTGAGAATTCCTGCTGTAATACTTTAAACAGAGGTTGCTTTGTCAGGATGTGCAGGGAACCATGTTTATTTGATTGCCTCAAGCAACACATAGAAAATGACTTATTGACACATTTTTTTAATTGTATCTTGTGCTTTGGCAGCTTTTAAAGCTTGTTGGGTTGAGGGGGAAACTTGCTAAATTTATTTTTAATAGTTTATGAATTTACGTAGCTTATAAAATAATTTTTTAAATTTATAAATTTTATTTTTAAAGTAAGTTAATAAAGTATTTGAATATAAATATTCTTGTATATTTTAATTTTTTTGAAATTTATAATAGTAGTTTATTATAATTTTTTATTTTAGTATTGAAAAATATAAACCAAATATTATCAATAAAATATAATTCAAGGGTACTTACATCGTGTTTAAATATAAAATACATTAATTTATAAGTTGTTTGGTAAAAAAAAATGAGTTATGAATTCTTAACTTATTTTTAAAGAGTTTATAAATTCAAAATATTTTATTTTTTAAGTTTATAATTGTTTTTAGTCAAAAATTACTAAATATTTGCAAGAGAGTTACAAATTCATCCAAACACCCTCTAGATCTACATCATTAGATTAAATTATTTGAAAAAAGGGCAATATTTATTCTCAATGGTGATTTTTCTTACCAAAAGGCTCTTGTTAGTTATCGACAACAAATAAAAAGGAAAATGGTGCATCTGTGTTCATCATATAAATCTTATATTTAAACTTAGAATTTAGATAATTTTTTTTTTTTTTTTGCAATGATATTCAATATGAATTGATTGGTCATATTCATTTTTTAAATATGGGTAAAATTGCTTTTACCTATGTTTAGTAACTTGCCAACAAATTATTATATATGATAACTTTGAAACCTCAACTTATAAAAGGAAATATTTAACAAATGAATTGATTATGCTTTCAAGTACGTAGATAAAAATATTATGTACGTATTCATCACAAAATTTTTCATTATATTAATATGATATTTTGGATAATAATAATTATCCAGAAAGATGCAAATTTGTTCATACATAAATGGGATATATGCTTCTGCCCCCCTGTGATTGAAATTCACATTCTGGGCTTAATAGTGGGCTACGAATGTGATCAAGAGGCCCAAATAAACGGGCGGACAGTCTTGATTAAAACAAAGCCTTTATTAGGCCCACAATGGCATTCAGGTGCCATATACACTCCTCACTTTCTCCAACCCTAATTTAATGCTCACCCCAAAACCCTAGCGCCTTCACTTCTACATACCCGCCACCCAACCGCCCCGAGACGCCAAGCCTCGCGAAATGGCCGCCGCCCGCCCTCTCGTCACCGTGCAAGCCCTGGAGAACGATATGGCTACTGATGGAGGCGCCGCCGCCAACTCCGTGCCGCTTCCTGATGTGATGAAGGCGGCCATCCGCCCTGACATCGTCACATTTGTGCACGGCCAAATATCCAACAACGCCCGTCAGCCTTACGCGGTCTCGAAACGCGCCGGACACCAGACCTCCGCCGAGTCCTGGGGTACCGGCCGTGCTGTGTCTCGTATACCCCGTGTTCCAGGTGGCGGTACCCACCGCGCTGGGCAGGGAGCCTTCGGAAACATGTGCCGCGGTGGAAGGATGTTTGCGCCTACTAAGATCTGGCGCCGCTGGCACAGAGCAGTCAATGTTACTCAGAAGCGTCATGCTGTTGTCTCGGCGATTGCCGCCTCTGCCGTTCCTTCGCTGGTGCTTGCTCGTGGACATAAGATCGAGGAAGTTCCTGAACTGCCTCTTGTTGTGTCTGACTCTGCCGAGGCTGTTGAGAAGACTAACGCTGCGCTGAAAATCCTCAAGCAAATTGGAGCCTTCCCCGATGCGGAGAAGGCTAAGGACAGCCAAGCTATCCGCCCTGGAAAGGGAAAAATGCGTAACCGTAGATACATTTCGAGGAAAGGACCTCTGATCGTGTATGGAACTGAGGGAGCAAAGCTGGTTAAGGCTTTCCGCAACATCCCTGGCGTAGACATTGCTCATGTCTCGCGCCTAAATCTGCTCAAGCTTGCTCCAGGAGGCCATCTTGGTAGGTTCGTCATCTGGACCAAATCCGCATTTGAGAAATTGGATGATATCTATGGAACCTTTGACAAAACTTCTGAGAAAAAGAAAGGATATGTCTTGCCGAGGACGAAAATGGTTAATGCTGACCTGGCAAGAATTATAAACTCTGACGAGATTCAGTCCGTTGTGAAACCAATTAAGAAGGAGGTCAAGAGAGCTCCATTGAAGAAGAACCCCCTGAAGAATCTGAATGTCATGTTGAAGCTCAACCCGTACGCAAAGGCTGCAAGAAGGATGGCACTCTTAGCTGAGGCGCAAAGGGTTAAGGCTAAGAAGGAGAAGCTTGATAAGAAGAGGAAGCAGATCACCAAAGTATTGTTCTCTTTTCATACTGTCTCTTCTGTTTTTGCTGTTGACGGTGCGGGCTGTCCTTTTGTGTTGTGTGTAGGCCGATATTTTTCATTTTTATTATTTTTATACTGCTATTGGGTAAATCTCTTTTATATGCCCGATTATTATACTATTTCTCTCTTAATATGTTGTTTTCATTTGTTTGTTATTAATGCAATATAGGTTTTTATCCATTTTTTATTATTATTCTTTGTTGTGTGTGTGTGTGTCATAGTCTGCAGTGTGCATGACTGGTTTCATGTATTGTGCGGAGCTTATATTGGGGAAATCTATCCAGGATGATGTTTAATTAGTTGTGTAGGTTTGTTATGAGGTTGCAAAGTTTGTTTTGATGTTCACTTCTAAATGCTTCAAGATGTAGATTTGGTTATACATGAGAATATTTAGACAGTGCAATTGCGTTTGGTATTTTTGATTTGCTTGCTGTAGTTGTACGCTAAAGCTTGAGTACTTTGGTTGTCTATTGTGTTGGAAATGTTAAGACTTTTAAGCATTCCTGATGTTGTTCTGGTCCTTGTTATTCGTTGCTAACTTAGCCAGTTATTTATGATGTTTGGTGTTTTGAATGTGACATTTTCTGCACCTTCAGCATAATTTGTCACTGTTTCTTGGTTGAAGTCTCAGACATTGATGCATTTTGATATTCCCATATTTGGTTATTGTAGGAAGAGGCATCAGCAATCAAATCCGCAGGCAAGAGCTGGTACAAAACTATGATATCAGACAGTGACTACACAGAATTTGAGAACTTCTCAAAGTGGTTGGGGGTCTCTCAGTGATTTGAGTTTATTTTGATGTTTTTTAGAACTTAAATTTGTTTTATGTTCTGATCTGTTTTGAGGTTTGGAAACATAGTTGAGGTCATGTGGGATTGTGGGGATTTACCGCATTAACTATCTAGTTCTTCCTACTTCCCCCTTCCCATGTTTTGGTGCTCCAGTATCTGGGTAGTTTCATTAATTCTGCTGGGACAAGTTTTTCTTTTTTTAAGGATCAAAGAATATTAAGTTGCCATCTGATGTTTGTTGTTAAGAACTTGAATTTCTTTGAATACTTTGTGTTTGGCTCTGTGGTTTTAACTGGTTTTTTTATTTCTTTTGTCTATTTGTGTTCTATGCTCTTCTCTTTATTGCTTGGAAGATGATCTGTAGCAAAGCTTGCTTGACGTGCAAATTGTGGAAGCAGTTTTCTAAACCATGCTAGTCTTCATGATACAGTGGTATGTCTTGCAACTTCAATTCATGCCCCAGGGCTTGTGGAGTAGGATAGGTTGTTTTGAGTTTTGGCTGGCCTTTGGTAATATTGAGTGTATATTTTTAAAATTTATAATTTGAATACAAATATAGGGTTTCTTTCTTAATTTCTAATTATTAATTGTTATTTAAAATAATTTTATAAACTAAACGTTTTATCACATAAATTTTGCTTAGATTTAAATTTAAAATTTTTACTTTATTACATTTTATAATTAATTACTAATTATTTTATTACTGTTCATTTTAATAATTAAATTAATATTTATCTTTATAATTTTTCTACTCAAATACACACACGTACACATATATTAATATTATATAAATTTATATACTGTTATATTATTTAATTATTATTATATATTAAATATATATAAAATAATTTCTTACCCATCTAAATTTTGTAAATAAAATATAAATTTTCGTCCAATTCAAATCATCCAACTTTTTCTACCAACTCTAATAACAACCAAGCATACACAAATCATGTTTTTGGTCAAAATGGTGTCATTGGTTCAGAGGCAACTTGAGGTGACAAAGGATATTTATATACCCTTCTCTGTTTATGTTTGACCAAAACTTAGATTATTCAACTTAGAGAAACAGTCATGTTTGGGGTCTGATTCAGTTTTCGACCACTATTCAAAATATTGTGACAAGGAAGTAGAGTAAAACTTTACTCTGTGCATTTATTTTCACAGAAATACGAGAGATTTGTTCAATCTTTTAAACGTTGAAAAAATCAAGATTACTGAAGCTTTCCAAATTCCATTACAAAATAAATCAAACATTAAAATTTTCGTGAAAAAAATATTCAAATATTTGTGCCATTGCGTTGTCCAATCCACTCATGTATTCCACGTAACGAGTAGAAAAGCTGCTGCTTTATCCTGTTGGACAAGCTGGGTTTCTCTTGCCTTTTTTTGTCCTCTCCTTTACATCAGTATTCATTACCCTTTTTTAGAATTTATTTATTTCGTTTGTTAATATATTTTTCTGATGGTCTCAACTTTTAACCCATCAGTTTTAATAAAAGTACTATTACGATAATAAACTAGTAAAGTGGTACACTCATGGATTGTATAGATTTATTTACGAAGTTTAAAGTTGTCGCACTCTAAATGATAAAGATAAAATTATTTGAAATAAAAGTATAAAAATGTTTAAAATAATAAAACAAAGAATGCCCAAAAGAATTTTTAAAAGGAAGAAAAACCTAAATAAATTCATAATTTAAAGGCAAAGAGAAAAAGGGAGAAAAAGATAAAAACAATATAAATAAATTAAAATAAGAGTAATTGTTTAATTTGACATTATGCAACTAATAAACCTAATTAACTTAATAATATAGCATAGATTAAGAATAAAAAACAAAAACCCAACTCTAGAGCAAGATTCAGCCAATGAGCAATTAGGGTTGGTAGTAAATAGAAAAGTTAATGATGCTTACACACTAAGAAATACTAAAAGTATTAATCAAAGCAGTCATTCAATACAAGGTATTAGGACATGCAAGTGGGGTTTAACCTTTTTTTATTTCTCAGTAATGTCCCAAAGATAGGTACAGAAGTTATGAATTCAAACCATGTCCTTCTTTCTTCAGTATTAAAGTCATGACAAGGCTCACTGAGCTTTATTAAAAAAAGATGGAACGTTAAAGGATTAGGTCGTGACGATGTTTTGTCCAAAAGGCAGGAAAAAAAAGGGCAGTCAACTTTCGAAATTGAAGTTGGTTATTTGATTAATGATCCACTAAAACTTTTACTGTGAATTTGGGTTTGCCACACTAAGAGGGTGTTTGATAAATTTTACAAGCTTATCAAAATTATTTGATTAATTTTTTAAAAATAAAATTTTTAGAATTCATAGATTCTTTAAAAGTAAATTGACTTTTTTCAAATATTATATCATAAATATCTTTCATTATATTTAATTTATTTTTATTATCATCATTATATAAAAATTAAAATTAACTATAATTATTTATAAGATAATCTTAGACATTTTATGAACTTGTTTTAAAAATAAAATATATAAAATTATAAATTTTAAAAATATTTTATAAATTTTATGAGTATATCATCTCGTAAAATATTTAAAATAAGTTAACTCAAAAAATACGGACAAACGGTGTTGGTGAAGTTAATGAGAGACCTGAGATCCTCGAAGAATCTGTGCAGTAATTACCAGTAAAATTCCATCATTCGTTGGTTTTGATGCTGTTTGGTTCGCCAAAATGGGGGCGAATCTTGTCATTTACTAGTTCGTACTTTGACCCAATCATGCATTACCACGTGTTGCTCTGTTTTGACACATTAATTGTTGACCCATTTCGAAGATTGACGACGATTTCCTGATTTTTTTTTTTTACAAATTTTCTTCTTTCAAAATTTACCCAGAACAATTGATATTTCATTTCTTTTCCCATCTATTTTTATATAATTTTTAAAACTTTGTTTGTTTTGCCATTTCAAACGAAAAAACCATTCATTACAATCATTATATTTTTTATATTTTATTTTTTTTATTTTTACATAATTCTTAATAAAAACACTTTAAAATAAAAACAAAACATACCTAAATTTTTACTCCAACTTTCCTCTTTCCATAACTTGCATCCAAACAAATCCTTCCAAGTTTTAATTTCAAGGAGCTTGATAAGGATGTACTAAAAACAAGTTGACAAAAATTCAACACCTACTCTCATTAGTCATTTTCCTCACTCATCAAAAACTTTAAACCGACATTTAATAAACGAAGATTCCACCTTGACAGAAACACCCAACAACATATTCTGCCTTGATCAGTGGATGGAAGGGCATAGAAACACTAATGAATTTTCCTCTAAAACAAATGGCAGTGGATTCATAGCTACGTATACTATGTTGAAAATGTGCAGCTTGTTTTTACAATAATGAACGGATATAATAAAATATAAATAATGGAAAAGCTGCTTGAGGCCTGAGGGCAGCTAGTGGGTCACCTGTAGTGGCAGAGTCCTTTCCACACACAACCAACACCAGCGCAAAAGCCACTTCCTTCGTCGTCTTTATCGCTCCGCAGTCCACATTTCCCAATTCACCGAGCGTACTCTTTTCTCTCGCTCTCTCTCTCTCTGTGGGGTAATTTACAGAGTAGACTAAGTAAATTCTTCCGGAAAAAGAAGAAATACTAGAGAATCTTGCTCTCCCAGATTTGTTCATCCATTTGTGCTGGCAAACGGGTTTTAGATCATTCCACTTGTTCCACGATTCATTAGTTCAAATTCCATCCAATCTGTCCACTTCTTGTCACAGTCTTTTTTATGGGTTCATCTGCTTAGTGCTTTGTTCATCGTCTTGGAAGAAAGATAAGAGATGGGGACTGTTGGCGTTTTCTTTCCTTTACTTTCTTTATTTGCTCTCCTTCTCATGGATGCATCCACGGCCCAGGTTCCAGGTTTGTTTCTGTCTTGAGTGTAATTATGCGGATTTGCTTGCATCTGTTGCGTATCACTTTTTTTTTTTGAGTAATTTGTGAGTTGGGTTTTTGCTGTTTCTTGCCATTTGTTTATTTGGCCTCCATTTTTTATGAATTTGAGGCACTGCTCTGTCTTTGATTGATTAAGGCTTTTGATTCTTTTTGACCTAAAACGAACTTGTTGTGGTCAGTCGAGTTTGCACCCTTTCACTGTTTGGCACCAAAGCGATCGGAAAGACAGCATGAAATGCACGAATAGCATATAATACATTAATTGCACAAGGAAAAAGTACCGTATATGTTGACATGTGGATCACATGAACTCTGGTGACCCAAAATCTGCATAATTAAGCATGGAATATCATTTATAAGTGGAGATTCCCAGGCTTATAAAGATATGGTTTTGAATTATTATTTGGAACTTTACATACATACTCATATGCGTGTATATTCCAAAGCTGTTGAGGGTTAATGGTTGCTGGTAAGGACTAAGGCATGTGAAACAAGTTACACGTTGGATTTAGTTCCGTCTTTGAACTATGACCTGATGTTACTTCTGCTCCTCCGCTGTCATGAAATGATTCTAAATCAAAATTCCACGATATATTCTCGAATTTTGATTTCAAACCAAGGAATTTACGGAAGGAACATTTTGGGAAGTTTGTCTGTCAATTCTTCTCTCACTTTTGACAACAGTTAATGATTTATGGAGTTCTACTCCTTTGATTGCTCAAGTGATTTTCATTCATACGCATAAATGTATGTGCGTGTGTGTTTTAATTTTTTAATAATGGACAATTCTGAAGTGAACAACCTGTATGAGTTGTAATTAGTGATAGTTCTGTATGGCTCCTTCCATGACGTTTGCTAGTTATATTGTCAAGCAAGGATTCTTAGTATTGTGAAACATGTGCTAAATACCACCACAAGACTCCATTTCACCTGCAGAAATGGTTTTTCCTTCATTATTAATTGAGGTGACGAAAACTTTTAAACCTGATATAAAACCAAATAACTGTTTTTTTTGTTCATTGATCGGCTCAATTTCTTGGATTTGGTTCTTACATTTTTTTTCTTTTTGGGTGGTGGCAATTGTGGTTAAGTACAGTTTCAACCTTCTCTACTTTATGTAAAATTCTGTTAAAAGCTTGACCTAAATCTGTCGATCTTCTTTGCTGGTCTCCTAATGCTTGCTGTAACTTGGAGCTACTTGATATGATGTCTGATGTGTGGGAACAACTTTGCAAAAAGTTGCTGCATTCACTTGATGCATAGGAGTCTTGTGCTTCCTTGGGCCAATTAAGTGATAAGTATCCTCCTTTAATTTCTTCTGATATGTGACGATATGGTGCAGGTTTTGTTAGCCTGGACTGTGGTGGTGCAGATAATTTTACAGATGAGTTAGGCCTTAAATGGAGTTCCGATAGCTACATGTCAAGTGGAAAGATTGCCAACATTTCTGTAGCCAATGATGCCAGAAGACAATATGCGACACTGCGATATTTCCCAGCCAATAACAATAAATATTGTTATACACTCAATGTCATTAGTAGAACCAGATATCTTATAAGAGCAACCTTTTTGTATGGTGACTTTGACAACAATAACGTCTATCCCAAGTTCGATATTTCATTTGGTCCTACACATTGGGCCACAATAGAAATTTCTGATGCTAGTACAATAGAGACTCAGGAGTTGATATTTCTGGCTACAGATCCTATCATTAGTATTTGCTTGTCCAATGCTACAACTGGACAGCCCTTTATATCTACCCTTGAGCTCCGGCAGTTTAATGGTTCCATCTACAATCAGTTTGAGAAAGAATTCTTTCTTAGTGTGTCAGCTAGAATAAACTTTGGTGCAGCGAATGATGCACCAGTCAGGTATGCCAATGCCGAAAATTCAAAAAGAGATTGATTTAAAGTATTTTTTTTAGTATCCTTGGAAGGTAGCTGTCTTGTACATTCTGAATTTCCATGCTTAAATAGAATAGTAATCTTCATTGCAGGTATCCAGATGATCCATTTGATAGACTGTGGCAGTCTGACTCAGTGAAAAAGGCCAACTACCTTGTTGATGTTGCTCCTGGAACTGAGAAAATATCAACCAAAATGGCAATTGATGTCAGCAGGGATGAATGGCCACCCCAGAAGGTAATGCAGACGGCTGTAGTTGGCAGAAATGGAACATTGACATACCGCTTGAACCTTGATGGTTTTCCGGGTTCTGGCTGGGCATTTGCATATTTGGCTGAAATTGAAGATTTGGGTCCAAGTGATACTAGAAGATTTAGGCTTGTACTCCCCGGAAACCCTGATCTTAGCAACCCTTTTGTAAACATACAAGAGAATGCCCCAGGAAAATACCGTCTGTACGAACCAGGATACCCCAACCTTTCTCTGCCGTTTGTTTTATCTTTTAGATTTGAGAAGACTTCCGATTCCACTGAGGGGCCTCTCCTGAATGCTATGGAGATAAATAAGTATCTGAAAAAGACTGATGGTTCTCTGGATGGTGAGTATAAATAAAATATTCGAACTTGTGCCGCATCCGTTTCTGCTGTGACAGATTCATTATTGTAAAAAGTAATCTTCCTGCCGTTAAAGCATTTTGTTTTCCATTTTGATTATATATAATTCTTTGCTTGGTTAGAGAGTTAAAATCTACTGGATGGAGAGGGTTGGGGTTAGGAATTTCTAAGATGGAGTAGAAAGGGATTGGTCTAGGATTTGTGTGATGTTTCTTGTGTTCTGCACTAGTTATTTGTTAGCTCCAGCCACACACGATCGATATGTCTTCTTTCTCCTCACACACACAATCGATATGTCTTCTTTCTCCTCTGCTAACATGAAGTCATACAAGGTGTTCCCATTCTTTTTTGCTTGGCAGATTAGGGAGTTCCTCTTTTGATGAATAATGGGAGATGTAAAATGGTTGAGTTCCTCTTTTGATGAATAATGGGAGATGTAAAATGGTTTACTTGCAAATCCAAGCTTTCCTCCAAGGCTCGAATAATCACTTATAGCTTGCCTGAGTTTGCAGGTCCACTTCTTGCTACTTTGACTGCAGCTTATCCACCATCTGAGTGGGTGCAGGAAGGTGGGGATCCATGCCTCCCAGCTCCATGGTCATGGGTCCAGTGTAGTTTAGAACCCCAGCCAAGAATAACATCTATGTAAAATTTTATTGCTTTCTTCTTTTGAATTTATACCAAAGATATTGTAAGGTTTCATACTGCCATTTCACTTTGAAACTCAAAAACATCTTCTTATGTCCTATAAAACACTTGTAATTTTCTATTTCGACTTCAAAATTTAACTTAAACCTGGAAATGCGGTCTACCATCTGTATTTTCATTAAAATATTTGTGCACGTCCAGTAAACTATCTGGGAAGAATTTGACAGGAGCAATTCCAGAGCAGTTTACAAAGTTGGGAGGCCTAGTTGAGTTGTAAGTTGCAGACTCATCCATTGTTGATTGATTCCAGTTGTTTATTCCAATGCCTGCAATAAGGTGATGTGGCTTATAATTTTCATTGTACCTACATCTATTCGTTGCAGGTGGCTTGATAATAACTCACTAAGTGGTTCCATTCCTGATTTTTCTGGATGCCCTAACTTGAGAATAATGTAAAGTGTAGTCCTATCTTTCTGTTTAATTTGGTACTATATTTTCTTAAGAGCAGCTGATGACCCGTTACTTTTTGGCAGACACCTTGAGAATAATCACTTGACTGGTGGCATACCTTCTTCATTGGCAGATCTGTCAAATTTGACAGAACTGTAAGTTTAAAGAGCGAAAATATTGTCCAACATTGACCCTAAGAAGACTACAATTTTCTTCTGACAATTCCCAACGCATTACATTTCGATTCACTCCTATAGTTTCAATTAAAATATCTGACTCTTTTAATGACTAATTATGCAGGTCTGTTCAAAACAATTTGTTGTCTGGAAAAGTGCCATCTAGTCTTCTTAATAAAGATCTGGTTTTGAAGTGAGTATGCATTATGTTGAAGGCCTAATATGGCTGTTTATTTAATGAAATTTTCAAAAAAAAATTTTCTATGTTATAATATGTTCCTTTTGTTGGTGCATAGTATCCTAATCATTATACCCTGCCATCATTAAGGGGCTTGAGTGATATAATGTTATTTTAAATTACTTTAGTCATTAGATTTATTAGGTGAAATTATCATTAAAAACACGAGCTGTCTTTAAGTGTGTCCACCTAATTTTGAGGCAAGTTCTACAGTGTAGTGCTTTGTGCACATCTCATAACTTTGTTAAGGTGCTTTCCTGAAGGAAAATTCACATAATCTGTTTCTGTTCTTTCCAGGTCATATTTTGAAAATTTTACATTCTATATTTGCATGGTTAAAGTGATGACAGCAGCAGATGCCATGTAGGAATTAGGTTTATACTGAGCAATGTATGCCTTATTTTTGTCTTATATACAATGATTTTGTCCAGTATAAAATCTTGCATAATGTTCAATAATTTAAGAGGTGAGTATAAGTTAAATGATTTAAATACCCAACTTTTCATAATGTCCATTGGAATTTGGTAAATTTTCATGATATTTCTGTGTCCGCTTCAAATTGTTTTTAACTGGTTTAGCGTTTCACTTATCAGTTGAAAGTCATTGGCCATTGATAGTGGCTTTTGTTATGTGTGCCTTAGCTTATCAAGTACTTCTCAAATGCCTCTCTGCCTTCTTGACAAAATTTCTAATTTATAAATGTTGCTCAACCTCACACTTGATGGTATGCACATCAGCTACACTGGAAATCCTGGTCTCCACGAGGGGGGAAATGGAGGAAACCGTAAAAAAATTATTATAGGATCATCGGTAGGAGCTGCTGTTCTGCTTATTGCCATTATAACTTCATGCATCTTAATGCCCAGAGGAAAGAATGATCCTCCTAAGCAAGGTTAGATGCATGTGATTGTAACGCCGCCGCCCTTATGTATCAGAAAACGTAGTTGGATTGACAATTCTGGTTTGTCTTATCTTCTATACACAGGAGAATTTCAACATGGTTTGCCTGCTGAAAAGGCATCTTCTCTTGGTGATCCTGCAGCTGAAGCAGCACACTGTTTTACATTAGCTGAAATTGAGGATGCCACGAATAACTTTGAAAGGAAAATTGGATCGGGAGGTTTTGGTGTTGTCCATTATGGGAGATTGAAAGACGGGAAAGAAATTGCAGTCAAAATTTTGACAAATGATTCCTTTCAGGGCAAGCGAGAATTTTCAAATGAGGTACTTAGTTATTATCTTAAATTCCTTGCCTGCAGTTTGGAGATTGCTTCATTTATAACATGAAAACATTTTCTGGAATGGTTTGGTTTGAAGAAAACCCTCTTTTCTGCTATTCTATTGTTTTGCTTCCTTTCAGTTTGTAACTTATGGTCAGAGAATCTGATTATGATCAAATCTAATCAGGATTTCCCCTAATTCATCATACCTCAGTCTTATGAGTTGCATTATTCAATAACAAAGTTGTAGTTATAAACTTTGGTCAGAATGAGGAAAGACAACTGGTAACTGACAGCCTCAATTTTGCTACTGAGTATTTTGGATGGATATCCTTTTCTCTAAGTCCAACTGTTGCATATCACTAATATAATTTAGTTCAATTACTCAAGTAGTGTGGAAGGAAGCATAACTTGTGGGTAAGCCTGGATGTTAATAAAAAATTAGTATACCGAATATTACGAACTATTACATGCCTGACTTGCAAACAGTAGAACTGGTAACCTAAGGAGAACCGAAATTGTTGTTTCCATGGCTGACTTTTTACATGCTCTTGTCAAATTAGTGTATCTAACATTTTTGTTGCTTTTTATGGCCCAGTAATGTTTTAATGAATTATCTTAAGTGACAAGGCAAAACAATCTCAATTCAATTGTAGCAACCATTTTTATATGGAACATATGTCTTTTGGTTAATCTGTGATGGTTAGTTTCACTGTATAAGCTTGAATAATTGGCTTTTCCACAAACCAATAATCTGATACAACAATTAGGTTTGTTAGTTTGCCTTGATGCGTACTGATCTTCTTGCTAAAACAGGTCTCTCTTCTTTCAAGGATACATCATAGAAATCTAGTACAGTTTCTTGGATATTGCCAAGAAGATGGGAAAAATCTTCTCATGTACGAGTTCATGCACAATGGGACTCTTAAGGAGCACCTTTACAGTAAGTATTTTTCTATTTACATAAAGATGGTTAAGGTAAAGATTGCTCAACTAAAATACGATGATAGGGCCCTTAACACGTGGGAGAGGTATTGATTGGATCAAGCGCCTTGAGATTGCAGAAGATGCTGCAAGAGGTTGGTTGGCTAGATTGGATTAGCTTTATATTTGAGACTTTATTCCCACTTCCAATATCAAATCAACTCATTTTACTTGTACCACAATTTGGGGAAAATATGAAAAAATGAAATCAAGAAGAAATTACCATGTGATTTTCTCTCGCTTCTGTCAGGAATCGAGTACCTTCACACTGGTTGCGTACCCTCGATCATCCACAGGGACTTAAAAACTAGCAATATCCTTCTTGACAAGAACATGAGAGCTAAGGTTTCAGATTTTGGCCTTTCAAAATTAGCAGTAGACGGAGCTTCCCATGTGTCAAGCATAGTTCGTGGAACTGTTGGTTATCTTGATCCTGAGTAAGCCCTTTTTTGGTCTTTCAATATATCTCCAGTCCAGTAGGGTTTAAGATGCAAGTACATCAGAATCGAGAATTAAAATCTCCAGCTTGTCTTTTCACAATGATTGTGTGGATTGAACGCAAACATGCAGATTAATCAATGTTGGAACTTTCTGAATGAAAAATAGCATGCTAAAGCCTGTAGGCTTGAAAAGTCTGAATTGTCTAATCCTGGCTTCTAAAAAGACTTTTTTCTTATCAGTCACTAATGGTAAGTTTATGCTCAATTGTTTTCTTGTTACAGCCCATGCGTGCAGCATGATTATTGGAGCAAATCTTTAAATCATCCAAAGAGCTATGCATTGTTGTTGTTTTACGATTTGTGATTGCCTTAGAAGATGGCCCTAGTGTTTTTTTGTTGCAGTTCTGACTGAATAATGTCACTTCATAGTATTACAACTACGAAACACTAGATTTGAATGGTTAAAGTAGCATATACCAATATGTAACATATATGATTGGTGGAAGCACCAATGCACGCTTGCTTATGATGTTAATTTGTCTTAAATATCTTTTGTACCATTACTAGTTTCTTCACCCCTCGTGTGATGCAGGTATTACATCTCCCAACAGTTGACTGAAAAAAGTGATGTTTATAGTTTTGGAGTCATTCTCCTGGAGTTAATATCTGGTCAGGAAGCAATTTCTAATGAAAGCTTTGGCATGAACTGCAGAAACATAGTCCAATGGGTAAGGCTGCCGATGGAGAATAACCACGAGTTTTAAATTGAATTAGCGCATGCCTACATAACTTCTTTTGTGTGTTGTTCATTTTTCCTGAGATCTATAAGATAAAATGTATGAGATTAGCCATTTTTCCCATATTAGAACTCAAATCACCAAAAATTCCTTAGATTAAAAATATTTGCCAAGAACCTACTCGTCAGAACATGTTTCCCTCGTAAGAACACTAATTCAACTTTTGTTTGCTTCTGTAAACTTATGGCAGGCAAAGATGCATATTGAGAGCGGAGACATACAGGGAATCATTGATCCCGCATTACTTGAATACGACATCCAGTCGATGTGGAAAATTGCCGAGAAAGCCTTGATGTGTGTCCAACCTCATGGCAGCATGAGGCCATCAATTTCTGAAGTCATTAAAGAGATCCAAGATGCCATCACAATTGAAAGAGGAGCAGAAGCCATGAGAGAAGGCAGTTCGGATGAAATATCCAGACAGTCTGCTCACTCTTCCCTCAACTTGGGTTCTTTGGATTTGGGCGCCAGTGAGCCCCACCTGTCCATAGATGACTCCATTGCGCGCCCAACTGCTCGATAGAACTCTTTACCCCTGATCAAGAACTTCTGCTCTAGCCGTTCTTGATTGATAATTGCTTTTTGGTTGTTAGGCTTTGTGATCATGTCTGCTGGGATGACTCGGATTCTTGACGTTAATTGTAAATTCCTACCTTCTTGGAGGTATATATATTCTTCACTTTTCATGATCTCCATTTTTATTTGTGAGAAACAGTGTGCGTTCCGTGAATAGCGTGGACAAATTTTTGCTTCATCCGTGTACGTGATTTGATGTCGTATTTCCTGTACGGGTTTATCCTTTTGCTCCCTCTTTGGTTCCATATGTTGGTGTGGTCTTGATAGTAAGCATGTTAGCCGCAGTCCCTTGATTTATGGCCATGACTCGGGTAAAGACTTCGTGCCGAACATGATCGACGAAAGTGGCTAGCGAGTCGGAAGGCCACGTGTTTCCGTCCGTAACATCATCCCACATCGCTAGATATAAAAGCAGAGACTCGAAGATGGGACAAAGCGCTCAGTCGTGCGGCGGGCACATGGCAGAGAAAATACAGAATTAGGGAATTTGTGATGTGATATGTGAAATTTAAAACATAATTTATTATATATACACAAAATTAGTGTTTTGAATTGTATGTGTATGCATATTTTATTTTATAATTGAAATATATTATAGGTTCTTTTATTTTATAATTTATTATCTAGTCCAAATATCTCGTTTTAGATATAATAAAGTTATAAAGTATCAACAAATTAAAATGCATTAAAATTTGTATAAAATGAGAGGCAACAGAGTTCAAGAAGAAAACTAAATGAAAAGAAATTTATATAATAAATAAAATGTAGGTGGAAAGTATGAAAAAAATATAAAAAAGATAAGAGAGGTTAAAAAATAAATAAAAAGAGGAGCATTTATATATATACACTTTTAAGGACCAAAGAACAGCCGCCGCGTGAGTTATAGATTTAATATACGGTAGAGATAGAGTGTAATAATATATTATTAAATAAGATATAAATATATTATCATTCACAATATTTATACTATATAAATAGAATTTATGGCCATGTTTAGAGATGAGTTTTTGTTAGGGATGATAGATGAATTGTAAAATTGGAGACAAGACATCAATGATATAAAGTAATATGATTTATTTGAAAATATATATAAAATATATAATAATGATTAGATTGTGTGGTAATATATATGAATAATAATTATTAAATTTTAGAAAATAAATAAAAATAAAAATAAATATATTTATGATATATATATATATTTATTTGATTGTAAATAGTTGTTATAATTAAAAATTAATTAATTATATATATAAAAAATAAAATAAAATTTAAATAAAGATTTGGTTGAACAGTGTATTTCACAACGTAGGATTTGAGACTATGTTTTAAAATTAAAAGTTGAGTTCCACTCATAACTTGCACATGCATTTGTCACTCCTGAAGTTTAAGCTAATTGATATACACGTACTTTATTAATTTATATTTTTGTAAAATTCTACTAAACGTAAAATGATTGTAGTACTGATCATGGTAATAATAAAAAGGGACTGTAGTAGCTATGATGAACCTCGACAACTAAATCCTATTTTATTGCCCGTATAATTTTGTTTTATTTATGGTGCACATAAATTTATGTTTTTTCTTGCAATCAATATTTTGAGTAAAAAAACCTCCTAAAACATTAATCCTAGTCTTGTGACATTTGAAAAAATTGTTAACCATCGCCTGTATTGCTGAATAGTTTAACTGTCGGTGAACAAAAGCAAGAAGACGACGTCGTATGAGCAGGCGGATTTGGCCGTGGTACACGTGGTGTAATTCTGCAGGCGAAGTCCATCCCATCCCCAAATCGCATATAATTGGCCAAACCAACGGTGCCGATAAACCTAACCTCATTTTTCTGTTTCCCAATCTCTCAATCTCAGTCGTCGTCTCCTTCGCCATTCTCCACCCTCCGATCCTTCTCTCGCGCCCAAAATACAAATTCCTCGAATCTCCTCGCAGCACGGCAGGTAAGCCGTCTCTCTCCCTGCATGTGTTTGTATCGTGCATCCATGTATCATCCTGACCTAGGGTTTCGTTTAATTTTTGGAGGTTTTTCACCGAATGGCGGACGGACGGTCGTCGCAGGGAGCTCCCAGGAGCCCAGCCGGCGGCAGCCCAGAGAGCGGAGGCGACCAGAGCCCCCGCTCCGGTGTCCGCGAGCAGGATAGGTTTTTGCCGATCGCGAATATCAGCCGGATCATGAAGAAGGCGCTCCCTGCGAATGGGAAGATTGCCAAGGATGCGAAGGAGACGGTGCAGGAATGCGTCTCAGAGTTTATTGGCTTCATCACCAGCGAGTATGTCGGTTGACTCTCGACCATTGAGATTACTTGCTGCTCGTTATTTATGTGTGCATTTGTTGATGTATTTACTAGAGTGCTCTGGATGATGTAGAATTGACTGGATTTTGTGTTTTCCTAGCTTTCTTATTAGGCGTCCGTGTGTGTGTGTGTGTTTTCATGGATTGCTGTAAATTCAAGTGCATATTCAACTTGTTTTCGTTATTTAAAATGTGTACACCAGTGGCTCTAAGTATATGCGTATGAATATGGATATATATTAAGCTCAGGATTTGATGAGATATGTGTGAATGGGCCCATGATTAGCTATTTTTAGAGGTCTGTCTTTAAATATAGATTAATGCGTCGGTATTTTTTTCAAACCAAAAACTAAACGTGTTTTTGGTGGTTGCAATGTAAAGGGCAAGTGATAAGTGCCAGAAAGAGAAAAGAAAGACAATAAATGGGGATGATTTGCTATGGGCTATGGTGACTTTAGGTTTTGAAGATTACATCGATCCTCTTAAGGTGTACCTGAATAGGTACAGGGAGGTAATCATATTTATTGGTTTTTATTGCCTGTCGTTTTTCCTTTTTTTGGGACATGAACAGCTTGTTGATGCTGTTATGTTAAATTGTTGCAACTGATGAATGGCCTTTTTTTTGTGGCTTGGTTTCTCGGAATGTTCTTGGTATGGCAGATGGAGGTGAGTTAATTGATGTTTAAATTTCCCAACAGCCTGCTTTTATGTGGGGCGTGTGCGTGTTCTGAAAAACGTGGACTGCTATTCTTATTTCTCAATAGGGTGATTCCAAGGGATCTGCCAACGGTGCAGATGGATCTTCAAGGAAGGATGGATTACAACAACCAGTTCCTGGTCCTCAGGTATCTGTCATATAATTCTTTTCTTCATTTTACTCTTTTATCTGTCTTTATGATAATAGTATTTACTGATTTCAATTACTGGCACTGTTAAATCATTATATCCTTCAATTTCCACAGCTTGTTCAGCAGGGCTCTTTTCCACAGGGCATGAATTACGGAAATGCTCAGGTACTCGAAACCCAGTGCTTTTTGGTACCTATTCACTGTCGTATTTGATTAGTCTGTTTACACACACACACATACATATGTGTTTTGTACTCTTTTAGCACTTGTGCTGAAGTCATAATTTTAGCATATTTCATGTGCTTCCAAATTACTTGGTTAGATGAGACCAAGCAATTGTCTGGGTTTGAACAATTATACAGCATTCAACAAGTTTTGGTATTTGTTAGTCACGTTAAATCTTCATTCATGTGTTTACAAGAATATATAATATTCAATAAGGCTAATCTGCGGCTGTCCTTTTACAGTTTACATCTTGAGTCTCCCAGTGTTGACTTTTCCAGAACCAATGGATAGATATGGTAGTTTTGTAGTCTGCCTAATATAGAAAGAAAAAGAGATGTAAGAATTCATGTTGTATTCACTCTCATTTTTGATATGAAAGTCAAAGTTAAAGTGTGTCTATGTTGATTAGTACATTTCCTTTGTGGAGAGGTTGCAACAAAAAAATCTGGACAATACTACTACATGGTTTACCTTTTCTTTCATAGGAAGTAAAATAAAAATATAAGGACAAGATTTGAAAGAAAAATGAGATGTGGATAGGAGCAAGAAAATGTATTTCAAGGTGGTCCTCTACAGTTTCTGGCCTTGGCTATTTTGAATGTGAAGCAAAAAATATTTACTGTTTTTTTGGTTAATTGCTATTGAACATGCTTAATTCTTCTCAGCCTGAGAAGTCCCTGGATGCTGGCTTGAATTCAAGTGTGTGTTATTTGAAACAACTTACTACTCATACGAGTTATGTTCACTGACTGGATTGGTATATGTTTCTGTAGTTATTTCAACATGATTCAATCCATTTAGTATCTTCAATGAGGTGCTGGTGCATGTGTGCTTTCATATTTTATATTGGTTCTCAGAATGGTCTATTAATGTTTTGACCTCAAGATTGCTTTAATATCACATCATTCCTATTCTTGGGTTGATGAAGTTTGTCTAAGACTTGGGTGCAAGGAATTCCTCTTCAGAGTTGGTGTATGTAATTCTTACTGGTTTCCTATGTGTATTTACAGCAACAAGCTCAACATGTGATGGTCCAAATGCCAGGCATGGATTAGAATGGGGACATCATTAGGCAATGTCACCTCTTCGTTCTGTTAAAGAGAACACAGATCAAGATTGCATTTCATTGGTGCTGTAACATCTTTCTCATAATTCTTCTGTGGTCAAGTATGTCAGAGTTATTCCCTAGTCCTAGTAAAAGTTTGTAAATTCAGGAGTTTCCCTGGGCAGTTGATTATGTCGTGCATGATTGGTAATCTGTTGTTGTTCATCTATTGTTGTCATGTCTTGTTCCTTCTTGTCCATAGTATATTTCCTCTTCCCATGCTGCAGAATTGTCAAATGAGAAAAGGAGACTGTTCAATAGAGGTTTACATCCTTCCTTCTTGTTACATTTCCTTGCATGACATCTTCTCTTATTAAATTTATTGGATGTGCCACCAGGGAAAATAATCTTCTCTAAACCAGGTACACAGCTCGTCGTCAATTGTAATCGCGACTCTTCCCCTTGATTGAACCTTGTTAGAAACTAGAAAGATCCCTTCGTGCCGTTCAGTTCTTCTAAAATGTTAACTTGCCATTGTTCAATCCCCTGCTATCTGCTCTGTGTTCGGCTCATTTTTGTAATTATTTTTGTTTAGGGCCCTGTTAAACGGGTGGAGTTGTCGTGTTCATCACCATCCAGAAGGAAGCGTTATTTGCTAAGGAAATGTTTCCTGTTTGACTTCTGTTATTCCAGACCTGCCAAGTCTTTTCATTATTCTTTCCATGACTTGTTGGTCCTGTTTTGTTGAAATTCTGGCACAGAGGAAGGGTCAGGAATGTGATATATTTAATAATTCATTCTGGCACGACCCATCATGATGAAAGAGGAGTATTTCTGGCGTGGTGGTGGGGTTTGTAAATAAGTGGTTCGTTTCATGTTGCCTAAAGCATCCATCCTTGGAAGTCATCGTACACGACTTTAATTAAGCCTAACACACCATTGACAGGATTGTTTTCTTCTGTCTCCATGTTTGATGTCCCACTTCACTAGATTGATTATTCCTCGCTGCAATTTGAAGGGTTCTTTTAGTTCAGTGGAAAAGGGCCTTCGATTGCCTGTATTGTTGACTAGCACTTGGATATGATTTGGGGGTTAATAGACTTTGTTCCAACCAATTGAATGGTACGTAGTTTCTCTTAGTCTCTCAATGTATATTAGAAAATTCCCAGCTGGCTTTCACTGAGCGAATCAACCACTTATAATATTCATAGTTGATAGAAAATGTCCACGGTTAATTACAAATTAATTCGGGAGAGATTATAGTTGTTTCCTTATTAAATTATGAAGTACTAACTTTACAAGAGAAACCCTTGAAGACGACGGGAATGATTAAATTAACATGGCTTGAGACACAATTACAAAATCACCATGTGTAATCTTTTGATTAAGTAAATCAGGGGAAAAAAATGGAAAATAAAAGGAACCAAACGACTCTTTTCAAGGCTGCGACCTCTTAAAGTCCAAAGGCATGGCCCCACCTGAAGAAAGGACATTCTAAAGCCCAAATCGTTATTCCCCGGCCCGTATCAATTATAGCCCAATTACAACTCTCACCTCATCGCGACCTTGCACGTGTCCCATCAAGCGCCCACCACTAATACGGTGATCGTAACTCACACAATAACTTTTCCCCAGTTTAGTAGGCTTGTGGAGGCTTATTTTACTTTGCTGTTTCTTTCTCTGTACATTATTTATTTTTTTTCGCCAAGTGCTGTTGAGCACAGAAGGCCCATTCTTTCTCCTGCGTGCTCTGTTTCCGTCATCATCTCTCTAATCTCTCTCCGTATCCATCCACTTCTCTGCCTGTATATATTTGTTGATATTATTAACTTAATTTCACGATAGATTAGCAACTGAAGGTGGAATTTGCAAAAAACCCTAATATTTGTGTAGACGCTGGCAAGATCGACTATCCATAATCAACTCTAGGTAACACAAAAGGGAAAAGAGAACGATTATTTGATCGATATTTTAATTTTTTTATTTTTCAGTTGATTTTCTTGGATTTTGCTAACTAAATATTGCCCTCTTTTCCCATTGGGGTTGTCGTGTTCCTCGCTCTGTGTTCGTGTGAAAGAGTCCTGTTTTTGGCTTATCTTTTCTCGTGGTCAATTTGTTGAGAAGTGGCCGGGGATTGTGGGTTCTTCACCTGGCAAGGTCTTTAGAGGTGTTTTACTCTCTATTGTTGTTTGTTCATTCTGCTGCGAACTCTGTTTCCCTCTGTTAATGATTCTGTTTTCATTGATCTTACTTTTCTTAAAGTTGCGAACGTCGGAAAATTTTATTCGGTTTTTTGGTATTTCTGGTTAAAAGTGTGGGATATGATGGCGATATGTTTGTGATTATCGTGTTTTTGTGTATTTGTCCTCTTAAATGTTTAAGGGCTGATTTAGTTGACATTGGTTTTATTCTCTGCACAGTAAAATTGGATAATGGCAAATCGAGGTCAAAAAAGAACTGAGGTTGTGGATGGATTGCCGGCGGACAAGCGCGCGTGCAACTCGTTAGAATTCCGGCCAAGTTCCTCCAATTCATCAGCTCAAACACCAATAAGCTCTGCTCATGAAGCCCAGGATGCTGATATGGAAACATCATCTTCCACTTCTGGTTCAACTAGATCCGAGGGTGATGGAGAGAAAGAATCTGCATACGGCTCTTGTGATTCTGACAATAGTATCCATGACTACTATAGGCAGCGATCATTGAGTGATCAAACCAAGTTTAAGAAAGTGCTTTCGGGTTTAAGTGAGGAGGTGGAGGAATCAGGGCAGTTGGCTCTACTCACAGAGCTCTGCGAATTGTTGTCCTTTTGTAGTGATAGTTCTATACCCAGTCTAATGGTGGACTCGTTCTCTCCGATACTTGTCAAATTGGCAAGGCACGTGAGCAATCCAGATATAATGCTCCTGGCAATAAGAGCTATAACTTATTTGTGTGATCTTAATCCCCGATCTTCCGGTTTTCTTGTGAGACATGACGCAGTTCCTGCTCTTTGTCAAAGACTAACAGCAATTGAATATTTGGACGTGGCAGAGCAAGTATGCGGCCGAAACTTTGTGTTTTTACATATAATTTGTGAACTTGCTATTATAGCCAATGGCCATACTTGTTTTACAATTTTCTATCACTCAAAAATACACACTCAATTATTACCCATCTTTTTTTTTTATCTCTCCTCTCTCTTATTTTTACAATTATCGACAAAAATATCTAAAAATACATACCAAAATTTAAAAATAAACAAAGCCATTGTTTTTATATTATGTAGTTTAAATTTTGGCTGTCATTTTAATGAAAAAATTTATTTCTGTTTCAATGTAGTGTCTTCAAGCATTGGAGAAAATATCACAAGAACAACCACTTGCATGCTTGCAGTCTGGTGCAATAATGGCTGTTTTAAGTTATATTGATTTCTTCTCTACAAGTGTGCAGGTATTTTCCTATAATTTTTTTGTATAATATATTTATACTGACGAGTACTTGTTCCATTTATGGAGTTATGGCATTCAAAACCGATGTTTCTTTTTTATTTTTAAATTTCTGTTTGCTTCTTGTTTCCAGAGGGTTGCGCTTTCTACTGTGGTCAACATATGTAAGAAACTATCTTCTGAATCTCCTTCACTTTTCATGGAGGCAGTGCCAATTTTGTGTAATCTTCTCCAGTATGAGGATCGACAGGTTTGCATCCTGCAAAACTTCACTTGTAAATAATATATCGCTTAAAAGCATTTCTATTTTCCAGTTATGACGTTCTTTTTTTGGCTGTATTTTTAGCTTGTTGAGAGTGTGGCCACATGCTTGATTAGAATAGGGGAGCAAGTTTATTGTTCTTCGGAAATGTTGGATGAAATTTGCCAGCACGGGCTTGTTCAGCACACCATAAATCTCATAGGCTTAAATAGCCGAACTACCCTTTGTCAACCAATATATATTGTAAGGAGAAGTTCTGCATATAACCCCTTTGGGGTTGAAAACCCTATTTCCTTCAAGCTTATCCATTTTTAAGTCTTTGAGCCGTAAATTAAATAATTGGCTGGCAGGGGTTGATAGGATTACTTGTCAAGTTGGCCGCTGGCTCTACTGTTGCTTTCCAAACACTTTTTGAGCTCAATATATGCAACACAGTTAAGGACATGCTATCCACTTTTGATCTATCACATGGAACACAGTCTACACCAATGGTGGATGGGCAACACAGTCAGGTTGGCCACTATGATCTTTCAGTCTCTGGTCTCTCTAATGCAAACTCAGAGATGAACAAACTAACTTTTACTGCAAGATGTCTGAATTCGATTAAATTTTTGTATTATCTTGGCTATAGCCCGGAATGAGTCTGTCTATTGTCTGCCTTCTTAAGAAATATGCTAATTTCCACCTGTACTTGAGGGGTATTGGAATGCTAGCAGTAATTGTTTAGGTTGTTGAATATTTGAAGAGGGGTAATGATAGTTAATTTTCATTCTATAAATAGTGTGTTCTGAGGCAATTTTGGAATTTTGATTACAGTGGAGCAAGATCGTATTAATGTTGAAGCCACCACTTTTTTGGTTGAATTTGAGGAATATATTGGCGAGAAGTTTATCTAATAACTTTATGACCATGGTTTATATGCATTATGAAATGTTTTAGGAGGATCATGTTTATTTATAGATAAAGGATGCTAAAGAAATTCCCTGCTTATCGTCACCTAACATCTCGAACATACGTACGCTTAGAAGCAACTATTCCCTAGGTACACACATCATGTAATTTCATACTTGAATCAAATATCCTCCACGAAAAGTAAGAAATTCCGCATATTTTGACCAATTCAAGGTGAAAAATGGGGTTGCTCCCTCGGCAAAACTTGGATAAAGTTGAGCCAAAAGATCGCGATTCAAAATAAATTCATGAGGAAGCGGTATCTCTTTAGGATCTACTCCAGCGTTTAGAAATTGGTTAATCGGTAAAGAGACATGTACTTGATGCCCCACCTAATTTTCAGGTACAAGCAAATAAAAATGATTTTTGTCTCTATTTCCAGTTATTACCTATATGTACATACATGCGTATTCATATACACACCAGAATTTATACATATGGACATGTACACTTACAATGTGTGTGTATATAATTATGGATTTCTGGAGAATGTGCTATTCCACCCCTAGCACCACCTCGAGCTCCACTACTAATGTGAGCGTAACATTTCTTCCTTATGATTCTGTTGGTACTATTTTGCATACACATAGCCTCTCCAAGTGATAAGTTTGTAAATGTTTGGTGAGTATTGAATTTGAATTTTGGATCATTCATTATTGTAAGATATAATTCTTTCTCTGATCTTATTTCCCAGATACATGAAGTTTTGAAGTTGTTGAATGAACTTCTCCCAACGATTTCTTCAGAACACGATGGTCGACGAAATCCAGATAAAGAAGCTTTCCTTTTAAACCATCCTGATATTCTGCAGAAGTTTGGTGTTGATCTACTTCCTATCTTGATTCAGGTTGGTGCTTACTTCTTACTTGAATTCTTGACCACAGCATTCCCTCTTCAGGCTTTTACTTGTCCTTTTCACCCTCAAACAGGTGGTGAATTCTGGTGTGAATCTCTTTATATGTTACGGCTGTCTTTCTGTTATCAATAAGTTAATTCATTTCAGCACATCTGATGCACTTCATAGTCTGCTACAAACTGCTAGCTTTTCAAGGTGAAATGGGTTTCTTCTCTATCTGGTTAGCCTTATATATTTTTTATTTTTATTTTCTAATATAAATCTGGAAAAACATGTACTGGATGACAGCTTTTTGGCTGGAGTTTTTTCAAGGAAGGATCATCATGTGATATTATTGGCCCTTCAGATTGTTGATACCACAATGCTTAAACTTCCACATGTTTACTTGAATTCCTTTATCAAAGAAGGTGTCCTTTTTGCCATTTATGCCCTACTTTCTCCAGATAAAGATTTGAAACTTTCTCCAGTCTTTGATGGCATGGGGTTGGAAAATAATGCCACTCCAAAATCAGCTTCCCGGGAGTTTCATAGATGCCCATGCTTTGCATTTGATTCAACTCAGTCTTCAAAGTCTCCAGAAAATGAAACCTGCAAGCTTCAGAATGACACTGTTCAGAATCTTGCAAAGCATATATGGACTACTTACTTTGAAACGGAATCAGTGAACCCTGAGAAAGGAGTAACCGTTGTTCTTCAGAAGCTCAGAACTTTATCCACTAAATTAACTGCCCTGGTAAATAAATCCCTGGAAGATGCAACATCTAGTCAACATGAAGAAGAGATTTATGTTCTTTTGCAACAAATTATGTTGGAGCTTAATGAAGAAGATTCTATTTCCACTTTTGAGTTTGTGGAGAGTGGAATTATAAAAGCATTAGTTAATTACCTGTCAAATGGGAGGCTTCTTGGACGGGAAGGTAACAACACAAAAAATCACCTTTGTGTCGTGGAAAAAAGATATGGGGTGTTTGGAAGACTATTATTGTCTGGTGCTGACCCCAATCATGAGGAATTTTCTCTCCTGACACTAATACGAAGATTGCAAAGTGCTCTGTCTTCTGTTGAAAAATTTCCTGTCATCTCACACCATACATCTAAGCGTAGGAATTCTTATGCCACTGTTCCATATGGGCGTTGCACTTCATACATGTGCATGAAAGTTCAGTTTGTGAGGGAAAATGGTGAAGATTATCTATGTGATTATGCTGATGATGTTGTGAATGTTGACCCCTTTGTTCCTCTGGAAGAAATTGAAGGATATTTATGGCCAATTGTGAGTAATGGTAAAACCAAGAATTTGACCTCAGAATCTAAGGATTCGAAGAAGAAAGATAGCTTATTTTCCCATTCACCATCAGATTCAAGCGCTTCCCGTGGAAAAAATGCAGATGCTATTGAGTCCACTGAAATGCTAGTCGATGTTGACAAACAGCAGGTTTTAACTTTGTCCATCACACTTCTGGCTAATTTATCCCTTTGCAGCTGCGTCCGGGAAGATGAAATTCAATTCTATTCTTCAAACCATTTTTAAACGCATGTTGGCACCTAAGGAGTTGTATTTTTTTTCCCTTCCTTTGCAGGAGAAAAGATCTTCACCAGCAGAGACATCCAGTGTTGCACAAAAAACTATGGACTCAGCAGATGTAACTGATATTAAAACAGTATGATTATTCCTTCTGTGTCATTGCTAGGCATCTGTGTGTCTATGTTATTCTTTTAACTCTTTTCTACTCTCATTGGTCTCACATTATTTCTTTTGCATGGAAATCTCAGTTCCTATGTATTAGTTTTTCCTTCTTTGCCGTGTTTGATTTTGTCTGTTATTTCCTATTATTAAGAGAATACTTATATTTTTCTACTTTATTTATCTGCTAAATGCAAGGATTCTTTGCAGCAAGAAGAGCATAATCCTCCTCAGGAATATGGTAATACTACTATGGATCATACTGGATCCTGTGACAGTGAAGATACTTCTGCAAAGTTGTTTTTTTGTTTGGAAGGTCAGCAACTGGATCGTGAATTGACTCTATATCAGTCTATTCTTGAACAGAAAACCCAAGCAGCACATGATAATGTTGCAAGTGCTAGCTTGTGGACTCGTATATATAAAATAACTTACAGGAGACATGTGACAACCAAGCCAACTCATGCTCGGCATAGTAACGATGGGGCTAGATGTTCTCTTTTTAATAGAAGAGCTTCATTTTCTCTTTACACTCCAATGTTCCCTCTTATGTTTGGTTCGGAAGTTAACCTCGAGAAACTGGATCCTACTTATGATATATTATCCCTTCTCAAGTGCTTGGAAGGTATAAACAAAATGAGATTTCATCTGGCATCTCGTGAGGGAACACGTGCTTTTGTAGAAGGTGAAACAAATGATTTGGACAAGTTAAATATAAAGGCTTATGGGGTCTGCCAAACTGAATTTGTCAACAAGAAGTTAACAGAAAAACTACAACTGCAGATGCGGGATCCTATGGCAGTCGCTGTTGGGGCCATGCCTGCGTGGTGCACCCAGTTAATGACTTTCTGTCCGTTCTTATTTGGTTTTGAAGCAAGGTGCAAGTACTTTCATCTGGCAGCATTAGGCCGATCACCATTTCAAAACCTTTCAACATCTCATGGTAATGCTGGACCCAGCAGCAGGCAGCAAAATCATGGAAACTTTCCTCGCAAGAAGATATTAGTACATCGGAATAAAGTGCTAGAATCTGCCGTGCAGATGATGGAACTCCATGCCCGTCAAAAGGTTCTTCTGGAAGTGGAATATGATGAAGAGGTGGGTACTGGGCTTGGTCCAACATTGGAATTCTACACATTGGTCTGCCATGAGTTTCAGAGAAGTGGCTTGGGTATGTGGAGAGATGACTTTGTCTCTCATCAAAGCGCTACAGTTTTAAATACTGAAAATTCAGGATTTCTGGTATCTCCGTATGGACTCTTCCCACAACCTTGGTCACCTTGGGCAGATACGTCAAATAGCACAGTGTATCCCGAAGTGATTAAAAAGTTCACTCTTCTGGGACAAATAGTTGCTAAAGCTCTTCAAGATGGTCGGGTTTTAGATCTTCCATTTTCAAATTCTTTCTATAAACTCATTCTGGAGAAGGTAAGATGGTTCTAGTATTGATTTCTGGTATGTTATGATTAGCCAGTTATCTATTTGATTTAGCCTTCTCGGTGTCCTTTGTGCAGGAACTTACTCTGTATGACATCCAATCATTTGATCCTGCATTTGGTAGGGCTCTTTCGGAGTTTCAGGCTGTTGTTGAAAGGAAGGAGTATTTGATGTCTCTTTGTGGAGAAAAATCACATGATATTGATGTGTGCTTGCATAACACAAAAATTGAGGATCTCTGCCTTGATTTTACTCTTCCTGGGTATCCAGATTATGTTCTTGTCTCTGAGTCTGGTTCAAAGATGGTTAGCTTTCCCATCTTCCTACCATTTATCATTGTCTGTCCTTTATATTGATAAATCCAATGCATTCGTTCTAATCTGGGTTTTGTATAGGTAAATCTCTATAATTTGGAGGAATACATTACGCTCATGGTTGATGCAACAACAAATTCTGGAATTACTAGACAAGTGGAAGCATTCAAGTCAGGTTTTGATCAGGTCAGTTGCATCTTAAGTGGCCATTTACCTTCAACGCAAGGGGTTCATTCTGAATCTATAACAGGGTTTTGAATGTACTTGTAAAGTCTATTTTTAATGTTTGCTATTGCTGCATTCTTCTGTAATTTTCTTTTTAGCATTCTTTAGATTTTATTTGTTGATAAGTTTATAAGATTGTATTCTTCCATCTCTTTTAATGGCTTTCAGGTCTTCTCTATTAAACATCTTAAGGTTTTCACAGAAGAGGAACTGGAGCGTTTACTCTGTGGAGAACATGTGCTGTGGAATGTATGTATGACATATTGTGTTAACTAATCTAACTTGTTGCTGTGAAATGCATGATTGTTCATCTGGTGTGCAACTGACGCCTTATTTTTTCCTTCTTCTTTTGGCCTTCTTGAATATAGTCAGATGAACTTTTGGATCACATCAAATTTGATCATGGGTACACAATCAGCAGTCCTCCTATCGTAAATGTCAGTATATATATATATATATATATATATATTGGTTGCTTTTTGTTTCAGATTTTAGTGTCCATTGATGGATCTTTATTTTGACTATCAGTTACTGGCAATCATGAAAGAGTTTGATCCAGAGCAACAAAGAGCATTCTTGCAGTTTGTGACTGGGGCACCTCGGCTTCCAATCGGGGGCTTGTCTTCTCTCAACCCTAAACTGACAATTGTTCGGAAGGTCAGAATACGGATTTTTCTTGAATTTATTGTTATTGGTTGTCTGATTTTGTTGACTGAAACACTAATGTCCTGTTTTCTGTGTTTTCAACAGCATTGTAGCAAGGGCATTGATACTGACTTGCCAAGTGTGATGACTTGCGCAAATTATTTGAAGCTTCCTTCATACTCTTCAAAAGTTCACTTCTTTCTTTGCACCCCTAATTTCTTCCCTTTGTTCTTTTGTGATGACAGTTCTCTAATCTCAAGTTTGATATGCAGGAAGTCATGAAAGAGAAGCTCTTGTATGCCATAACTGAGGGACAGGGATCGTTCCACCTTTCATAACTCCCCATACTGTGGCTGAACGGGTATATAACATGTGAATATGGATTTAGGTTAGTTGGTGCTGTACATAACGTGAGAAGCTGGTTATGCTGAGTAGTCGTAGGGGTTGGGGAAGCTGATTGAGATGGCAAAAGAGGAAGCTCTTTCTTCGTTCGCAGTAGTTGTGAAATGTGTGTTTGTGGCATTCACTGATTAACACAAATAGACCATGTTTTCAGGTGAATGTGATCTTTTCTTGGCTTCGGTCGACCTCTTATCGTCCAGTGACTGTACAGTTGTCTATAAATTTATATATAAAGTTCTTTCTTAGAACATGAATCATTTAAGAGCAATGGGAAATATCTATTTATTTGTTGCTGTTTGTGTGTGCAAGAGAGAGGGAGTGGTGAGGGGTGTTGTTGATTACCCAGTTTACTGTTGAAATTACTTTTGCATGCAATGTTCCTTTGTGCTTTTTGCTTCTTGATGGGGCAGTGGACTCATTGGATGCCTGCTTTGGTCTACCAGCCATTGATAACTTCATGTCTCAATAGTTCCATCGAAAAGCATTCATAACAGCAAAAGTATGGCCATTTGCAGAAATATTGAATCTTGCCGTTTGAAGTCTTTTGGCTTCCAAGATTACAACGCCCTTGAGTTTAAAAAACTCTCTGAAAATATTGATGCAGTGTGTCGGGCAATGAGCTAGCATGTTTGGTTTCTCCCGTTAATGTTTTACGTCAAATACAGAGGAAATGAAGAAACCAGTTGAAATCCGGCGTGGCCGTGGTTTCGCTTCAAAGTGGAATCGAATCTAATCGATTCGTGTAGAAACCGCTACTGGATTCGGGATTGAAACTGTGGAGCTGAAATCATACAAGGATCATATTGTGGAGTTGAAGTCAAAATAAAATGGATATAATACGTATAGTATTTTATATGTGTGTGTATATGTACACACACACACACATAATATTGCATCATGTTAAAAATAAGTAGGTAACATTTATTTCAGTATTGTATTTTTTTCAACAAAAATATAATGTATAATGTATTATATTCTTACAAATTTTGTATCATCTATTCTTTGTTTTGTGAAATGATAATAAAATTGAAGTATTATTTTTCTTCAATTGTTTGGGCATTTTACATTTTGTTAAATATTTTAAATGTTTTGTTACATTATTTTTATATTAAAATTTATAACGAAAATTAATTAAATATAATTACATAAAAATTAAAATCATAAAGAATCCGAATTAGAGCCGTCGATTTCAAAAACCAAAATGAGAATCATTGAAAAATCGGAATTGAGACTGATGGCTTCCAAAATCGAAACCAAAATTGTTGTGTAAGGTTCAATTTTAATTCTTCATTTCTCCGAAATCCAAACTGAGGTTTCGGAATGGTGAATGGTGGCCATACCCTCCCAATGTCAACAACCCCATCCCTTTCCTCTGTTCCACCATAATTGCTTGGTTGCATTTACCAGATAGAAGTAGTTTTGAAACTGTGTATGGATAATGGATAGGAGTGCAATGAATATAATATTTTTTAAAGGTGATGAAAATGTAATAATTGTAATTAATGGATATTCCCTTTTTTTTTTTTTTTTTTGAAAAAAAAATGTAGAACTAGTGGGAAAATTGTGTTTTGAGTCATCTTTTCTCTTTAACTCCATAACACATGTAATTGAAGAAAAAATATGTTCAAAATGAATTTGTGAGATTTTTTGTGTCTTTATCATAAGCAATCTAACTATCAAAAGCTACAGCCCTTGAATCTGAAATGTTGTGGCACGCGAGATCAAGATTTTAAAGAAAAAATTTATTTAATTTTTTTCTCATTCTTTCAAATTCATGTTCTTTTGCTAATAAATAATAAGTACACGTATTTTTTAGATTATTTTTATTTCATTTGTACATATATATTAAATACTTTTCTTTTTCAAATATTATTATTTTATTTAGCAAATAATAATACGAAGGTAATTAGATGAGTTTTTTGGTAACTCAAAATAACAATTGAGTATAAGTTAACTTATACTGTTGAGCCAATTCTATCTAAATTCTTTTTGCTTGAAAATTTCACTACAAGACAACCACCAACTTGTAATCTTTACATATGTGTGTGGGCACGCGTGTGTGAAGTAACTTAAATTTACGAAAAATATTTAAACATAATACTATTTATACTATATTATTAAGAGGGATATTCTTAAAATGACTATATTATGGTCATTTTCTAAAAGACTATCATTAATAAATCCATATCTTTATTATTTATTGTGGTTAAAACCTCCTAAAAGAACAATCTTTTATTATCTACGTAGAATTACTAAAATTCATATCTTTTGTTTATTTTTTACTTTTTTTAAATATTTTCTATTTTGATATGCTTTTAAATTAAATTTTATTTAATTATTTTTTCACTTAAAATATTCTTTTTCTTTCATTTTATGCACATTTTTGATACATTTTAAAACACAGTAATTTTATTATTATATATTAACTTCCATCCAATATTAAAAGTGTAAAAGTAACTCTACATTTCTCTCTCTGTATTTATCTACTTTCTTTTTTTGTTTTAAATATATTTCTTTTGCCATTCTTTTGAATAATTTTCTTATATTATTTTGACTTTTTAATTATACAATTATTAAAAATGTAATGATTTTATATTTTATTGTAGTAACTTTTTTTCGTTTTATATTATTTATTTCTCCTCCCTCTTTATATGATATTTTGGTTTTTCTAAACAATAAATTTATATATTGTTTGATTTTCCCTGTATACAAAAGTTTGTGATTTTTGTTAGACTATAAATTTGTAAAATAAAATAATAACTTATGAAATATAATTCACAATATTGAGGTTAAGTCCAATGATAAACTAAACTTTGAATTTTTACGGGCACATTGAATGTTGAAACAATATATACACACACACACACACACACACATAGATATACTTGTGTGTGTGTGTAGAGAGAGAGAGAGAGAGAGAGAGAGAGAGAGAGAGAGAGAGAGAGAGAGTAATTTTATATGTTTGATTGAATTTATTTTGACAAATTAGAAGTTATTGATATATATATATATATATGTAAAAATATTAAGCTGCTAAAACTTGATGCGCGTTTCACTTTTTAAAAATTCGTTTGAACTTGATAATTAATCTAATTAAGTTTAAATACAAATTCAAACTAGTCCAGAAATTTTAATCAAATTTGAACAATATATTATAAATTTCAAGTCTAAATTTTTGTAACGTATGTTCATCGAAATTGCCATTGTTTTTTGGTATTTTTACGAACAATTTAAGCCTTACTAACACACAAAAAAACTAATGAACCCGAATGTCGCATTCACCTTTTGTTAACTGTTCTTCGTTTTGTGTCTTCGTATTGGTCCATTTATTAAATATCTAACATTTGTAGTGTCACAAGTGTGGATACTCACCTCTTTACCCTCAAAGTTCTTTAACAAAAATGTCCCTTTTTTTTTAATTTATTTTTCCTTCAATTTTTAATATTTTCTCTTTTTAATTTTTAATTATTATTTTGTTATCGTCTCAACTTTTTTCTTTCTCTCGTATTATAAAAAATTTAATATCTAATATAATTTATATTTTTGACAACTTATTTTTATTACTAATTTTTTTAAAATTTTAATAGATCTTATTGCCATGATCATCAATTTGATTATTAATATTTTATAATGCGATTCATTTAACTTTTATCATTAAATAAATAAATTACGTACATGTATAGAATAAAAATATATATATATATATATATACACACACACACAATCGAAATACAATTTTATTTGTAATGAAATATTTTATTTCTAATTAAGATGATTAAAACGCAGAATGTGTGCCAGTCATAATTGTTCGGTTGCGAAACCCCTGAAAGCCCCATGCGGAAGCCCTCTGCAAATTGACCGCCAGGGCATCGCCGTCCAATTTAGTCCGCGGAATCGCCGTTCCGGCCGCGTTGATTCATGCCGTCCGTCTCATCCATCACTCTCGTCTCTTTTATCCCTCCGTTCACGTTCTGATCCGGCTGTTTTACGGTAAGTAACAATGATGTATGCTACGATGTTTTCTGCTGTAGATGTTTCTGAAGATGATTTCTCGACATGAGCCTTCAGAAGTCTCGGTTAATTACACCAATGGTTGCTTAATTATGTTTGAATGGGGGAAATAACATTAAGATTGTTGTTGTTCACAACGCCAAAGTATATCTTCCGATTTATTGTTCTGTATTTATTTATTGTCAAATTAGGGTGCAATTTTGTGTTTAAGTGGAGAGAAACTGAAGCCTGGGTTAGAAACTTGTACTGCACTTGATTACCTGTGGGTGCCACGTTATTGTTTTGATATCCTTAGCATTTGCGATAATTTTGTGTGCTTTAGATATCTTGCGGGAGGCAGTTTATGTCTGCTTTTCCTCTGTTTATATGTGTGCGTATATACATGTATATATTGTTTTGACAGACTACTGCGTTACTCGAAGAATTAAAATTCATGCAGATTGAACAAACAACAAACCGCATGGGGATGGAAGATGATGATCCTGCGGTTTCCGAGTCTGAATCAGAATCAGAGGAAGATGAAGATGAAGATGTGAAATTGAATAAACCTTCAAAGACTGCAGTATACAACAAGGATGGCTTGCTCGACAAACTTGGTGATATCAGCTGGCCTGAAAATGTAGACTGGATACAGAAGCTTTCACTTTATATTGATCAGGAGCAACAAGTGGACGTGAATGATGACCTCGCATGAGAGCTTGCTTTCTATACGCAGGCACTTGAGGGTGCAAGGCAGGCCTTCACAAAGTTTCAATCAATGGGCCTGCCTTTCCCGAGGCCTTCTGATTATTATGCTGAAATGTTAAAATCTGATGTTCACATGGAAAAAGTGAATGACCGTGTATTGGAAGAGAAGAGAAAGGTTGAGGAGGCTGAGGAGAGAAGGAAGGTGAGGGAGAATAAGAAGTTATCCAAAGAGATACAGACACGGAAGCAGAAGGAGAGGGCTAAACAGAATAAAGAAGAGATGGAATCTGTTAAGAACTGGAGAAGGCGAAGGAAGCAGAGTGGGTTTGCTGGTGGTGGTGGTAACGATGGTGACCTTAGTTTGGCATTTAAAGACGGAAAAACATTTGAGAGATCAAATAAAAAGAGGCCTGGAGTGGCTCCTGGAGATTGTTCTGGTGGTAAGGCAGAACGAGGTGGAAAAAAGGGGAAGAAAGGATTTGATAAAAAGAGGAAGGATAGGGAACATAGGGAATCAAAGTTTGGATTTGGAAGGAGGAAAGGGTTGAAGAAGCAGAACATGGCTGACTCTACAAATGATTTTCTTGCCTTTAATAAAGGCAAACTTCCCAACAAAAAGAAACTGAGAACATGAGATACTTGAATGTGTTTCTTGCTGGGTTTGACTTTGCAACCTGAATTTTGAGATTGAAGTTTCGAATTCTACTTATCCGAATTCAGTTGCCTGTTCTTCCAGGGAAACTTTGTTGGTTTTCTTTTCCCTGTCGTGTAATTTTAAGAATTTGAGTCTATTTTTCTGTAGTTAGGATAAATACACTAAATAGATTGATTTTTTGTCAGTGGTTCACCTTTTGAGTGCACTTAATTAGGATATCATTTTTCCAGTCTTACACAAACTGAATCTTCCTATAATATTCTCTTTATATTTCTGGGCTTGTGTGGAAGATCTCCAATTTACCTGTCTATTTGGTTATTCCCTCTCAGTCAAAAGGATATTTGGTTAAATTTATTCTTAATAACTTATAATCTCATAATATCATATCACTTTTAAGATATTTTTAAAATTTATAAATTCTTAAATTTTATTTTTAAAATAAATTAATATAATACTTAAATAGAAATAATAAGATCACTTTATAAAATTTTATTGAAATTTATAATTATAATTAATTATATTTTTTGAATGTAATAATGACAAAAACAAACTATATATCATTAATAAAATATAATTTTAGAGTATTTTTGTCATTTTTAATATATAAAATAAAATAATTTATAAAATATTAAAAAATAAGTTGAGAATAATTAATTTATATTTATAAATGTCTTATTTTTAGAATTTATAAATTTTTTTACTTTATCAAAAAAATTATTATCAAATTTTTTTGAAATTTACAAGCTCACACAATTAATTATAGAGGGTGTTTGGTTAAATTTATTTTTAATAATTTATAACACCATGTCGTTTGTAAAGAATTTTTTTTAAGTTACAAGTTTATAAATTTTATTTTAAAAATAAATTAATAGAATGCTTTTGGTAGAGATAAAAAAAATTAATTTTATTAAAATGTATAATTATAATTGATTATAATATTTATAATATAATGATAATAAAAATAAAATATAAATTATTAATTTATATATAACTTATAAGACGTTTAACATGTCAAATGAGTTAACTCATAAGGGGTCATGTAAGAAAATACCGAAAAGGGTCTGTAGCTTTATAAGACTTAAGCGAAGTTTTGTTCGTCTCACTCTGTTACACATGCATCATCGTAAGCTGTCAAATGCTCTGACGATGTTTCAGTGCTGAAACTCGAGCGCGAAGAGAAAATGAACGGAGAGCTTACGTCTCCTCAATGGTTTCGTCCAAGACCTTTGTGTCATCCCCGCGGCGGTTATTCCACACGTATGTCTGTGCTGACCCAGGTCTTGTTTCACTCACCAAAGCCTCTGCCTTCTTCTCAAATTCGGCCGCCGTCTCCGAGAACCACGGTTTCACTTTCTTTGATGACAATAAACAAGTGCAATTTCCGCCGGAGAGCCATCATCTCAAGTATGGAGTGCCGTCTGAAAGACCCGGATTTATGAATTCGAACACGTATGAGTTGTTGATTGGAAGGTATAGATTCTCTCGTTCTGTTCTTGAAGCCAAACAGTTCCATTCAGACATAATCAAGAATGGGTTTGTTGGCGATTTATTTATGGGCAATACGCTCATCAATGTGTATGGTAGGAGTGGAGAGTTGGCGTCCGCTAAAAACGTGTTTGATGAAATGCCCGATAAGAATTCCGTTACGTGGGCCTGTTTGATTTCAGGGTACGCACAGAATGACATGCCTAACCATGCTTTTGATGCATTTGGAAGAATGGTGGCTGCAGGATTTGTTCTAAATCATTATGCCATTGGGAGTGCTTTAAGGGCTTGTCAGAGGTTGGGATCCGAGGGGTTAAAACGTGGAATGCAAATTCATGGTTTAGTTTCTAAAACACGTTACGCATTTGATGTAGTCGTATGCAATGTCTTGATCTCAATGTATGGGAGTTGCATAATGAGCTTTACTGGCAGTGATTATGCTTGGCGTGTTTTTGATGGAATAGCAAATAAGAACTCCATATCCTGGAATTCTATTATATCAGTTTACTCTCAGAGAGGGGACGTAGAATCTGCTTTTGGTCTTTACTCTGATATGCAGAAGGAGGGTTTAGGATTTAGTTATAGACCTACAGAGTATACATTTGGCAGCTTAGTGTCTGCTGCCGCTGAATGCCTTAATGTTGCTTGCAGTTCATTACTGCTCAAGCAGCTGCTGTCAAAAATTGAGGTGTCTGGATTTCTAGAAGATTTGTACGTGGGCAGTGCTCTAGTGAGTGGTTTTGCAAAAATTGGTGAGGTTTATACGGCTAACAGTATTTACCAGCATATGGGTACAAGAAATGCAGTTTCCATGAACGGCTTGATGGTTGGATTAGTGAAGCTTAAGCTAGGGGAAGAAGCACTTGAAGTTTTCTTGGAGACGAGGGACCAGGTTAGGCTAAATGTTGATAGTTATGTTCTTCTTTTGAGTGCCTTTGGGGAATTATCATGTCTCAAAGGGAAAAGGAAAGGGAAAGAGGTACACGGGTATCTCACACGAGCAGGGATAAGTGATTCAAGTATTCCCATTGGAAACAGTTTGGTTAATATGTATGCCAAATGTGGTGCTATTGAAGATGCTAGTTCTTTCTTTAACTTAATGTGTAATAAAGATTCAGTTACCTGGAGTTCCTTGATCTCAGGTCTTGACCAAAATGAGTATTTTGAAGATGCATTGTTAAGTTTCCGTGCAATGAAGAGAACTGGACTAATACCTTCCAATTTTACGCTAATCAGTAGTTTAAGTTCTTGTGGCAGTCTGGGCTGGAGCAGGATGGGAAAGCAAATACATTGTGAAGCAACCAAATTGGGATTGAATACGGATGTTTCTGTAGCAAATACCCTTATATCACTATATGCTGATGCTGGATACCTTGCTGAATGCAGGAAAGTTTTCTACCTTATGTGTGATCACGATCATGTGTCATGGAATTCAATTATCAGGGCCTTTACTGATTCTGAGGCATCCATTGTTGAAGCCACAAAATATTTCATAGAGATGATGCGCGCTGAATGGATTCCTAACAGTGTAACCTTTATAAATGTTCTTGCAGCAGCAGCATCACTTTCTTATGCTGAACTTACACGTCAGGTTCACGCATTGGTGCTAAAATTTCGCCTTATGGACGATAATGCAGTTAAGAATTCACTGCTCACTTGCTATGGTAAGTGTGGAGAAATAGATGACTGTGAAAATATATTCTCCAGAATGTCAGAAAGGGATGAGATCTGTTGGAATTCCATGATATCAGGATACATACACAGTGAGCGACTAAAAGAGGCTATGGACTTAGTCTGGCTAATGTTACATAATGGCCAAAGGCTAGATTGTTTCACCTTTGCCACTGTCCTCAGCGCTTGTGCTTCAGTGGCAACATTGGAGCACGGCATGGAGGTTCATGCTTGTGCAACTAGAGCTTGTTTGGTGTCTGATGTGGTTATTGGGAGTGCACTTGTAGACATGTATGCCAAATGTGGAAGGTTAGAGTATGCTTCGAGATTCTTTGAGTTAATGCCTCTCAGGAATGTATACTCCTGGAACTCTATGATATCTGGCTATGCAAGGCATGGTGATGGACACGAAGCTCTGGAGTTATTCGCACAAATGAAACTGGAAAACCAGTCACCGGATCATGTGACCTTTGTTGGGGTCTTATCAGCTTGTAGCCATGTTGGATTGATCAGTCAAGGATATGACCATTTTGAGTCTATGACCAAAGAGTACAGCCTAACACCTCGAATCGAGCACTTCTCATGTATGGTTGACCTCCTTGGCAGGGCAGGTGAGTTTGACAAGTTAGAGGACTTCATAAATAAAATGCCACTAGAGCCTAATATTCTGATATGGAGGACCGTTCTGGGTGCTTGCGGTAGGGCAAATGGTCGCCTGCTGGATTTAGGCAGACGGGCTGCTGAGATGATAATGGAGTTGGAACCTCAAAACGCTGTGAACTATGTTCTCCTTGCTAACATGTATGCCTCTGGAGAAAAATGGGAGCACATGGCGGAGGCCCGGCGAGCAATGAAGGCAGCAGCGGCTAGAAAAGAAGCTGGCTGCAGTTGGGTCACTATGAAAGATGGTATACACGTTTTCACCTCAGGAGACAAATCACATCCTGATATGGATGCAATATATGAAAAGCTCGGTGAATTGCATGGGGAAATGAAGGCAGCTGGATATGTTCCCCAGATAAGCTATGCTCTATATGATCTTGAATTGGAGAACAAGGAAGAAATATTGACCTATCACAGTGAGAGACTTGCAGTTGCTTTTGTTCTCACGCGTAAATCAGAACTGCCGATAAGGATAATGAAAAATCTCCGTGTTTGTGGGGACTGTCATTCAGCCTTCAAGTACATATCGCAAATTGTTCGTAGGCAGATTGTGTTGCGTGACTCGAACAGATTTCATCATTTCAGGGACGGCAAATGTTCATGTAATGATTACTGGTGATTTTAGAAGCATTAATAATCTTAAGCTATGGCCTCTGCCTCTACTTCTTTCAAGCAGACTGTGGACGAGGCAAACGAGGGAACCTGTTGAGTAAAAATGTATTCCTTATGTTTATATCTTCTCTCGATTAACTTCAAGAGGGTACGTTAGGAAAGAGACTGCAAGGCCAAGTGTACAATTTTTGACCCTATATTCGTGCACTGAACTCTGAAACTCATGGTTTTCGTTTCCGTGGCATTTTCATGGACTTACAAAACATATTGAAAGATCTTTCAAATTTTCACCTTGTTCTGGGATTGAAATGGCAAACCCTATATAAATTTTAGATAAGTAAGATTGAGATTGTTGCAGCTTGTTGACAGGTTCAGATAATCCTTAATTTCTGTTTATCTGCTTAGCCGCTTAACTTGTAACGGATATCAAACGAAGACACAATTACTTATCTAGAAAAGTAGTTGCAAAGTTTGCAGCGAGTGCACGGCTGCATTAGCCTTCTATAGTTTTAATCTTTTTGCCTGGAAAAGGGAATTTGGTCCCCCCAGAACTTTATGCACTGTATAAATAATTAATGTGGCTGAAGAGAAACTCATTTTAGCGTAAAACATAGCTTGTTCTTCACAGAAATGTAAAAACTTAACCGGGAGAAACAATACTAGTCTAATTTAGCAGGTTTAATGACTGGAGGACTTGGACTACCGAAGAGAAGATGGAAATTCAGGAATTTTCTTTTTCCTTAATTTTTACCATCACAGGAAATAAAAACTGAAGTAAGAGGCACCCATTCTAAAGTTGTTTTGCATGAGGTCTTAATATCAACTGCCTAGTTAATAATGTTCAAGAATCCATTACCAAGGTTTTTTCTTAAAGGTATAAATGGTTACGTAAACACCCTACACAAGGAGCGCACATCCAGACGTTTCTGCCAATATTACACTGCGGGGTGATGGTTAAAAATTTCTTACGTCTCGGAAAGCCCTATGTCGGTTTGTAGGAAGAGTGCCAGAGTGGGGTGTTCTTAAATCTCCACAAATTAACACATTTGCTGGTTCCACTGGTGGATGGAGCACCCGTACTGTAAAGAAATCGTTAATCCCAAAAGAGGGGGAAAAAAAGGCCTATCTTGTTCACCTGGGGAAATAACATAGCATTACCGGGCACTTTGTAGCCTATCCCTCAATGCTGGACACCCCATATACTATTGTCCATTGTAATTGAGAGTCATGTCCATGTGTCAGCTTCGGGCTTCTCACCACATGCGATGCCCTGGGTAGTTATACCAGGTTCTTTGCCATATTAGTTCTTTATCCTAATTAACATCTGTGGAAATGTGTCCTGGATAAAGTGGCTCAACAAAATCTGATATATGAACTTCAAGGAATGCCCAGTAATTAGCGTCAAGCAATGGTTGAAGACGAACAGTCATGACTTGCAGTAGTATTGTATTAATCGAAGTAGTGTGTGGGGTGGGAGAGCTAACTCGTAAGTCATCTCGACCTTGATGACTGACTGCGAGAATAGGATGAAGATAACACCTGCAAAAACAAAAATTTTGAGACATCTATTCAGAATTCAGAAGGAACTTTCAAAAGCAGAAAAATAAACCATGCGCTGTTTACTTGCATTAGCATTGCATTGTATTTCCTAGAGACAGCTTGTGAACCCAAAATTGCCAACAAAAGCATCATTATTCTGATGCTCCAATCAAACTAAGAATGGTAGAGGGACGACTTACCGAAGAAGCAGGCAGATAACAATGTTATTAGCATAGAACATTCTAACAAACAACACGATTTAATTTCATGAAAAAGAAAATATAGAGCAGTAATAGTGATTAGCTATTGGCTAAATTTACTATAGCACAGTACCTGATATGTTTTTGGGCCCTTCTTTAAAAGATAGCCAACACTGTTTAAATTATCCACAAAAGTGTCGATATCAGGAACTCTTAAACTGATCCTATCTGCCAAACTGTATATTTCCTGAATAAATCAATGAATCAGACTTTTGTTTTCTCATCTTTTCATTTAAGTGCAGAGTAAATGGAAGAATTTCTTATTGGATCAATGTCACATACAGATATAGAGAAGCAATCCTTTTGCTGCAATTCAGATTGCTTATTCAAGGCGCATAAAAATCGCTTGGCTTCTTTCTGTTGACTCATTCCACCACTCCGCCCAAAGTCAACAAGGCCATTCTCATCAACATATTTGTCATATAAGGACTCTTTCATTATTTCAACGACATCCTGTACAAAGCATTAAAAACAATCAGGCTATTATAGATAGCTCGTCCACACGAAGAATGTGGTAACAAAAAAAGGTAAGAATGCTTGAACATACACGGCTTGTCTAGAAAGCCGAAGTCCTACACTGTATATCAACATCATTTATTTTAGCCAATCCAATAAAGCTAGTATCTGCTGAAGCGAGCAAGTTGACTTGTCAAAGTATTCAAATGTCAAACTTGATCTAAATCCTGTCCACTTGGGAAAAATCTTGTGATGGAATCTCCTTGCAAGCACACTTAATTTAAATTGTCTTTATTCATATTTTGTATATTGAATGATTTATTAACTTAAGTCAACGGAGATATTTATTGATTTCCATATATGTTGATGAGTCTCTCCTTGGTCGTGAATATGATAGCTGAATGTTAAACACGAAATCAAATCCTTGGAAAAGGTTAAAATAATAATAATCTAAACCTTGGTGCTAGCCTCCGTGTAGACACAAGAATGAAATGGGCAATTCCCTCACTATAAAAGAGTTTTGCGTAGAAATCTGGAGATATTTTCCTTTGCAAACAATTTTTGCAGGGTTCTTGGTCCAATAAACTTCATCCCACATAGGAAACTTGTATTGACAAGTAACTCTATCTCAATAAGTTATGCAAAAAGTAATCAGCAATAAGCTCTATATGACATCCAAATAGCAGAAACAATTTCTCAACGGAAAATAATGCATGGCTGTCTACATTTCATTATGGACAGTTTTTACGCACCAAAAGGTTGTTTACCCTGCCTCGCCAACATAATTTCATGATAACTCCTCCCAAATCTGTCTGTTTCCATGGTTTCACTTCTAAAAGAAATTAGGAATTTCAAATGACAAAGATGTGTGTCATGTCAACATAACAGGAAACAAATTATAGACAAGGAAATGATAAACCTTGCTGATTTGGTGATATAGAGCTGGTAATAAACAAAAAATTACTATAGTGCAAGATACTCACAAGATAAACTTACCAAAGCATCCTGACTGCTTATCTCTTCCCTTAAGTCCACTCTCGCACGAGCTTCCGCCAGCCTTACCAAACTTTCTAACTGCCTAGCTGTTATTGGAGTACCGTCTGCAGAAGTGTTTCGGTCTCTTAGACGTAAATAAAACTTCTGCAGGATTTCTGCAGCTGGTTTTGTCATCCTTTATGGAAGAAATGATAGTCAATAACATTTCCTGGGAAGTATTCAATAAAATTTTTGACATTGTTAAAAATATGAGATCACCTTGGAAATAGGTAAGTTCTTGCATATGCAATGTATTTACGCAAAAGAGGCCCTGGCAGTGGAACAAAATCACTGTCTTTCTTAGGGTCAAGTCTCAAAGTTGCAACCAGGGAACCGGTTTTAACATTCATATCTACATCTTGAAAATCCCGGGATTCTGCAAGTGACAGATAAAAGGTCTAATAAAAGCAATCCCATGGTAAATAAAGTAAGAGAGGTTGAAATATCACCTCTACATAACCTCTTTCCAGAGGGTGACGGTTGTCCATTGCCTGCATGAAGCTGCAAAGAAAGGTTCCAATTTTGATATTTTTATTTGGAATAGCATTAAATGAAAATGTTATGCATCAAAGATAATGTCAAGTATAAGGTTGTTAATTGACTAAGCTCTAGTGGTAAATTCAGCACAAGAATGTCATGGCAAATAGGGAGTCCTCACACTAGTCGGATGTGAAAACCAACTTCTGCACAAGTTAAGATAGCCAGTTCAGTCATTGCTTCAATTAGTGGACAGATCATAGCATGGTAACTCAAAACTTGTTGAGGGTCACTCAGAAGATATTTCAGTTACACTAAACTAGGCACGTTAGCAGTCTCTATAATAGTAATAAGCATGGTTCTTAAATTCATAACATTAAAGTACAGTTTTAAATACTTGTTTTATCCTTCACATGACACTTTAATAGTTTCAAATCATTTTCTGTTTTTCTAGAGCATTATATTGGTTATGTTTGGTTCTTTTTTTGTATCAGTTCTATCCCCTAAAAGATAACACAGTCTAAATATATTACTCAACAAAATTTCATTTTAATTTAAATTCAAATTATTCCTTTTCTTACATATATACACAAATATTCAAAATTCAAGCACTACAGCTATTTGCAATTAAATCAATACATATACACACATACACTCACAATTATATATATTTATATCTTACAAACAAATCACTATCCCTATATACTGATATATTATCTAATCATTATTATATATTTTATACATATATGACTACACAAATTCAAATTAATTAAAATTTTCATTCCATCAAAATTTCACTATCAAACATAACTTTCATCCCCACCAAAATCTCCAACTAAACATAACCGTTGTTTATGACAATGTTTATTTACTTATTTTCATCATTTTATATCCCATCAAAATTTTTTCACCTCAGACATACAACTAACAAAATTTCATTTAAATTTCAAATTTATATTATTCTGTTATATATACGAATGTACAAATATTCAAAATCCAATTATTGAACCTATTCAAAATCAAATAACTACTTATATATACACACATACACTCACCTTTATGCATACATATATGCACTCTAAAAATTAATTATTATTTTTGTATATTATCAATCATTTAATCATTTTTATATTATAAATATATAATTACACCGACTCAAACAAATAAAAATTTTATACCTAAACAAAATTTCCATCCCCATCAAAACCTCAAACCAAACAAAGCCTTGTACGAATATGCATATAAACCTCATCATTTTCACATGGGCCCAGTGTATATGAATATGCACATGTATACTGAAACACTGATGTATAATTTCAGTACTTGGTGTATAGAAAGGATGACTTACTGACATTATGTGCTCTGAAAGTCTCTTATCCAGCAACTCATCGGGTTTATCAAGTAATATGAAAACCAAATCAAATCTTGATAGAAGAGCAGCACTCATTTTCAGGTTCTCATTCACCGTCTTTGCACGACTGCAGTTACAATTTGAAATACAAATACAAAATGGTACTGTAATATAACATAAAACAGTGGCCGAATGTTCCATATTTAACCATTTCAAAATTTTCATCTAGGGCATGTATGTAAAAAGTCTGCCTTTAGAGTTTAGACCCTTATGACTGGTCATTTAGAACAAGTGGATAAAACTATTAGAGAAATAATAGAATAAAAGAAGATGGCTTCTGAAGAAATAGGATTTAGGAAGGGTAAGTATGTCATGCTTCCATAAGACTTCCAACTTGACTAGGACTAGGAAAGTTTCATAACTAAGGCTTACACAGACACAGATACAGTTAAGTCTGGTAGTTCCTATCCTTCAAAATAATTGCAGTAAAACAAATTTGAGGTTAAGTTTAGGTGCCATACTTATAATGGCCCCCGACAGGGTTTGCAGCAGCTAAAACAGATGTTCTTGCAGATAAACTTGCTACAAGTCCAGCCTTTGCAACAGAGACACACTGCTGTTCCATCGCTTCTAATAGGGCCTAGAGAAAAATACTTAAATCAACATGTTCTTAATTTAGAGACCAAACGATCAAGTTCTCAAAAGAAGTCAAAACTTGCCAAACCTGGTGTTCTGCTGACATTTTATCAAACTCATCAATACAGCATAATCCACGATCTGCAAGCACCATGGCACCTGTAAAATAAACGCGACGGTTAACTTTAGCAATGAAATTGCACATGCAGCAAACACAACGCAAAAGTTAGGAAATTTCCTCAAGGTTAAGCAAGGCATGGATATTTTGGATTTTCTGGCATTAGTCACAGAGATGCAGTTATTCTCTGATAAACATATGTGGAATGAATTTGATCAGAAATACTCATTGGCTGGCCTATTTAAACGCCATTCAATGTAAAGGAGATAGTGCCTGCCAACACTTGAGTTATCACCGGTCTAAACAGTCTGTGGCCAACCTAGACATTAACATGATATCAATAAGCTCAGTGCTACACCAAGAAAAATGGAGGTAACTCTGCATTATCAGGCGCAAGATGTTTTCATGAAATAATGCCCAAACTAGTGCCGTATCTTCACAAGAAGAGAAGTGAGATGGAGCATCAGTATCTCTTGAGTCAAAATTCAAGGTGGTAGAATATTTAGTGGCAGGTTTACTGAAATAAGATGTGATAGGATTATTGGAATGGTATATCTCAGTTATCAATGCATTTTCTTTACCTTATATATTGAGATATAATGCACTTCACAAAAGCGTGTAATACAGAAACAATTTCTTCCACATATGCTCTGATTTTATCCTTCTCCAATTACATTGTAAATATTTGTTTCATTTCTTTGATTTAAGGTTAGGTTTATTAGAGTACGTTCACCTACCCTGACTGACTCCTGCTCTACACAGTGAATGGGGTTTCTCTTTTATTGATAATCAACTATTACAAAAATGTAGTTAATTACTTCAACACAAGGCTTGGAGATCTCCCTCAAATGATGCAGTGAACTTAATAAATACAAGGGACAGTGCCATTATTTTATGAACTGTCACATGTTTCTGGTGTTCTATGTGATGGCATGTTGACAAGGATCAGCAGGGTTTCAACTCACAACCCTGTACATGAGCAACACAGAAGGCTTAGATATTTAAATTATTTTATGGGGGTGGGGAGGGGGGAGGGGGAGTATGAGAAATTGGGATTTCTGGACCTATCTGTTAATAACAACTGCCAAGATCTCTGGCTATGCCAAAATGACATGGATGAGCCATTTATCTTTGAGGAGATATGGCAGTGTCTCAACAAACCAGTTAATTTGGACATGGAAAAGGAAGAAAAAAGTCTACCAGCCTCAAATGCATAGTCGCTTGTCATAGGATCTTTCACCACTGCAACAGTAAGGCCAGCATTAGTTGTGGCATTACCACACACATATATACCACGTGGAGAAACTGAAGCTGCAGCTTGAAGTAGTTGACTTTTGCCCAGTCCAGGATCACCTAATTACATAAATAATTTACATGTCAAAAGTTGGCATAGGAAGACTGCCATAAGTTCGGGACATATTTTAGTATGGACATTGCAAAAAACTAAAAGGACTGGCAAAGTAGATTGTGATCCAAGGCAGAAAAGAAAAGTAGCATACCAACAACAATAATGTGGATATCTCCTCTGACAGGTACTTTGTTCTGATCCATCGAATGCTTCCGGACACCACCAAACAGTGCTAATGTAATTCCAGCTGTTGACCAGCAACAAAAATAAAGTAAAACAGAAGATTTCATTTTCAAGCATTTCAAATCAATAATCAAATCTGTAAAACTAACTACATATAAGATCTAAATGTTTAGAAATGGGCAATATTAATGTAAATACCCTGAAGTTGGAAAAGAAAACTTCATGGTAAAGTTGATTTTATTTAGTGATCACTAATGCATAAAAAGCAAGCACAACATTATTCAATTTTTTAAACTACAAATTAAGGTACTCGAAATTCCCATTCCAGTGTACACTGGAACTGTAAGTGGGTATGACATTTGAGGACCTCAAATACAAAAAAGAGTTGAAAAACAATTTGTGGATTCATAAGATTAGTAGGATGTAGACCTCACTATGTGTTCAAAAAATTGAAATGCGTTTCTGAGTTTCAAGCAGTTATAAACAATAAATACATACAATGAGAAAATGGTCCAGTCAAGGAAGCCAAGTTGCACATTATCAGAATTATAATTTTTGGTGAGGACAATAGAAGTATTAGATATGTCCAATGCTTATGCCATTGGAGCCAAATATAATGTTTGATATTGAAATGAATCATATAATATAATAAAAGAGGGGCATTGAATGTGATTGCCTGTGCTTAAATGTCAGCATAAAGAATGTCTAATCATAATCACATTCATATACCTTTAACAAGTTCATGCCCATAGATGGATGGGCAAATTGATTGCAGGATTTGTCGAAATATATCAGAACCATGCTCCTCAGAGAACTTCACAATGAACTCCAGATCTCTTGGAGAAAATGAATACAAATCAAAATGCTGTGTGGCACTAGCATTGGTGTCAATACTTTGGATATCCTCAGGCACAGACTGGGACTTTGAGTTTGTTACTGAAACAACTTCCAGGTACAAATAGTACAGTGCTTGATTCTTGCTTTTTGATTTTCCTGAAGTGTTATTTAAAAAAAGAAAGAAAAAAGGAAAGAAAAGAAACCAGGAAGCATGTTTCAAGCTGGATATAGACCATTACCAGAAAATAATAACTGAAATGGACAGTGTCCACACAACAAGCTTTGCATATAAGGAACATATACACAAACAAATCTCGAGCAAGCTTATGAGTTCACTAAACCCCAAACTTCTGCATATATTTGAAAAGAAAACAAAAATAATGAAAGGGCTTTCAAACATAAAAAATACTCAAAGGGAGAAGCAGCAACTGCAATTGCTACAGTACCCCACAAAAAATCCAAACTATTTCCTGTGCTGCTTGACTAGTCAAAATACAATCTGGTTTCTTGAGCATAAATTGCACAAATCTGAAAAAATAAGTGACCTTCTATAGGTCAGAACCTCAACTTCAGATAACCAAATGACATAAATAACTAAGAATTGCCCGGATAAAATTGAAGCAAGCCTGTAATTGAGAAAGTAACAAAACATAGAAAATCTATTTGACACTGTGACATCAGGCATGACATTTCTTTAGATTTTTAGTTTCGGTTGTGTCAGACAGACTCTATAATGTGACAATTTATGCTACTGGCTTTAATGAAGGTACCATTAATTTTTTCCCAAATAAAATTGATAATCACAATAAATATACAAGACAATGGACATGCAGGTTTATACTTCGTAATGAGAGTTTTTCTGAAGCATATCATTTTGGGGCAGAATTGCCAGAGATTAATTTCCACTCGAGGTGGTGATAAAATCATTTAGCCTCTTAACTATGTTATCCCATCAGCCTTTGTATTAGCATTCCTTCTGATTAAAGTAAACTAGCAAATAGCCATATAATGTCATGTATTTGAATGCTAGCTTCATTCTCACAGTAACACAAACTGACCTGCACAAATGGTGAAACAGTTTAGTTTTAGATTAGATAATAAAAATTCATCAAGTACTAAAAAGTGAAGGCGTAAGATTGTGCCAGATATTCAAGTCTTTCATGTCAGTTTCTCATACCTCCTCCAATATCCATATAATTGTTAATTACTCTTATTATGCCAGTTACAGTGACAACATCTCCAGGAATGCATGAATCCACTAGATCTTCAGTCAATTCACATTCAACAGTCCGAGGAACCCGACCTTCTTCATGATGTTCAGATTTGAGCAGCTCCTGAATCCTGAATATTAGATTATATCACAATACAAGATGGTTTAAACAACTCTTTCACATTGAGGGCATTCTTATGTATTGGTGCAAAGATGTGTTGACAATTTTACCTTATCTTCTGAAAGTCTATTGGTTGAGCAGTAGATCGGATAGGCTTGAAATTTCGGCTTTTACATGCTTGCATTTCACATTTCATTGGTGGAGAAAATTTCCCATCGGGAAAGCCACACGTAATTGTGGTTCCACATTTTGCACATGAAAAACTCATTTGTATCACCAGAGGCCGGACTGTGCTAACTTTTACTACAGTTCCCTTTACAGAAACAAATCTGTCTGACATCACAATTTCGCAATTACACTTCACTTGCAGCATTAATTAAATTTTCAAGAAATAATCTCATTTGGAAATGATGAGCCAAATAAAAATGCAGAAGTACCAATATAAGCAGCCTTAAGGTTCTTCAAAGCAATCATGGACTCTGGGTCATTGTGCAAACGGATATTAATTCTTACAGATTCCTCCATCGGATCCTCTTTGGTAAAAAGGACCTACTTAGGTTTGCAGTGCACAGAAAAATCATTTCAAAAGCTCAATAAACAGTCAATTCTTAAGAATCAAAAAATTTGTGTACCTTGTGCACTGAAGCACTCATGCACAGCAGAGCGTCTTTAGGTTTTTGCTCTAATGCCACATAAAATTCCTCGATCTTACATACTTTCTGAAACTGCTGGAAGTCGAGCGGTAAGATGAATAAGCCATCATCCTCTTTTACCTATCAATGATATAAAAATGTCTCTTTATACAATTTCGTTATTTATACCACAATCCTTATTTCAAAATCAAACTTGCATCTGGATATCAGTCAGTGTTGGGGCTTGGATAAACAACCTCAATTAAACACTTCTCGTGCAGTAAAACATTGGCGGTTCATTAATGGACCGTTTGAATGTTTTGGTTAACCATGGAAAGAGTGAAGGAAAAGCAAATTCATAGAAATTAAAATTCACTTCAATTTTTCTACGTTGACATATTCAATATATCCTCTTTCCAGTTTTCCAAGTGTGATTGAGTGTTGCGAAGCAAAAATATAAATTTATAGAATAAAAGAAACATATCATTTTTCCTCGTTAAACACATAATCATAAAGAAGGATAACAAAAATACCACACGCAGAAAAGCACACCTGATCCACAAATTGCAGTGCCTGAGGAGAAGAGAAGAAGTGAAATAGGTTGGAAGTAAGATGGAATCTGAACTCCGAATCGTCGGCATTGATTTGCGAAAAATATAAGGACAGAATGCGACACAAATCACTCGTCGCCGTCGCTGGGAATTTCGTTTTGCTACTACTAATCTCCGCTGGGTGTCCGTGCATCTCGGTAGATAGGGGAGTGGGCGGTGGCGGTGACGATCCGGCGATTGAAATTCGTGCCCTTAGTTTTGGCGGGAGTAAATACTTGGAGAGAAAATCCGCTCCGGCTGCCTCCTTGGCGTACTTCGCATACTTTCAGCGGGAATATGACGTCTATTGAAACATTAAAATCGTTATCTATTAAATATTGGCATCTGCACCCCTAAAATTATTCTCATTTAATGTTTCACTCAGTGAAGTTGATGAAATTACACTTTTCTCCCGATGTTGCTTTCAAGTGGCACTTTCCCCCCATATTCTGAACTTCGAATGGAAGTTGTAGAAACTACTACTTTTTATAATATATTTTTTTAATATTATACACCCACTTGGTGAATGAATAAGATATGGATCCCGGCCTCTCATTTGAGAAGTTGGGACTTAAAGCATCTATCAAAACACACACACCCATGTTATAGAAAATACTTTTTCATTTGTTTGGTTATTTTAATCCTTAATTTTAGCTTAAGATAATAATAATTCTTTGCCTTGAAGTTGCTCTCAGGATTTTATTTTTGGGACTTGCATGTAATTGGGATCAAAATGGTTAAACACAATGGCTATGTTTGGAGGTGGCGTTTAGGTAAAAGGTAATGTTTCATGTGATTTATGTTAAAATAAGTAATATATTTAATCACGTGATTTTGATGTTTTAAATTTTTTATTTATTTAAATATATATATAATATAATAATAATTAAATGATGTGATAGTATATAAGAATAATGATAAATTTGTAAAGTATAGGTATATAAATGTAAATATGTGTGTGTATTGATTTGATAAAGAATAAATATAATAATGGAAAATAATTAGTTGCTAGATAGAGAAATTTTGAATTTAAATTTAAATAAAAAATTTGTCTAATAATATGTTTAATAGAATGTGTTTGGTGGTACATTAAATGTTAAAAATGTATTCCAAACATAGCCAATGTCATCTAATATAGGGGTAAAAGTCCGATATATATATATATATATATATAATATTTTAACTAATTAGCATTATATTTAAAGAAACCTTAACGTGATTTCTTTAAATGAGTGAATTCTAGTAACATGACGATGAGATCAATAATTATTCAAATTTTACTCAAGACAAATTTATAATTTGAATTGAACAGTTAAATAAACTTGAAAGATTATCAATGTTCAAGTTTAAACTCAATTAGATTCAAAAATATTTTCAAATTTAATCAAATTTAAATGGAATAATTTGGTTTGTTAACACTCGGGACATTCTCATTCCACATGGTTGAAAGAGCATATAACATTATGTACAATGAATAATCTTTCTTTTTCAACAACTGATTTTCTAGTGTAAATTTTAAGGGATGGAGTGGACTGGGACATCGCATTTTTTTTTTCGGCCACCGCACCGAGTCTTAATGCAACGGAGCCCCTTTGCTTTCATGTACGAAGAACGTTTTGCGATTTTCAAGTCCAAATAACACGACTGCGATGACAGTCGGAGAATACACTTGAGCTTTTGTTTACCGGCATTAGCGCCAGGAGTCCGACCGGACAACCTGTAGAAAGTCAGCTACTCATATCTGATCAGTCGTAACAATCATGTAAGGTTTAATTTCATATCCTCAAAAATTATTGTGGTAATTAATGAGAGGCCTTTGTTCTAATTAGCAGCAAATAAAGCACATCGCCTTTTCCAATGTTATACCAGTCGTCAAAAACCAGCCTGATAGAGTTGATCATTAAGGGGATTCAAAATCCAAGTGCTTCTGTGGGAGACTATGATTTGTTGGTATACAGTAAATCCTAATACTTAATATCAATCAACTAGTTTTTGTAATCTAAGCCTCTACGTGATTAGCAGTCTCTAGATAACTCTAATAGTTTCCTCAAACCGTGTAGTCAGGGCATTAACACTTTACTAGTTAACAAACAGATAACTTCCAATTGTCAATTCATTAAAACCAGCCCTAAATTTGTCTAGATACACGCTCAAAAAGGCGCATTTTTCTTTTGGGGGAGGGGGGGGGGGTCGGGGGTGTTAACAAAACTAAGATTACCTCAATAAATCCATACATTGAACACGAGGTGGTAAATTATAATGTAAGTCCACAGCAGCAACTCTTGAGTACAGTAACTACCGAAAGACAGCAGAAGTCCACAAAATTTACTCAAAACAATTGATAATTCATCAAAAATCAGTAGCGATCACAGCCAGAGGGAAAGAGATAAGATTTAAGATCTAGGCTTTTCCTTTTTCTCCTTGAATAGGGCCAAGAGGGAAACTCCAGAAACCTTCACCACCTTGAATCTAACACCAGGAATATCTCCTACGGCATGTCCCTTCCGTCCAAATCCAGCAATCAACACTTCATCCTATAAGAGTATTATTCCAAGTTTGTTCATTAATGTAAAGGTCAGTAGAAGAAATCACAGCAACGAAACATCATAAGGGGAACTCACATTTTCTTCTATAAAATTCAAACAACCATCATTGGGCACGAAAGCAGCAATCTTCTTGCCGTTCTTGATGAGCTGCACCCTGGCACATTTACGAATGGCAGAGTTCGGCTGCTTAGCTTCAATACCTCTGTAAAGGAACCAAGTTAGTTAAAGGCAACAAAAGGAGTACTTAGAAGATTGGAACAAAGTGCAAAGGACAGAATCACACATTTTCTCCAGCACAATGCCCTTGGCATGAGATGACCCAGCAAATGGCTTCTTCCATTCGTTCCCAAGGTGAGATTTCTTGTAAGCCTTGTCAGCCCACCTCTGCCGCCTACGGTGGGACTTGAGCTTGCGACCAGCTCCCATTCCATGTGTCTTCCTGTAAGAAGCAAGCAAGACCATGTACCACTTAACAAGACCATAAAAAGTAAAAGGCGCTGATATACACATTGTAATCATTTTTGTCTCTTGAATCTTCCAACAGGTATAATTGATCATTGTAAATAACTTAAGTATATTAATGAAACACGGTCCACTACATTGAACCAGAGTCCCGAATAACATGAATCAAGGCTAAACTAAAATTTCACCAAGTATTGCTATTGCGCAAGGCATAACCAAATAACTGAGACCAATTTTAGAGTTAGCAACAGTCATTTTAAGGCCAAGAAAGCTGCTGTCAATAAGTCATGCAGTGACAAACAAATCAACTACCCGCTGATCTTCGGGAGTAGTCCCTAATTCAGTAACGGCATATTCATAAAGGAAAAGAATATGATATCCTGATTCAAAGAGTTTCAATAATAAATCTTTGCTAATCTTCTCAAGCTCTATAAAAGAATCAAAAGATAATTATAATATAAACCACCAAAAACCCAATCGACAAATTCTCTTAGCCACAACCAATATCCATCTCTTTCCGCCTATTTCCAAATCATACAATCAGAATCACACCCAAATGCATCGATAACTTAAAAATATGCAGAAAATTAAACCCAGAGAAAGCCACAGCAAAAACATAAATGATGAAAAAACCACGAAATAACGATAGTGTATATCCATACCCCATGACAGCAGAGTACAGAAACGAAGTGAACGGAAAAACGAGGATTGAGAGGTCGAAATGCCACGGAAACAGCCGCCGATTTTTAGCGTAAAACCCTAAGCCGAGAAATGAAGCGAAAAGCCGTTTCTGATGGGATTTATAGTACGGTTTTCAAAATTGGGCTAGTTCGAAATGAAACCTGAGCCCATAGGCCCACTTTTGAATCATATCAGTCTGGTGAACGAGGCCTGGTAGTACGGCCCAAAGATGTTAGACCCAATTATCAAGCATCTAAAACGGTTAGATTGCACATCCGCGCGCACCCACGCGATATCCAAGTGGCTGGAAAAAATTTGAATATTTAAATAAAGGCCCCTAACAAATTTCGAATCATTTCTAATGAATTTTAAGTACATTTCAAATGATGTCTAGATTATCATAATCCCTACATTTAAAGGGATATTATTTTTTATTTACCCGTACTATTTAGAATGCTTGAGATCCCTTTTTGTCTTTTTAATATATTGTCTAAAACATTTTTGATAAATTTAATTACAATCACTGTCATCACTATCTAAATAAATGAATAAATAAACTATAGAATGTTTTAGTAAAAGCATATTCTTTCCTTCACGAAAAAAATTTATGCTACATACAATAACTACTTTTAATTATTTAATAAATTTTTAAAATATCCAATTTAATAATAACCACTTTTCTCTTTTATTCAATATAAAAAATAAAATGAAACATTTGTGGATGAAAATATACTCTTCCTTCATTAAAAATAATTACGTTAAATTTATAATTGATAATTTGTGTTCTTTTATCTTCAAAAAACTTCTATCGATATAATTAATTTATGCTAATAAAATAAATATATATATATATATTTCATTTAAATAATTAACATAAAATAGTTTCAATTGCGAACATGACGAGGCGCCAAAACGCTAGGCATAATATAAAAACCCGTTCATTATTTTAAGATAATTTATTGTGCTTTCTGTATAATTTTCTTTTTGTTAAAAATTTTTTTGCATGTTAACAATTGAGATATATTTAATGAGTATTTTTATTTTATTTTGCGCTCTCACTCAAAAACCGTTTTTTGATCTTTGAATGCATTTCCGTTTCTGCCTCAACTTCATGATTTCTCCCCAAAATCCCATCACTCCTCCAGATTATTGTCTCCCGTATCAAGCTTTTTATGCGCCTCAATCATTCTGCAGAACCCAAGCCCACCCTCATCAACATTGATTTTCCAGTTTTTCTTTTGATCTCTTCTTCATATGTTTCCTGGCTAAGCAAAGGTATACTTCTCTTTATTTTTTGATATCTTTTTGATTCGTTTTTGATGAATTCGTTCTTCAATTGTGGATTGAGTTTTTCAATTTATTTATTGTACTTATACCTGGAATGGCGTTGGTTAAAATTTGCTTTTTCTTAAATAAATGATGGTATTGTTGCCAGATGCGGTTGTATTTTTGCATGCGCGTATGGCTCATCCAGATTTTAATTTTATGTTTCTGTAATTTTTGAAGTGTTTCTTTTTTTTCGTGAAATTAGATAAGTTTTGTTGAAAATTATGGGGGATTGGGGCTCTGAAAAGAACTCATTTATGCATGCTTTATGCTTTTTGTAGACTGTTTGTAAAAGTTTTTCTTCATTTATTTCATTATGATGTTGTTCATGAGTTCTGATGAGTGTACTTGATATTCTCATGTGCGTAAAGAAGAAGGATTTTCACATGTTTTAATGAGTGTGTTTATTCATCCACATGCACACATTTATAGGCTCCTCTCTTGCATTTATATCTATGGGTAAGGACCTTTTTGGTGTACTATTTTGTTCTTCTTTCCTATCTATGAAATTTTTTATTGTACTTTGAATTGATTGCCATTATGACGCTTTGCACTTGATCAGTTATTTGGTCACTGCAATCCGTTAAAATTTACTTAACAATTGTTATGATACATACAAATGCTGTGTATATCTATCTATCATCAGGTCAGAAAAAAATGTGATGGATATAAGCTATATGTTTTGTGTGTTTTTTTATATTAACCTGTTACTTTATCGCTAATAATTTCAAAACCTTGATCTATGTTGGGTTGTTTGTACTACGAGTGTAGTGTAATTGTTTTTCTATAACGATACTGGTTTAAGATATTATCTCTTTCTTGTTTCCTTATGGTATGTTTTATGTGAAAATATTACTTATAAATTTGATTTGGATAGTGGTATTTGGTTATGTAAGTATTAATTATAGATTTAATTTGCATATAGAGGAAAATTTGTCAATTCTAATGTTTGAGTACAAATTAATTCAATGATGACGCTGAGATCCCTTTGTTTTTAGGTTCTGGAGGGGGTACATAGCATTTGGTCAGCAATTTTACTTTTATACTGATTTTTTTGGAATCTTATGCAAGAATAAATTTATAATTTTATTTTTATTCTATTGTCTTTTATTATTGCATACCATTTGTGTATCAACATATATAAATACACACAAGTGTGCCACAATTGCTAGTTGATAATAATTTGGAATTTTTATTGGAATCTTATGGAAGAATAAATTTATAATCTTTATTTTTATTCTATTGTCTTTTATTATTGCATACCATTTGTGTATCAACATATATAAATATGTTAGTTTTTTCACATACAAGTGTGCCACAATTGCTAGTTGATAATAATTTGACTTTGAATAGAACTAATGATTAAATTTTAAATATTGATGTTTATATATATATATATATATGAGGAAAAGCAGATTTTCGATTGTTGCATTCAGTATGGTTTATACTTTTGTTTGTCTCAAACAAAGTCTTCAATTTTTTGGGTCAACTTGTATAACACAACTGGAAAACAGATAACAAGGATAAAGGTGAAGACTGGAGGGTGCTCTGGCAGGATAGATGTATTCCAAAGGCAGGGTAAATCAAGTCATTGGCTGTCATATAGGACTCCTTGCTCATTAACAGAATCCCTTCTTTATATTTTCTTAATTTTTAAATTTTGAAGGAGCATCATGCATAACTCTTGGGGAAAATATTGAACAAGAAATTGTATTGTGACAAGGAGTCTCATTCTGTGGTATTAAATGGAATTAAGGAAGTCGATGATAGTAAGAACTAAGAAAGGTTAAAGATTTATACATCCATATAGGGTTGTAATAATCTTTGGAGTAATGAAAAGCTAGGATACAAAACATAAGTTCTTTAAGGTGGCCAGATAAATTTGAGAGAGAGCATAGTTTGGTGTTACTCTTCCTAGATTCAGAGGTTTCTTTCCGAAACTGTATGTTAGAGGTGCTATAGAAGTTTGCATTTCAGGCTTCTTTACTTATTTTTCTTAGCCAGACTTCTGTTGGTTTTAGATGGCCATGGATGCAAAGGATATACAATTAGATCTTCAAGCCCTAAAAAGGTTATATGGGCTGCTCCAAAAAAATGAAGATGGAACATCAAACACTGCCTCTGATGTGGTAAGCATTTTTACGTAGTGAGATCATTCCAGTGATCGTGTCTTTTTTCATTTTTATAAAACCAAAAGTTTTCATCGAAGGTGTGATATATGTGTGTACCAATTCAATCTGCTTTTATTTTTACTAATATATCCATCATATGAAGTTATGGAATTATTTTCATCAAAGGCTTGTTAGTTCTGGAGTATATACAGTTGAATTGGAAGCAATTAATGCTTCATCTCATTTTATGTGTGCATGTGTGCTGCTGCAGACACTAGTCCGTTAGCTTTCCTTTTATGTGTTACTTTTATCAGCATTTCTGAATGCATATGAGATAATTGATGCTGATCTTGAAGTGGGATAGGAAGTTACTTTAAGCATGATTAGACTCTTTGTTTGAAATACATCTTTTTTAACAACCTCCAAGACAAGGGATTGCCATTTAATTGAAAGGCTTTATGCTTTTTGAGTATAGTTGGTCAGGAGCAATTGCTTTATCTCATGTTGCATGACATGTATTCTACAGCAGACATTAATTTTCATTTTTGTTTTCATTTTATTCACACTTTTAAATGCATATGAGATAATTGCTGCCGGCCTTGAAGTGGGATGGGAAATTTGCTTGAAATGCTGATTAGACTGCTCATTTAAAATACACATCTGATGGCAACATCTAAAACAAGGGACTGCGGTGCAAGTAAATAGCTTGTTATGCTAACATATTTGTTCATGGCGCAAATGGCGTGGCCACAGTGCTATCCACAAAAAATGGTGACCACCTTCAATATGATACACATGTGGCACGCCATAGTGCATGGCACAAATGGTACTATAGTGCTTGCCGTATTGAAGATGGCATTTTTTCATTTCAAAACCTTTTCTTAAAGAGAAATAAACTATAAAACATAGAGATTCCTTGAGATTTGTTCAATCTCATTTTTGTCACAAACAAGTTATAAAACACTATTGCTTTATTATATTGCATGATACCGCTACATTTTTAAGGATTTGTTGAGTTTTCATTATTTACTTCAAATAAACTCTAAAATAATTTAATATTTTTCAAACATGTTCTTTCTTTCTATCAACAACTTTTGAATAATTTATGCATGTGTTAATTCTTTATTTCTCTTTGCCCTTATTTCTTTTTTTTCTCTCTTGTTCTTTCTTTGTCACTTTTTATTTTTTTCTTTTTCTTCTTTGGTGTACTTTTATTCTTTTTTTTTCTTTTCTTCTTCTTTGTTTTTTTCAATAGGCTAGCTTGATTTAAATTTTAAAAATTTTTATAAATTGTCCCTCGGTATTGTAGAAAATTCAAAGTTCTACAAATCAAGTGGTTGAATTGCTAAAATTTTTAAATTAAGTGGCTGAATATTAATGAAATTCTAAGTATTTATTCTTAAAATTCTAAAATTTTTAATCTGTTTGACAAATTTAATAGTTGGTTATTTACTAATTCTTTGTTATTTGTTTTATTTTACAAAGGTAAGAAATTAAAAATTATTTCCAACTATTATTTAATATGTAAAAATTATTTATATTGTATTTTTATAAAAAACTATTGGTAATATAAATGTATTCACATATTACATACTGTGCCGCACTATGTTCCATGGCTTTAAAAAGTCTCTGTGTCCTATGGTCCTAAGCATAGTTGGTTGAAAGAGATTGATGCTTATCTCATAATGGCAACATAAGCAACTGCAGAGTGTCCGTCAGTTTTTTTGTTTTATTCAGAATTTTAAATGCACATGAGATAATTTTAGTTTCTGTACAAATTGCAATGTGCTAATCTAGCTTGCACTTGCTTCTAGTTTCTATTAGAAATACGCTTTGGTTGCTGAAGTCCAAATCCCTGTTCAGGTAATCAAAATAAATTGTGCATTCTGCAAATTTTAATGATGGATAATGAAAAAATTAAAACAGTTAATACGTTAATAATGCAGTGCTCAGATTCATCAGAGAATTGTCTCCTTTATAATCTTACTGACAAAATCAAGTCTCACTTTCCGTGTCTAGAATTGTCTTACTGACTTGGATTCATCAGAATCCCTTTCCTCTCACATGTTCAAGTTGTACTCCCAGATGTGTCTTCAAGGATAACAAGAAGTGTTATTATTGTGCGTAAATCCTCTTGCATCCTAGATGGCCTGACATTTTGTTTCTGTAGCTGCTGGATGAGCATGCACGGCTTTTGTTGAAGAATCAGCTGGATGCAGCAACTAGAAGAGTCCTCAAGGTATGCAAGTGGACCCTCTATATGCTAAAGGCAGTTCTTTTCCTGAACGTGAAACATACTTTATAGGTTCATCCTATTGGGTTCACCAATGGTCTCTCCAATAAGTCTTTACTTATTACATTGCCTCTGCAATAAAGAACTAAGCCAGCAAAATACATTGACCTATACAATCCATTGGTTTGCTCAATGTCCAAGTGTTTACTGACCCCGCATGTGGTTCTTGTGCCCCAGATCGTGGAAGCACCAGGGACAGTCTCTCCTACTCACCAGCAGCTACCAGATGAGTCATCTGAGGAACGATCTTTTCCAATACAAGAATTGTGGAATACTGTGGACTATAGTCAAAATTTTCAGAAAAAGCTGGGTTCTGACGAGTACAGAGAGCCGGATGGATCTAATACCACATTGGGGAAAGAAAAGGGGTATGCTCCACAGTGGAGTCAAGACTGCCCTGTCGAACAACCAATCCTGAATGCGATGGCAAGTGCACCCAAATATAGAAAGAAACGTTGCAGAATTTGTCAAAGGAACACCAGTAAACAGCTTGAGCCGCAGGAGGAGATGCATTTTTATAGTGTGGGTCAAAATTCGATCAGATTTTCAGATCTGCAACATAAGCAAAACAACGAATCTGATCGTTTTGTTGGGAACAGCAAGCAAGAAACTGGATTATCATTAAGTAATCAGGCGCAGAAGTCAAGAAGCCGCAAGGACACTGGACCTTTGGCTGGAAACTTGAATGGCATTGAGTCCAGAGACTTCCCGTCCAACAGGGTGATTGCTGACGTTCCTCAAGTTTGTAGTTCTGATACTGAACCCACAAGTAAACCCGAGGAAGTTGATTTCTTATCCAAAGAAGCTTCCAAAGCAATCGAGCACATTGAGTTGTGTATCTCAACATTCCATCTAGGAGAAGATCACTCACACTCCCCTGAAGGGAGCTCTGCTCAACCTAGAAATTGTGATCTGGAAACCAAGTCAACGGGTCCTGCTGCACTGACGCAACATTTTGCAGTTCCAAGTGTTGAAATGAACCAAAGGGAGGGAAGATTTGTGGGAAGAAATAATTTCCAATATGACCTTTCAAGCCAAAGGTTCAAGGACCCTGCAGACAATCCACTGCACCAGGTGCCGCCCATAGTGGCTGCAGATGAGATGAATCCACCATATTTGTCCTTGAACCAAATTCCCCTTCTGGTTGAAGCATCAAGACCCATGTGGAAACAACCATTAAGTAATGCTATCAAGAGCAGAGGCTTGGCTTTGGGTCAGAATGTCCAGGCTGTCGTAGATTCAGGAAACTGGATAAGGGGTTGGAATGATCTCGCACTAGGCCAGTTTCATGCAGTTCAAGATTTTAGTGTTGTGATGGATCCAAATGAAGCGTCCTCTACAACTGATAGCTGCCAAGCCACTTTTCCTTCTGCTTCTGAAATGAAAAGTCCATATCAAAGCCATATGGCCATAGAGCAAGATACCAGCAGGCACCGAACATTCCAAACACATGAACCAGCAGACAGTTTCGTGAATCTGAATAAGAGTGAAAACTTTCATTTTGTAGATTCTAAACTCAACGTTACTTCAACTTCTGGGGTTCACTGGAAAACCCATCCAGCAAAGGCTGTCAGCGCAACATTTATAGATAGGAAACCCTCTCAGATTTCATTGCAAGCAGGTTTCCGTTGTAATCAATATAAGGATGGGATTCCCAAGAACAGAAACTCTGTGACTGGAACAAGGACAGCATTGCCTCGCCAAGAATCAGATGGTACAACTACCGACTCCTATTCATCAACCCGGAGAAGTCAGCAAACAAGCAATTGTGGCACTGAGAGTGAGAGTGAAGAGTATTCACTGCCAGATCGTAGTAGAGAGATTAAGCATCATGTGGCTTCAAGGACGAGCAGTGAAACTGGGCCTTCACATGGAACTGGGAGCTGGTATGACAGTTATACAAGTGAGGATGGCGAGGATGAGATTTGTACATCCACCAGTGCTGGTGCATCTCGTGGAACAAGTTCCAGGAGCAGCGGCATAGGCAAGGATTACTCGTCACATGATCAGCCAATCAACCACCATGCAGGAGTCACATACTCGTCTCTGAAGCTCAGGTCAAAGGGACCAGGTCCCGGCCGGACTCAGAAATCATCCAAGTGCAAAAACCATAAGAAGCAAAGTGGATCGTGGAAGAGGCTAAAAGACAGACTGGCAATTATTTTCCACCACCACCACCACCACCACCACCATCACCACGGTAATCAAGATGATCGTGGTAAAGACCGGACAAAGATGAACCGCAACGCATCTTTACAGAAACACAAAGGAAGAATTATCAGTTCTCCCGAGGAAAACGGGGAAAGAGCTGCGGAAGAGACGACGAAATCTCTGGTCCTAGACAAGAGTCAGCAACGAAATTTCCATGGGCTTGTGGGAGGTCTCTTGAGGCAGGTTCGGCAGTCGAAAAAGTTCAATCCAGGTAAGGAAATGGCGAAAGGGCAGCATAATAGCAGGAAGAAGACTTTGAAAAAGTCGCACTGGTGGCAACTGCTGCAGCACCATAGCGGAGCGAAGCTACCAAATAGAACTCGTTTGAAGCTTGAATTGGGAAAGAGTAAAACCCGTTTAGAGGCTGTTCCCAGGTTGAGATGAGGTGACATTAACAGTTTTATTGAAGTTTACTCTTCCATGCAGGCAACCATCACACTACATTATATCTGTATTTGGTATTCATTAGTAGAAGTTCATAATTAGAATCCCAGCATGCTAGCACAATCTTCTTTTTTTTGCCTTCTCAGTTTTATATTTGTATTTCAGTAAGAGATGCGTTGACAACAGTGTAGGTGGATTTGTATTAAAGCCACAATTCAAAATTTCAAATCCCAACGGTTGGACAGCCTTACAGACAAACACCCACACGTTATTACGGAAGCTTGGGGAAACAAGTTGGGCAAAAGAACAGAAACGGAATGAGTTATAATAATTCGTTCAGGTAGATCCTCTTCCTCGATTTGTCTCTCATCAGAATGAATATGTTTTTTTTTTTATTTTCTTTCTAAGCATGTTGCTAAAAGCCCCAAAAATAAAGAAATATATAAAGCAGCAGCAGCGACAAAAGAAAAGTTAAAAAAGGAGTGGAATTGATGCAAGAAACGAACCTCCCCTTGCAAAATTTCAAGATTGTGTTGGAAAATTATTGAGTAATTAAAAAGTTTTTATCCCCCACGTAGAAAAATCAAGAAATTTTTCAAATATTGGGACGTGGCTTTGAAAAAAGCAGGAGTACCTTTTTTTCCAACGATGTACCTTTTTTAATTGGCTTTATTTAATAGTCACGACTCTTCAAATATTTTCCTCTGACTGTCCCACTTCGTCAAAAAGTTAGAGAGACTTCTGGATTCAAAGTGAAGTGAAGAAAACGGGCATTCATCTTCTTCCTCCTACCTTCTTTTCCATATTTTGTTCCTTCCTATGTTGTTGGATGGAAAAACGATTTATTAATTTTTGAGTCGTCTTTTCAGCCTAAAAGATGGAGTTTATTTAATCTCGGGACAATATTTAACACCATTGAAATAATTTTCGATTGATTTTTCTCTATTCCCCAGTATGATTATTGGTGCTAAATATGGAATCATTCTGCAGTATTTCAAAAGTAGACAAGATAATAAAATTTCTATACAAGAAGCCACGACTCGGCACATCCACAAATTCCCCAATTCATCATTTAACATATGCTTGTTAGAGTACAAATTAGGAATTTAAAATAAAGAGTGCACACAGAATCAGTGCCCCTCAACGACTTACTCAGGAAGATGCTCATAATCTGTGAGAATATTCCATACTTCACGACACAGGAGCTTTCGACGCTACGCTGCCAACAACGCAGCGACGAACGCTCCCATTTTCCTTTCTATGCAAAGTAGATCTGTAAGATGACTAACCAAAGCAGAAATGAATATGAGACATCACTTCCACTCCACGCTTCACCTTACTTTCTCTTAAAACCCACCACTTTTTCTCCCGCCACCCACTCAAAACACAATAACTATTACTCCTTTTTTTTTTTTTTAAATACCATGTATTTATATTTAATTATAGTTATGTTGGTTTTGATTTTTTGATGTGTATTTTAAAATGTATTTTTTTGAAAAGTGTGTAAAAGTAAAAAAAAAAAATTGAAATAAAATTTTAAAAATGTAATGATTGCAGCGTATATTCTGAATGAAAAAATGAAAACAAACATAGCTATATATTTTTATCAAAGCGAGACTTATGTTTGTTTCCCATTTTGCCACTTTTTATCAGCACTTTAAAATATTACAAGCTAAATATCTTATCATTTAAATTTTATTCAAAATCAAATTTCAAATTTTACATCTCTAACTTTTATATAATTAACTAATAATTTTTCAATTATTATACATATTCACAATCAAATCAACCCCTATTTATATAATTTTTCTACTAACATTCATTTTTAATTATTCTATAAATATATATATTATTACATTATTAAATATATATAAAAATAATTTTTCTACTTATTTAAATCTTACAAACTAAATATAATTTTTATCCTCGTTCAAATCATAGAAATTTTCTTCTCCCATCCTAATTAAGAAACCAAAATTACACGACTACTTTTTATTTTTCCCTATTCTTTTAACTTATTATCTTTATATGTTTTCTTTCAAATTCTCTCTCTTTTTAAACATTTTTTACACTTTTAATTTTAATGAATTTTTTTTAGTTAAAATAAAATAATTCTATATGTTACAAATTAATTTTAACAGGCATAGAGTGTGTTGTTTTTATTAGTTACATATAAAAAATCATCAATTTATTCACAGTTAATAAAAAATAGCACTAACCATATTAATCAACCTAAAATTAAATAATATGAAACATTCAAAACATAGAATTAGAATTCATAATTGCCACCAAACTACAATGACAATAATACTTATAAAAATGAAAATTCCAAAAATATGAAGAACTAACCAAAAAGATAAAAACGACGGAGGTGCAAAACCAAATCAGCAATTTTTACCAATTTAAGCAAAAAATGGTGAGCCACAAACTAAGTACGCAAATTCTGTAATTCTCCCGTATTATGTAAGCTCTTACATAAAGTATCTTGACAAATTTATCCTTCTTCAATTCAGTAGTTGCAATTTCTTTTTTTTTCAGTTCATTTATTTTTCTATTTATTTATTTTTCTAATTATATTACTTTATTGGTAAATAAGCATAAGAATAACTATAGATATAAATTTATATAAAATAAATAAATGAATATTTTAAACTTTTCATTTCCCTGCCAGTGCCTATATATATGTATTATAATCTAATCACCAGCTCAAATCAGTGTTTTGTATATGAAAAAATAATAATAATCGGTCGCTAATCTCTGCCTCCCAATGACCCAACGGCTTGTTTGATCGACACTGCCAAATTATCACAAGATTGGACTTTGTTTAATTAAGCCACCAACTCTTAACAACCAACAAACAACTTTTAATTAATTTTATTTACAATAAAAACATTAGAAACGACAAACAACTTAACTAGGCTTGCATTTGCAAACCTCCAAAACTTTTTAAACAAATTACCACAACTGTGGGCCATAGAATGGGAGCTAACAAAATATTCCACCATTGACTTTTTTTTTTAGTCGTACATAATTAAATAGAAATACACTTCCAGTTACATACTTCGTATTTTGATGGATTTCCTCGTTCTCATAAGAATACTTATTATCAGCAGTCACGAATATTACAAATATAAAAACAAGTTCTATTCAAGAATCTGAAATCCCATAATTATAAACAAAATGGGTTAGAAAGAGATTGAACTGTAATCAATTGAAAGTTCATCTTTAGCAAAAAATTTCCCAGATTGGAAGGATGAAGCTGTTAAAATTTAAATCCTTGACCCTGCTCATGAATAAAAGTGCTGAAGTTAGCCCTGAAACATGCACCCAACAACTGAGTGACGATTGGATTAAACTCATTTGTGGGATCACATGGCATACACGTTTCCAAACCAATAGCTAACAGCCAAATGACAACACAATCGTATCAACACATGATAATTTGGACATAATTTTCAGTACATTCAATATACTTCAATCAAGAATTTGACGAATAACATATTTGCCTATGTTGAACACATCTTCTCATAGAAGTAATTAATAATCTTAGATTGAGCTAAGGATGAGTTCATGATCAGATATTTTGAACACCGGATCCCCAAGCTCAGCCGATACCAACTCCAGTTATTGCAAATTATGCTCACAATCCATAATTTCAAACATACTACTCAACAAAATAACCATTTTTATTTATTTCTCTCTTAGTTTCATATAATTACTACGTTCCCGCATCTTTTTCCCTCTCACCATAACTTACATCTAAACAAAGCCAAAGAATTTGATGCTACAACATTTCTTTCGCACTGCAGGACCCCTGAACTTACTGTCCAGTCCAAAATTTCTTGAATACTGCAAGTTCAAAAATCAGGAATTTAGTAGGCACCGTAGATTGGTGCCACATGTCTCTACCATAGCATCAAAGGGCAGATATAAAGCTGAAATATAAGCATATAAAATTAAGAATGACTTTAAGAAAATATGGAGACTAGCAGAAGACTAATTGAAAAAGTTTAACTGAAAAGACTCCTATTAGATTTGCCAAAAGTAATTATCATGTAGGTAACCAATTCAGTTCTACACCTGTAACACAGAACATAAAGATCTTCCGGGTCTTGAATCATATGTTAGATTTATCTACCATTTATAGAGGTTCTAACATATATTTACCAATATTTTATCTGGTGTCATACCCAACCAACTGGATTGCTGTGACACACGATCAAACCTTCCTACTGCCCGTAAGCTCCAAATCTTTAATGCGGACTCACTTTCAGACATCTGCAGGGCTTCACAACAGGATTCACAAAATGAGAGTGGCAAACTCAAAAATCAAAATTGCATGTGATGCAACTTGAACACAGAATATTGTAGACCATTGTGTTAACTTGAACAGGAATCTATTTAGGTAGATGGGGAATATACACATACCTACATTACAATCATGGAACCAATTTTCTGGATGCCAGTTTATCTCCATGCAGTGTTATTTTCCAGCAATCAGCTTGGAGCACAAATACAGAAAGTTTCTTAGGCACAACTGCAAATAAAGTGCAAAGGTCAGACAAAAGAAATCTCAGTTCGTGAGAGGTCAACATTTGTGTCACAAATTTGTCATAAAGAAAAAATTGCGATAAAATTCTGTTGTTTTGTTCAAATAAATCTTGATATATTCACAAAAGGCTTCCCATCTTGGACCTTTAATAAAGCTTAGAAAATTAGCTTCAGCAGTATTCGTGCTCTCTGACAAGTAAAAATGTTGCATGTTGGTAACTACTGATTGCTTTTGGAAGAAAAGTTGCCTACCAAAGGGAACCTAAATCTCGTTAAAAGTTTGTTGCCAAAAAAAACTATCATGAAAAAGAAACTCTTTACAAAAAATACACATGAATATCAAACACGAAACACCAAGTTAATGAACACGTAGAAGCATGTGGAATTGAACTGCAGGCAAATTGAGCATGGCAACACTTCAAACATGGCCAAAAACCATCAGAATTAATCACGGGCACAAAATACATTTTGGTAAATGAGAGACAACGCCAAAGGTAAACACATCAAAAGATAAAAGCATCACCTCGGAATTTGTTATCTTGAGTAATAATTCCAAATGTTTCCTTGGTTTCTTGTATCATGATGCCATGTATCCCAATGTAGGCAGCTATTTTACAATGAACAACTACAAAAAATAAAGTAGTAATTATGCATCATGTAGTAGGAATGGAACAGTATGGGAAAATGCAACATATACTGTGACTATGTTACAAATAGAGTATCTTCTATTCATTCACAAATTGAAAAACTCAACAGATTCAACAGTGAAGAAGACTAGCATGGCCAAAATCAGGCATCTCTCCCTTAGTAATCATAACAGTATCAGAGGTCAAGATGAAAAATGCATTGGAAACAGGTTGCAGAATGCATCAACAAAAATAATGGGAAATTTTATTATGTTCGAAATATTCAGTGGATACAAATGAGACCACCAAATTTAATGCAAAAGATTTTCAAAATTTCATGGAGTGACAGACACACACACAAATGCACTCTCACATCCCATATTGGACTGAGCATATATGCACTATCCATCAGAAGCCATATATACTCAATACTCATTTCGAGAATCTAGAAGTATATTCATTTCTCGAAATATCCTCAATATAATGATTTCAGCCCAGTGAGTATTAAAACACATTATCAACTTGAAAATTTTTTCTACCAGCCCAATATGAATGATATCAATTGAGTGAGGATCTGACTAATCACTGACTTTTTCCAGCTAATGTTTGCATGGATGCAATCCTTGCTTACCGACCTAAAACCAATCAACACAACAATTCACTGACCAACAGAGTCTCTAACTCTTGAATGACGCTTTCATGAAATTCATCCTGTGCACCCGTTAAATATTTGCAATTTCTAAAGAGAACTCTAAAAATACAACTTGAAAGCAAAAATAATTTTAAACAGATAAACTCAATCCAGGCTCCAATTATCAACTCAATCAAAGCTCCAATTATCATCAATGTCAGAGTAATTTAAGGAGCAATTCATGATAAATTAAGGGAATGTCAACATAATTACAAAAAGAAACAATAAATTGAAGTTTCTTTCAATTAAAACCAATGACGATAGCTTAGCGAATACAGTCCAGAAAATAAAAGTTCACTAAAGACAGCAGTGTACCATCAGGTCCTCATCACACTGCAGCATAGCAAGGCTAATGTTGAGAAAATTTAGGGTTGTAAATCTCCAAATAGAAATGCATCTAGAACATTAAAGTATGTTGACAGTGGTTGAAGAAAGAGTATAACCAAACCTAGAATAATTGCACCATGTAGGTCGGCATTGAGAAAACACTGAGCCAACTGATCTTTTCTGCAAGAGCATTCAGTGACTCATAAAACTACAAAGTGAGAATGTAGACATATATATATAAGATGGTAAAGAAAACATCCCCACTGACCCAGTGATTTTTAGAAGTTGCAGGATGTATGAATTCCACTTTTCATGCATAGGCTTGAAGATTTCAAACCTGGAAGGTCAGCCAACAAAAAAAGTTAAGAATATTATGAATACAATCAATCTGGTGAAATCCTTTGATAGTTCAGCGCACGTCATCCTTGTGAACAGGGAAGCGAGGCCAATTATTATACAGTTTTAAATGAATGCAGCTTATCATACCCATCAACTAAGGCTAGAACTAGTGCATGGAGACATATGCAGATGGATTCATTCTCTTTTCTAAAGTAGTGGCACAGGACGTTAGAAGCCTATCAGAAAGGCACACAAAAACAATGTCCTGATGAAAATGACATAATACAAGAGTTAATAAGTGGCAATAAATCAACCAGCAGACCATGAATTGTTAACCATGTATCATTAACATATTTCACAAATGCCAAAATAACAGAAGATTGTTCACCGACTAATCAGACGAAGAAGTCTGCTAGTAAAGTTCTTAGCAATATTTTTGTAGGCTAAAGCCTTCTTCATCAATTGTCTTATCAAACATTGATTGTTTACTTCCAACTTAACTTTGTTGAGGTATGACAGGAACCCACTTATGCATGTGGCTAGGGGGTGGATTTCAGTTTAAACTATTGGCACAGAACTGGTTGTCACCAACTTCTTGTTATATATGCAAAAGGAACAAGCACTAAAAGAAAGGGGGGATATCAAACGCCCTCCAAAAGTCTACATATGCTTCTCAGCCTTTATAATCTACCGTCTCGTATGGAGCTGCAGAAGCATGATTGCATGAGATGCAAATGACAGACTCATTAAACTTCATAACTTTCAATTCTAACGGAGGACCATCACAGCAGCATCATAAAATTCAAGTAATAAATGTTGAAAAATTGCAATAACTAAATAATTTCAATGTTGGCAGAGGTGCTTCTTAACTTATAAGAACTTCTGATATTACTTACACTAGTTATAGCTAGAGAAATAAGCCATGCCATCAGAAAGTTAGCACCATGACTCAAAAGTTCAAAGAGAAACATGAGTATCATAACTCGAGGGGGAAAAAACAAACCTAGAAAATCTGAAAGGATCAGCAAACTCACTCATGGAACTCTTTAGGCAAATCAAATGATCCATTCCTCTTATGTTGTTTCAGAGACATGTGTTTTTTAGAGCGTTTTGACCCTTTCCGCAGTGCCTGAACACGACCACCACCTAAAATGCTACTTTTTTGGACATAGTTATCAAGAAGTATCGTATTCTCAATTTTGATGCTTTTGGATCCCTGCATGTACTTTTGAGCTGAATCACCATGTTGGAAAAGCTCGTGCAGAACCTGATCGACAATTTTCCTATCTGAACCCTGTATTACAAAGCAAATGGAACTACTGCTCTTTAGTTAAGTGCATAACTTAACTCACGAGAAAGATAAGTCGAGGTGAAGTGTGACCTCAACACCAGTTGGTAGCAAATTTCCATCTACAGGGTGAGAAAGCTTCAAGTATGCTGGTTCATTTAGTCTTACATCTGAAATACAAAGAAAACTATTTTCACTTTAATTATATCAGATAAACATAATACAATGATTGCAAACAAAAACACCAGTTATCCGGTACCTTGTTTGGAATTTTGGCCCAAGAAAGAAAAATCACCTGCATAACAATCCGTAATTGGTTGATTGAAAAGAGGGGGGAAAACAAAAATTAGAAAAATGGAAGGTATTTGTTGATTATAAAACTTGAAATGGTATCACCTACAGAGGTTCCTGGAATCGCAACCATATCATTTAATTTCAACAACAAAGTACTACAAGCTATGCTTATTTGATCCTTTTACCACTTTCTCACCCAAACAAGTGTCTCAATGCTTATTTGACCTTTATAATAGACTGGAGATTGCGTGACTAAGGTTGTGCCCCAACATTTGAATTAGTTTCCTAAATGGTAAAACATAATGTGGTAAATGACTACTGAGATGTGCTCAATTATGTCATAATAAGAATATAATTAAAGCTTTGAAATTCCATCATTAACACACCAAGCTTCCACAGTATACATGCTGTTCAATATCTACATTTGTCTCACTTCAAAATTATTTATCTAAGTAATCTTGATACTAAAAAAAATCTAATAAGCATTTCATAGAATGAATCTACAGTTCAGAGAACTTAACAATTGCTATATATCACATGCAACAGATATTTTTGTCATATATAATCAATCATCTCAATAATTAAAGATAAAGCAAAAGGAATAAAAAAAATTCCACAACCAAAAATAAATAAAGTGATGATCAGATAGCAAGACTTTGGTTATAATCATATTTAAAAATATACCTTTTCTAGATGAAGAATTGGAGAAGGGTCTTTTGACTTTGACTTTTGTATCTGCAGGTGAAGATTCATTATTTGAAACAACTCTTCCCTTATCTTCAATCGACTTTTTCTTGCTCTTCTGCTGCTGCGTTTCAAGTTCTGCTTTTGCTTGTGCAAACCTTCGTTCTAGAGCTTCCATTGTCCGCGTCCGTTGGTCTTCCATAGTAATCATACTGCCAGCAAGATACTTCACATCATAAATTCGTATGCTAGGGAGTATAATCTAAAGAACCTGATAATTTAAAAATGTATACATTATGGACAAAATGTTTGATAAAAGGGACAATTCGTGTTTCACCTGCTTCAGAATGCGATCGGAATTTGCAATCATCGTCATAACGAAAATAAGGACATCTAAAAGGCATAAAATACTCCTGGTGACTTTTCTAGGCATGATTAGCCCTGACGTAAAATAAAGTACACTTTCCTCACCTAAATTTTTTTTAAGCAATGCGTGTTAATCAATAATTTCATACATTCTTCGGTAAATTTTATTAGATAACGGATAACAATAACAAAATAAATTGTTCCCTTGGATTCGAACTTAATTGGTGACAAACTCTAGACAGTCTTAACATCCAACTGCCTCGTATTTTGTAAAGAAGACAAAATATGCATGCATCTAAGACTGCAACAAACAATAATTCCAAAGCCCGTCTTTAGAATTCGGACCTAAATTTACGAAAAGAACGCCTGTTTTAGCGCGAAAGGAACGAAAATTTCTCTGTTTTACCGGGAAAAAGAAGAAACACGACGGGTGAAGCGGAGTGGAAAAAGGTATAAGGGAAAGAACCTGCGGCGACGAAGGCGGCGGCCGTGTTGACCGACGGTGGCTCCTTTGGAGGCCTTAAGGGTTTTTTTGGCTCGTAAGTTTATGCTTAGTTCTGTAAACAATGGACTCTTACTTTATAATTTGAGTGTAGAAGTGAGAGACAAAATTTGAAATTTACGTGTTTAGCAAACCAAACATAGCTTATGGGAAAATATAAATATAATTTTATATTTTTTTTTCATGTCCAGTCATATTTTCAGTTTAGTCCTGTACAAGTTTTTTCGGTACATAAAATACAAACATAAGCAATTTTTTTAGGAAGACTTTATACAGACTAGTGATTTGAACAAAATTAAATATTTCGTTTACACAATAAACATTCATACTAAATTAATGATAAATGCTACAAAAATATCAAATTTATTTAATTCATTTTCATTAATAATACCAAAAACTATATCTCAATATTTTATATTTAAATATAATTAAAAATGATAATGACTTTATTATGATGTATTTTTATATATTATGTATCTATATACGCGAGTGGGCATTTAAGGCAAAAAAAAATCTCCAAAGAATAGACAGATATAAAATCAACACATAAAAATATAAAGATTATTTGATGCTGGTGAATTGATTTTTTGGACTTATTCTATATTCGTTGATCAAGATAAAATTTAAAAAAAAAATGAATGAATAAAATTAGTTATCAATATCATATTTGAAAGCACACTGAATGACTAAAAGGCAGTACTGTTACATGCTTACAGCTAATAATATTGTATGGATTTATAATTTAAACTATATGATATAATATAAATTTGAAATAAACATTTAAATTCAGAAGTATGTAAACGTCATAAAGTTGAGAAATAAATTTTTCATAGTTAAAAAAGACTTTAGTTATACTAATCTGTATAAACACTGTTTTCTTTACTATTCCTTATAAAGTAAGTTTTAAATAGAAGTTTAATACGGTTCATGCTATTGAGATATGATAACTTTTATACATAAATTGTATCTATTTAATTAAGCATGACGTTGAGATAAATATAAATATATAAAATTAATTAAACATGATGTGATCAGCATTTAGATTTGGTTCATTTTAAAAATAGAAGACAATTAACACTCAATGTAGAACATTCCCAAGGCATTCACCATTTCTCAAGTCAGCCTAATTACCAAAATTTAGGTAACTAACAGGGTGCTTGGCTAAACTTGTTTTTAGCAAGTTATAAAATTATATAACTTATTAAATATTTTAAAATTTTATAAGTTTAAATATTATTTTAAAAAATATGTTAAAAAGTGTTTTGTAAGATTATTTTATAAGATTTTATTGAAATTTATAATTTTAATTGATTATAATTTTTTATGTAATGATGATGGAATTAACTTAAATGTTATTGATTAAATGTAATTTAAAGAGATTCGTATTATTTTTAGTGTTTAAAATGAAATAGTTTATAAGAGGTTTGAAAATAAATTAAAATTAGTCAACTTATTATAAATTAATTATAAAATTAAAATATCTTATTTTTGAAATTTATAAGTCTTTTTATCAAAAAAATTATCAAACATTTACAAGAAATTTATAAGTTCTCATACATTTTCTAAAATATTTTGAGAAGCTTAGGCTCACCAAAACACCCTCTGAGTCGCGTATGCAGTCTTCTAAGTATGCACCACTAAGTATGCACCAATGATTTGCAGAAGATTTTATGATGTGTACCAAAAATTCGATTAGTTTTTTATATAAAAATATATAAAATTAAATTAAATGAGATGTCAAATAAATTAAAAATCACAAATCATTAGAAATTAAATAAAATATAAAAACACTTGAGATGTTTAAAACAAATAAAACTAAGCATGTTTAAATTTCTAACCACATTAAAAAAATTAATGTTAAATATTTTTTGTGGCATATACATGTTTAATTTCTGTAGGATTTATAAAAAAAAAAATCACTAAAAAACTACATTATTCCATCCATACAATATTATTAACTTCTAAGTTTGTAAGGATTTTGGGTTGTATAAAATCAAATTACTTATAATTTTTCATATACTACTTTTTTCTGTTATATTTCACTTATATCATTCACTTCTTAGTTTTAGTTTATTTTACTTTTTCAAACCTTTAAATTCATTTTTCTATTTTATATTCTACAACTTTTGCCAATATAAGAAATATAAGTTTAATTGTATAATATTAAATTACTGTAATGTCCTTATTTAACCTTTTTATTTCTCTATTTTCTTAATATAACTGTATGTTTCCTTTTTTTTTTTTTACAATATTCAACTTGCTCTTTTTTATCTTTCTTCTTTTTTTTTTTGAATTATACTCATAATTTTAAATTAATACTATTCTTATTATTATTTCTTATAATAAATAAATAGTATGATTTATATAAAAATTACACGTGTTCAGTGTGCACTTGTTATTTTTTTTATATTATTTTTATTTTATCTATTCTTTAATATAAATTTTTATCTAATGCATTTTTTATATCTGGAATCAAATAAGAGAAAATGATTAATTACTTAAAGTTCTCAAATTTGTCCCGTGGTAAAATTTGCTACACTTGCATGTCATGACACTAAATAGGGTCTATTTAAAAATATACTTGATGTATTTGCATTGATTATTCAAAATTGTAGAAAAAATATCAAAATCTCACTAAATATACAAATTATGATGATATCATAATTTGATCACTCGGTTTATCTATATCAAATGTAGCATCTATCGATCACGAGCAGGTGTAAGCCACGTCACATGTCATGATCAACGAAAATAGCCACGTGTAATTAAATACACGGCCAACTCCATCACCTGATATCGGGACTTGGATTGATTATCAGGTCTAGTTTATTGGTTATGAAACGAGACTGTCAACTGATGAGAATTAGTGAACGAAGCTTTTGCCTTCTATTTTAACATCATTCGGTAAATAGCACCTCACCTTCAAAAATTTTAGCAATGTTTGTTTTCTTTCTTACCAATTACCACTAAAAAATACACGATACAATAATTACACAAATTTTATTTATTTTTATCTCTTATACTTTATTTTTATATACTTTTCAAACAAATATATCAAAAAAAATACACGTCTAACACGCTGCATGTTGATTTCTAAATTAATCTGTCATAATTTTATATAGTTGCAATACTTTGCCACCGAATCATATTTTATTAAGGTTTGTCGCATTTTTCACATATTCACTTTTTTTTTTTTAAATATTAATATCAATCATAAATTTGTAACACATAGTTGTACTTTTACTATAAACAATATTATCAATGTTTAGCTTAGTATTTGGATTTGTCCTTTTGAGTGTGCTTTTTTAATTTTGTAAAAGTAACCGAAAATTTTAAAAAATATAATAATTATAATGTATATTTTGAGAAGAAAAAATATAAACAAACATAGCCATTAATTTTAGTTTGAAAATGGAACAATTTGTTGTGAATATCACATATGAAAAAAAAATATACAATAACATTTCAAACAATGCTCGTTACCAACAAAATGTTTTTGCAAATAAATAACTTAACGTTAAATCTATATCAATTGTCCTACTTCATTCTCCAATTTAACTTACACATCAACAATATCTTTGTTTGATGTTAGTTTTCAACTTTTATCCCCCTCAATTCCACTTAAAACTAAGCAAAAAAATCATAATATTTTTTTAGCACTGTCAATAATTGAAAATGCAACAAATCATTATACTTTTAATGTAAAATAATATAATTTAGTGCTAATGAAAATAATATAAATTGGTCCATGAAAAAATAAATTATATAGATATAAATCTTAAAAAATTGATGAAAATATCATTTTTAGATGTACAATTAAAAAAGATGAAAAATATATAAAGCTGATTATGTGATGGTTTTTAAATGTTAATCTTGCATACAAATTCATTAGGAATACAAGGTGCTCTAATTATGTTAATTTAATGAATGGCGTGTATTTAATTTAAATTATTTATAAAGGCGTAACGTGCCAATGCTAATCACTCTAGAGGCGAGCTGCTATTTACTCTTACCGTTATCAAATATTTACAAGTAAGGATAATTAATACACGAATCTATTTAAATTTATATTTAAATATATTGGTTGTGGTTTTTTCATTATTATCAACTATTCATCACAATTCAAAATTTTACAAACTAAACATTTACCTTATAAATTTTATTCAATTTTAAATTTTAAACTTTATCTCTCCCACCTTTTATAATTAATTTTATTATTTAATTATTATACTTATTTACAATTAAATCAACATTTATTTCTACAATTTTTATACCCATATTCATTTTTTGTTATTCTATAAACTTACACACTATCTCATTGTCTAACATTTATATATAAAAATAATTTTCATATTGACCCCATTTTTACAAACCAAATAGAATTTTTCTTCATGTTCAAATTGCCAAAATATTTCTACATACCTTAATAAGAAACCAAACATACCCATTGAGTTTAATCAAACTTGAATTGGAGGTTTGAAAAAATTGTTGAAATTAAAATCCTATTTATTTTATACTCAAACTTTATAAAATTGAGTTCAAGTTACTTGTGTGGCTCAAAATATTACTTGAACCAATAATATCATATTCACAATGGCTAAGTTTATTTTGCAATTTCGGAGCCCATAAAAATACACACATGCACACTTATTCATTATATTTTTTAAACTTTATTTTATTCTCTTTCCTACATTTACATAATTTTTAAGATAAAAATATTTAAAAAGTATACATCTAAAATTAAAAACAAACATAATCATATTATTTTTCCCACTCACACACTTCTTAACTCAGACACCTTTAAATCTATTACTTTATAATAATGAATGCCAAACCAACGGATATAAACAGAGGGACCTCTCTTTTTTTTTTTTTTTTTTTCAGAGGGACCTTATTTACAACACATGCGCTGACAATGGATTTTTGGGTGAAGCTTGAACAGTTTCAGAGTTGAGATTCCGACAAACACACGTGTGGACCTATGCACGTATGTGGGGTAACAAGGTCTTGTAGATGTTAGATCGTAGATATACACGGTATAAAAAAACGTCATAATCTAATACTAAAAATAAAAATTAATTAAATAATAAAATTATACTAAATATCACAGTACAGAATAACAGTTGCAAGACCACCCAAGTGTCGCATTCATTTTTACAGGTGGTCGGGGTCTCGTGTGGCAGCATCATGAGCGTCACCTGGGAACATGCTAGCCAAAACACAAAACGTACGAAATCTCCAAAGTTGCGGCCCATCTCAGAAACCTCGCTCGCACTGCTATTATAATAACACTAATTATGCTTGTTTTTAAATTTTAATGGGTGAAATTTCAAAACATACATAATGAGATCGAGAGCGGTTGAATTAAATTGCAATTACATTTTAAATCACGAACATTTCATTACTGTAATTTGATCAAAATAGTGGGCTTCCATCCGAAGAAAGGACCGGCTGATTGACAATACCAGCGTGGCGGCAATCGAGTTGGACCACCACGCCGTCAGGCTAATGGTGAGATCAATTGTGCTGCTAGCCATGTGGTGGTGGCCCATCTCGTCCTTTTGCCAGTATCAATTCTGGCGTAAAATACGCATAGTCGTGAGTTCGGCAGTGAGGACTGTGGAGTGTGGAGTGAAGAGGGGATTGGGGTCTTCGCGTTAGCCTCTTTCTTCCCGAATCTAGAGACCCTACTTTGGTTGCTTTTTGCAATCACGAAGGTCAGGATTTGATTCTCGCTCGAAAACTTTTTCTCTCTTCATCTTTCAGGGTTAGTTAAACCAATTGCAAGGATTGAAGATCACGCTTCTAAAGTCACTCCTCGGTGCGCATGTGGTAATGAAGCCCTAGGGATTTTGTGATGATGGCTTGTCAGTTTGCCAAATACTATTTGGCTTGCGAATTTTCTCTAATTCTATATATTTTATTCTATGAAGAAAAATACTGATCATATGACGTAGGGATTGGCTTGAATGTGTTGTATCGATCTCTTCTTTACAGCTGTTTGTGTGCGTGCTTTTTCTCTTTCATTTTCCCACAGCCACAAGCATTTCACCGCCCACACGCTCGTCTCAACCTTTTATATCACTGCCTCCACTGACCGCTGCTCCCGTTCTCTTTCTCAAACTTTCTCTTGTGTTGATTACTGAAATTAATGGTGGGCATATGTATAGTATGTAGGTACTCCACGTATTGATGGAGGTACCGACGGAATCCAAGTCATGGGGAGACGAACTAGCGAGCTTAGTGGGGGGTACGGGGATAAGATTCACCGGAGATTCAATCGGAAGTTTGGCGCCAGAATTCTCGGAGAATCCGTCGGCGGAGGAGGAAACGGAGAGTTTGAAGGATCAAATCAAGGGATTCGTGAAGGCGTGGGGAGAAATTGTGGTGGAATTGGGGAGAGGGTGTCGGGATGTCGTGCGGGAGACGATATTAGCCGAGGATTCTTACATCGTGCAGAAAACTAAAGGACCATTGGCGGAGGTGTCGGAGAAATTGAAATTTTTGAATGATTTCTTGCCGGAGGACCGCGATCCGGCGCACGCTTGGCCCGTCATTTTCTTCATCTTTATTCTTGCTCTCGCTGGTAACTTTTCCGGTTTCCATTTTCCCCGCTAGGTTCGAGTTCGTCCCTTCTGCTTTTGTTAGCTATGCTCGTTTAAATTATTAATGCATTTCTGCTGACATTATTTTTTCCTGTTTAATGTAGATTTGAATAACACGTAAAATTTGCATGCTATATTGAGTTACTAAGCATAGTTCTCCTCTTCTTTGAGTAATTAAAATCTCCTGTTGCTACTGCCACTTGAATGAAGGTGGAGAGAGTTCTTAAAATACTCAGGAAGTCTATGTTCGAGGTCCAAATCTTGATAACAGAGCTCCAGGATTTAGCATACAGACATCAGATTCTTCTTTGAAAGGATAAGTCATTCAAAACTTATAATTGATGATCCCTTCTGTGATCAACATGTTGTATTGGTACACTGAAATCCATTCAGTGCCATTTAAGTTCTCTCTTTAGCTGTTTCTGTGAATGTATTGCAAAATTTTACTCTTCTTATTTTCACCGCTTCAAGAGTTTGAGTTGTGCTACTGAAGTTCTTGCTAGATATTCCAATTTTTTGGATAAAGCTTGGACAATTAAACTGTGTTGATGCTTTTTTCTTAACATGAATTGCCCATGCAACTCTTGTATCATTAGATCTTTGATTCCAGTTGATGAATTTTCTGATACCTATTTGTCCTTTAAACGATGTGCAGTACTGACTATGAGTAGCAAACACGACGATGCTACGGTAATGGAGAAGAAAGTTTCTATACACCCTCCTAGTGCTGTACGCATTTTTCTTCCAGATGACAGATACATAGCATATCATGAGATTGGAGTTTCAGCCGATAAAGCAAGATATTCCCTGATTGTTCCACATGCCTTCCTTTCTTCTAGATTTTCGGGTACTTGGCTGCTGTAAACAAATGAAACCAATGAAGAAGTTGCAGTGAGTGTTCTTATGTTTATGCGTTAAATATACTAAATGATTAAATGACAGGTATACTGGGTATCAAAGTGTCTTTACTAGAAGATTTTGGTGTTCGGCTCATCAGTTATGATCTTCCTGGTTTTGGGGAGAGCAATCCTGATCGTAACAGGAATCTGAACTCATCAGCTCTGGACATGTTGCACTTGGCAGAGTCTGTGCGAGTAAAGGGCAAATTCTGGGTTTTGGGGTATTCAAGTGGCTCTTTGCATGCTTGGGCTGCTCTAAAATATATTCCAGATAAAGTTGCAGGTAGTAACACTTACAGGAAATATAATAATAATAATAACTGATATGATTATACCGCGGACTCCTACCATGCATTGTAATAATAATCAATCCCTAAACATTGGCAGCACCCGAGGATGCCAGACAAGGGGAAAGGAGAAAAGGAAATACAAACTAAGCTTTCATGCATTCGGACCGTTTTGATGCCTAAAATATGCTCTTACTTGCAGGTGCGGCCATTCTTGCACCATTTGTTAATCCATATGAAGTGAGCATGACCAAAGAAGAGATGTCTAAAACTTGGGAAAATTGGACACGAAGGAGAAAACTATCATACTTTTTGGCTCGAAGATTTCCCAAGTTCCTTAGTATCTTTTACCAGAGAACTTTCCTCACTGGGAAGCATGGTCAAATAGATAACTGGTTGTCATTGTCACTGGGAAAGAAGGTAAGTTTATCTCCTTCTAGCGAAATAGATATTGATAAAGCTTATGGATTACCAACTAAAAGTGGGTTGTGATCGGGCAAATGCCTTGGTTGAGAAATGAATCAAATCTGTTGAAAATCAGCTTAAGAGCTACTTTGAAATGCCATCTGTTGAACTTACTGTCTTAATAATCTAACATTGATTAAGCATTGAATTCATCATCGGTTTAAAATGAAGTTTCTTGCCCCGAAATTGGGTTATCATGAAGATTACATTTTTACAGGAACTTTTATGTAATAATGAACTGATAAATCCAATAGCGGGCTTCTCCTATGAATTATTATTTATTTCGAGGATATATAAGCTAATAATAAAACTAGATCCAGTTTTCTGTTCACTTTTGCTGCATAAGATATTTCATACATTTCTTTAGAGTCATATATTTCTCATATGCGCAACTAGGATAAAGATCTTATCAAAACATCAGCTTTTGAAGAGAAATGGCACAGAGATGTTGAAGAGTCAGTTCGTCAGGGTAACCCGAAACCATTTGTGGAGGAAGCCATACTCCAAGTGTCAAATTGGGGTTTCAGCCTCAAGGATCTCCAAGTACAAAGGAAATGTCCCAGAAAAGGCATTTTCCCTTGGCTGCAATTCATGTTTGGTCAGCCAGAATGTGAATTGACTGGATATCTTGGTCCGATTCACATATGGCAGGTCAGCAGCATTCTGTTTTTCCCCTTTGAATTGCTTATTCCTATAGAAAATGAGGGTCTCAGGCAGTTGTAGTAACCTACCTGTACTAAATCTGCATACAATAACACAATAAATTAATATCGTTTTGTATCATTAATGACTCTTATTATGTTCATTGAACAGGGAATGGATGACATGGTGGTTCCCCCATCAATGACTGATTATGTTGCCCGTGTTATGCCCAGTGCTATTGTGCATAGACTTCCGGGAGAGGGACACTTCTCATATTTCTCTCTCTGTGATGAATGTCATAGGAAAATATTCTCAACCCTTTTTGGAAATCCACAAGGTCCACTTGATACCATTGACAATACTCTAATAAAACATGAAAAAGAAGAGGCCCGGGCACAGGCAGAGCCTGCCACTGGGTGATATGGTTTTTATTTACCAATTGACGATGAAGATAACAGGGACACCCCTGTTCCAGTTGGAACACCGAAAGCCAGATTTCAAGTGATTTCCCTGACTTGTGTTCTCTGGAGATTGCTTCTTAGCGCCGACAAAAGTCTATGAAATAGAGGGCACACCGATATCAAAAGGAACCTCTGTTCACATTTGCAACGACAATACTTTGCCTCACCTTCCTGAGGGTATAATGTAATTTCATTATTTATTCCCTCATGTTCTGCCATGTCTCCTTGAGTAATTCCATGCTGATTTACTTGAGCAACGTTTTCTTTGACTGCTAAATGTTGTCATTGGTTGAGCATCCAAGCAGAGACTTCGGTTAGGAATTCATCTTTTGAGACTTGCCACCTGCAACACCTTTACAAACGGTTGAATGTTATGGTGCCATTTTTAAATAATTTTTTATCTTTATTTTTAAAGAAGCATATAGTCTCTGCAGAGGTCAAAACGTGCGCTAGAACAGCATAATTGATTGTTTAGGCGTGACTGCCAAATTCAAAGTACTTTCAAATGCAGTTCATTGCAACAAAATTTAAAAATGAACGAATATTTCTATAACTTCAGAAAATTTACAACATTCATAAGGGTAAAAATTCGTTTCCTATCTCAAATAATTTTTTCCTAGTGGCCCCTGGTGGAGAAAACATTGTTCTATTGCTCCTCAGAGATGTGGAGAACCCAGAGAAATACTTTTAAGCATAAAGGATTGCTTGGTAGAGTTCTGTTTTGTTTACCTTTTAGGCATAAAAAAAAAATAGAAGAATCTAATGCTTTTTGCACCAAAAAAGTTGTTAAGATGTAAATTCTTTCACCTGAAATTAAGGAGAAAATGCTTTCTATTAGGAAATAGCATTTGCATGCATTGTAAGGAGCTAGTTTGGTATTTTGTGCCGGTGCATTTTTGTTGTCTTCTGAAGACTTGTGGTAGTGTAATTGACATCCGGTGTCTTAGGCGTCGTCCAAAAGCATGTCCGAGGGAGAGATTCAAAACACTTCTATTACAGGAAAGAAGGATAGTGCACTCGGCAATAACTAAGGTGCATAGAATGCATAAACCTGATTGGATCAATACCAGGCAATTACAAATTGAATAAAAATCTGCATAAGGTGATAATAAATTGATGCCTAGGAACCTCTACATAAACAGATATGGCTAGAAAAAAAAAAAAGGCAGAAACAAGTTTGAATACTTCTAAGGAAGCATTCTTGTTCAGTCATTGAGGTGTGCCATTAACATCCCTCTAAATCTTGAGGCTTCAACAGCCAACATTCCCAGCACTCATAGAGCATCAAAATTTCCTTTCTCGGAATTTCAAATTTACCTGTCTTAACAGTGCCGCAACCTCGTTTCCTTTCCATCGCTAGTATTTCTGGCCATCTTTCACGGTCAACGCCCAAAGACAGGCCTGCGACTTGTCTAACCATAACGCTTCCCCTGTCTCTTTGTGCCGAAAGTCTGGTGCTTTGGGGTTTCTCTTCTTCATTCTATTGTCCCACCACTTCTCAGGATTTTCTGCCAAATTTTTCCAAGAATCATTAAATTTCCCATTCCCCTTCCTCACACCAAGCTCTTCTCCTCCCTGCTCTTGCTTTGGCCTAAATCCCTTGACATCAAACTCCAACTTTCCAAGTCCAGACAAGACCCACTCCGGAGCACCGTTGAGCCAGAGTGACTCCCCAGTCCGCTTCTGCTTAAAATCAGGGAACTTCTCTTTAACCAATCCATTGGCCTTCAGACTGCGATAATCCCACCACTGCAAGGGATTTTTCACAAGATCTCTCCACCAATCCATGACCTGATCCCCATCCTTTTTCTTGCTAACACCCTTCCAACTCTTTTCACCACATCTTTCTTGTATCGGCTCACCATTTCCACGTTCCATAGTCGAAGATGGTGACCTTAACTCAGTGTCATTATCCCTCTCATCCAGCACCTCATCAAGCTTCTTAGTTCCCTGCTCACTAGACTTGTCAATTTCCATGCCTGAAAACGAGACCACCATTGTCTTGTCCATTGAATTCTCCTCCAATCCCTCCACAAAGTTGAGATTTTCCACCACAACATGAAACTTCCCAATGCTCTCACTACTGGAAACCATTCTCATAGGATCAACACTCAACTGCCCCGAAATGAACACACGATTGTCCTTCTTCACATGGCAAGCCACGATATGAGCCAATTCTCCCTCAAACACCACAGGAATCGACAGAGATTTCCTCTCAACATCCCCATCGCCTAGAGAAATCACAGTGGTGGCAAAATGCTTCCCGTCGGAATCGGACTCGAACCTAACGGGAATCGTCACATGACCGATCAAATTCACGGAGTTGGCAGCAATTGCGTCGCACTGTATCTCTCTCGGCCTGGGCCAACAGGGAGTAAGCACCTCCGTTTGTTTCTTGGTTCGCTGATAAAAACTTGGCGACGATTCGGAGGATTTCTGGGTTCTGGGCTTGGTTAATCGTTGAGATTTCTGGCTAATTTGAGTAGCTCTGGTGGAATAGAAATTGCATTGTTGCAGAGCAGTGATGCGGTGGGGATCCAAAGGGCGCCTTGCTAGTGAAGGAGAAGAGAAAATCAGATGGGCCGTTAGCTTTGCTCTGGAAATTAAATTCATGGCAAGTTGAAGGGATGCTTCAGATGAATTTAGTGGAATGTCATTTAGGGTTTCTTGGGGGGGTTTTGCGATTTTGAAGGAGAATGCAGCAGAGAAGGAACGCATACGAAGATGGGTTGCTAGGGAAGGTCCCTTAGGGTAAGACTTGCACAGACCAGGAGCATTGCGCCACACGCTTGTGTGAGGTTGGGAGCAAAGCTCCCGGAGGCTCCAAGTCTGATCCAGTGTCTTTTGGTGGTGTTACTGATTTCTTTTTTCTTTTTAAAATACTTTTTTTCTTTTCTTTTTTTGGGATCAATTTCTAAATACATTTTTAGTCTATGTCGTTTAGGGAAATGAGAGATTACATATGTACGAAATGGACTTTCTGAATATTTAAAATTTATTTTCCTGTCAAAAGATTTTTAATTTTCGTTTATTTGCATATTATAAATTTTGGGTATTTATTTAAACAAGTTTTTTATATTTTTGAAAAGAAGTTTTGTGCTGGAAATTTTATCTATTTTTGTAAATACTTATAATTGAATGAAATTACTGGGGAGAAAAAAGAAAGATCTACTATCAAACAAAAAGCTAAACAAATATATTTATTTAAACCTTTTCTGATTTAAAATACTTTAAAAGATCAAATATTAAAATGCATGCTTGAGAACGAGGCTCAACTATCCGTTGTCGTCCAGCGGTTAGGATATCTGGCTTTCACCCAGGAGACCCGGGTTCGATTCCCGGCAACGGAATTCTCATACTTCGTATTTTTAACCTTTCTTCTTCTTTTAATTAAATAATAATTACAGCTTACACTCAGAAAACTGGGAGAAACGTTTCTTATTACTTCTGATATTACCTTAATATTTCCAGCACACATGCATGCTTGAATCAGATAAGAATTCATAAATTTCACTTGGTTGTCAGCTGTAATAACATTAGTTGTCAATCGGTTAATTACTTTTGTTTTGTTGTGATTCCTCCCATTTGTAGCGTGATTTTCAAAAACGTCAATTCTAAGCACAACACGAACTCCATTTTTTCCTGAATCCATTCATTCAATTTATGTACAGATAAATCGCTGTAGATATTTTTCAGAACATTTCAGAGCTTGGTTTCAGCAGTATGGAATGAGGTTTATAGATAAGTCCTGGCTCTGTTATGAGGCGTAATTTCCATTTCCCTGTTAAATTTAAAGACTCAACACATATCATGATGTGTATTTGAGACTATAGTTTTTGCTGTCCGATTATTGCATTAGTTTGAATTGCAAAGAAGCAAAAACAATGCATCCCCAACAACATGGGACAGTTCATCCCCCAACAACAGCCAAACGATCAATCATCGGATGCCACAATGCTACCAATATTATTATGAAGATATATTAATAGCTCTTGATGACCTTTTGCAATGGTCCCCAACACCCCACCAATCTCCACCCCCCAAAATAAATAAATAAATAAATAGCATCAGTACTGTCGGTCGTTTCACAATCACCCTTAAACGTCTTTTGTTTTCCTAGTTTCCTGAGCCTTCTTCTAACTCCCATGAACGAATGATTCCTCATTGACTTTTCCTCCTCCTGGCATTTTGCCTTTGCCCTCAGGGCTCTCTTTTCCTCTTATTTCTTTATATTTATCTTAAGAAAAAAAGGAGGGTAACTTCTGATACCTTTGTCGATTTATGCTCCCTTTTGGGCTCTCTCACACCAATCAGTCCTACTGGGAATTCAGAAAGTTGCTTGATTTTGCAAGTGGCCTGCCAAATATTTTGCCCAAAATGTAGTGAGTGCCAAAGGGTAAATTGAGAATGAAAAGTGGTTGGGACATCAAATCTTTGGTCTGGCAGAGAGAGGCTGTTGCTTCTGATTTCTGAAAGGAGAAGATGTGGTGGATCCATTGCTACCTTTTCCATTTTCACATCCTATGAAGGAAATCCAGAGCCCCCACTGTGGTCTGTGGGTCTGCTTCAAATCATTTCATGGGAATTGTCATCTTACTTGGCTTATTTGGAAGGTCCCCACCAAAGTTGCCGGCCAAGGAATGAAAATTTTCTCAAGTGTTTATTTTGGTGTCATTCTATTATGAGTCTTTTACTCTGTCTCGGGTCCCACATATTGATTTTATGAGGAATATATCAAAATGTATCATTTCAGATAAAAATCAGTCTTTGGGTGCAAATTGTGCTGGTAGAAAATTTAGATATAATTTAAATATAAAAGAATGAAACAGATTTTAAAAAAAAGTTGCTTTATTGAGTAGTATGTTTGGAAAAGTAAATCTTGGTAGATGTAAATTTGCATCCAGATATAGAGATGTATAGTTTGGTGAAGAAGAAGTACGGAAATTTAAAGATGGTGAAAGAGTATGATAGAAAAATATGTAAAAAAAAAAAAAGCTTTTTTTTAAATAGTTATTATATTTGAAAGTGTAAATTTTGACGAAGAGAAGAAACTAGTTTGCATCCAAATGTAAACTTGTTTTTTCATATCATGTTTTCTCAATCCAATTTGGCCAGTAATGGGTGCAGTTCTCTCTCTATTTGAGAGAAAAAAAACAGCACCTTTTTCTATTTTGTTGTCTCATCCTCTCGGTTTTTTCTTCCAGGTTACAAAGTTGCGGTAAACTCTACACTCATTAAGTGAAAAACACAGAAATATGTAACATGCATAAGATTTTGCAAGAAACCTTTGCAGTGAAAAGGGTTAGTACCCATATATCTTATTTTGCCCCTCAAGCAGTTAAAATGTCCGCCATGCCCATATATGCTTCACTTTCAAGCCAAGTTGTCCTTAAATTGGCTGCTGCATTAAAATAGTATGAGGCCAGATTAAAAAAACTTAGCACTAAAATCATCATTATCAAGAATGATGGATCTGCAAATTACTAGCAGCTTTATTGAAAAGAAATGGCTGACACCTCAAAATTTTTATTGTTTTTTCGTTTTGATGATGGAACAAGGTGTTTAATGGAAAGTGATGACCCTTTAATTGGCATGAACACAAGGAACCAAAAAGAAGGCTGTGATATTTGTTTGTACCAAGAAATACTGGTAATATTTGATTGATGATTTTGGTGGGGATTGAAAATTATGTTTGGTTGTAAAAGTTTGAATGATGAAAATTTGATTTGTATTTTTATATATAATATATTAATAATTGAATGATGTAAAAAGATACATGATGATAATTAGCTTCTAATGTATAATTATATATTAATGCAATAGTTTGTAGATATGGATTTAATTGTTAATAATGAAATTATTGAGTTTAAAATATTTAAACATATGTGAAAGAAAAGGGAATAATATGAATTAAAATTCATATAAAATTTTTTCTTGGTGATACGTTGAAATTATATAAATTTTGATAGGTGGAATTCATTAAAATTACCAACCAAACATAACCACCGTTACTGTAATAATCTTGTGTTATGTTATTTGAATTAAATATTCATGACGTATGCATTCCAAATCTCTTTGTTTTGTCTTTGCAGCTACTAAATCAACTGCTTTGACTGTGGAGGATTAAGCACAGCGTTAAATTAAATTTCTTTCATGGAATCTTTTTAATGAAATAGCAATACTCTGCTCATGCTCATTGTCAGTGCCTGACACATATTTTTGTTTAGTCAAAGCAACTGATAATATTTTACTGATAAATCAAATAGTAAAAACAATCCATTCCAAATTATAGAATATTTATTTTTCAGTGATGGATCATATCAACAAAACCAACTAAAACTGATATTTGCACCCACCAGAATGGCCTAATGTGACAGAAAACCAGCAAGTTTGGGAGTAAATTGTCCCACTTGAAGAACATGAAATCTAATCATCCACATCAATCAATCACCCTTTCCCATTACAGAAGTTGGAGTAACTCGGTGACATATTAACTAATGCAAGATCTGCGTGTCTTTTTACAATTATATATTCAAAAATAATTGGTCACTGTTGAAAAGCACACACATGTCATCATGCAATTAAGCATAGTCAATACGATCACACGTTATCTACAAAATCCCTGACAGCTTCCAAATTATGAACTAGTTAATTGTCTGTGACAAGAAAGATGGGCTAACATGAGTAGTCCAATGGTTCGCTCTTGTGGTACGTTAGATCATGCACTTGTTGTATTTACGTCAAATGATTCATACAAAGACTGGCATTATAACTTCAGCCCATATTAAAATACAATTTATAATAACATGGTTCAAATAATTTAAAAATTACTGATGTAAAAAATTGAGGACACATGTCAGATACACAATCTTTTAAGGCTATATTTATTCCAAGTGATTAAGTTGGATGGATTTTTTATTAAACCTGATCGATTAAAGTATTGACAAAATTTAAGCTTAATGTAAAATAACTAAAACAATAGATAATTAATCCTACATAATATATATGATAAATTGATTCTATAAAATAATTCTAATAAATTTTAATCATATCCTAAAGGTAAACGTGGCCTGTGTCCACATTTGTGGTGTTTTCATAGTAGAAGTAGGAAACACTGTTAGAATGAATACTACAAGTGTAGTGTAGCCCCAACTGAAAAAAGACACGATCAGATTCACTCAGACATGTGTATTGCGTCAAGGAAGAACCATGGCGTTGAGATAATTAATCCCACGCCAGCCTCCCATTTACCCACCCTTGCATTAATAAAAGGGAAAGGGGCATACCGAAATATATAATGGACCTGCACCACCACACGAACAAGGGACAGATACACATACACACGCATACGGACACGAAACAGAAGAAAGGAAACACAAGAGAACAAACATAAAAAGAGCGAGCAGAGGCACCCCGACCGTTCGTGTGGCATATCATTGGGCAGAGAGTGCATGCATTGGAGCAAAGATGAAAGCTTTATCGAAGCCTCTGTCAAGCCCGAGCAGGGCGGAGAAGTTCCCCCCGCCATTGATGAGATTCTTGAGGAGTAATGTGGGGAGCAGAAGCAGAGGGAGGTCGCGTTCCAGCCCTATGTTTTATCTGCGCTCCAAGAAGAGTGGGCCTGGGGTGGTTCAAGAGCCTTCTTCCCCTAAAGTCACTTGCATTGGCCAAGTCAGAGTCCGCCGCTCCGCCAAATCTGAGGGGAAAAGGCCGGGCGGTGCTTCCGTGAAGCGTCGCCGCCTCCCCTGCAGGTGGCTCAAGAGAACCCTATTCTGTGGAAGTATTTCTCCGAGATTCCGCTCCCAAAGAAGGCCCTTTAGAGGGATATTTTGCAAGTGGGGTTTGTTCTTTAGGTCAGGCTTTTGCCAGGAGGTTGACGCCGCGGAGGATAACAAAAATTGCAACAATGAAAAAATTGCTGCGAGTGATTGTACTAGTAAGTCTGAAAATCTAGGAGGTGAAGCTCAAGAAAACAAAAGGGGTTTTCTTGAATCTTCTTCTTCACCGCCAAAGAATGCACTAATCTTGACAAGGTGCAGATCTGCTCCTTACAGATCTTCATCACTAGGAGGCAGATTTTGGAGTTCTCCAATAAATGAGGGGAAACCAGAGGAGCCCAGGTCCGAAGACGTGGTGGAAGAGCCAAATATCAGTCTGCTGAGCGGCAAAGAAATGGAGAATCCATTGAAAATTGGCGAGGGTTTGAAGGGCAGTGCAGGAGGGGGAGTGCACCCTTTGCTGCTGACAAGGTGTAAGTCAGAGCCTGCAAGAACAGGAGAACGGCTCAACCCAGAGGCCAGTTTCTTGAGGCAAAAGAGGTCAGATGTTGTTGTTGAGCCATGTTCGCAGTGTAATCCGTAGTGTTTGTTGATTAATGAGTGAGAAATAAGCAGGGCTAGATATACTTTGATGAGGAGATTGTGGTTTTGTTTGTTGCCGAATTGTTTTCAAGGAAATTTTTGTGTAAAGCTAAAGTTGATTCATCATGATGACTTCTCTCATTCTTTTTGGGAGTTTTTTTTTTCTTTTAATAAATAAGCTTTTATTTTCGATTTTATTGGGTTTGTGAAAGAGAGGATATCTTATGTTTTTATTTTATTATTGTACTGATAAATGGAGTACTTGTTTGGAAGATGTTTCAGGTAATTGCATATATCTTTTTCGATGTATGTTCTTTTTGCAAAAGGAATTGTTTTGGCTTTGTTTGGATAAAATTTTTTGATGGGTTTGCAACCCATTGGTATGTTCGGTTCCTTAATAGGGTGGATATCAAAAATATTTTTATATATATTTAATAAGTAAAAATGTTTAGATAATGTGATAGGTACTAATTTGATTGTAATATGTATAATAATTAAAAAATTATTAGTTAATTATAAAATGTAAGAGAGAAAAAATTTTAAATTTGAATTTAAATAAAATTTATATCAAAAAATATTTAATTTGTAAGATTTCTAAATAATAGTGCAAAATTAGAAAACAAACAAAGCCATTAAAATTTTGTCAAAACAGTTATCTTGCAACACAAAATTTTAATTAAATTCAAGTCTAAATTTTTTCTCTCTTTACATATATAAAAACAATTATTTAAAATTCAATCGTTACACATATTTATAATCAAATTAATATACACAATATCAAATTCAAACACATTAAATTTTTTATGTCCATCAAAATTTTGCAAACAAACACAATCTCCATTATTTTAAACCCCAGTCGAAATGAACAACCTAACATTGCCTACATTTTTGCAAAGTATTGTTTTGTGTAAAAAAATAGAAATCAATTAATAAAATAAAATTCTGGTGGTTGGATGTTAACATGATGAGAATGTACTCTCCCTGAAATATGGACAAAATGGTTGATAGTTCCTATGTAGAACTTGGTATATCCATAATGGAGCATATTGACTTCTCTACATAATTTCTTCCAAAAAAGGACAACTGAAATCTAAAAAGACACAATTATCTGAATTTTCATTATATTTATTATTTTTAATATCATTATATTATGAAGAACTTATTTTTCTCTATCTTTAAAGAATGGAAATTTAATAAAATGTTTGCCTCTTGAATAATGTATAAAGGCTAATTTCTAACAGATTTGTTGTTGTAGCGTGCGTGTTGATAATTATAGGGGGATTGTTGTATAAAAACAGGGTATTTAATACTTAATAATTTAGACACGTGACAAATAAAGTTGCACACATACACATCTAAGAATATGAATATGACAGTAAATATGTTAATATAATCTCTAAAATTATTTTGAAAATATAAAATTAATTGGAAGCTTTCAAAGTTCAGCTGTGCAATTTTTAATTCTCCACTTTTATGTTGGGAATAATGCAATCACCCACTATTAATTATCCCATGTAAGACTTTATGGAGAAAAAGCAATACTCAACTTATTAAATCTTTACAACTGTAATTGATTAGAGACAGGTGTCACTCAGGAGGATTGGCCAAGGAAAAAAAATAAATTAATAGTAATAATCACAACATCAATAACAACAATATAAATCACATTCAATGACTTTATTTGTTTTCCATATCTACAGTATTCAGGCTTGTTCAAATTTTTATTACAAATTTCTATTTAAATTCAAAATTTAATTCTCTTATATATATAATTAATAAATTATTATTTGTCATAATCAAATTAATACTTATATATTTATATATACCCCCCACACACATCTTATAAATTATATAGTATTATGTTATTCAATTATTATTGCACATTACACACATATATAAATGCTCGAATTCAAATAACTTCAAATCTTCTCTCCATCTTATATATTACTATCAAATATAATTATTATATCTATCAAAACATCAACTACTTTCACTCCACCCAAATCAACAACCAAACATATCCAGTGTATATACAAATTTGTTTATAAATTATAAAATTATTTTTTCTTAAATAATATAAATAAAATTATTTAAAAATTAAAACTATAAAAAATATTTACAACAAAAAAAATAAAAATTAAAATAATTTGAAAAAAAGAGGAAATTTGAGAGAGACATAAATTCAATAATTAATAGAATGAAAATGACAAAAGAAATAAAATAATTTAAAATAAGAATAATTATATAGCTTTATATTACTCAAAAAAAAAAAAAAAAACCTTACTAACTTAATGACATTATATAGTAGAAGATGATGATAAAAAATAAATAAATATTATTGTGCCCATATTTTTCACCATTAAAGTTATTTGACACACTCCAGGGGCATAATAAATAATAAAGTTATATAAAACTTCTGATGTCTTCTTTGTCATATTCATGGCCTGTTTGGAAGTTGCAAAAGTAGATATACCAAAGGGGCATGCATCTGCATGGGATGTTCCCTATTAAGAATTTTTCTTTTTTCAAGAATACAGATGAGGGATTGTCCAAACAGCCAAATGAAAATATTATGTTACACTACATCTGGATGGAGTTTTGGTTAGGGGATAATTTCAGTTCAAAACTTCTGGCCAAGACCCAAGATGAAGTAACAATCAACTTTTAATATAACCAAATGAGGTTAAGATACCCAAGAGCATCACATCATACTACCCATTTTACACATTCATATGCATATAATTCATAAAACATTTTCACAATAAATAATATATAAATATCAAATTTATTTTAATGATTTTCAATAATAATATAAAAAATTAGATCATGATGTTTTATATTCAAATTTAATTACAAAATTATGATATTTTATTATGATAGTTTTATATGAAATATATTCACATATGTGTGTGAGTGTATGATAGAAAATATTTTTAAAAAGGGAATGACAAGGCATAAAAATTAATACTTATTTGTGTAATTTTAAACTTATTTTATATTCATTGGCCGATATAAAAAAATAAATATAAACAGAAAACTTAAAAGGAATAAAAGTAATTACTAAAAACACATTTAAGAACACATACAAAAGACCTTAAGCTTCTTACTTTTATGGGTTTAGACTCAAAACTTAACTTGCAAAATTTGCACACCTTATATGTGTAAATCTATTTATAAATTTTGAGTTATTTTATTGTAAAAAATAAAAAATATTTAAAATTAAAAGTAGAAAATATTTAATATGAGTAAAAAAAGAAAGTTCAAAAGAATTTGAGAAAATAAAATAAAATAATAGGTCATGAGAAATGTGAGAAATAAAATGATGAAAAAATGAAAAAGAATTTTCAGTAAGGATAATTGTGAACTTTGACTTTGTGTAATAAAAAATCTTATTAATTTAATAATATAGTACTAAAAAAATTGGTTCATTCTAGGCAAGTGCAAAATTATTTATAAATTATGAAATTATTATATTTTAGATAATAAAAATAATATTATTTAAAAATAAAAGTGTCAATAATGTTTGAAATGAGAAATGAAAAAAGATCAATAGGAATTGAAAAGTGAAAAATTTAAGAGAAAACACAAATACAAATGTACTTAGGGAAAATAGAGAAAAACTGGATAGGGAAAAAAAAAAACAAAAGTATTTAAAGTAGGGATATATGAGTAATTTCGCATTGTGTAACTAAAGTAGACGCAAACCCTTAATAATGTAGTATCTATACTGTATTATTAAGTTAATAAGACTTTATGGTTGTATAAGAAAAATTACATAATTACTCACTTTTCAAATGCCCCCTTGTTTATTTTGTCATTTTCTTCGTGCATTCTTTTTTAACTTATCGATTTAATTTATATTTCCTTTCAAATTTCCTCTCATATCAAATTCTTTTGATGTTCTTTTATTTTCTATTGTAAATATTTTTTATACTTTTAAATTTTAAATAATTTTATTTTTATTACTTAAAATACAAAAATTTTAAAATTTTAAATAAATTTAGACAGATACTACCTGTACTTGTACAGCATATAGATACACAATGCAGCATTAATATATAGACTACATAAAACCTGGTAAGGGTTTTCGAACCACATCTGTCTTCTTATGTTATGCACTCTGCAAACAGAGCTTTTATTCTTTCTCCTACATTCCACCCACAAACTACAAAAAAGGGCCACTCAAAAATCCAGAAAGTGTTTTGAGGAAACAAACAAATAGTTTCTGCGAAACGATTTATCAAAACGATGGTTTTGATTAATTCCTGCTGTCTTTACGTGGGTTTGTTCTTTTCTTTCAGGGATTGAAAGATTCTTTGTAGGAGGAACAGCTGATGAGATTCATGAATACGTGTTTAGAGTAAATTTTTAGTTGAGGCATTGAATAATGAGATAGATAATGGGAGGGATGTGGTTTGTAATTTGCTACGTGGAAACAGGTTGATCTTGGTTTTAGTCCAACTAAAATACATGTTAATACACACACACACACACACACACACAAATTTATTTATTTAAAAAGAGAACAGATGAGCAAAAATTAGTGAAAGATCATAATTACGGCTTAAATTTTCAATTATATCCAACCAAAACTCATCTACCAAACATAGCCCTAAAGAGCTCAGTGCAATTGGGTCTTAGGTTTTAAATAACATAATTTTTTAAAAATATTCCATGGAAACAATATCTGGATTGTTACGTACTTTTCTAAACATTAATTATATTTTAAATAATAAAAATAAATTATTTAAAGTTAAATTAAAATAATTTAATTAGGAATGTGAACAATGGTTAAAATACATTAGAAGTAGAAATTTGAGAGAAAACACAAATAAAAAAATTAAAAGAAAAGATGAACAAATTAGAAATGAAGAGAATTATATAATTTCACATTATATAATAAAAATGAACTTATATATCCTTAATACTATAGTACAATATATAGTGGAGATAAAATAGTCTAAGATATACATAAAAATTAAGATATGCGTATGAGTTATAGGTTCATACATACGAGGTGAAGTTGAAATTTGAGAAACCAATAATGAGATAAAAACAAAGTAAATGACACCAAATGTATAATCAATGGAAATATTGAAAATTAATATCTCAATTTGCAATCCATTAAACAGACGAAAGTACGAAACCTGTATAATTAGCCACAGTCATACACTAACTATGTGCACACCTTAATTCAATGTATACTATTTTCTTGTCACACATAAAATTTTGTTTTTATTATATAAATTTGTTGAAATATTTTACATGTATGTCTTATTATATAATTTATTATTTAGTAAAATTATATATGAAACACGTGCAAATAATTTTTTTTTATTAATGACAATAAATTGTAAATTAATCATGCTTTGAAAATTTTAGTAATGAAATTTGATTATTAAAATTAAATTACAGTTAAAAATATGAATTCGTTATATTTTAACAACAAAAATAAGTTACCAAAAATAAAAATTATATTAGACAATTCGTATAAAATGAGAGGAGGAAAAAATGAGGAGATATCAAAATAGTGACTAAAAAACAAAAAAGAAAAAATATTAAAAATTACGTAAAGGGATAAAGACAAGGAGGACGTTTGGAAGGACATTTTAATAATCTAACTTTGAGACAAGGAGGACGTTTTGAAGGAAATTTTAATAATTTAGCTTCGAGGACAAATGTAGTTATCATCCCCCATTATAATTTTCTATATAGTATAGATAAAAGTAGGTTTAATTGTATTATTTGGACACGTTTATTATTAGTGATAATGTAAGATAAACTATTTAACACAAGTTTGGTGAATTAAAAGATTGTGTTCTAATAAAACAGAATTGAAATGTGTTCAAATCTTGAAAATAAACAAGAATATGGCAAATTCTTGTATAAAATTCAATAAAACTTGAATCAATGTGATAAAATTGTATGAAAAGGAGAAAATATGCAAAGAGCCTACCACTTATCTAAACAAATACAACCAAAATTCTCTCATTATGTCTATCACATAAAATCATACTCTAACCTCTTGTGTCATGTTCCATCCTTACTCCAATAATCAAATGAAATACGAAACCTACTTAACCATTCACTCCTTAATATTTCACTATGCTCAACAAACAAACCAAAATCATATGGTAGCGCATCGCGTGGATCACTTGGTAAAACAACGTCATGTAATGACACTAATTTAAGCATTCCTTGTTTGTTATTATCATGACATGCCTTCAAGTTGTATCCACTCATCTCAGTAATATGGGAGGGTTGTGCATACGTAAACCTTGCATTCGAAGAACATACGACAGCACCTAAGACCTTCTTAAGCTAGACAAAAAGAAATTGAATCATATACCTCTACTAATAACTCTCAAGTCACAATTTGCAGCCATCTCTTACTTCCTATGCTACAATTCCTTGCACTCAATGGTGTTGCTTTACACAAATTCCTCTTGGGTGTCTTTTGATCAACTTCCTCCAGCCTCTTGTCCTTACGATACCTTACATTTTATTTCTCCAAGATTCTTTCTTGCATTAGTGCCCTCAACTCTACACGTTGTCGTCTCCATTTTAATAAGCTTAACCCTTCAACACTAAACTAACAACTAGGTCAGGTGTAGCCATTGATTGTACCCCAATTTCACTATGAATGTCCCATCTCTGACTATCTAAAAACCTAGAAACTAGTTGCTCCTCAGTTTCACTTACATTGTTACGAGACATTAAACATGAAAACTCGTCATAATATTTTATTGTTGACCTATACATCCTAAAACTGAGAAAATAAAAATTGAACATAATTCGATGGAAGAAACCTTACTTTGAATAGCTTCTTCATTTGCTCCAAGTTTTCACTGGCTACTTTCCTTAGCACTGCCTTAAATTCTTAATTTGTTCCAAGCAAACAACAGTGTCACCTTTTAGATGATACCTTGCTTCCTTTACTTGCCGATCTTCCAAAATATTAGAGATCTCAAAAAATGTCTCCTCTTCAGACAATCAATCTAGGAAATTTTCTATGCCCAAATTCCCATTGAAAATGGACAATCCGACCTTCATTTTGGGCCTATCAAAATCTCGCTCGTGTGGTTGATACCCTCTAGATTAGGCCTCCCATTGTTATCTCAGAAGATCTACGTTCCTTCACTATCAATCGAAATTGTCTCAATTGTGATTCAACCCCCCACTGATTGTAAATTTAGAAACTGAGGATTCCAAGCAGTGTCGGTTGTTCAAGCCATGATCTTGCTCCACTTCTAATCCACCTGCGTGCTTTCTGCCCTACTCTACTACGATTGATCAAGAATTCGATCGCAACTCCATTCCATGCCAAAATTTGCCACAATGCCTTCACATCAATTTTTTTTTTTTTTTAAATCTATATTGAACATATGCTGTTTTCATTTGATTAAAGTCCTTGGCATGTTGATAATTTGGTATAAAGTCACCAAATTGTATGGTAAGTAATTATACTTAAAAGTTATGATAAAGTAATTAAGGTTTCGTGGTTCTTTTAAATATTATTTCTACCTTATATGATTAATTAAATTATTTGTATAATAGAGTTATAATTAAAAAATAAATATAATCACGTTAAATTATCAAACTCACTAAATGTAATTGCAAATGATTTATTAATCGATGCAATTTTTTTTATTATTTAAAATAATCATTTACATTATAATTTCATCTCACAAAACGAACATGATTTTTATAATTAAAATTCTATAATAAAATTGAGATCTCAAAAATATTCATTTATTGAGTTTGCGTCTTGCTAACTGCTTTTATGATATTTTCTTATTTTAATTATAATTCATTGTCGTTAAATGTTTACTTTAAAATTTTGAAATTAATTTTAGTATGATATGTGCCTAATTACATGAAAAGTACAGAAGGAACACTTGTATTTTTAAATCTGATTCTTAAGTTGACCAAGGAAATGACTTTTTCACACTTAAAATTAATTATTAACTTGGTGTATTTTATATCCCTATTTTGGTCAACATTTAAGCGGTGAAATAAACATTGTTAAAGTCCAGTATTTTAAACGATATACACACACACACACACACATACATGTAAAGATTTTTATTTTATTTGAATTAGTCAAAATTTATTTTCACGAATAAAAATTCTTCATAAGGGCATTTGTCAAATATATTTATCAATAATTAAATAATCAACGCAGACAAAGTGATCGAGAACTAAATTATCAATAATTACACAATAGTCCAATCTGTGGTCATTTATAAAAAAATAAAAAGAATGAATACTACAAAACAATTTCAATTGAAAATTTTATTACCCGACGGAATGAACGAAAATGTTGAGCAATGGACCACACGAGCTTCGCATCTAAATACGATAGCTAAAAATCAACCAGTCAACTCCTTCGCGACTTCGCCATTCACGCGACTTTTGGTCAATGTATGTAAGCAAACGATTTCTTAATAAATTAAATAGAGAGCAGAACACCAGGAGAGCCTCTCCAGAAAGCCCCTTTTACCATTTCTTGGTTTACTCTCTAATTTCTTACCGGTAGGTACCGACACCGATTTTGTGTATGCAAATGGCAAAATCCGAGGAATCAAGCCCCCTTTTACCAAACCAAGAACAAGAAGCAGGAACCAAGGATGAGAAGAAATTCTCCGCTGCCCCCACCGGGAAGACCGATGGGACTCCGCCTCATGCCGCGACTCCGATGGGATGGACGGCTGACGGGCTGCCGGTGGGTGAGCCCATGAGGGAGAGGTCCCAGTGGGATTCCGGCCTCTTTGCTTGTCTTGGAAGGATTGATGAGTTCTGCTCCAGTGATCTTGAAGTTTGTGAGTATTTCCTTTTCTCTTTTGTGCTTTTCTTGGAGCAATCTTTGTTCTCTTTTCAAGATTTGATTTTTATGTATTGGGTACCGACTGGATTTAGATCATGTTCTTTGATATTGATTTCTGAATTCTGGATCTTGATATTTATCCTTGTGAAATAAATAAACAAATAAGGTGAAGTCCAATTGCTGATGCGTGCTGAAAATTTTATGAGGAGATAGACCGGTTCTTCTAAGCTTTATACATAAGCTGTCAAAGATTCAAGGAATCTGAATGTGATCTTTTATTGACGGAGAGGATAATTGAATTATGATCATGGAAGTTGAATGTTGGAAAGAACCAGGCGTGTTTGAGTGATACAACATTACGGTTCAGTAAAATTGATCGTGCTGTTATGCAGTACGATTGTACTGGTTCATCATTCAGTGTTCTAACATGCTGTGGCGTCTGATCTTAATAATGAAGAATCGAGCACGTGGGATCAGTTGATTTCATATAGCGTAGCCAGCTAACTAACTATGCCTTTTTCATGGATTGGATGAAATTTTGGCTGGCATAGTCAATTGTAAATTTATTTGTTTTTCGTATTGCATTTCTAATGTTTTTGGTCGTTTTGAGCTCCGTGCCTGTTTGATAGTTCTAATACCGAGCAGGTTTGCTGGGGAGTGTGGCCCCTTGTGTGCTCTACGGAACTAATGTTGAGAGACTTGGATCTGCTCCTGGTACTTTTACTAGTCACTGCTTGACCTACACTGGTCTCTACTTACTTGGGAATATTTTTTTGGGCCGGAACTGCCTCGCTCCCTGGTTCTCTTATCCTGTCCGCACGGCCATTCGCAGGAAGTTTAATCTGGAGGTCAGTCTTGTTATTAAGGTTTTCTGCCTTTTGTTGAAGTCCTAACCCCATGTCAAGATTACAAAGCAAGCAAATTGTTGACATGTCAAACTTGGTGGGTTGTGGAGGCTATTTTCTGGTGGTATTGCACATGTTTATGCCTGTTGTACAGTTGTACTATACTATTGATTGGAGGACCGCTCAGTAGATTTCATAACCATATTTTCAAGGATAATTTGCCAGCTTATATCTGGTCAATTTGGTTCTCATTTGAGGAATAAGGTGGAAAAATTTTTCAACCACTAGGGTGGAGACATGAAAAGAGATTGTGTGGACTGACAGCCATATTGCTATTTCCTACATTAGCTCATGATTCTACTGACCAATTTTTAGTTGTTGAGGTTATTGAGATTCATCTATCCCCAACTTGTCTTGATAATCATTTACGTCATTTGTGGGATCAGCCACTTTTGTGTTAATTTTCTTCACGCTATATGCCTTTTGCGCTTGCTTTGTTCTCTCTTTGATGTTGCCTTTGGTGGAGGTGTACCACTTAGCTCATATATGGATCTTGCACGAAAGGTGGAAACACTGAGATAACTCATTTCAATGTCCTGTTTCATGTCTCTCTGTCCCATATGTCAGATTACCTTGTGTTTAATCGATGATAGGCTATGTACATATGGTAGACATCCATGTGAAATGAATGTTAGATGATTGGTGATTTCATTTGTATGACAGGGAAGCTGTGAAGCGCTGGCAAGATCCTGTGGGTGCTGTGGGAGCTTTATAGAGGATGAGGCTCAACGCGAACAGTGCGAAACAGCATGCGACTTGGCTACCCACGTCTTCTGCCATGCGTGCGCCCTTTGTCAGGAGGGTCGCGAAGTTCGTCATAGGCTTCCTCATCCTGGGTTCCATACCCAGCCACCAATCTTGGTCATGATCCCCCCTGGGGAGCAGACCATGGGCCGCTCTGCTTAAGTACAACTGTTCTATGTTAGCCTATACAAACTGTCTACCCGTTATAAGCTTGTGTCGTGTCCAAAACTTATGTCAAGACTCTGAAATTATGTGTTTGTCATTTGGCTTGTCTATTAGCTGTCCATCGGCATGGCTAGTGGGCTGTGAGATTCAAAGAAATTTGAACAATATATATGTGGAAGCTCTTTCTGAAAATCCATTGACAGAGACAGTGGGCTGTGTATTTTCATGTTGAAAACGGGATTTCATTCAACCTGGACTGATCATTGTTGATGAACAACTGAGACTCTTAACAAATAGCAACTGAAATTGATTTCTCATTTTGTTATGTATCCCCTCCACCGTGGCATGAAAGGCTCACTCATCTAGTTTCATTCTCCAGTAGGTTTTACATTTGAGACGCCGTTTTATTCTCAGTTTTTGTCCCCTCCTGGTTTTTGGGAATGCAACATATAGAGAGAATAAGACTTCTGCTAACAATTTGTTAAATAAATGGATTACTCTTTGATATGTTCGCTACCAGAAAAGGAACAACTTTAACTGGGGCTGCTGTTCTAAGCAACGTAAACGAGTGTAAAGCCGCTGCTACAACTAATGCTCCCTGTCTCGCGAAGTTGATATTAACTGGTGATTAGTGAATGAAATACTGCAATTCAAATCGTTGTTTTAGCCATTCACTCTCCTTGGTGAAATCTTTAAAGGCATGATTGTTATGTATGAACGAAAATGAACGAAAAAGACAAGAATGGAATGAATATAACAATAGAATATACATAGGAATGAAATGAATATGATATAAGTTATTGAATACTATGAATTTACTTGTAATGAAAATTTAGCCTTAAATGATAATTTTTCATATAATGTGTATTAAAAATTTAACCGATACTTATTTTTTTTAACACTTATATTGATTAAAAAAATAAAACTTACCAATTAAAAAAGACTTTTACAGAAAAAAAATTTAATTTACCAATCCAAAAGCATCAATATTTTTTCTTATGGCACAAAATTTCAAGACTTTTGCAAAGAAGTTGATATAAAATAATAAATGAAGATGAAAAAATTATAATATTGCTCCAAAGGAAGATAGAAAGAACAAAACTGTAAATGAACTATAACTGTGGTACATAGGTTTTTTGAGTTTGCACAAAATTTTTATAAAAGACAGATTCTTGTTTGATTGTATAAATACTATTTTACATTCTTCATAAAATAAAATATAAAATTTAAAATAAAAAAAACTAGAATAAATTAAAATTGAAAGAGGACGTCGACCAAAAACATATAATAAATTAAAATCTAAAGACACTCAATGTCTATGCATATTAACAAAATAATAATAATTTTTATATATAAAACTTATATAATTTATAAGATGACAAAAAAAAATGAAAAAAATAAATAATGTAGAATAAATATAAATTTAGAGAAGTAAATAAAATAATAAAAATTATGAGAGTATAATAGAAAAGAATATATAAATAATTAGAAATATTTTAGTAATTATATATTATACAACCATAATTATATATCATCAAAAAAAAAAATTCAAATAGAAGCATAAATTTATTCTTATTAATAATACATAAATCCACATACTACAAGAGAACGTGATTTTCTTTACTATTAAAAATTAGTACGCTAATTCCATTCTCAATTCATTCACATACTAGCCATGACTTCAGTAGTTTATGTAATGCAGCATGTGTCCCCGCAAAAACCGTAACATAGGTACACCTTGAAGATGTTACCATCCATCGCATTTTAATATTTGCCTGTCCTCCATAAATGAATCAAGAAATAGAGTTATGAACTTCAAGTAAGCGTGATCAAGGCTTTTCGCAAACTAGCCCTATTTATATTTTAAGGAATAAAGAGATGCACAATAAGACCGATTAAAGCTTCAAGTTTGCTAGCAACTTGCTCGCTTCCACACAGTAACAGGCAAAGACTCCATAAGTTTCAAACTGAAATTTGATCAAAATTTGTAATTGCTAGCTCACACGAGATAAACAACATTTTTTCTTCAAGCTCAGCCCGCAAAACAACACAGTAGGTTCTAAATGTAAAGTCGAAATTCTATCCGACTTGAGAGATCATTAAGAGTCCTAAAACAATGTCAATAGTTTCTAGACAAAGTTCTCAACAAGCTAAGAACAGCAGCCTCAAAGTTCCGAACAAACCATATTAAATCTATTCTCCAGGTGCTGACACGCCTTGCTTCAGTCTTTCCCTCTTCATCTTCTTCTTTGACATGGGCTTCTTTTTCTTTGGAGGAAGGGTTTTTTGGGCATACATGAACATCACATAATTTCCAACAAAGAACAACAAAATCACTCCGCCAATGAGAAGTAAGACAATCAACCCTGGGTTGAATCCCTTGGCTTCAACATCTCGGGCCACATTTTTCTGTTGACCAGGCAAATAAAAAATGTAAATTGGCATAAAACTGCCACAAGTTTGATCAGACATAACAAGAGATGATTCAACATAATCTAATCTCCATAAACCCCTAGTTCAATTTGAACTAAAGTATGATCGAATCAACATAGTGTTGTGAACAGCTCAAAAAATTGAAAAAGATAAGCAATAAGAATATCAAATTTTAACTTAATACGTATCATCCTAGAACCTATATAACACAATATGACTTTCTGTAAGTGAAAACCAAATCTGAATCTGAGGGTAGCACTGAAGGGGGGTGTTCAGATTTATCCCATCCTACAAATTGGCAAATCAAACCATGTGAAAAGGCGCTTACACAGCAGTTGCAAATATAAAAGTGTGAGAGCGATCCAATTAAGAAGCCTCCAATTTGATTTCAGGTAAACAAATTGGGCATATATTTCTCTATACAGAAGCTTTCTTAGCTTGGGTAATAGATGATATCGACCCAGTAAACAGATAACAACCAATATGAAATTTAAAAAGATCTAAGACATAAACAGTGGTCAATGGCACGGTGAATTTAGGGTATAGAACTTAATAGTAATCTTCTGCATAAGCAATGGTAATACATAATGAGAAACCAATGTCTTTCCCTATATAACAGCACATTATGTATGCGCATACAAATAAAATTCAAAATTGAGATTTACATATGTTGAACAGAAATTTTTGAAACAGAATATACATTCAGAATACAGCGATAAACTGTGGAATTTAAATCAATTTTTAATAAAAAGAAACAAGATTCCATGAAAGAATAGCTCTCAACATCTTCAAAATTGGAGAAATCCACTCTAAATCCTATAGGACAACTCAACACTTCAAACAAGCAAAAGTCCAACCGAATTTTCCAATCAACATAATTTATTTTCATGAAAATCGACTGTATTTTCCAGCAGAACATTTTACAAAACAAGAAAAATCCAAAGAGAATCAAACTAGAAAAACAACGTATATAACATGTTCTGAACACAAAAGACCACAGATCAGGAAATCAAATAACTAAAATTGATCCGTAACAACACAGATCTACCAAACACAAGTTATAATTGAACTGAAATCTGAGAGAAAATAACATACCATTCTATCAAATGACGGAGGCAGTTGATCTTCGAAATCTCCCTCATAATCCATCGTTTTTACGAGGTGAATACTCTGAAAATCAAAACAAAAAAGAAGAAATGAACAACTAGAGAAATCGATGCGACCGAAATGGAAGAGACTTGCGTGAGTGTGCGGGAGATTCGGGTCCCAAATCTCCAATAAAAAGTGTGTTTTATTCTTGCTTTGCAACAATAGTCAAGGGGAAATGCACATTTATATATTTGGTCCTTTATTTTTACCTCTTTTTATGTTAACCACATAATCCAAACAAGAAATTGAATTTTAGGTGTCCACTTATAAGTGTTACACAGGTACTAAATGTTTTTTCTTAAATATAAATTTTAGATCATTTGATTTGAAAATATATAAATTTTTCATTAAATCTATCTTCTTAAAAAAAATAATAAAAAATGTAGGGAAAGGGAGGGGGCTAATGATATAATCTTATAATTTTTGTGCCATTAATGTGAAAAATAATGGATATATTTGGAGGTTTTGTGGAAAGGACTTACTTATTGTGGATAATGTTACAATAAAATTAAATTCATGCGCATTTAATAAGCAATGACAAAAATAAAATAAAACAAAATAAGTTACTCTTGTTATTGCATACAGAAGGTAATTTTTTTAATATCCTCACACGCGGTAAATGGCAATAGATAATAATTTCACTTTTCACATAATAAATAACTCGGAATAATTAATTACCATTAAGTATAACTGCAAATGTCTTAATATATATATTTTTATATATACACATCCCATTCTAAAAATGGGTGAGGGCTTCATCTTAATGGATCATTTAATATCTTTACAATTATACCGTTTTACATTTTCAAAAATACACACCAAAACATAAATTAAAAATATAATTAAAACATGGGCATAATAAACAATTTCGGCTGAAACTTTTGAAAAATCTCCTCAATTTGTTACCTGAAAAATTATGATCTTTTTCCTCTGAATTTTGAAGGATTTCTCAATGCTCAAATTATGTTTATTATTTCCATTGACCACGTCTTATTAAGTTTTGTGTTTTGTGTTTTATTGTTTTACTAGAGGTTAGGAGGGCTAAAAAATGTTAATATCATTAAATAGAGGTATAGGTTTTCATCGATTGTCTGGATTTGAAGCCAAAGGCTTTGGAAAGTAAGTGTTGTTGCTGGCTAAATTTTGTACGGGCAAAAGTCAATTTCATATCTTTTAATTAATATAATGTTTTAGAATTTTGCGTTGCATCTTTATTATTTTTGAGTTAGAAAACAAGGAATGAGTTGTGCTTTTGAGAGATTTATGGAAGGATTATGAAGAGTTTGGTCATTTTTTGAAGAGTTTAAGAAAAATTGAAACACATAGTGAAGAGTTTAATGTGAATGATGTAAGAGATTTACTAGGAAATCGTTGAGAAGGAAATTTAGAGGTATGTTGTTGATAAGTTGGGGATAGTGGATTATGCCTTAGCATCGAAAGGGGAACTTTGTTATGTGAAAATTTTAATGATGGAAAATTTCATATTTTATTATCTTAGATTATGTATGTTGATATAATTACTTGTTTGTGTATGGAAGATTGAAGATTATCCATTAAATATCGTGTCTAGTAACTCCACCGTTGGATTTTGCATGTAATCTAAATTGGTGCATTTACCCTTTTGAGGCTATGTTTGGATGGGAATTTGCATCCATCAAAATGCTTATTTTGGCACAAAATTTTATACTAACGAATTTGCATCCAACACACGATTATATCTTCAATTATTTGTATCGAATGTACTCATTTCACAATTTTACTTAAGTGAAAGATTCAAATCATGTTTATTTAAGTATAATTGAAGTTTCTACTAGAGTTTACGATGCACAATGTGTTGCGCGCGCACACACGCGTATATGTATTATATAGTATTTTTAATGTCTACTTGAAGAGTGTGTCCCAATTCTTGATCAATATTGCTTATTATGTCTTGACTGCTATTTGATACTTAAAGTAAAAAGTTTAAAATAACTCTATTTTATTTAAATTTTTTACCTTTTTCTTCACTTTTTTTATATATGTTTCTTTTTAATCGTTTCTAATTACATTTCATTTAATTTATTACTTCTTATTTAATTTTGTTCCCTTAGAATTTAAATTTTCGCTCATTTTATATAAATTTTAAATATTTTCAATAAATAACCATTTATATTTTAATGCCATTAATACAATTAAATAATTTTATTACACTCAAAATCGAAAATTTTTGTTAAATAATAAATTATAAAATAAAATACATAGACATATAATTTAAAGTATTTACATAGTAATACATATAAATTTATATTTTAAATTTTATACACAACCCAAGTGCTTAGTACGTTGTCTGTGCACGAGTTTTCTAGCACTCGTCTGAGTTATATCATCAGACCATCAGACCATTATCCAGAAAGGTGCGAATGAACAATGGGCTTCAGCAGGTTTGGCCCAATATCCAAAATTAATCCGACAAATGGCATTCTCTTCAGCCATTTTTCTCTCAACTAATATACAATATTTCTATTTATTTATTTATACTATATAATAAGAATATAGACTCCCTTTTGGTTGTCTATCGTCAGATAATAATAATACCCTTAATTTTTTTTGGGCGCGCACACACACACACGTGCGTATATTATTTTCTTTCTCCTGAATTTTTATTTATTTCATTCTCTTTCTAAATTTCAATTATTGTATTTTTTTCTATCTCTTCTCTCAAATTTAATCTATACCATCAATCCTTTTTTTTTTTTTTTTTGAAGCTTCTCTCTCATTTTATAAATAACATGTAATTTGTATTAAAACAGTATCGTTAATTTATTTATATAAATATGTAGACACGGCGTGCGTGTGGTTTTAGCTACCTCTAATAAATATGATCAACTTGACTATGATTTATCGGTTCAATTAATGAATAATTTAAGTAGCTTTTTCCTAAACTCAATTTAGAAATATTGGATGATACATTAAGATTTTCACACAAACAGAGAAAGAAATCTTAAATCGAGTCATTGACACTTGTCATTCTTGTGTTGTCCGGTTGGGGGAGCTTTCGCCTAAAATAGACCCAATTGGTAGGCATCACACACTGCAAAATATAAACAAAAATTATTATTTCTTTCCAAAACAGAGCAGTGGGCATGTGAAGGCAGAGCAGTTCCCACGTCATTGGCTAATGACAGGATTCTTGATGGAAACCTTGTGCGCTGTGTATGTGCCGTGCTTCTCTGATTATGGTTGGTAAGTTTAAAGAAAATGTTGTTTAACATGTATTTGGCTTTGACGAGTTAAGTAAATATTAGAAGACGTGAAACAAACATGCGTGTTTGTGTGTATGTGTGTGTGTGTGTGTGTGCGCGTGTGATTTTTGTTTTTGTTTTTAAACATTAGCAAATGCCTTTAATTTTAAGAAATACATTTATTGTATAATTATCCTTATAGAATATCATAAATATTTAATGTGTTGTCTTAGCCTGATATTCTCTACATCTTTATTGGTTGAATTTCAATAATTGGATCGTAACTCTGTGACAATTTGCTTTACCATTCATTTTAATAATAAGCTGAAGTCGCGAAAAATCAAGAATATTTGATAATTTAGTAGGTAAATTGACATCCAAATGGAAATCGCTGACAAATATTTAATTGAAAAATAGTAAATACAAATTCAATGTGAACGTATATAAAACTTAAAGTATAATTTATTGCTTATATATGTGTGTGTGTGTGTGTGAGTGTGGGTATTTTTATAATTAAATTACGAGACCAAAAATTAATTTTTTTAAGGGTCTCTCACATTATTAATAAGTATATAGATTACTTGTAAGGAAAAGAAATCAAGATAATGGAATTTAAATTTTGGAATTTATTTACAAAGTGTTTTGAAAATTTTTTTTTTTTGTTTTGATTATAAATTGTAAAGAATATTTAAAATTAAAATAGAAAGGAAAATTAAAGGTTGCTGAAAATAAAATAGCTTTATAATTGGCCATTATAGTAAAAATATTTGTATTCTGATTATAAAAAAGAGTTATTTTAGGTACTTGTTTGAATATAATTGCAAAACATGCTCTTAAGGTCTTCTGAAAATTAATGAAATTTATTAAAGCATAAAATGATCGAATTAAAATTTAATTTATTAATTAGAAATTCTAGCATATTGAAAAAAAAAAAAACGTACAAGTGGACCTTCCCAGTCTCTCCCTCTCTCGGTACATTCAATATGGCATTGTTCACAATTGCTAATCTGACATGGGAATGATTGGACAGAAGTTTGCAAGTATAGAAAGGCTGAAACTTTGTCCACGTTGAACATTTTTAACTGCACATGAATTAATTCATTAAACAAGCCAGGGCCATCTTTCGTTGGAATCAAGAACTGTTGCAGATGTACAGGATAAGTTTGCCCCATTCTTCTAGCAAAAAATATCAATTTATTTATTGCCAAGAATCAATTAAAAATATTTTGATATAAACAAGAAATATGAAAATTAACCAGTCTATTTGGATTGGATATTAAAAGGTTCTTTCTATTTGGTTTATGACATAGAGGCATGTGTTATATCTTAATTAATATCGTTATTATGATGAGTTACTTACACTCATGATTTTAAATTGCGGTGAAAATACCAAGGCCCTGTTTGCAACAACATTTCAATCTTCCCACTACCTATTAAATTTTATCCTACTAAACATGCCATTTAACAAAATTTTAATACAAGTTTTTATAAAATCGTTATTATATATATATATATATATTTTACATATATTTAAATAATTCAAATTTTCTAGAACATCAAAATTTCTAATAAAATATTTTTAGTTAAAGGATCCCTCTCCCAAACATAGCTCAATTGGGCGTGGGAAAGCCCACAATACATTAAAAAAATGGGTTCCTTTTCAGTCAACAATCTTCCTTCCAGAAAATCAATGAATGATAGGCTATGCTTGTTTTTATTTCCAAGTGTGTTTTTAAATCTAATTTTCTTACAAATGATACAGAAGTGAGAGAAATATAAAATTTAAAAAGTATAATTATTATAATATATGATTTGAGGGAAAAAAAAAATAGAAATAAACATAGCCACAGTCTCTCTTCTTGGCAATAATGTCTGGCAATACTTGATATCCGCTTTTCTTTGGCAAATTACATCTCTTACGCACTTCACCAAACTTCTACTCAGCCTCTTGTGCTGGTGTTTCACTCACAGTTTGCTTGGGAAGCCAAGCACCAATCTTTGACCACCATTTTACCTCTGTATCCTTACCAGATAATCAAACTTAATTATAAGGGTGGGGGTGGATACATTTAGGAGTTGTGACGACTGACGAATGACAAGAAAAGATTCAACCTTTGAACCAAACTTACAGCCCTATATACCTTATTGACGTTACACAAACATTACATATTTTAAAATCAATGAATGGCACAGAATAGAAATTCATTACTAATCATGCGATGAATTAAACAACATCAATCCCAACGCACCCTGCACGGTTGGAATTTCACACTTCATACCAAGTCTAGACCACTCTTGCCGCAGGTAGAACTGTCTTCCGACAGGGAATTGGACATTGTGATCAAATCATTCAAATCGGAAACACTATCTTGCAAAGTCATCACGAGGTCGGATGTGCTGAAACTCAAAGTCGGCTTTGTTCTTGGCACCATCGGAACCTCAGCTTCCCCCACCAGCATTTGAACCACGCCCCTCATCGTCGGCCTAGCCATCGGGTCGGGGTGCGAACAGGCCAGCCCAACCAGCGTCACCCTCGTCATTTCCCTCTCATCGTACTCGTTCCTAAGCCTTGGGTCGGCTGCCACCATCAGCCTCCCTTCCCCATGCAAACTCCACACCCAGTCCACCAGATTACCACTCGTCCCGCCTTTTCCCACGTCGGTAACATCCTTCGCGATCGCCCTCCGCCCGCTCACCACCTCCAGCACCACCGCCCCATAACTGAAAACATCAGTCTTCTCTGTGGCACGGCCAGTCAACAAGTACTCCGGTGCCAAGTACCCCATTGTGCCCGCCGCCACCGTGGCATCGGGGGACTTGTCGTGTTCAGTTAGCCTAGCCAATCCGAAATCGCCTAATCTCGCGTTAAACCCTTCGTCCAACATAATGTTGCTAGTCTTGATATCCCTGTGAATCACCTGATTCTCACACTCTTGATGCAAATATGCTAATCCCGTGGCAATTCCTAGTAGAATCTTCCGCCTGTGAGGCCAAGACAGTGTCATCCTTGACTCGAACAATGCCTTGTCCAGGCTCCCATTTGCCATCAAGTCATAAACCAATAAACTCTCGCCCTTCTCATGGCACCAACCTCGGAGCCTAACAAGATTTCTGTGCCTTAGTGATGCAATTATAGACAACTCAGACAAGAACTCCGCCTTCCCCTGTCCGCCGTGGTTGCACCTCTTCACCGCCACCGTGCCACCGGTGGCGGGCAATATACCCCTATAAACCGTGCCAAACGCCCCGTGCCCGATAACCCGATTGGAATCAAATCCTTTTGTGGCAGCATTTAGCTCCTTGTAGCTGAATTCCTTGGGCATTTTGACCACATCCGAGCCTAAAGTCACGGATTTTCTCTCACGCTTGAATTTCTTGTTGTACAGCCATATCAATGCCAGAGCAAAGAATGCCAAGAAAAATGCACCAGCAGTTGCCACTCCAACGATCGCCCCAGGGCCAGTTTTGCACAGCTGGTTGTCACACTTCCCCCTACTTTTCCCTTCATACGACGTCGCATTACTATTGCTAGCTTCAGGTGCAGCTGAAGGGGGTGGCGGTTTGACTTTCTTCGCCGTGGGATTCATCAAACTAACCGTTGGCGGTGGCGAAGTCCCAGATGGCGCCACCGAGTTTGAGCTCTGATTTTCATCGAACGACGACGTAAAACTCCACCACTCGATGCTGTGAGTTTCTGTGCTGCCCTGAGTTGATCCGGAGAAGCCGACAAACATGAAATCATTCACCATATACTCGTTAAGATCGACGATGGCGGAGATAATGGGCTCTTTGGGCTTCATATTGGAATACGATACGTACACTTTGATTGCCCGAGTTGACCCGGAATAATCAACCCAGGAATTGACCAGGTCCCCGCTCTTTAAATCAACACCGATGGCGTCCAAATCGCCAACTCGGGCCGAGATCACGGAGTTCAGATCCAAACCCACGTGATTCCCATTAATGTCCTTAAATTCGACGTCCATCTGAGTGTCGAATTCGACCGCCACGACGCTCTTTTGGGCGCCCTCTGCGTCCGTGATTCCCAGATACCCCCCAGCGTCGCCGACGTTCTCGTCGTCCGGTGAGATGACGAAGGCTAAGCCACCGCCGATGGAGGAGGGGTTCAAATTCGTAACCGAGAACGAGAAGAACGTCGAGAAGCTCGCGGAGGATTGACTCCCCGGCCGTCGGAATTTGATGGGTTTCGAGTATAAAACTTTGCCGGCGCCGGAGTATGGGACGCCGAGGTCCCGAGTGAGCCCAAAGCTCCCGTCGCTCACGTGGGCGTCTCCGAGGAGCTTCATGCTGGACAGAGACAGCGTCCCGGAGTCAAATTCAGTGGCCGCCGCTAAGACATTGCCGGAGAAAACACCAAACGAAGCAAAATTCGCAATAAGAGCGAACGTAAAATAGAACCCCCCGGAATGTGCAGTCATTGCTGTCTAGATTTCGGGACAAACCATCAGAGAATAAAGAAGGTTGTTTTGATTCGTCGAATCGTGAAAGCTCAAGAAGATAAATTGTTTGAGAAAAGAAACGAAGGGGAGTCTGTGTGAACTGCGAACGATGGTGGTGGTGAGAGAGAAGAGAATCCACCAGAGATAGGAGAAGACAGGTGGACGCTACGTTTTGATTCCAACGGTAATATTTTTGCTGCTCGTTGGTCATAAAGAGATTAAGAAAGGTACTTTGTTGGTTTCCGGACAACTGTAATGTTTGTTTTTTTATTGTGTATTTTTAAGTGGATAATTTTTAAATTTTATATAAAAATAAAAAATAAAAAAATTGATTTGCTGCATCTGCTGTGCGGCTGTTGTCAGATGGGAACCCTAATTGACTAACATAATCAGGGAACTGATAAATTATCATTATCTTAATTACTTTATTATCCACATCAATCCTTTAGTAGGGTAGGAAGAAATTATTGAGTACTTATTCCCACCCTACGGATTAGATATAAATTTATTTGCTTTTTATTTACATGGTATGCCGGCTTTGTTATCTTAAATAATTGTAAGAGATGCATTTAATCAAGAATCTAATACCTTGATTAATATGGCGCGTAGATCTAAATTGAGAAATTTCCTCAATTTTAGGAAAATGGGAACTTGAAAAAAGAGTTCCTTTTATCGTCGGGTCAAAAATTTTGGACCAATTTAGATGATAGGTTATTTTTCTACTTAAATACTTAGTTCTAAGAATAGGTCCACCCACCATAAAATGCAATCAAAGCAATAACATATATTACATAAATGTTTACTATTACTTTCTTACAAAACTTTCCTGTGTGTTAATAATTGAGACACATACAATATTGAAATAATCAAAAAACTGTTATTGTGTGTTTGACTGATAAAAATTTAAAAGGTTGATCTCCACTGCAACAAATATTAAAATTGATTGGTCAAAATAAAAATAATCACAAAAATATACATGTTTTGCTTTTAGATTATGGCATAACAGCAAACACAAGAAAATGTAATTCAGTGCTATGCATTTTGTTCCAAGTTATTGATTCGGTGAATGATATTAAGCCACGTAAAACAATAAAACGAATATAATAAATTAAACAATTCAAAAGCAGTAACGAACCTCCTCATTGGACATTTTTACTATAGCAAAGGGAGCAATAATTTAAGGGAGAAGTCATGCAATTGAACTAAGAAAATTGAAAGAAAAATTGCAAGAAGGGAACCCCCTAGAAAATTAAAGAGGCTTTTGCAGTACAAAAGTAAATGGAGACAAGAAAGGGCTTCGTCACTTTTCATCTATCTTTATGGGTAAGAATGGCAAAACAAAGGAAGATAAAGTTGATAACAGATATGGTGGAAATAAACGACAAAAAAAGCGTATAATAAAGGTTATCCATTTCTTTTTCTTTCTTCTTGGCCCAATGCTAATATAATATGTCAATGCTTTGTCATAATTGAGCCACAGACTAAGTCAACCAAAAACGATAGTTATCCCAATTTTTTTTCCTCGATGAATCGATGATCCCATTTAAAAGCATGTTCTGATAGATCCCTAGTGTAGGCGAGGTAGTAAAATTAGGGGTGTTAATTAGGTGAGTTTAACAAACTAAAATTTGAGATAGATAATGAAGTGACTTATTAATACCCCTGAGTAAGAAATTGTCATCCAGCCAAATAATTGACGAGTAATTTGGTATTAGCAAAACATTGGCTGCAATGATTTTTACTATCAATTCTCATTGAAGTGAAAATTAGGTAATTAAGTACGAAAAATATAAAAATAATGTGAAAGTGAGAGAGAACGAGAAAAAAATGTTTTATATTAATATGTTTATAATGTGTGTTTTTAAAGGGTTAAACATATCTCTAAAACACATATAAATTTTATTGAGAAAAGAATAATAAATATTAAAATTTATTTTTATATCAGTAACTAAAGTAACTTCATAATTGATAAGCAAGATTAAACTCAATTCCAGTAAAAACTAGGGTTGAACTCCCCTTTAACTTTAATACTTGCTAATATGCTCAAACTTAAATTCGAGTTTTTTGACCTTGAACCTGAATTGATGGAGCGTCTGAACCTGACAAATTTGAGTCTAGTTTGATTCAATGAAGGTTGCAAAAAGCAAATATAAAACAATAATTAAATAAATAAATAAATAAAATTATTGATATTTGGATAAAACTAACTACAACCTATTGAGCATTGAAGTTCTTGAATCAAATAATTAGTGAGCTTGAATTCAGTGGACAGTTGATCGACCCACTCAGGATTTCACCAGTTTGATTAATTTGAAGCCTACACAAAACCCAACATATGCTAGCTGGTAGCGAATTTTGGATAAACACTAGAAATATCAAAAATAAAAAGACCAGAAGAAAAACTTCAACTATTTGATAGAGAAACCCCTGAAAGACAATTCTCTAGAACTTGACTCATTGCATATATACAGATTACAGGCCAATTTTAGGAAAAACCCATTTTACATTTCTTAAATTTCCCCCACGACCTGTAAAGTTTGTGCAAGCTAAAAAATTCTATTGGCTACACCCAGATGGCTAAGGTCCCTTAATTGCTGGCTACCATTTTCACAGGAACTGGGAGATTTGTATGCTGAATGTTCAAAAGTATGAGACGTGATATGATTTTAAAATATATTAAAGAAATTATCAATTATTTTTAAAACATATACCAAACATTATAATTTTAGGCAAGGCATTATGTGCATTTACATCGAATGTGTATCTCCTACAGACCTTTCTCTTGGAGATCAAATCTTCCAGGACCGTAGTAGCCCTCTAGTTTTCTTTATTCATATTCCCAACCTGCAAATCCTATGCTATGAATATTGTTAGCTCAGGTTTATTTTAATAAATAGGATAAGAGTTAAAAATAAAATAAAATAAAATTGTTTTGATTGATTATTTTACTATATATATTGGATAAGATTATTTATTATGAATTTTGGTTATCTTGATTAAATTTTTAATTAGTCAAGGACTTTCATCTTTTAAAATGTACATAATATTAGTTCATGTATAATTATGTGTCCACTGTAATCCGTTTGAGTTTTAATCCAACTTCTATTTTGTACTTATAAAATTAGAATGAGTAACATTTTCTTCATTCGCTTGTAAACTAAGTCTAAAAAGCCGTCCATAAAAAATTGGCATGAGACTCATATTTTCTTACCGTTAATTTTCTTTGGTCAATATTCATTCTTAGGAAACTAATTATCAAAAATGAAAAGTTATCCATTGGTACAATTTTTTTGCTATGTAACGTGGGGGAAAGTTACAATTGCATCCCCACAAAAAAAAAAAAAAATTATACATTGGTAATAGTGTTGCTTTATCTACATAAAATGTAAAGATAGCCCAAAATACAAGTGAATGAAAAGTGGAAGAAAAGGAAATTGTGCCGTGCACAAGTAAGAAAATCATGGACAATTAATCAAGAGAGGGAGATGATGAACACTGCTCCAGATCTTTTTAGCAGTAACAAAATCCTTTGAGTAGTGTCTGAGATCCTTGAATAGTAACCAAGATAGGGAAAAATATCTTATCCCTTTTTAGTGTTCCTGTATGTATATAATTTATATTTTGTTTTGTCATGTGTGTGAACAAAAATGTGTGGACGAGATGAGTTCACATCAAATAGACTTAGCAATACAATTATTTTTTAAATAAAAGAACTTTTTAAATGGATAAACTCCACGTCATATATTCTAAATATAAAGGTTACATTTGTTCCGAGATTTGCAAGGAGATGAAAATGATTGTGTTTTTGTTGGGGATAGAAATTGCATTCGATTGTAAAATTTTAACAAAATGAAAATTTTAATTTATTTAAATTTTTATAATTATATATAATATATAATAATAATAATTAAATGATATAATAATTAATAATAATAACTAATTTTTATGGTATAAATATAAACAAATATAACTGTCTGTGTATATACATATATGTATTGATTTGATTATATGTAATAATTGAAATTTTAAATATTTATATAGATATAAAAGAGGAAATAATTTAAATTCTAAAATTCAAATAAAATTTTTAATGAAATATATGTTAAATTTGGAGGGATGAAAACTATTTCAAACTCCGAACGAAAATACTTACCATCATGAGTAATAAATATCTTAATCCGCGACAGATGGACGGTTCAAATCAAATCATTGAGAATGAAATCGAAGGAGGCCAAACGATCCATGAAAGACATTTAATAACGCAGTCGGGCCTCCAATTTAAAGTAGCCCAATGGGGTCCACCGGAACAGCTTCACACACTCACGCCGCACATGTGAATTTTAGGGTTTTCAGAGGAGGGCAGCCCGGGCAGTCCATAGACGTTGCCCGTTAATTTTGATTCGTCTCAAACCCTTCCTCCCGCTTCTTTCTCTACATTCGAAATCCCTCTTTGTCCCTCTCGACGCACGGTTTTCACGCGTCAGGATCTTACATGCTACAATCTGTACCTATTTATAGGGAGAATTGTTGTTTAATTTTGATCAAGGAGTTCACCTGAACAATCTTTGGAAGAGAGAGGAAACGAGCAGAAGTGGCAACCCTATACAGTAGCTTCCTCAGCCAAGTGATTTTCAGCATTCTCTTTGATCGAGTTAGTTCTCGTTTTTGTATTTCTTGTTCGTTAACTTTAGATCTGTCAGTATTTCAGTTAATTATTTGAGTGTTGTTTCGGAGCCAGTTGATTTATTTTTGGCTGTTCTATTGCTATCGAGACGGTGCATCGACAGTGTTATGACTTGTTTAGTTGCTTGTACTCACTGCGATAGAATTTAAAGTCTGGGCTTGTGATACAATGTGCTTAAGAATAGTACTATGGTTAAATTAGATATTTCCGTTATAAGTTTATGATGGCTAAGAAGGAATGATCGTCTGCTGGGCAATGCAATTTGGCATTTTAGGTTAGGTTTTTCTCTGGTTTATGAACTTTGTTTGAATGAAACCTTCGATCGGTTTGATATCTGACTAATACCTGCGTTGTTCTACGAGTCAGTCATTTTCTACGATGAGTTTTGCATCATAGACCTTTTTTTTCTTAATTTCTGTTTGACATTTTCCACATCTAGTTTTTTGCTTAGATTTTTCATAATTTTTATTCCCTGTTGGGCAGTGCGGGATTCTGTTTTCTTTGTGATGATACTTTTTAATACTTTGTTGACCTTATTATCCTTAATTCCTCATGATGAAGGTCAAATGGCGTTGGAGATAACCCACTATCTGTTGTCTGCTCAATCACCTGATGCGAAAGTTCGAAATGATGCAGAGACTACTCTTGGCCAATTCCGGGACCAAAACTTACCAGGATTTCTGCTCTCCTTATCTGTTGAACTCTCTAGTGAAGGCAAACTTATTGACTCTCGTACGCTTGCTGGTATAATCCTTAAGAACTCCTTGGATGCTAAAGAAGCTGCAAGAAAGGACCATCTGGTCCAACAATGGGTGGGAATTGACATTTCTTTCAGGTCCCAGATAAAAAACTCTCTTTTGAGCACTCTTGGATCTTCTGTTCGTGAAGCAAGCCATACTGCAGCGCAGGTAATTGCTAAGATTGCTTCAATTGAAGTTCCCAGAAAAGAATGGCCAGAACTTGTAGGATTATTGCTTGCCAATATGACTCAGCCGGATAGGCCCGCATCCCTGAAAGAAGCTACCTTGGAAACATTAGGTTATGTGTGTGAAGAGATATCTCCTGAAGATGTTGTACAAGATGAAGTAAATGCTGTTCTAACAGCTGTTGTTCAAGGAATGAATGCCTCTGAGCAGAACTCTGATGTTCGACTTGCTGCAACTAGGGCTTTATGTAATGCACTTGATTTTGCTCGGATTAATTTTGGCAATGAGATGGAAAGGAACTATATAATGAAGGTGATTTGTGATGCTGCCTTGGCAAAAGAGACAGATACCAGACAGGCGGCATTTGAATGTCTAGTGTCCATTGCGTCTACATACTATGAGGTCCTTGAACCCTACATGCAAAGGATATTTGAGCTTACATCTAATGCTGTAAAGGGGGATGAGGAAGCTGTTGCCCTTCAAGCAGTAGAGTTTTGGAGCTCTATTTGTGATGAAGAATTGGAGATTCAAGACTATGAGATCCCTGAGAGTGGAGATTCTGGTCCTCCACACTCCCAATTTATCCTGAAGGCTCTACCTACTTTAGTGCCAATGCTGCTAGAAACTCTACTTAAACAGGACGAAGACCAAGACCAGGAGGATGGAATTTGGAATCTGGCAATGGCTGGTGGAACTTGCCTTGGTCTTGTTGCTAGGACTGTTGGGGATGCCATCGTTCCTCTTGTGATACCCTTTGTAGAGATCAACATATCAAAGGCTGACTGGCGGTCTCGGGAGGCAGCTACATACGCATTTGGTTCAATCCTTGAGGGGCCAAGCATTGAAAAGCTATCACCTATGGTAACCGCTGGCTTGGATTTTCTGCTCAATGCAATGAAAGATGAAAATAGCCATGTGAAAGACACAACTGCATGGACTCTTAGTCGCATTTTTGAGTTACTGCACTCACCTGCTACTGGTTTCTCTGTGATTACTCCTGCTAACCTCCAACAAATCTTGAGCATCTTGTTGGAGAGTATAAATGATGCTCCTCATGTGGCAGAGAAGGTTTGTGGAGCTATCTATTTTCTTGCTCAGGGGTATGAAGATGCTGGGCCAAGCTCTTCTTTGCTTACGCCTTACCTGCCAGATATCCTGAACATTTTGATTTCCACAGCTGAACGGACAGATGGTAGTGACTCCAAGCTCCGGTCTCCTGCATATGAAACCTTGAACGAGGTTGTTAGGTGCTCAAACCTTTCAGAGACATCTCAGATAATTTCTAAACTTGTCCCCGTTATCATGTCAAAGTTGGAACAAACTTTAACTCTTCAAGTTGTATCAACTGAGGACAGGGAAAATCAAGGAGATTTGCAAGCCTCTCTTTGTGGCGTGCTTCAGGTTATCATTCAAAAACTAAGCAGTGCTGATGAAACTAAGCCCATAATACTGCAGGTGGCTGACCAGATGATGGTGCTTTTCCTTAATGTGTTTGCCTGCCGTAGTTCTACTGTTCATGAAGAAGCTATGCTTGCCATTGGTGCACTGGCCTATGCCACTGGGCCAGAGTTTGGGAAGTACATGCCGGAGTTCTACAAATATCTGGAGATGGGTTTGCAGAATTTTGAGGAATATCAAGTTTGTGCTATTACTGTGGGGGTTGTTGGTGACATTTGCCGGGCATTGGATGACAAGGTGTTGCCATATTGCGATGGGATCATGACACTTCTCCTCAAGGATCTGTCCAGTGGTGAACTACACCGGTCGGTTAAACCTCCCATATTCTCCTGCTTTGGAGACATTGCTCTTGCAATTGGTGAACACTTTGAAAAATATGTTGGTTATGCTTTGCCAATGTTGCAAAGCGCTTTAGAAGTGTGTGCTCAGATGAACGACAACGATGAGGAGATGGTGGACTACGGCAACCAGCTAAGGCGAAGTATTTTTGAGGCATATTCCGGAATTCTTCAGGGATTCAAGAATTCCAAAGCTGAACTGATGTTATCCCATGCTCCTCGTCTCTTGCAATTCCTAGAATTGGTTGCCAAAGACCGCCAGAGGTATTCTAAACTAATACGTGTGTTATTTATATATATATATATATATGTATTGTTCTCTGTATTCTGATGTGTTCATTATTCTGCTGTTCAGGGACGAGGGTGTAACTAAGGCAGCAGTGGCTGTTTTGGGTGACTTGGCAGATGCACTTGGTTCGAACATAAAGACTTTGCTCAAAGATTGTGCTTCCTGCACAGAATTGTTAGGTGAGTGCCTTCAGTCCGACGATGAACAGCTGAAAGAAACAGCTACATGGGCCCAGGGGATGATTGGGCGCGCAATTTCTGTTTCTGGCTGAGCATCCTTTCTCAGCTGCTGCTCTCTTTGCTTTGTGATGTTCTCTTTTCATTTCTTTTGGCGAAGTCATAGTCGATAGAACCCACAAAGATGTGGGCTGAGGTCATGTATGCTCGAGTTTTGTGTAGTGCTGATGGAGAAACTGATATAATGAAATTCTTTTCATCGATCTGCTAATTATTGACAAATTTTGCTGGTTGTGCGTGCATCGTATTTAGGGTGATTTGTGGGCATCGTATTTCAGTGATTTCTGCTTGCCATTTGTTTTTCTTGCAACAATAGCTTCTTGACGGATCTCCTATGTTTGTTTTCGAATTAGAACGAGTGAAAGAAAATTTGGGTAATTTGAGTGGAAATATAAATTATATTTGATTTGTAAAATTTAAATAGTAGAAAAATTATTTATATAAATATTTAATATATAAAATAATTGAAAACTATAATAATATATAAATTTATAAGATATTATTTAATTGTGAATAGATATTGACGTGATTTGTTTCTAAAACTTCAATAACTATCTAAGAACAATAATTAACAAAAAGAGCGACTTTGACTTTGTCAAAAATAATAATGATTTTTAAGAATAGCAACAGTGTTTTGTAACTTATGTTTCTTTATTTATAAAATATACTAGTGGCCATGGCTTATCATCATTGTCTATCTTACTATTAAGTTAATTATCTTTTAACAGGTCTGTTACTTAGATTAGGAGTGGAGGCATGTTATACTAAGTGATAAGTTGTAAAAAATGATGTCATTACACAGGTCTATTACTTAGATTAGGAGCGGAGGCATGTCATAGGTGGCCATAAAAAATGATGTCATTACACATTAAGTATAAATGATAAAAAAATTATTAATTAATTATAAAAATAAAAAAAAATTAAATTTAAATTTAAATAAAATTTATACGTAGTTTGTTTGATTAGTAAGATTTTAAATATAGATAAATAAGTTGTTAAAATGGAAGCAAACATTGCCAGTGACTGTACGTACCTGTTCAGATTGTTTTATCCTAGTCTACGTAACAACTCTGGTTGACTATTGCCGTATGCTGTTGATTAATTTTGGTGTCATCATCGCTGATGACTAGTAAAAGCTTTGCTAATTGTAAATTTTATTCTTCCACGAAAAGATAGTTCTGCCTTCTTTACCTAGTAATTTCTCGTACCTCTTTGGCAGTGAGCATTTTCTTGATATTACATGGAAAATCTATAGAAAGTTATTGTTAGAAAAGGAAAAGAAAGAAAAAAGAGAAAAAAAAAAGAATTCTTTTAAACATTTTTACACTAAAACAATGATTATTTGTCAATATATACTTCCACAAAATCCCTTTAAAGCATCAAATAATTGCTGCCGTTGTTGATGATGACTGCCCACATCATCATACGATTAAATGTTAAAAAAATACTGAAAAATCCGTCATTTGTGGCCGTTCATTAAATAATAATAATAATAATATTTAGTTCGCTTTCAACCTCAATTTCAGGGAAATATTGTCCTACGAAACTGTCTGAAGTTGCACGCAAACATTTTCATTATAAATAATTCTTCGTGCCTTCATCAAAAGCAAATGCCACCCATTTATATTGAACTGACACGTTCTACGTAGGGCCCTCTAAAAGTCTATCCATTAATATCTATATTTGCGTTTGCGTCATTTTTGTACAGAGACGTAGCTTAAGTAGGAGAAGGCTAATCAATTGATTTGTTTCTTAATCATTCAGCACGGCAAACTATATGCTTCTGTGAAAATGATAAATCATACATACTTTAGCCTAATTGTTCATGTGTTCAAAGCACCAAAAAATGATTAATAACATGAACGAATATTTCTTTGGATTACCCATAAGACAGCGTTGATTCCATCTTCGACACTAAGCTTATAATACTCGCAAGAAAGCAGTTCAAACCATTACAGTACTCTGGCAAGTGGCAGCAATAATCTGGTACTTTATGATATGTATGCTACCCATTCGTACATGGCTTTATTGTTTCTTAATTCCATTCATATCTTCATTATTTTATAACTGCCAGAATTATTTCCCACAACACTTTTTTTTCTCTGTCGAGATATTCGCAAGAGTTTGGTGATAAATGACGGGTAAAGCTCATACAAAAAGTTGAAACATGAATTCTAATAACAAGCTGTCTGGGAAAAGACAGTGGCAGAAGGGACTTTGTGTATTGTACAGACAACTACCGACTGTGTATCGAACTATTTGCTCTGATTTCTGGAAATTAGATTCTGATAAATTTCCTTTTATTGGCAAAACAAACTTATGATCAAGAATCCTGCTGAACGGCTGATGCAACTGTTCTGGCCCAGTACTTCAAATGTTTCTTCATATCCGCATTAGTACTTACACTTGGTATTCTTAAATTCAGCAATGGAGAATCAGGCTGTCTTATGAGCCACGCCTCGGACAAATATGGCCTCGTTCTTCCCTTTCTCTCTTCATCTTCAAAATCATCATTGCTGCTGCCGAATTCAAAGCTATCCTCTGTGTTCTCCTCTTCATTTTTATACGCATCAAGCCTCTGCAATCCCGGAATCAAGCTCATCATGCGCTTGTTCACGTTTTCTTTACTGAAAACGAAGCCGAGATCCATGAAACCCTTTACTTCTTCGAGTTCGAGTTCGACTAGGCTCTTGCAGCTCATGGTCCTCTGCAACCTTCTCGCTGAGCCACGCGAGTATCGAAGATTTCTTGGTTGCTTTTGAGATGATAGTGGTGAGGATGAGTGAGACCTGGCTTTGCTGGAAACGAGGTTTAACTTGGTTGGTCTCAGTCTCTCCTGACGAGTAATTTCCTTGTCCAGATCACTCTCTTGGCTGCTGGTCTCGTCCTTAAATATGATCATAGTCACAAGTGGCAACATAATTCAACAGGAAAGGAAAAACAAGAAGTGCATATTAACGACGGCTGTGCAGTATGCACTGCTGCTTACCTGCGGAGCAGTGATTACAGAAGATACAGGTGAAGTTTCTTGCTCTGAGATGGCTGATATTTGGGTGCTATTTTTGGGTGAACAGGGCAGGGGTGTTTCAGGATTTTCAGCAAGATGGAATGAAGGGGATTCTGAGAAAAGAACAGTTTGGTGAAACCAGAGACTATCCATGGCTCCTATCAGACAGGTCAGACACTTCTCTGCTGCCATTCTGCCATCAACTGATTGTTCTTTTTTATCATTTATTTTCTTTAGGGTGTGGATGGGAGGAGGAGGGGATGATGGGGTTGGTCGTGATTGGTGAATGGTGGTTGTGTTTGGAATAAAGATTCAATAATGGACCTGAATGGTAATGATGATGATGGGGTTGTGGGGAGGAATCAATAAATGAGAGGATATGAAGGCTGATAGTAAACGTGGGGGGGTCCTGGAAAATCGCAGGTGTGGCCCTGATTTGTGGAACCTTCCACCTCATTCACATGCCTAATTTGCCTGTTTGTCTACGCTCATGCCTGAAATACTGATGAAGACAAAACTCAGTTTGTGTCATCACATTGTTGCATATTTATCCTTGTGTCTTTGTGTCCTGGGTTCTAATTTATCTCTAAAAAATTTATGACTAAGAAGCAGTTCGATAAGTTAGTTCAGATTGGGCACTTCTCGATGTTGGCTCATCACGAGCGTTCACATATGTGTTAATCTATCCTTCCAACCTCGCATTTGGGGTTACACACGGGCCGACCCCTCCTCTAGCCTGTTTAGGTGGAGTCTCTCATTCAAAATCAACACATGAGACCCATCTAATACCGCAAATACTGTGCTCCAGTGCATGCAAAAAATGTTAATAAAGAGAAGGATACTGGCCCAATCTATGAGTTTGTCCAAGAACTTGTCTCTAATTGATCGTGAGAGGAGGGCCACGCTCTGTCGGGGGAGCTATAACCAGAACAAAAGTTTGGGTTCCCTTATTCATGGATGGTTCTGCATCTTCTCTGTTTTACCCTCAGAGCAAAGCATTTTGGACTTGAACAAGAAGTGTAACTAATTGCTATCAGTGTTTTTTAGCCCTTGTATTCAGTCTTGAGTTTGATCAATTGCTTCTTCAGTGTTGGGAATTTTCCCGACGATTCAAATTTGCACGTCTATATGACAATTTTCTAGGTACTTCAAACAATTTCTTACAATGGACAAAGAAGTTAGAATGAATATATGAAAAGGCAGACTTCCAACAATATCTCCCCTCTACTTTATTGCCATTTCTTAATTTTTAATAACTCAATTGTTCACCATAATTTATATCCATTCAAATCCCCTGCCCGTTATCTATCTACCAGCCCACAATGGTTGACAATTAAGTTTTTAAGGCCCCTCTTGGATCTAATTGTATTATCCTTGGAAAGGCAATCTTCTTCGCAGCTCAATATGAAAGACGACTTGCAGGTGGACTCAAGATTGCAAAACAAGGAATATCTAACTTCTCAATGTCTCTCTCAGCTCCCTTCTGCTTGTTCTTCTGTAATTTCACTTACGTTTGATTTGTAATTTGCTCCGCCGGGCACTGAAGTAGGAGGGTTGTGAGAAGTGACTTCACTAGGACTGTTGTTGTGGCCCCTGTCAGCTGACACAGCAGCAGGTGGAGCTTGCACAGTGACGTGTTCTTGTTTCTTCCTCCTTTCCCTCACCTTAGCATGCCATTGCTTCAGAATATGTGCTGTTTGATCCTTTAGTATTTCACCTTTGTATTGTGAACCCATCTGTGACCAAACAACAAGCACAACGTGAGACATTATCTTGCTTCATTAGTCATTTGTGCTGATTCATGTGGTCATTGTCCTTTTAAGCATCACCTGTGTCACAAGTGCATAGAGTGGAAGAGTGATGTAACTGCAAAGAACTTGGACTGACACTCTGCCAAATGCATTGAGAAGTTAGGTATCACTTAACAGCTTCAGAGATGGAATGAAATGTGAAGGAAGATTGTTTTGAAGACTTACGCCAACACTGTTCTGGTGATTATGATCACCTTAAGCTCATGGTGGCAAGAATTATAGCCAAATTGTATCTGCACAGAGGAGAACAGAGTTGTCAAAGTAACTTGATACATTCGATGACAGAAAACAAGATCAAGTGAAGTTGGAAAGATGGGAATGAGTGCTAATACTTACGATGACCCAAACGAAGAAGGCCAACTCAAAAGCATTCTACAAGAAGTAACACAATTAGACCTCCATTCATGCTACGGTACATTTTAGTATGCTAAGAATAATTCCGCAGTGTGTGGCAGATAACGCACCACAAAAAGTGTCATGTGCAAGAGATGCAATACAAATCTTGGCCGTCCAAACCAGAAGAGATCGTTGTTGGGTTGGACCAGTGGGGCACCCATGATAACGTTGTTTAGGCTTCTGAGTTGAAGGGCCATCTTTGCAACAATGACTTCAAGTTTAGTGTCAAGAAGTAGGACTATCTACACATGCAAACAATGGACAATGTTGATTTGTGGCTGGATTTGGAGAGCAGAAGGTAACAATATTAGTGTTATAGCAATGACTGCTCACCAGCAATGGAACATATGATATCCAAAGATATGAATTCCAACCTGGTTAATTGATTAAGAAGTTAAAGATCAAGCTACAGAAACAGTAAGGGCAAAAAGGATGTTAAATAGAGATGACTGGTTTTGGAATTTACCATGTACATCTACAAGCATGAAGATCACAACTAGAAACCACATAAGAGGGCTGCAAAGGCATAAAGATTGAAGGTCAGATTGTAAAATCAGAGTAATGTGCCGTATGTTTTTGTTTTGCTACAACATGCAGTTTTAGTGGATGTGGAGTTATGTGCTCTGACTTCTTGTGTACTTCCCATTATCGCCAGTCCAGAACACAATCTTCTTAAGCATACAGGCGGTAGTCAATGTATAAACATCAATGCTTGACAATAGATACATGGCGTCAAGTATATAAATATGTTGCATATATCTATTCGTTGTCTGTGATAGCAAGAGCAGAAGCAGAAAAGCTGGAACCTGACGCTGACTACAAGCTTAAAATCTTCATCCAAGGAACTCTCTATATACTTCTGGAAATTGAAGTTATGAGATTGAGCAGACAAATGAGCCTGTAAAGTCACAAAAATAAGAGTTTGTGTTAGAGAAGTGTATGCCTTCTCTCCATTAGCTAGAAAAATAAAAATAGAATCAGGATACTGCTACATTGATAAAACCATGTCTCAAGGTGAGGTAATCAACTTTTGCCACTGAATTGAAGAATTGCCTGAAAAAACATTTCTGTATTGTCTCATAGTTAGCACTTGGCAATGCACGACAGAAACACATTTGCATGTATTATACAACATAACTTTAGGAAAGGAGCATGTTTCAGAATAAGTTTTCCAATAATGATCTGATGATGCCAAGAGTTCCTAATTTCTGTCAGCCCAAATACTTACTATCCATAGCTGAATTGCTGTTTCTGTACAAGCCGCATGGCGTCTCCCGAATGAAGTATCTCTTGCGAATCGAAATCTATTTGGATCTGAATCAGATAAAATTAATTCAATGTAAATAGATTTCGGCATCTAGAGTCAGATTTATGAATTTTAAATTTACATTTCTGGTAATGATTTGGAAACTGAAATTTGGTATTCTGTGGATTTACTACGATTTAACTCATTCTTCATTCAGTTAAAATTCATCTGTGTGTGACAATCAAGTCAAGCTTAAACGAAATTTAGCTCAATTCAAAAACCACATCAAGTTTGAAAAACATTGAAGGAACAGCCAAAATGCCCAAGAAGTTACAGAATTTCCTTCTAACAGCAGTTTAGCCGTGGTAACTTCAAGGTCAAAGATTTTGCCTTAACACTGGAATACAGACTCGTGACTTAGAAAAACTGAATTTTATTTTTTCCAAAAGTCAACCCCTTAACAATTCAATGAGATGGACTGAAATATTAAGCTTCTAAATAAAAGATGCAACCAGATTGTGCAAAACTGTAAGCTGGTTGAACAATTCGGAACTGCACAACATTAGCATATACCATTAGCGACCTGGTACTCTGTTGTTTGAGTTTCTTTCTCCCATTGTTTCCAATGCTTTATCTGAATAACCGGAGAGCGAATAGAGTAGGAAAGGCTGAGGCATCAGTACTTGGAACAATCTACTATTTTGTACATTAATCAAGAAAGTTTGCATAGGGTGTTCTAATTGTCTGAAGGCAAGACATCCTTCAGTTTATGATTTACCTTAGCCCTTCCTAGTGCCATGGTGAGGACACTATACACAATCTGCATAACTGCTAGCACAAAGATGAAAATCTGCAGCTGCTGAATACCTTTCTCTGTCATTAATGGAACCTTTCCCTGGATATGAACTTATCAGCCCTTTCCAAATAAAAGTTAATAACAAGAAAATTTGAAAGCATTGATTCTGATTCATGATTAAATATACCAAATAACACACACGACAAGCAAAAAGAATCAAAAGCAATTTTGAAACTAGGCATACTTTAGAGCTGCAAGAGTTGGTAGCATTAGCGTTCCTGGCTGCGGCGACATTTTTGCTACATGGGAGCATCATATTTGCTGCCTTAGAGGGCACACAAATCTTTGAAATGGTATCTTGAGTTACAGCTAGTAGAAGAGACATGAACCCCAGAAGCATGAGCTCTGCCGCCAAAATTAATAATTAAATAAATAAATAAATTAACAAACAAGTGATTCTTGAAGCCTCAACCATTTCATAAAGAGAACATGTGAAAGTACCTGATTTAAGCCTCCAAACAGCATCATATAAGGCATTCTTTCTATGTCTCTTGAGCCACTGCGGTGATACACATACAGCATTAACAAATGCATGCATAAGTATGTGGCATCAATAGAAGATTGATTGATTGGGGCTTACGTTGGTAAGAAGGTGGATTGAATGCTCGAGTGCAATGGAAATGGAGACCATGAAGAAGCAGACGGTGGCGAGTGCCCATGTTGGAGTCTGCTTTAGAGAGATGGAGCCTGAGTCCCCGCCAGCCATGGCCTTGACCAAGCCCCCAGTTTCTTGATGAATAATATTACAAATTAGTAGGCACCACGGAGGGCATATTTCTGTGCAGGAATCAAGACGTTTGTGACAGAGATTCAGCTTATGTGCAGTAGAAATATGAAATTGGATAGTGAATTTACGCGTCCCAAAGTTCTCGAATTCACACTGGCATTGTCCAGAAGTAGATATTTTATGCCCAAGGCTTGGAGCTTCCTGGATTCACACCATGTTTCAATTTTTAAGGAAGAAAACAATGTAGGGAGAGATTAAGAACGTGAAAATGATGGCAGAAACTGCATGTATTTGTTCTGTTAGGGGTTAATTCTATTTGGCGTCGTTGGATTTCTTTGGTTTTGGAGTTTGGTTACTAATGAAAATTTAATGAGCGCAAATGAAGTCAACCTTTCGTTTTTTGCTCCTTTATTGTGTAGTTGCTAGGAAGATTCCAAATTAAAGTGAGTGATTGCAACGTTGAAAATTAATTCAGGGCCTCTATTCTCTGTATTATGCGAATGAGTTGCTAAGACTTTGTTTGGATGCAAATTTTGTTGGGATAAAACTTTAGGATTAATGTAAAAGTAGAAGACCAAAAAAGATAAACAAAAGTTATTTTAATAGATAGTACATTTAGAAATTTGTTTTTTGTTGGGGGTGAAATTCCTTCTCAATCCCAATTTGCATCCAAACATAGCCAAATAGTTGCGGCTTACACGTAATTATGGATGTAACCAAAGTAAATTGGAATTAGTGACGTTTTTTAATACTTTGGTAAATCTTTATTTGATTATCTAAGAAAATCAATATTTCAGAAGTTAGACAATAATTGCGTATCTGAAAGGATACGCGGGGCCCAAATTGGGCATTTGGTCTAGTGGTATCATTCTCGCTTTGTGTGCGAGAGGTCCCGAGTTTCAAATTTCGGAATGCCCCAACTGTCATTTTTCCTTACTTGGGCTTTTGTTTCCTTCTGATTTGGGCCTCCAACGTTTAGCCCAATATTGTTTCCTTACTGAAATTGGCTTTGGGTCCAGTGAAATATGTTGTGGCCCCATTACCTTTTTAGGGCTTCATAGCAAACCATTACTAAAGAAATTATTAATTTGTTTACCCCATATTAGATTTAACTACTAATAGTAGAAATACATGGAGTCTCAGCACCCTTTTCACGTTCTCAACCAGACCCAACATTATTTTCATTTTGTAAAGTTGAAAAGTAGTGTGAATTCAATAATTTTAATATGGAGTGACAGTCTCTGCTATTGGACAAGGCCAGGGCGAGTCCTCTTCTACATTTATTTTGTAATGTATGCACTGGCAAATATCTATAATATACATACACAAACCACATCACCCCTATATTTATCACTATATGATAACTCATAAGTGAAATATACCTATGGCCTAATTGGCGTGCAATGTTAGAAGAATTATCAGTTATATACTATTTATTTTGTGATTGATTGAGTATGGCCAAATTAGTTTCAGTAGAAAATTTTTCAACAAATTGCTAGGTAGCTATATATGAGCTATTAAATCCAATTTTAAAAGTTGGTTTGACAAAGTTTGGTTAAGAAGATAGATGAAATTCTCTAAAACATATTTAATGTTTCTTTGAATATTTTAGAGTCGTACAAATTCGGAGGGGTAATTAAGGCTTGCACCAATTGTTGTTAAGATCTTAAATAAATAAATAGGTTTGGTTTAAAAACAACGTGGAAACTCCAAATTTTAAAAGCCTTGTTTTTGAGTCGCATCGTCAATAGATATATTGTTAATTGATATCTAGATTAATTACACATTCAATCACTTCATTGCAACATATTTTTTCAAAAATAAAATAATAACTACTTTATATTACTATATCAAGATATCAAAAATTAATTAAATACGATAACTATTTGGAGCCATCCATACCTAGTGGAGATCCAACCTAACCCTTTTATCTAGCGGCATTTACGGTGAATTATTAGATTAGATAAATTATGTTGTTAAAACAACACAGTATCTTTTTGATAGATAAAAATTCATGATAAAATAAATATTCAATATAAAATAATTAAAATGATGTATAAATAATTCATTTCGATAAGTAATAATCTTTTAAATAATACTAACGGCCCTTTTTCTCATTAATAAAAGTAAACGTTGCCTGCAAATAACAATTGCACAATTTGGACTATGTCTCTATTCTTGGCACAGCTTCGAATGCATGCATGTAAGCTTTGAAATAGGGCCTATCTAAAAAATGATGGTTTTGCTTAAATTATCAAGTTGCGAGGGTTGAATTTCAAAACATACATATAGTTCTTCTATAATACTTGGAAATTCTTTATCTATTAATGTCTAGATCACATGCTTATTGCCATTCATTCAGACCAACATGACGTTTAATAGTTGACATGAAAGATCCCAACATCCGTAAGAATACCCATATAAGTAAACAAAAGGATCATTTTAGTTGAGATTAGGCCTTTTGAGTGAGATATTTATTAGATTGTGGCAACAAACAAGAAATGGTATATACATGATGTTACTGTCTTTTGCCTTGAGCTGCTTATGCTTTGGCGGAACTGGTGAAGACGCGTTCATAAAGTATTTAACTACAATTGTTTTTTGAAAATTACATTAAACTTTAGAGGAAAATAATATATATAGTTTGAAAACCAGAAAATTTAGACATTTATTTGGGTTTGCCAATCTAATCTACACCCAGCAAACAATTAATCTTACTTCTAATCTACAACTTGTAGAGCGGCTATAAATGAGAGATCCAATTGAAGCACTTGTTTGAGTCATCTTGTTCTTCCAACAAGTCAGAAGTCAAGTCTCTATGTCTCCCTCAAAGACTTCTTCTTCTTTCCCTTTTTTGCCCCTCATTTACTTGGGTATATGAATTGTTGCATGCAAGATTCCGTGCCATGTTGGTACGTCCTGAGTGCCCCTAAATGTCTATAAATATGAAGTACAGTTCTTGAAGTCTCATACATATGATATTTTCAAGAGACAAAAGGAGTTCTGTGCAAACTGCATTCAATGATGAATGGCCTTTAGAGCTTCTATTTTCAATTTGATATAGCTTTTCCAAGGTTGTTTTCTATTGCAATAAGAAGGAAGGGATGGCAGCGAAGGACGGACGAACTCTGGAACAGACGCCGACATGGGCAGTTGCCGGAGTATGCTTTGTGCTGGTAGCGGTTTCAATTATAATTGAACACACAATTCATCTTCTAGGAAAGGTAATCCTAGTATTTATGCATCATGAGGATCATAGAGAGTTATCAACCTGTCAGTCTTCATTTTATGTTAATGATAAAGTTGTATCAATGTGTACTTTCTCTTGGTTTCCAGTTTTTGGCAAAGCGAAACAAGAAAGCTCTATATGATGCACTTGAAAAGGTCAAATCAGGTTGGTTTCTTGTCATCTTGCATTCATTAGATTTTCTCGTTCAGTAATTCCCTTCAGATGGTTTATATGCTTGATCCCTACTTTTTTTCTCTCTCCTCCTCAGAGCTGATGCTGCTGGGATTCCTATCATTTCTGTTGACAGTAGGACAAGGGCCTATATCAGAATTTTGTGTATCAAAGAGCATAGGGAATTCTTGGCATCCATGCAGCAGAAAGCAAGCAAACTACGAACACAAAGGCGACGAAGAGAAGGATTTTGATAACAATGACCATAGAAGAAGGCTGCTGCTTGAGTATATGGATTCTGGTGGGACTCAGAGACGGGTTCTGTCCGCCGGAGGACCCGACAAATGTGCAGATGAGGCACGATCAATTATTTCTTTGATTCTGCTTGAAACTGCACCATTATATTGTGTTCCTAAGTATTTTATTAAAACAAAAATTGTAGCAACACAAACTTATACATAGCAGAATTAGTATTGATGACTATGTTATCCTTTTCATTTTGTCATTTCAGAAGAGAGTTGATTGATGATTAGTGGCATATTTTGCAGGGAAAAGTTCCTTTTGTTTCCTCTGAAGGAATCCACCAGCTGCACATATTCATATTTGTGTTAGCTGTATTTCATGTGCTTTGCTGCTTAATAACTCTGGCTCTAGGCAGGGCAAAGGTGCATCTTGCCCTTAACAGTTATTGTTGTTGCAGCCAAAGATTAATATCTTGTTAAATTTCCCTTTCCTGTCTCCTTATTTATGCTTTGTCTGACCTTAGATGAGGAGATGGAAAGCATGGGAACTGGAAACAAGAACGCCGGTGTATCAATATACCCACGGTGTGTCCTACTTCACCATTGACAGCATAAGAAACCTTCCCATTAGTTTCCTTATTTTTGTTCTCATTTGTGAAACAAAGAAAATGCAATGTGTTGTTTTAGATCCAGAAAGATTCCAGTTTGCAAGGGACACCTCATTTGGGAGAAGGCACATGAGCTGTTGGAGTCAATCTCCCATCCTTCTTTGGGTGGTAATATGCCAAAATTTCATCTCTTAGTTTTGACCCATAAGTAAAGCAAGACTGCCCTAATACTGAGAACACTGCGTGTTCTTTCAAAAAACCCAGGTATGCTTCTTTAGACAATTTGTAAGATCAGTTCCGAAGGTGGACTATTTGACTCTGCGCCACGGATTTCTTATAGTAAGTCAATTAGCTCAATGCTGTTTGAATTTTTATTATATTTTGACAGTACAATCAAGTTCCTTTTTTCTTAAAAAAAATTGTATCAAAATTTGCAGGCCCATTTGTCACCTCACAGTCAAACTAATTTTGATTTCCGGGAGTACATTAAAAGATCAATAGATGAAGATTTCAAAGTTGTCGTAGGCATCAGGTCTGATTCCTCACACTCCACATATGTTGGTGTACTTGCTGTCCTGTTCAGGATTTAATTCAGACATCTCGTGCTGAGAGTTCTGGAAAGAATAGTCCTGATACCCCTATTAGATATAAACACACCGGAAAAGTTCAAGTCATGCTCAAACTGACTGTTCGCTTCTATGTTCACAGTCCACCAATCTGGTTTTTTGCAGTTCTGTTCTTGCTGGCCAACACCCATGGTATGGCTCTTGATCTCCTTATCCAGTTTATGTTTTCCCTTAACAACTTGTTTTAATTTTGGCTGTGATGGAAGCAGAGTGGCGTTCCTATCTATGGCTGCCCTTCGTCCCTCTCATCGTAAGCCATGTTACAGCCTTCTCGATCTTCCCATTTGTTTTGTTGCGATAGTCCTCAAAATTGTACTCAAATAATCCCTGCACAGATTATCCTATTAGTGGGGACAAAGCTTCAAGTCATCATCACCAAGATGGGTTTAAGGATTCAAGAAAGGGGAAAGGTGGTGAAAGGTGCGCCGGTGGTTCAACCCGGCGATGACCTATTCTGGTTCAACCGCCCGCGCCTCGTACTTTACCTCATCCAGTTTGTGTTCTTTCAGGTATTTGAATGCTCAGGAGATGTGAATATGAGTTATGATCCGAATCAACCTTTGAGAATAAGAAACTGACCCCTGGTATCTTTTTATGTGCGTACACTCTCATAGAATGCATTTCAGCTGGCTTTCTTTGCTTGGGCTTGGGTAAGTAGCATCCTAACATGTATCAAATTTTAAACGTCAGCATTGTTTTGTAGTTTGTGATATAACAGAAGATACTTTTACCATCAATATCTGGCAGCTTGAATTTGGAAAAAAATCTTGTTTCCATGAAAGAACAGCAGATGTGGTGATCAGAATATCAATGGGGTGAGCAGGGGATTTCCTGAAAATCAGAAATATTAAGATCAGTAGCTATAAATGGCTGGTATAGTGATATTGCTAGTTTTTTCTATCTGTGACAGGGTATTGGTGCAAATACTCTGCAGTTACGTTACTATTCCACAGTATGCTTTAGTGACACAGGTGATTAGATTCTTCATTTATTTTTTAACCAGCCCTCGGATTATAAAGGCTAGTCCTAACATGTTTCTGAATCAAACAGATGGGATCAAACATGAAGCCAATCATCTTCAATGAAAGAGTAACCAAAGCTCTGCACACATGGCACCAAACAGCTAGGAAGCAAATAAAGAAAAACCGTCAACCAGCCTTGTTGACACCAACGTCAAGTATTGCTCGCACTCCACTTCATGGCTCATCCCAAGCTAATTTGCTGCCTTACTACAGAACTGAAGTTGACAGTGCAAAGGCTTCTCAAAGAATTAGCAATTACAGAACCGAGCCATGGCCAGAAGAACAAGAAGACAACTCACAGTCTGGCCACAGAACTCCTGTACAAGTTGAAGAAGAGGATGAGACACAAGAACATTCAAACAATACAAGCTCTAAATCCCATCAGTTTCATCACGAGATTAAGATAGCAGATTACTAATTTGAGAAGAATTCAGGAGTTTGGATTCTTGCAAGTAAAGTGGCAACTACCGACAGCAGCTCTCAAGCTGCTGCTTTCCAATAAAATGCTTCGGTTTGTGACAAGATATGAAAGAGCAAATTTTCAAGTGAAACTGAGGATAGATTTTTAATAGTGGCTGATGATGAAAATAAATCAAACTCTTGCTCAATGCAGGACTAAGTTCACGCAGAAATCCATTGGTTAATGACTGTGGATGACTAATGCCAAGTAGTTCCACCCACAAAAACTAACAAGCGGTTGGGAAAGTATAACTGCAGAAGTCCCTAGTCTTTAAAATGTAGGTAACAAATGTCACATATGAATTCAAATTAATGTCTATGCATAAATCATCAATTCTAGGGATAATATGAAATTACTTCCAGATAATTCAAAAACTGTCATTGGGTAAGAAACCGAGCAGGCATGAAATTACCGAAACCGAATTCACACCCTCACATATCTCATCACTTTGTCATCAATAAGAGTAAGCACTAAATAGATTAGAGCATGGAAATAGATTCAAACAATGGAAGGAAAAACGGTGTATTTACATGTTCACTTCAACGATCCTTTGCCCTTAACATTCCAAAACAAATTGTAGCCAACATTCAAAAGCCCAAATTACACAATATTCAGAATGAATTCAACCAAAGAAAAAGACTTAAATTCTATTCACCGAAACCAAATCTTTTCGTAAAGCACTAAATATGGCTTCCAACACTTGCTTACTTTCTCTTTGGAATCCTGGCAACTCTCCCAGAGGCGCAAACCTCCTTCCTGTGCAGATGGAGCGGCCATAGTTTTCCCAATTTTACCATATTCTCCAAAATACAAAAAGGCACATGCTTCTCCTGTTCTTCCCGTCATAAACAGCAATCCCATGGCCCCACCATTTCCGGCACATGTTGAAGCCCCGGACCATGTCTTGATCAGTTCTCTTCTGTGAACTCTGATTCAGTAGCTGAATTCTCCTCATCAAGCGATTCTCGAAAAATGGGAATGTGGGATCTCAAGAAGCCTAATCATGCAGCTGTATATGCTAATCTCTGGAGAGGAACCAGGCTAGTTCCCATTGGTTAGAGCTTGCATAAATGGCAACAAGAATCCGGCCATAATTTTACTCTGAAAAGTTGGTGGTTGATCTGTCAGATGAATTTTAGATGACATACACAACAGACCCGGGGCCATGTACCTCTTAGATCTACATGGTGTTCCTCCCTAAGAAATGAGCACGGCCATGGACCAAACATCTACATAGTTTACCTCCCTAAGAGATAAGCACATCAGAAACCCAAGATAAGAAGAAAATGGAACGCATTAGACGCCCTGCAGCCCCAAAAGGAGCATCGCACAAATGGAATCTCAGAGCAGAAACGGGTTTTTGTACCAAATGAATTGCAGGCGACTAAGAATTGCTTTTAAATTATCCGGAAGAAAAACCAGAATAGAAACGTTGTACAGATCCCAATATAACACCTGGAAAACAATTAGCATATTTTGCAAAATCCAGGCAATAAGACCGTAACAAGCAGCTGGCAAACAGTTCAATGCCAAGGATACAGACCTTGCCTAATCATGAATTGTAGGATGCATCCTCATCATTGTGTTGCCTCTAATAGCTCAATTGTGATATCAGGGACAAGCTCTAACTGGAAGTAAACAATTATGTTCGAAATTAACCAGCTCTTAAAAGTAAGGTTTATCATTTCCCTACAATGCTTCCTTGAAGCTCAACGCAACCATTCATGACATCGTAATTCGTATTGAAGAAATAAACATATATTCACCAGATGCAATTCCTTTTGACGTTACAGGTGGTTGGTTTAGTAACATTAACAAAATAAACCACAAATGAATCCACCCCACTAAGAAATTCACCCAGAAGAATAACGTAAACCACAAATTAATCCACCCCACTAAGAAATCCATCCAGAAGAATAATAAAATTAGAATCAAAACATTCTGTTATTCATTAGGGAGAACAATTTCAGGAACAGGAAAACACCAAAGCCATATGCTTACTCAAACAATCACCATAAAGCAAAATATACAAGGACAAACGAGATTCATTACATGACATCTCTGATAATAAAAGTTAAAGACTTTTGACTTCATAAAGCAGCTTAAATCATCAAACAGACATCTGGATTTAGATACCATATCCACCACGGAGGCGGAGAACCAGATGGAGAGTAGATTCCTTCTGGATGTTATAATCAGCTAGAGTTCTTCCGTCCTCCAGCTGCTTGCCTGCAAAAATCAGTCTCTGCTGGTCCGGAGGAATGCCTTCCTTGTCCTGAATTTTTGCCTTTACATTATCAATTGTGTCGGAACTCTCCACCTCCAGGGTAATAGTCTTTCCTGTCAATGTCTTCACAAATATTTGCATGCCCCCACGCAATCTCAGGACCAAATGTAAAGTCGACTCCTTTTGAATGTTGTAATCGGCCAGAGTTCTCCCGTCTTCCAACTGCTTGCCAGCGAAAATCAGCCTCTGCTGATCCGGCGGGATTCCTTCTTTGTCCTGAATTTTCGCTTTTACGTTGTCAATTGTATCGGAGCTCTCAACTTCCAGAGTAATCGTTTTACCTGTTAGGGTTTTGACAAAAATTTGCATTCCACCGCGTAGTCTCAGAACGAGATGAAGAGTTGATTCCTTCTGAATGTTGTAATCGGCTAAGGTTCTGCCGTCCTCCAGTTGCTTTCCAGCGAATATCAACCTCTGCTGATCCGGCGGGATCCCTTCCTTATCTTGAATTTTGGCCTTGACGTTGTCTATGGTATCAGAACTTTCAACCTCGAGCGTGATTGTTTTGCCCGTCAGAGTTTTCACGAAGATCTGCATCCCTCCACGGAGACGAAGGACCAGGTGGAGCGTAGATTCCTTCTGGATATTGTAATCGGCCAGGGTTCTCCCGTCTTCCAGCTGTTTACCCGCAAAGATAAGGCGTTGCTGATCCGGCGGAATTCCTTCCTTGTCTTGGATCTTGGCCTTGACGTTATCTATCGTGTCGGAACTCTCAACCTCGAGAGTAATTGTCTTGCCGGTCAGGGTTTTCACGAAGACCTGCATCCCGCCGCGAAGACGAAGGACGAGGTGGAGCGTGGATTCCTTCTGGATGTTGTAATCGGCAAGGGTCCTGCCGTCTTCGAGCTGCTTCCCGGCGAAGATAAGGCGCTGCTGATCCGGCGGGATACCTTCCTTGTCCTGGATCTTTGCCTTGACGTTATCAATCGTGTCGGAGCTCTCGACTTCGAGAGTGATCGTTTTGCCGGTAAGGGTTTTCACGAAGATTTGCATCGTCGATAGCTTAAAGAGTAGCACGAGAGAGAGAGATTAAGACAGAAGAACTTCGATACCTATACGGTCAGTCGAAGATGTTAGAATTCGATGTGAAGAACAGAGCTACAGAGACCTGCATTTATAGGGAGGGTTGTGCACAAGCGACAAGAGAATAATACTACAACAGGTGGGTCAAAAAAGAGGGGTGGCCGGCGCTTCTGGAACGTTCTAGGGACGACGGACTTGTTCCAAACTGCAATATTAAGTTATTTTATTTTTCTGTAATTTAATTTATCCTTTTTACTTTACTCTAATTTTTTATTTCTCTCTTATTATGATTTGTAAATGACGTAGAATTAATGTTATACGAAATTGTAAAATCAACTTATATAAATATGTTCGGATTTTACCATCTGTATCTTCATTTCATCTCCCTCATTCCATTGGTCCCTTTTCAAGCTTCTTTGAAAAGCAAATTTGCATGATTTGTACAAGTTTGTTCTTTGGAGAATGACAAATAACTTTCTGATCAATCAAAAAAGACTTGATGAAATTTTACAAATTTTGGACACTTCCTATCTTTTTGTTTTTTTTTTTGCTCAATTATAAGAGTAAATTTTTTGAACACCTCTCTTTTCTGGAAAGGATTATTTATTTTTAAATTTTAATATGTATTTTTAAGTTTATTTAATTCTGCACTAGGAATGTACTGATCTGTCCTTTCTTTCTTTTTTTTCTATATTCATTTTTTTTATTAATTATGGTTGGCAAAATACTTTAATTTAAAATTCTGTTTTCTATTTTATTTTTATTTTTACCAATTAAAGTTCAGGTTTATTTTATTTTTTATTCTCAATTTAGTATTTTTTGATTGGTGTATTTTTTTTCTTACTAATTGTTCTCTCATTTTGTCAATTAATATGTAAAAACTAAAAAAATGCATCATTGATGAGGTAAGTGTACCAAGATTATTTATTTAACAAGGTTATCGATTTGACTTCTACCCACTTGAAATTAATAACAAATATGAAAAGCATGATTTTAATATACTTCTATAGTATTTTATATTTAGAACTGTTAAGTTATAAAATAATTAAAAAATTTTAAAGTCTTTCTGAAACTTAAATAACAACTGTGATTAATAAAAATAAAAAAAATTAAATTATAATCTTTAATTAATTTTTAATTGTGAAAACACACTTTAATATATCAGAAAAATTAGTAAAAAAATATATCGATTAAGAAATACCAGATTGAAAATAAAAATAAAATACATCTACATCTTAATTGATAAAAATGAAAAATAAAATGGAAAGCAGAATTTAATTAAAGTATTTCATTAATTATAATAATTAAACATTAAGAAGTGTCTTATTCCTGATAAAAGTAGCATACTCCCCTCCTATTATTTCTCTATTTGAGAAGTTCCTTTCATTTGTCTCTATTGTTCTCTATCTCACTTGGCAAATAGAAATTAACTTGTCCACAATATTAGGTATCCTAATAAATTGCATATTGTTAAAATTGTCTTGAAGCTATCTTTTGAACATCAAAAAGAACAATTCTCAAAAATATTAAATCATCTTAACGTTAACCCCATTGGCTTGGTTCAAAATTATCAAAGCCCCATCATTTTTTCAAGGTAGTGTTACTATTTTAATTCTTGTTCACAATCATATCATAATGTTTTATTGTTTTCTCCTTTTGGCAAAAGACAATGGTTTCGTTTCGTGACATCATAATTGCTAAGTCTCAACCATCAAACTTGAATTCAAACTAGCAAATATCAGAAGAGTTATTTTTGAAAATGATTCTCCCAAAGTTGTCCTTTTCATCTTTCATAAAGAGACACTCATTGGATGCCAAAAATAAGGTTGAAGAAGCCATTGCCATTAAAAAGTTGTAGCCTAAGTGAAAACTTATTTAGTAAAATTCCAAGAATTGACACAAAGCAATTTATTGTCTTGTAAATTGAGCAAGATAAATTATTAGAATGGTCCAATGCCCCCATTTAATACCTTCATATTATTTGCAGAGGTTAGGCTTCCTTATAAATTTGTCAAACGTTTCTGTGGGTAAATGAATTTTATTTTTCTAAAAAGAAATTAACAGAGATATATGCATATGCCTTTTTATCTATGATCCTATTTATTAAGGATATGTTCAATTTTTCATTTCTAAACATCCTATCAAATTTTACACAATCATACTACTGAACAAAATTTTCGTTCAAATTCAAATTTAAATTTTTTATCTCTTATATAATTAATTATTCATCAATTATTACATCTACACAATCAAATTAATAACTACACACAAGTATTTATATATATATATATATATATTAAAACTAATTATTATCCATTATTATACATTTTATACATACGTAAGTTTGCAAATTCAAATAAATTATAATTTTTGTCTAACGAAACTTTTGTAATCAAACATACATTTCATCCTAATACAATTCTCATAAAATCCTAATACAATCCTCATAAAGTACCATAACGCCATATGGCCATGTTTGGGAGAAGATTTTTTATTAGAGATGATGTTTGGTAGAAATTGTATTAAAATTAATAACATGTTTAAAAGGAATATTTTAACAAAATGAATAGTGTAATTTATTTGAATATATATATAGAATACATAATAATAATTTAATAATGTAATACTATATAAGAATAATGATATACATATGTGATATATACGTGTGTGTGTGTGTGTGCATTGATTTAATGATTAATATATGTAATAATTAAAAAATAAATAATCTGTTATGTATATATATATATATAAGTAAAAAAATTTTGAATAAATATTTTATTGAATTATATGTTTAGTAACGTAAAATTAAGAAATTTTTGCGTGGAAAATTAGATTCCAAACATAACCTATCAGTTTCAACTCAAAGGTTCCAATTTGTTTGAGTTGTCCAAAGCCTCAAATACTTAATCCTTTTTCTCGTCTAACCATTCCACGGGTTATGCATTCATCCCCACTACCCTGCCAATAACTCTCAACCATGTTACGAAGGGAAAACAGAATGATGCCCCAAAGCAGTACATAAAATACATTTATGGTAGTATTTGCTTTCACAAATGTCTTTTAACAATATCCAATTCCTCCATTTTGAGGAATACTTGAAACACACATTTACAACAAAGTTCAGGTAAACTGCAGTCCAAAATAAATAACTCTCACTTAATCCTTCTCATCCTCATCCATAGCAGATGCCTTGCAGATTGGACATAAATTCTTCATCGACAACCATTTTCGGATACATCCTACATGGAAATCATGGCCACACACTTTCAACGTCCCAACATCATCCATGTTTCTGTATTCCTCCTGCCAAGATCAAACACAATTACACCATTATGGACTTCCAGTTGAGAACGCAAACTTCGCCTCGTAAACCACAAGCAAATGACACAGTACACGTAAACCATATGGGAAAGAAAAATCCAACCATGAAAGAACAGATGTGAGTCAAAATGTAGTAGGTCAATATTGAAATATCCGATCAAATATGGAGAGCTACATTTTTGGTGAGTACTTATTATATATGTGGCGTAACCATCTGAGATTCTCACCAAACAAATAACGCAATTTACTTCATCTTGAGACAGGTCTGATGAACAATATATAGACTCAATCAGACATTCTGATATTAAATCATCAGACAACCCAGTGCTGACACTTCCTATCCTCTCTCCCAGTGCGAGAAGCTCCTGCCATGCCAATTAATTATGTTTCTAGTTAACCAGGAGGGTAAATGGAAATAATTAAACAGGAAAACGAGATAAGTATTCAAGTGACCTCATAGCTCATGTCGTCTATGTCTAGTCGCATGTCCCCGTGCTGATCAAGCAGAGTTCTGGATCCATAAAATGCCGAGTGCTCCACAACCGTGAGACCCTGAAATGATACATACACACAAGTGACGCAAATTACGAGATACACTTAACAACACCCTACTCAGTCTAGGCCTCGCATAACTGCTTAATAATGGGAGCTTTCCTTGCCTACTCACAGAGAACAGTAATGCTCAACTAAAGGACAATTTTTGAATGACAAGGGGAAAAAATTTCCTCATGAGAGTCAAAACCCTCATACATTTAGTAACTTTCAAATGTAAGCAACAAATACATTATGAGCCACAACTGATGCTACTTATTTGCAGGCACATCATATGTTTGAAGAACAAGAAGCATCATTTCAGATCTTACTCTACCAGGACCTTTCACTCAGTAGCAACCTCATAATAATTCCATCAGAATTTATAGCATTAACCACCGGTTGACTGAGAGACTATGAAAGTCCAACATGACCCATCCATCTCCTCGTATTTCAATTTTCTCTCTTTTACCATTTACTCATTTTCTCAGGAACAGAATAGAGTGGCTTCATCAAAATAAGGCCACCAGAAAACAAAAGTGCATTCTCTCAATCAAGCAATTTATCCTATTATTTACATGCATATCATCATACGAGTAAACTCAGTTAGGCATACCTCTGGGGTGAATCGGTCGTGGAAACTCGCCTCTTCAGTATTAGATCTATATCTGTCACTTGATATAAAATTTCTTCCACTCCTCTCAACATTGCGCAACCTTAAGTTGGAGATGGCACGTGGATGCCTTGAGGGATAAGTTTCTGCAACCACCTGCTGCCCTTCATCCGAGGAAGCAACATGTCCAGGATGAAAGTTGCTGGAAGAAGCCCTGAAAGTTGGGGCAGATCTTTGACCATAACCACTTCGGACTCCTCTGACAGACTGGTTCAAGTGACTGTTATTTTGAGGAACATGATTCCTATTCAAGGAAACATCACTGTTGTAACCCCCAATCTCAAGGGAACTATTGCGATGGCTGTTTATGGAATTCAGGGAGTTCGGATCGTGATTGAAGAAACTGAAATCTGAAACTTCAAAATGGAGATATTTTCATGAAACATATTATGCCACACAACGAATAAATCCATGAAAACTAAACCAAACCTGAAGTCACCCCATGAGCAGCTGGTGATATAGTATTATGATTCCATTCCCTTGGAGCATTTGTACTCTGACCCCAGAAATCTACAGAATTAGAATGATCGTATGCTCGACTAGAAAAAGAGTGATGCAAAGAATTACTTGACAAATGACTCCTGGCCAGATTGGCTTCCAGGTCAACACCAGCTCTACTTCTCACATTTCTCATTGCGCCTTCACCACCTATACAGAGGCTATTGACTCCATTACTCGGAGGACATTCCCAGTGTGCATGGTAAGATTCATCATTCTGCTTCTCCTGCCATGGATCTGCAGGCAAATGAATATCAGATGAACTTCCAACGTCATAGTATCTGCTTGTAGACCCCCTGTCACACATTGGAGGAATGCCAGTGCTTTTACGCTTGTATGGTCCTCTGCCATTGCCTACTGACGGATCATAAAAGCCACCATCTACCAAAGGAATCGATTGTCCACCAATGTTGGATGAAGATGGGCGAAGCGAATAATTATCTTGAAGCATTTGGAGGTTTCCAGCAGCAGGTTGATGCAGAAAAGGTTCATGAGATGGACCAGGAGCCACTGGTTGATAATGAGGCAATTCACCATTAAGAATGGATGAAGAGTTTCCACTTGACCTAGGAGCAGGGGTCCACTGTGAAGGAAAGCGACCACCATGAGTCGTCATAGTATCCACAGGATTAACTGAACTGCTTTCAGAAGCAACCCTTCCTACATAAAAGAAAAGAGAACATAAATGATAATAAAAATGAATTTTAGCCCCCTTCCAATAACAAGAAAGTCAAAATTTAAAGCTTGAGATTAAATTTTGTACCAACGGGCATGTAGAGTTGCTCTGCATGATTCCACCCCTGATCAGCATCAGTCTCAAAGATTTGAGGTGTGTTAAACACGTGTCTATGACCCATTGTTGTCTGACCCGAGTGTGACTAATTACTCCAGCAGACCAAACCTGCATGGCATCACATGTTATCTCAGAGAGTAGTGAAGGAACTCTTAACATCAACAATGTTTGCTTAAGGATGTTCAACTTTGAGAGCCGGTATACATGCATTACTTGGTTGACTCAGTTCTGCAATCTTAAATAGAAATCAAATGCTGAAAGACATAGGAGAAGGGCAGAGTATAAACAACTGCTTGGATGCCCGAAACCCAGCATATCAATCCACATTTGAATAAGGCAAATGGGCAAAGAACTCAACACGGGAACAGTAAGGGGAAAATACCACACCTTGCAATCCAGAGGCTTCTTACATCTGATAGTCTCTCAGTCACAAGCAGTACAGAGATAACAGCCCAGCACATTCTCACCATACATGGAGATGAAGTTATACTAGGAGTGCAAGATGAGCCAAGATGGCTCAATAAGTTAGCTTGACAACAGCTCAATTTGAATTTGAACTGTTTTGAGTCTAATTTGAGCTTGAGCTCGACTTGAACCTCTATTGAGCCAAGCTTGAGCCCAATTTTCTTTGTTCGGAAGCTTGTGCACAGGCTTGTGAGCTTTTTTTATTTTTTGAATATTTTTATATTTTATTTATCATATATTTCATACATTTAAATATACTTTATAACTACAAAATTAATATTTAATAAATAATTTATAACATATTAAAATTATATATAGTAAATGCTTAATTATGTAATAGTAACAATGGGATATTTTTAACAATATTATGTGAACTAATATAAGCTTTACATTTAAGTAGAAAAACATATATGCAAATATACAGTTGTTATCAACTTCTCCTATGATTTCGTTCTAATATATATATATATATTTCTTTTTTTTAATAAATTTTATCATTTCGTTTTTATATTGAAGTGATCAAAAGATATAAAAATGAAATAATAAAATTTATTAAAATTTTGTATTTATTCATTTTATAAGTATCTCGTTAATTAATGAGTATTCACATAATTTATATGTTTTAATATCATTTGAAAGATTTTAATATTGCAAACTATATGGTTATTTAGTACTACAATATGTTCTATTTTTTACAAAAATTGAAGATAGTAAATTTTCTAAAAGTATATATTTTATTTTAAAAATAAAAATTATTGTGCTCAAGCTCTACTTGATTTAGGCTAAAAAATTTGAGTCCGGTCTCAATTGAGCTTAGCTTTTTTGAGTTTGACTCGATTTAATATAAACCAAGCTTGAGCCATAAATTTTTTGGTCGACTCGAGCTTGACTTCTTTGCAACCTTAAATTACACCCATTTGCACCCCTAAGTTATACCCAAGCACACTAGACAAATTGCATAAATGATATTCATCACCATTTACCATTCTGATTACCTTATGCTAGACTTTAATGGTAACCAAAACATTAATCATGGATAAAGTGTGATCTTCTCCAGCTTCAGAAATCATGACTATTAAGATGGCATGCCCTTGGAAGAATGAAGTGTTGAGATTGGGAAATGTTAGGCTACAAAATTATATACTCACAAGTAATGAAAATATATTTAGCTAGGAAGTGTCAAAGCATGCAACAAAGTCCAGTAAAAAGCATATGAATTGTACAGGGAACTTTTGCAGTTAACTAAATATCTATAATTTTTATTGAGTGACTTCACTACATTTGATATCACAATGTTAAGGTTATGTCCCTTTTGGTTTTTAAGTGCGTGTTTTTAAGTGTTCTTTCATCCAAAATTGTGTAAATGTAAGAGAAAAAAAGAAATAAATTTTAAAAAGTATGATGACTGAAAAGTGCATATTATTTGGTGTGAAACAAAAACAAAAATAGCTGAATTGCTTGATCACCCTTTATCATTTTCCATTTTTCTCCTCTTTATTGGTTTGACTTTCTTTTCCTTTTTCATTTCATTTTTATTTATATCCTTCTCCCTCCATTCATATTTTACCAAATATAATTTTAATTTCTAGAGAATTTTATTTTTATTATTAAAATCATCACAAGTATAATGATTTTATATCTTATTATGTACCATTATTCTAATTATGTTCATCTGGTATCTTTTATTTCTCCTCTCTCTCTATTACTGTACTTAATTCTTCTCATCTTTTCTCTTTCATCAAATTATTCTTTTTACTTGTAATTATTTTATTTATTATTTATTCCTTCTTTAAATTTTAAATAAATTAAATAATTTTGTCCACTTGCAATGTGTGCTGCTTTAGCTAGTTATACTTAAATTAGCATCCTCCTTTTTCTTTATAGAAGTCATTGTTTATGGAAATCTTGAAAGCATTCGACTTACAAATCAATGGGTCACGTTCATAGTTTTTGAACCATAACCTTCAGGAAAGTAACCTGCTATCACACCATATAAAATGAAAAGAGGATGTCAAAGTCCGTTTCTCACACACCTGACCTCACAAGTATATAACAATGGTGTGATGAACCTTCAAAAATATAGCCCAACCAACAAATCAAGGCATATTAACTAGCTATCCCATACTCCCTGATAGAATTAGTGAAGATTAGGTGATTTAGAAGATATGCCCTCGTCATGCATCTGTCACTTTTATCATCCGCAATACCTTGGTTTCCAATTGTTGCATCAAGACCAGTCTACCCACTCTATCTTAATCTCTTTGAAAATTTTGAGGGAACAATAATTTGTTAGTGCACTGAATCATAATCCCACCCATATATTGAAGAATGCTGAATATACTTGTAAGAGACACAAATGACTCAAACAATATTAAATTTAAAATACTACACATTAAAATCAATTAGAACTCCAGAGCCATCAGCCATGTTAGTTTCTTTGAAATTCATATAAACTGACAGATAGATCATGGATCGAATATCTCCAATATCATAAAAAGGTTCTGCTCAAAATTGTTACTAAGAAAAACAGAATACTAGTGTATTTCAACACTCTATGATTATATAAAACTCTACAATCCAGAAAATACTAAAACACTAATGCTGCTCGCTGGCCGCATTTGAATAGCCAGCTCTTTCTTGAAAATGCATATCAAAGAAAATTTTCTTCCAAACATAATGTTTGTCCAGCGCATCAAAAAAATTCTCAAATATAACTCTCATACATTTCTATTTATCTCATATGTAAACTCTAAACACTAGAATTTTCAAAATTTCAAAAATCCATCTTTCTCCACCTACCTTAAATATGCCTGTCAATAATTACATCAACCCTAAACACTAGAAAGAGAAACTTAGCATTACATTTTTTCCTTAAAAAACAGTTCATTCAAACACGCACCCAACGTGATACCTCATTTATCTAAACTTGTTTTTTCTTAATATTCTTTAGAACTCATTTCCCAAAAACTCTCATTTTAATTCAAGCGCAACCTAAATCTTGAGATTATTCATTATAAAAAGAAGTACTCACTTCAAATTGGTTGTGTACCATAATCCTTGATGTCATTTTGATTTATAATCAAAATGAAAGAACCTATAGAGCATATAAAAGAAATAAATTGCAAGGTCTTGAAAGAAAACTCTTAATGTGATTAGCAGAATTGATGAGAGAAAACTGTGTTCATTTTGGTTCAATTAATTAAAAATTTGATTTCCCTCAACTTCCAAGAAATTTTGACAAAGTTATGAACTGCAGCAATGTACCATGAATGCAGAATTTATATCTTCAACTAATTTGCTCCTGTACTTCTATAGTCCCAACAGAAAAAGTTTAAACAGGGATCTGAGGACACACAATCCTAATGATAATATCACTTTTCCCCAAAAACATCAGTAAACACAGCAACGTTTTTAATTGACCAGGAATACTAAATTACAAGTACTCACAGGACAACATAATACATATTAATACAATCACTTAAAAAATAATTCAGCCTCGTCTTATATCATATCAGAGATCAAGTTTCCCATCTGAAAACAACATTAGTTCAAATAACTGAAGAGAGGGAACCATTACAGATCCAATTTGTATTATTCTAAAGTTTTTAAATTCCCTCTATTCAAAGGGATTTCAAGTTAGAAAAGTCAATCACTGGACCTCAAGTGAAACTATGGAACCTACTGTATACATAGCTCAAAGGAACCTCCAATTACAGAGTCAATTTCCACCAAAGGAAAAAAATAAAAAGGTCCAAAATTATTATTTGAAGGTCTAGCTATTCATAATGATTAGACAAAGTAATGCCAACAGAACATTGATAAATTACTAAATGGGCAGTGAAATACTGGGGTAATCACACACCAGGAAAATTGATTCTTCAAGCTGATAGGGGCATCATGAATCAGTAATTTCATTATCAACAAAAGAAGTTCATCTACACATTGAGAATAGTAGTGGTAAGGCAACTGCCTAACAACTAGGAAGCATTTTTGCCATTGCATCTCGACTACAACATTTGTCTTCTTCAATCAGGCCATAGCGAGTAATAAGTGGCAATCATGCTGGTAACTATGTCGACAGCTCTCCATCTAAGAACTCACGTAGTGATGCCAGTGTGCTAGAAAATAAGTCCCATGCCCTGAATTTGGTAACTGCCATAAGCATCAAACCTTGTACTTTCTCTTAGGCAAAGCTATGAAATCCCACTAACTGTCCCATCCATATCACTCACTTACTCAAGTTGATTTGTAGCCTCCATTTGGACAAGATCACAACCACTAACCTTTAAATCAGCTTAAGCATCACTATCTCAAATAGAATCAACCAAAGGGATAATCAACCAGTGAGAACTGAATCAAGGAAAGGGAACAGCTGCCAACAAGCAAGATATAGAGGAGTTCATTCAAGAGCTAGCAGCAATTTGTTTACATATAGTTCTGCAGAGACAGGTAAAAGATGACCATAAGCAAGCTGCTGTCTAAGCCATAAAGAGCTAATTGCATTGCAATGACACCTGTCTGATATCACGCAGCATGAAGGAAACACAATTATGGCAGAAGAGTCAAACTAAAAAAGGCCTAAAAATCAAAATATGGCTGGTCTCATTTATGAAGGAGTGTTTGCCATCTCAGAATTAGTTCAGAATGATATGCAGTGAACCATCACTTTATTGGATAAGAACAATGGATTGTTACATGTAAATTCCTCAAGGAAAGGGTTGTAGTTTCCTGCAATATAAAAATTTTCATTCTATATTTGCTTGTTTTTTGTGCAACAAAGTGTGAAGTATAACATGCAGCTAATGCAGCTAATCAATCTAATAATTCTTGAGGTGAACACCAGAAACCAAAGCCATGTTTGTTTGTCACTGTCCAGATAAATCAAAAAAGTGCAAGCAACACCATTTGTGATTCAGATTCTTCATATTTAGAGGCTAAGCAGCTTCCACTAAATATGTGTCCTTCCTATCTTTAGGCCACTACTGATTATTCTAAAACTATTATGTTATTGTAATTATGCCACGTAAGATGTGCAAAACCAGGATCTTAATTTATTGTCAACATCCTTGATGTGCTAAGACGTGATCTTAATTTACCATACAAAAAAAATCAGTGACAACAAAAGAACTGTCAGCAGTACACTAGGATATATATTGTTAGCTAGAGAGGTCCACACACACACACACACATACAGATACACACACACACACAGAGAGAGAGAGAGAGAGGAGGGGTGAAAACTAGATATTGAGACTCTCACCAGTGAATTACTCTCTTAATCTATATGGTTTGCAAGCTAATGTTCATTTTTCTCGGCAAAGAACACAATGGTATAGTCTGACAATTCCCAAATGCTAGCTCAAGTAACTGGGGGAAGCCCAAAGTTCGACCTATTAGGCTTCATGTTAGATTTCTACAAATCAAGGGTCGAATCTTCCATAAATATATGCCATTAAACCCTTACCGTTATATTAGAAAAAATCTGAACTTATTTGTTTATAGTGTAATCCAAAATCTTATTAACGCAAAGATGTGTGAAGTATAGATTTGAAATCATAATGAAGATATAGCTGAATCATGCTGAAATCTCCACTAAGTATTTAAGCAACAGAGGAAAAGATCAAAACTAAAACTGGTCACCGAGATCACCTTGCCGCAAGAAGAGAATTTAGATTGTGAGAATTATCAAAAGGATACCAAAAAATTATACTTATAATATCAAAATAATTATTGTTTGTGGTAAAAATACAAGAAGGAATTTTTTTCCCATGAAATGGCAAGCTTTCATTGAATATTACTTAAGTGAGCTCGGATAGACCAATTTTTGTTTTATTTTAATGCATTTTTGTTATTGAACTTTGCATGTGGGCTTTAGAATTAGGATTTAGTAGGTTTTATTATAAATACTTTCTTTTATTTGCTTGAAAGCAAGAATGAAATTAATTGGTACTTTGAATTTCTTAGGAATAAAAGTTCTTTGATTCTTTAAATTAGTTGACTAATTCCTAATTCTTGCAAACAATTCAAATCGATTCATTCAAGTCTGATTCTTATTGAATTGTAACATATCAATTGACTACGGCATATCGATTGTGGTTATCCTACTACGTCACTTATCCCATTTTGCTTTCGTTGGTACTTCTTATTACATTAATTAGCATCAAAGCCGGTTATATCAAATTTCTAAATCGGATAACCAGCCTAAAATTTAGCTGTTGAAAAAAATAAATATATTCAAAAAAAAAAGTCTAAATGAAAAAATAATAGAACATCAAAAAAATTAAAAAAGAAAGTATTTGTAGTAAAACCTACTAAACCCTAATTCTAAAGCCTATATGGCCCAAAATAGATGAAAAGCCCAAAAACAAAAATGCATTAAAATAAAATAAAAATTGGCTTATCCTTAATCATGTAAATGATTGTCAACTAGTATTGCTTGACGAAAAATCTACAGCAAATACGGCAAAATTGGAGAATTCTTTATGAAAGCACATAACAAGCCATTAAACCAAGACGCATCAACTTTGCATGTAACCAGTGAAGGGCTTTGAATTTATTCAAACACCTTGAAGGTAGAGAAGTCATTGCATGAGGAAACTTTCCATAGATAACAACATCAAATGCGAGGCGTGGACTTTCCAGCATCTTAATTAGAGGTGATTCAATTGGGTAGTGGTCCAGTAGGAAGTTAATCTAGGCAACAAACAGAACAAGTTCTATAGGAAATTCATCTAGGACATGAATAGAACAATTTCTCAAAGTAATAACACCTAAGATTATTATCAGCAAGTTGTTGCAACAAAATTCATTGCAAACAATCAACGGAGCCTTTAGATATCAAGAAATGAAAATATCAGCAAGATGTGTTAACAACTTGAAGATATTCGAGCAAAGAATTACATGGCAGTCAAACTTACAAAATTTTCAAGTTTGCAAGGCCTTTTCCGCAACAATTGTCACAAAAACTGCCTTTCTTGGATTGTCGTTTAATTCAAGAAAACCTGGAAAACACAGTATTCAAAATATCATTAGAAAGATAAACTAAACCCTGATGCAGCTCTGGGATATCATATATACAAGAGATGCAGGTCTTAATGATGATGTTTTATGATAAAAATAAAATATGATGACAAAATCATGGCAATGTGAGGTCAGATCACAATTATTGATTGAACATTAGACCTACTTCCCAAACTCAGCAAAGTTGATTAAATCAGGATCATGTTCTATATGAAACTTTAATCAACAATAAATAGAGTCAATAAAAATGATAACCATATATCGATTGTCAGTACAATACACAAGCATTGCCACTACAACAACTATTACACCCTTGTCTGAAATAATAATTCCTTGTTGAACCCTACAAATTGATGAAACAAGTTATTCAAAATTAGGTAGTCAAATAGTTCTTGAAAAATGTGCATTGTGGCAAAAAATCATAATCAATTATCAGGGAGATAAATAAGACTTATTAATCGAAACTTTAGCATCTACTAGTTATATTTCATTACTTCGACCATGTCACTTGTTACTTTTCAAAATCAATTATACAGGTATTGTTAACAGATTTTTTAGTCACTTATCATACTTGTTACTTGGATACAAGATTACTGGTTACTTTTCCTCGATAATTGTTGCCAGATCATAAGCCAATTTTCATAATTCAATAACCAATCAACAATACTTCATTATAAGTATCAATGAATGACACCAGGCGACGTAGTTGAAATCAAAATATGTCTCAGCCATGGGCAGCACGTGTGTGTTGCCATTCAAGTGCAAAGCATGGCAACCTAAGCCACTGTACATCTCTATGGATTGGAGCATGATACTTTGACAAGGCACAAGACAATGACGGTACAACTCAATAATAGGTTAGCATCTTGAGACTTTCCCCATGTGAACTGTTCCACCTTTAATAAACTGTGCTGTTTATATCCTAAAAGTTGAGACTTTTCCCATGTGAACTATTCCACCTTAATAAATGTGCTGTTTAAATTTCGGTGGCTAAAAGAGGCTCCAGTGCCGAAAATCTTGGTTTGCAAGTATTAGCTCACCTGCAGAAAAATATAAAATAACCTCGGATGTATAAACTACAGCAGCTTCAGGTATTGATTATTGTATAATATGCATTAAATTTCATAAAGCTTCCTTTTTCATTTCAAATAAACAATATGCTTGATTTGATAACAAATATATCATACTTCAAAATCATTAATTATAGAGTTACATGAAAAAGATAGTTCCTCAATTTCTCAAACTACCCAATACGAGACACTTTACATACTAAAAATGCCATAAAAAATCAAGCAATTCAGGCAAGTTTCTAAAAGGCTTCATATAAACTATCAAATTCCTAATCATATAATGCTGCTTAACAAATTTAATAAGATTTTTAAAATTCACAAAATTAGGATATAGAAGCAGACAGACCAGCTACCATATATTTATAACACGACCAGATCATAAATGAAAAATTGAGTCACTGCCACCGTATGCACAATCAAAGAAGCATAAGGAAAAATAAGAGAGTAAAAAAACCTAAAATCAGGTAGATAAGCAACTAAAACCAAGAAACAAGGTTAAAAAATATAACAAAATAAAAATGTATTTCCAGTAGGCTAAAAAACACAGAGTCACCGAAATTTAGACCATGATCAAACAACAATACATGGACCATCACTAACAAAAAGACTAACACAAAACTAGTTGACCAGAGAGCTTGTAAAACAAACTCCATCACCAAGAAGTCCACTTATGGACAACCACAAAAACAAAGTAATTTCACTCAAACAACCAACAAAAACAGGAAAAAAACAAGCAGAAGAAAAACAGATAGCTTAATGAGATGGTGCAAGCACTGCCACTACAAAATCTATTACTCCGAAATAATAATTCCTTGTTAAACCCTATGAACTGATGAAACTATTTATTCAAAATTAGTTGGTGGAGTTGTTCCTGAACAATGTTCATAGTGGCGAAAAAACATAATCAATTATTAGGATAACAATTACAAGTTCACATCACACAAACCAATAAGATTTATTAAATGTAATTTTAGCATCTACTAGTTATATTTCATTACTTCGACCATGTCAGTTGTTACTTTTCAAAATCAATTACAAAGTTACTGTTAAAAGATAGCTTGGTCACTTAGCATACTCGTCTTGGAAGTAAGGTTACTAATTGCTTTTCCTCCTTAATTGCTACAAGATCACAAGCCATTTTTCATAGTTCACTAACCAATCAACAATTCTTCATTACAAGTCTCAGTAGATTATACAAGGTAACCATAGTTGTTGATGGCACAAAATCAAGTGCACATAGAGCATGGCGCAGCTCATGCGGCCATTCACAAGAACCAACTTCAATATGGGGCACCTATAGTGCACCATGGCACATAATGCAAAAGATGCTATGGCTTGCACCTTATTGAAGAAGGTATTTCAAAAAAATTTCTCGTCTCAAAACATTTTTTAAAAGAGAAAAAACAGCCATAAAACATGAAAATTCATTTGGGTTTTGTTGGGTCTCAATTTTCACTACAGTCAAGTCCTTAGAAATTGTTTTCTTCTATCATGTGATTTGCTACGTTTTCAAGTGTTTGTTGGGTTTTCATTATTTATTATAAACCAACCCAAAAATGGTTTGTCCTTTCTTCTAACATGTTTCCTTTTTCTGTCGACAATTTTTGAATAATTTAGGAATGTTAGTTTAACTTTCATCTTTACTTGATTTTTCTTCTTATTCTTTGTTTTTCACTTTTTTATATTTCTTCATTTTTTGGTCAATTTTTATTCTTTCTTTTTTCTTTTCTTCTTCTATTTCTCTTCAATAAACTAGGTATGATTAAAACTTTAATATTTTTATTGATAACATTCTTAAGTATTTACAAAATCAATAGTTGGATAACTAATTCTTTGTTATAGTTTTATTTTTAACTATAAGAGGTTAAACCTTATTTGCAATTATTATTTTACAAATAAAATTGGTTTATATCATATTTTTGTAAAAAGTTAATGGCTATATAAATATATATGTTACATATTATGCAATATTGTGCCATGCCTCAATAAGGCGTGTGCCGCACCTTGTGCCATGCACCATGGCCTTAGAAAGCTTTTGCTCCGTGTAAGTAACCTATGAGTAGTAACCTAGTTGAAACCAAAAGATGTCCCTGCCATGGACAGTAAATGTGTGTCTTGTCAATATTCAACTGCAAAGCATGGCAGCTAAGCCTCTGTACTTCTCTATGGGTTGAAGCATGAAGCTCTGACAACGCACAGAGACAAAGAAAGTACGACTCAATAAGATTTTAGCATCCAGAGGCTTTTCCCATGAGAATTATTCCTCCTCAATAAGCTGCGCTGTTATATTTTGGTTGCTAAAAGAGGCTCCCATGCTGAAAATCTTAGTTTGCAAGTGATAGGTCACCTGCAGAAAAATATAAAACAACCTCGGTTGAATCCTAAAACTACAGCAACTTCTGGAGATTGATTATTGTAAAATATGCATTAAATTTCATTAATTTTCCTTTTTCCTTTCAACAAGCAATACGCTTAATTTGATAACAAATACAGTGTATCGGAATCATTTATTATAAGTGGAGTTAAATGAAAAAGGTTGTTTCTCAATTCCTCACAGACCACCCTGTAGAAGACAATATACTTACCAAAAAAGCCGTCAAAAAGTCAAGAAGTTTCAAGGGCATTATATAAAATATCAAAATCGTAATCCAATATTACCGCATAACAAATTCAATAAAATTTAAAAAATTCCCAAATTTAGTATCTAGAAGCAGACTTCAGTCACCACGTATTTACGACACGACCAGAAGTATACACCAACCATCGCCAACAAAAATACTAGGACGAAACTAGTTGATCGGAGAGCCCTTAAAGAAAATTCCATCACCGAGCAATCCAGCAACGGATACCCGCAAAAACAAAAGTGATTTCACTCAAACAAAAAAAAAAACAAAAACCAAAAAAAAATAAATAAACGAAAAGAAAAAACAGATATCATAATCAGACGGCAAATTCAGATTTACAACAAAAAAAAAGAACACGAAAACCGCGAACCTTATATGATCAGTCGACGATCGGATGGGTCGGCTGAAGGATCAACACCGACCGGTTTCTGTGTATATAGAAAAGATAATACAGTGCACTAATAGACCCACGGCCACAGACAATCGCAACAAATTCTATATAGGAAGAGAAAGAGAAAAGGCAAGCGGTGAAACACACAATTGTTGGTTCGTGAGTGGGTTGCGTGGGCGGATTCTTCTCTGCATAAATATAAAAAAAGAAGCGAAGATATTGAGAGACAAAATGCGTCGGAGGGGGGTGATTATTTATTACTTAGAATAAACAGCACAATCATATATGCAATTACATAAATAAATCAAAAATATTTTATAAAAGCAGTTTTGTTGTAGAAATCTTAAAAGGAAAATTAGAAAAAAATAAATTGAGAGAGACGAGAGAAGAGAAAAGATAACAAACTAAAATTAAGATAAAAAAGAATGGCATAAATGAAATTTGAGAAGAAAGGCCAAAAGAAGATGTACGTATGTGTGCGTGTGTGCGTGTGTGTGTAAGGAGAGGAGGCTATGTTTGTTACTAGAGAAGAAAATTTGGGTGAATGATATTTTGAGTTTGTAAGATTTAAATATATAAAAAAATTATATATATATATATATATATTTATTTATTTATTTATTTAATAAGTTGGATGTAATAATGATACATGATTGTATATAAGTTTAGGTAAAAAAAATAAATGTGAGTAAAAAAATTATGGAGATATACGTTGATTGTTGATTTGATTGTGAATATTTATAATGATGGAAAAATTATTAGTTAATTATATAATATATGAAAATGAAAAAGTTAAATTTTAATTTCAATAAATTTTTTATTGTAATATGTTTGATTGGATATTCAAGGGATGATAAATAGATTATAAAATGTAATCTAACATAGGTGGAATGTTTAAGGAGTTGTATTTAATAACCAAAAAAAGGGCGCATTAACGATTAGGGCATGATTGACGTGTGTGTCAAGAAAATAGAATTAAAAAAATGTGAATTTGCCCTTTTCTCGACTAGATTTATCAAATTTTGATGAACCTTTTTTCTTTTATTGAATTAAATATTTACATTTTGAGATTCGAGATAAATGAAAAGTAATTGCAAGAGTGGAGAAGTTGATTAAAAAATTGAGATAAAATAAATTGGATAAGTTTTGTAAGTTGAAAACAAATTTGAGGGAAATGAAAGAGTAATCCTAATAATGAAAGTGAAGGGGAAGTTTGTGAGAACAAATTGAAAAGTTATTTGAGTGAAAATGATAAATTTTATGGCTCAGTCATTATCATGAAATTATTATTTTACAAGTATTTTAATAATTTGATGTAATTTTATTTTCCATTAACGAATATTTCTAGAATTGCACTCTATACGACCAAACAATTATATTTAACGATAATAAAGTAGTATAGATACTAATAGATGATGGGTATTGAGTGAGATATATTTTATTAAGTTGATTATTAAAATTTAATTTTTGTGATAATTTTTTCATTAAAAAATAAAAACAAGCAAAAATAATTTAATATAAATTGTTGGGTTTGGCCCAATTTGTAACCAATAAAATGTAGAGATATTTGTTTCCATTTTCAAATTATTCATCATAATTTAAAAATATTACAAACCAAATATTTTATCATGTCAATTTTATTCAAATTCAAATTTTTTTCTCTTATCTTTTATAACTAATTAATAAATTTTCTATTATTATATTTAATCACAATCGAATCAATACCAATTCCTATAAATTTTTCTATTCACATATATTTTTTTTATCACTTTATAAACTTATTTACTATCATATCATTCAATTATTATTAAATATATATATATATATATTTGTATATATATATAATATATGTATATATATATATATAATTTTTTTACCCACTCAAATTTTACAAACTAAACATAATGTTTAATCCCACCCAAATTACCCAAAATTTCCTCCACTATCATAATTTGGAAACGAACATAGAATATCAGTGATAAATAAATTAAATAAAAATATTTTAGTAAATTAAGATAGAAACCAAAAGTAGTAATAAGAGAGTCTCACGATTTCAACGTGCGAAGAAATTTTGAATAAATTATTTCAGCACAACAAAAGTTTATAAATAATTTAATGATATATGTTACATCAATATCTTTATTTTACTTAAATATAATAACAATAATTTACATTGTAATATTTTAGTAATTACAAATTTAAAATTACAATGGTTTTATTATGATATGTTTCCTTTGTATAGTGTATCTATACAAGCTTGTGTGAGGAAAATTAAAAAATGATAAGAAAAAAATGAAAGTTATGTTATGGAAACATTTTTTTGTTATGTTCTATATTCATTAATTAAGATAAAAGTGAAAATTAAAAAATGACAACAATAGTTATTATAATCATAATAATCATAGATGAAAACACCATAAATTACCAAAAGTATGATTACTATGATGGATTTAAACTTGAGAATATGGTATAAAATAGTAAATTGTAAGCTAATAAAAGTTGCACACTTTATGTATGTGTAGAAAAATATTTAAAGTTAAAAGTAGAAAAATTATTGAAAACAAGGAAAAATGATTTTCCAAAAGAAATTTAAATGACATGAAATACAAAATTGAACAAAATAGTATATGAAATGATGCGAACGTGAAAAGAAGAATGGTTATGTAATTTTATATTGTGTAAATAAAATTGACTGGCACCGTCAATGATAATTTGTAAAAGGCACATACTATGCAAGTATAAAATTGTTTATAAATTATAAAATTATTTAAAATAAAAGTACAAGAATATTTATAATAGGAAAACAAAGAAATATCAAAATAATTTAAAAATAGAGAAAATTTGTGAGATTATACAAATTAAAATAGTTAGTTGAAACAAAAAGAAGGAAGAAAGTCTTATGAAAAAAATGAGATAATTTAAAATTAGAGTTGCATAGTTTTACATTGTGAAAACTTACTTGCTTAAAATATAATATCAATTAAAAGTATAAAAAATATTTTAAAAAATTAAAAAGGAAAATTTTGAAATTAAAGTACAAATAAAAATAATAAGTCAGAAGAAAAGGAAGCAAGAAAAGTATATGTTAAAAAAGATAGTGGTGTAATTTTATATTATATAACAAAAAATAAAATTCTTAGTTGTACGTCGTATAGGTTTGGAATTTGAATTGAAGAAGAAGTGGGGGAAGAAATATTAAGTGCACAAGTAACAAAAGATAAAATGACAATAAAAAATAAAATAAAATACAACAAGTTGGACGGAAAATAGATGAAGATTGGAGTACGACGGGCTTGTGTGATATTAACGTTGCTATTGCAATTACAATTGTTGTTCGATTACATGTTAAAAATTAATAAAATTATCCTTAATAAATTTTTATGATCTTTAATTAAAAAATTGAGCACATTTAAATATAATTATTAATATAGTATTGTTTTTTATGCTCTATCATTATCAAATATTAATTTTTTTTACATAATGTAAAATCACATAATCACTTTTATTTGAAATTTTTTTATATTTCTATCCATTTTCTTCCATCATTTCCTTTAGACTTCTTATTTTTGTATGTGTGATCTCTCAATTTTCATCCTTTTTTGAACTATTTTTTTATCATTCTTAATATTCTTATTTAAATATTTTAATACCACTAATTTATTATTTGTATTTTTGTTATTTAAAATATTATAACTTTTAGAAATTATAAATAAATTTATGTGCACGTATAATATGCAATTTGACTAATCTATAGTATCAATATCGGGTATTTTTTGGCAGTCAAAAGTGTGGTTACCAAAATAACACCCTAACAAAAATGATCCCCTTCCTTTAGGCACTCTAAAATAAGAAAAATGATTGATTTGTAAGTTTTCTGAATATATTTATAATAGAGGAAGATCCTGGAAACTATGGCAGCAGTTAAATGGACAGTCCGTTCCAAATAAATTTTTTTCTTGAGAAAAAGTGAGAAATTTTTTTAAAAGAAATGACATATAGAAATTAAGGTATTGTGTTTGGGAGATAGTGTAATGATCGTAGTACCGTGAAAGGTAGTTAGTTATTGAAAAGTGAAGTTAATATAATAAGTAATTATTAAATATTTTTTATGCTGAAAATTATTGAGTAATTATTAATAATGGTGGAATTTGTTATTTTATTGGTATTATTGGAATGTTGTTATTTTTCTTGTTGTTGTGGAATAATAATAATAATAATAATATACTGTTGTTATTTTTTTGGTTAATGTGGAATAATGAATATTATTACTATTTTTATAATTGTAATTATTATTATTATTAGATGAGGTTAGTTTTAATGAATTAGATTACTCAACTTGAAGTAAAATTTTTTTTGTTATATTCAAATTGGAGTCCAACTTAAGTTTGAGCTTATGTTTCAATTCTGCAGAATATAGTCAAGTGGAATTCCGATAGTTGTCAAAATATATTCCCCTTTAATTTATACGTTGGGAATTTTATTTTGATAAGTAATATAAAATTGTAATCTTATTTAATATTGCTTTTTAAATACCTACAATTCAAACTAAAATTTCAAGAATAAAAAAATAAAAATTATATATTTTATTACTTTTTTCATAAGTTGAAGTTTTGTCTAAATGAATTAGTTGTAATGAAACTTGCTGATAGGTCGAAAACTTTTCCAATATAAAGGTTAATTCATCAAAACTAACAACAATTTTCTTCGAAAATAACACACAAGCGTCAAGTTACATGACAAGGTGAATAAGGTTACATAAGTTAATAAATACCAAGTTGCAAAATAAGGTGAATCGATTAACACGATCACATGCCATCACACATTAGATGTACAAAGTTTTAACAAGCAATACATAGGTGGAAAATAAAATCGGTGGAGGCACTGAAGCTAGCTCAATTGCGACACCACCATCATCTGCGACGTGACCAATTTGACCAACATGTTGTGCTATTTAATGAGTCTTCCTACTGAAAACCTATCCCACTACCTACTTGTTTTTGCTGAAGAGCAATCACCAACGGGTCCATGGGGTGAAGCATACTAGAAGATGGCACATCATTAGGCTCCCTAACATAGGCGGCATCAACGATCTTTGGATAAATAAGAGGGCCCATCTGTCGGTGCTCAAGGAACGACCCAGACTCCGCATTAGAGTCTGATATGACAATAACCTCTCGTTAGGTTGCTTGAGCAGTGTTCTAATCTATTGTGGGATGGGGTGGGGGTTCAAAAATAGGACATGGAGGATCTTGTACAATAGCTCCCCCTGGGTACAACCTTGTATTAGACAAGGAAAATATAACAATCATAAAGCATGACCTAATATAATAATATCTTACATGTCGGCCTTTCTCCCAAAACTTCAAGCCCATGCGAACCTTATATGTGCATGCACCATACTTCATGCTAAGCATTGAGAGGTACTAGATGAAGCCAACATAATGTGTCTATAGAGTGACCAAATGAGATATTACCTAGAAAATTGTGAACTCGTGACCAAAGTTCTACGATAGCAACCTAGCAACATCTATGTAGATTGAGTACATCTCTTAATCGCACATCATGTTAATTCCTAGGCACTCATAATGGACATCCATGAGGGTAGTAATAAATGCCACCTCCTCCAGAATGGTCCACTGCAGTGGAGATGGTCGAGGTATAACATGATATGCATTCCTCTGTGGTGGCATTTTCTTAATAGATAGTATTCATTATTTATCAAATAGTGTAGATGTTAAGTCTCATACAACACATTAACACTTCAAATATTTTGCAAACTAATTGCGGTATAAATTTATGAACAAGATCACGGTGACATGGAATTGTAAGCCTACATATTCAGGAGAAGTGTGTAGTTGAATTATGAAGTAATAAGTAGAGACCATACATAGCCTTTTACGAAGTCACAAGTAAAAACCATACAAACAGTTGACATTACATAATATAGTTGGTGGATCAAACAACAGGCATTTTATGATATCACAAGTGAAAATCATACAAATAGTGGTCCAAGCTACTAAGTAAAAAGTTAATCGTTCCTTCATTAAATCACCATCCCTGTTGCCTCTCTCTTATCTACTAAGCCAGTTGGTCTCGAAACAATTTGCTGGCCATTACACGAAAACGTGCTAGATGTGGTTTCAAATAGTTGAATGGTGTCAGTTTAACATCTTTCTGACTGTGTGTGAGTTTTAGCCAGCACCACGCCACTCAGGGACATGGCAGCACTCACCTCGATACAATGCGGAGAAGCTTGGCACATTAGTGTACATAGCATCGACCATGTAGTACTTGCATATGACAATACTAATCATCGTTAGTAATGGCTACCATCTCTATATTTGAAGTGTTGGCTTTTAGCAGATGGTACACTACTCGACGAAGGCCATGGAAAGTTATATTCTAGTGTTCAAAAGTCGTTTTGCAATGTTTTTGCATCAGTTGCACTCCTCTCCTTTCGTGACACCATGAATGTAAATTTTAGCTCAAAGTCACATGCGGACATGACATTTTGGTTGAGGACCCCTTTTCTACTTCTTTACCTTGCAAAGCTATGTGCGGAATAGCTAAGAACAAATGTTTTGTTAATAGCCCTAACACAATCCTAAAAGCAACACACAATTAACATAACATGCACAAAAATGAATCACGAGAAGTGTATGTGGGCATGGCAAGTACATGATCATATCTTGAAGTAAAGGTACCATTGTGGGTGATGTAGAATTCTCTCATGCATGATAGATATGTCTGGTGGACAGATGTCCTCGACTGCCATTGCACGAAATGCATCACACACCATGTGTATGTGGTGACTAATTGTGTTGGGGGATCGCTAGAAATGTTCGGCTACATGCAATGCATTATAGAAAGATGGTGACTGACTGCTTTAGTTGTAGGCACACTTTATCTTGCTACATTAGGAAGCCTGTCTACACTACTTTAGAGCAAAGCAAACAAAAGGTGGGTTTCATTATTCGTGAGGTATTATAGAAACGGTCATCGTGGCCAACAAGCAACTTATTAATCCAGTCAAGACCAGGAAACCTCAAGTCATGGAATGGTTGCTTCAACATGTTTGCGAATGATCATGGGGCCCCATGGTCGTTGAAGAAAGTGAAGTTACCCATGACTTGATTCAAATACTGGGTTGTTCCCCAAATGAACCCATTAATTTTATTGGCAATATCGTCCACTATATCATTCAGTATGTCACTACCAATGTCATCATTTTCAGCTACACGTGCGTGAAGATCCATGAAAATGAATATGCCTATATAGGACAAATAATGTACGTGAGCAACCAACAAGCAAAATTAGCGTAGCTGAAATTGTTAATTCATTAGCACAACAATTATGACATACATGGTCATCAATAAACATGAATTGTAAGTACATGAAACCTAAATTATATATTTAGATATGGTACATAATACAAATAATGCATGAAAGAAGAAAACACAAAACTAAGGGCAACGTTTCGCAAACTAGCAACAAAGTAAAGAGGATTACACAAGGCCTAACTTACAATACAAATACTGTATGGGGTAGGTTTTCGTTTTTCATGTTTTATTCGACAATGTGTCTTTTGGAACTTGAATTTAGTAGTGATATGATTTACTGGAGTTATGCTGCTAGATTGGTTTTCCTGTTAACATAAAAAATAGTAATATCAAGTGATACGATTTTAGGAAAAAGCCTACCAATTAAATATTTTAGATATGGTACACAATACAAATAATGCATGAAAGAATAGAACACAAAATTCCGGACAACGTTCCACAAACAAGCAAGAAAGACAAAGAAGATTACACGAGGCCTATCTTCGAATACAAGTATTACAAGGGAGTGTAAATCCCATACAATGGATTAAACTGCCAACACATGGATGAGCGGCCTCTCTAACCTAACTTAAGTAAATATCTGCACCTCTTGTGTAGTAGGAGGGCTAGAAACATGTGTCGATAGGTTGGGTCCTCAAACTTGACTTAGTAAGTGTAGAAATGATACTCTACGTGGTCATCCATCACCTCCAGGGCTTAATGCACATGTCGACCATAGTTATATAGTAACAATGTTAGGATTGATCTGTGAGGTGACCATATTATTGGTCCACTTCTAGGATTGCAAGGCTAACACTACAACGGGAGGGTTAAGCCTCTTTCTCCTCTAAAAGGTAGATATGGAGCTCGTGGACATCTGTCCACTAAAAGAGTGTGGCTATTGTTGCAAAGTTAGGGAGGTGTCATTTGCACTGAAGTCCACAGCGTCACTCACCTTAACATAATCATCACGCTCTACATGGTAAGTTGGGGCCACAGGGTAGTGGGTAGATGCCCTAACTGATCATTCAGTCCTTGTGTGGGTAGCGAATATGCCAGTTAACTCGTGATACCATGGAAAGCCCTTATGCCAACGCTATTGGTCCCTTGGGTTAGCCTACTTGCAATTTACACGAGCAAATTGTGAATCTTGAAACAATGAAGGTACAAATAACAAATTATGTTGACAAAAACATTTGTTTGGACCCACTACTAGCTAGATGTGCCACACCTCATTTGTGCCTACCACCTTCCTATTAACCTCATCCCAACCAGATCTTGTCTCTAAATTAAGTGAATGGTGCTTTGTTTTAAGTTTTTTGTACTTCTTAGTAAGTTGCTTCATAATATAGTTGTACTCGGGACACACTTCCTACATCTTTATCATTATATTAGTCAACTTTGACAAAGTGAACGTGACTCCTTTCAGGTTGCCCTATTGAACCTCAACATACATTATGGAGATGAATGCATCAACATTCTATGTAGACTAGTGTACATCGTTGGGCCCACCCGAGAGTGCCATGCTGAAAGGTTGTGAAAATGACATGTACAACAAAAACACATTATTTCACGTTGTGAACTTCTATAAAACAATCTCGCCTTTTCAATCATAACGCTTCATATTTTAGATACCACGCAAATTTGGAAAAGAGGTAGTAGATGTTATAGATTTCAATCTAGCATTTAGGTAATGCATATATGTATGGTAATTTAGTGTCTGGTTGATTACAAAACAATTCACGAATTTGCTACAATTTCACAGACCAAAAATGAAAGTGCTGAGGGTTAATAAAATATTTATTTTAAGATTGTCTTTTATATATTTATAGTTTTAATTTATTCCAATTTAACAGATTATACAATTTTTATTTTGTTCAAGATTTTGGTGTACTTTTTCCCTTTTAAATGATATTTTTAAAATTTTATTTTCATGAGAAAAATGTAATACTACTCCTATCTAATATTACTCTTTAACAACAGAAATCAAACTAAAATTTCAATAATACAGGAAAAGGTAAAAAATTTTATATTTCTATTAATTAAATAAAAAGATGCATTGAAAATGCATTTTTTTATAATATATCTAATAAAATTAATTAATTAAATTATCTTTTTCAATATTTCAATTATTATCATTAATTAGTTTGGAAAAAAAATGATTTGTAAAACTTAGTTTTGAACATGATGCTGTATAAATGCATAGCGAACATTGATCACATAAAAGATTTTGCTCAAAACTAATATTTTCTTTTAAGTTTAGAAATTATTGGAAATAATTTAATACTAAGTGACATCTTACTTTATAGCAACAACTTTATATTGAGTCAAAAACTATTATTATACTTTTAAGAAAATTAATATTTGGCAATTTTAATCAATTTATGCTTTCTCATCTCAAATCTTATATTAAATTAAGTTAAAACATTATTCTACTTTGAAAACACTATTTATATAAATATAAACATGACAATAACAAACACACAACAAAATGTTAAATCTAATAAAAATATCATTAAAAACCTATTTCTATTTTACAATTTTTGTTAATATTTATATTCAATTTAAATTTTTAATATGAATTTCCTATTAAAAATAGAGAATTAATTTTAAAATAACTAAGTCTTATTACATATTTTTACTTTTAGAAGATATTTCTATTTTAGTATTCTCATTATTTTCTAAAATTCCTCTTTATGATATAGTTACAGTATCAATACTCTCCATCAAAATTATTGTTATTCATCAAAACAACGCTTATAAAATAATAATTAAGTACACTATTTACTTAAATATTAATGTTTTTTATAGATTTGAATGTTTATTCCCCACTCAACATTATGTTATTGGTAATTGATTTCTTAATTATCAAATTTTTATAGTATTTTTTAATTTCTACAATTTGTCATGCTCCTTCAGTTTTTTATTCTATTTCATAATAAATTTTAATGTCCCTCTAATGCATAATTTTATTAATTTTATGCTAACAAATTTTATTAATTTAACTCTTTAATAAATAATTTGATGTTCCTTCAATTCTTATGTTGTTATTAATTTTATTATTTTTATCAAACTTATGTTTCTTTTAATCTCCTACAAGTAAAAGTGTTCCATTCCACGTGATTTGAAGATAAGGCCTACAATGGTTCTAAGTAATCACATAACTAAACTTCTATAAGTAGAACCTTCCTATGGAAATATGTAATTAATCTAGAATTACATACTTTTATGATTACAGATTAGATGGAAATACGTTACGAAGTATAAAACCATAATATAATGAAATATCATACAAATAAAAGTTTACTAAACATTGAAGATGAATAAACAATAACCACATATCAAGTTAAAGAACCAATTATACAAATAAATTACTAGTACTAATGTCAACATGCAAATGTAGTGTGATATCAACTGCAGCAAAATAATACAAATGATAACTTGTATGAAAACCAAAATGACATAGCCACAATGTCATGTATTCTATATACATATCTGTATTCCATTCCCAACTAAAGGTTGGCCTATTAACAACCTACAATTGTAGCCTACCTATTAGTTTGGGTGGATAGTTGGTGTTGTAATAATATAATATACCTGAAATTGTAAAGAGAAATAATACACTTCCTAACTAAAAAAAATCCAACCAAGCGTACCTCCAATAGAAAGAGCGTAGTGGATGAGTGTGAGTATGAAGATAGACACATGCAAATGCTTGTATTTAAAGGCAAAAATGGAAATGTAAGTTGCCATTCTACGGTGCCATTATTGAATACAATTCAACGCCATCAACCAACATATCCTCACTATATCTACTTTATATACACATTTATTACACAAACAAACAAAAAAATATGCATATAATGCACAAACAACGCATGCCCATTGCACCCCACTATACATACACTATTCACCCTATCCATCATAATACTATTCCATCAATCTTTTTTTAAACATTGCTGCTCCACCATTTGCTCCAGACACTAACGGTTGTCCTTATCATTACTTTTGCTGACACCATCTGCACAATAAAAGCAAAACAACCAACACTTCAATAACATATAATTAACAAAATCTTCATCATTACTACAATCATTAAAATGCTAATTACAACAAACAACCAACTAGTTTGGACTCAACAGTAATGATAGTTAAAAAAAAACTTGCAACAGTAAAACTTCCCTCTTCTAGAGTTGTCCATTGGTAGTGGGGAGGGAAACCACAGGCAAACCTCAATTCCGACGACCAAAATTGTAATACCCTACATTTTTGGGGCAATAATGAAAATAGTGATAAAAATATATTACTAGCAATTATGGGAAAAGATATTAAGTTGGATTTGAAAAAGAATAGGGCCATATATATGCAAGTCAAACCTTACCAAAAATTTGAGAATTGGTGGAGACTTGTTATCATGCTTAAATAAGGCTGAATTGGGAGATTGAAGTTGATTTTTGGCCTAAAATTATAGAAAATTCATGTAGAATTATCGTAAAAGATATAAAGGTACATTTTGCCTTAAATATCAGAGTATGCCCTAGTGTGTGTGTGTGAGTGTGTGTGTGTGTGTGTCAAACCAAACCTAAAAGCGAAAAAAATCTTCCATCTTAAGAAAGAGGTAGACAACATGCAAAAAGAGAGAGGAGAGAGGGATGAAAATTTCAACTCCAGACCATGAAGAACTTAAGGTCATATTCTAGTCCAAGACTTTGTAATTTTAATACATAGTTTTAGGAATTCAAGTTCACGCATTAGGCACATGAAATTGGTATTTTATGTTTCAACGTAGTTGAATCTAATATACATGAATGAATTCTCATAGCAGATAAGCTATGTGTAGGAAAATTTCAATGAAAACGTGATATAAGTGAACGAGTTAATTTTTGGAAAACTCTTGCATTTCTTTCGAAAATTTTGCATCAATTATAAAGCTAGAATTTTTATGTTTAGAGCTCATCAAAAGAGACCTCAAAACCTATAAAACACGCATAAACATTGAAAAAGAGATTTAAAATTGCATAGAGGGTGAAATTTGGGGCCAAATAGTGGCTTGTTCCCATAACAACAATGCCTCCTCCACGGCTGTGAGACTTGCTCTCGAGGTTGCAGCGCTCACGGGAGCAAAGCGAGACCACAGACACATCTAGTGTGCACCCCAAGAGCTGCCACAGTCGCAAGGCCCTTCTTCGTGGATGCAACGCGACCACTCGGGGTTCTGAAGCTCAACTGCAACGAGAAAGAGAATGCACTGTGGCCAAGGGTGCTATTGCAAAAGAGCTATACCAGGTGTGAAGTTGCGGCTTGCGACCATGTCTAAGATGTCCTATAGCACATTGTGTGGCTGCAGAACCCATTTTCACGGTTGCGAATGACGTTTTCATGAGGATGAGACCTGGAAAGTGGTTAAATTTTGATTTTTGTGTGATTTTTTTAAAATTTTATCACCTTTTAACCCTAAAACACGTTAATTAGCTAGAACAATACTTTACAAGATATAAAAATCCCAAATACAAGAATCAAAATAGGAAATTCTTTCGATAAAAGAGTTCTACTTTGAGATTAGTGGAAAAATAGCATAAAACCTGGAGGGAAAAATCAACTCAATATTCAAAACTTAGGATTTCATCAAAAAACTCATAGGAATTGAAATCCTGTTGAAGTGAGAATTAAATCAGAAATTGTTTTGATTTGAATAGAAAATCAAGAAAACAAAACTGGTGAGTTTTTGGACTAGTGAGTGGATATTAAATAAGTTAGTTTACCCTGTAAATTTTTACAACTACTTTTGAAAGAAATATTTTTCTGAAAACTATATATTTTTGCTAAAATCATTTTGTAATGTTTTTCGAAGAATTTTCCTATGTAGCTTACGAATTGGCATGTCTCTATTTTGAAAAGCTTATTTTTAAAAATATTTTAGATGTGAACAAGTGCCAATAAATTGTATTTTAAACTATATTAGACATATTAATCATGAAATATTGAAATGTGCAATATGATGCCCTTGGAGACTAAACAGTAGTGTACGAACTAGTTCTACTCACTCACCAGATAATAGATGAGATATATGAGATTGAATTAAGTGACCCACTTAATTAGAGTTATATGTTTTGATACATGATCCTTTCAACTAGGTTCATAAATTGATATAGCTGTAAGTTGCACGGCCTCCTTAGTCGACATAAAAAAAACTAAGTTTCTAATTAGTGAAAATGGTACACGAACTATCTAAATTCGTGTTCTTGCTAACAAAGAGTACACGTAAAATCAATGTGTGATTTCAGTACCTGTTGATGCTTCTCTATTTATTTTCTTGCAAATTTCCAATTGAACATATGAATTTGTAAATATTTTACTATATTTACATCCCAATAAAAAGGTAGATAACCACTCGCTCATGTTTTTGAAAACTCCTTTGTTGAAAATCTCGATGAGGAAGAGCAAACATGAGAATGATGGTGTATGGGAAAAGAAAAGAAAATAGTTATAGTTGCCATACAAATAAGACCAGGTGGTGTAATAGTATAGGTTTCAATTTATTTTTCCACTACAATGTACTAGATTTTTTATTTGGAGTAAAGGAATTTTATGGTTAGTTGCTTTGATATGGGCTTAGACTTTGGTGACCATATTGAACCAATAATTTCAACAAACTCACAAAAGAAAGCAACATCAACTAAGAGAGTTTAAAATATGGAAAATATTAGCACTAGGGGAGAATTTTCGAAGCCAAACACGCCACGACCGTAAACCATGAGGTTGGTCCGCCAAGCTATGACTTGGCCACCCCCTTCGCTGTATGACCCTCATTGGAAGTCGCATCAATCATCACAACCCATGAGCCCACGGCTAAAATGGAAAAAAAAAAAAGTAGATTAGACATAGGTCATTCCAAAACTAAATGGGAGAGACAAAAAACCGCCACAGACACTAATTTTCTACCAACTATCGCCAAATTCAAAACCATCATCTCTAGCGACAGGGTAAGTAAAATGATGGGGGGAAAGGATACTACCACCTCATAGGTTTGTTGGTGCCACCAACCTAGCAAAGTGGGTGATGCCCAAGGAGAGCAAAAGGGCCATCTTTGTTCAACGGTAACCAACGGAAGGGCATATCTGTTTTGATGGCGAACATGAGCACCACCGTTACATAGGGAATGCCTCTCAATTCAATGAAGTGCAGGAGAGGAAAGGAAGGAGAAACGTCGATTTCATGATGCCAAATTGAAACCTAGGGAAAACAATTCTTGTTTTGGAGCACTTCGTAAGATCCAACTATTAAGGATAGAGACAGTGGTTTGATGAGCTTCTCCACTGTCAAACAGTCAAGAATGGCATCTAGGTGGTTTAAGAGAGAGAATAGAAAAGAGACGAGAAAGGGGGTGAGATGACAAAGAGAAGAGAGTCATGCACGAGTAGGGGTGGGGTAAAGGTAGGAATGAGATAGGAGGGAAATGAGTGAGATGAGAAATAGATATCTCAATTTTTTCTCCAAGAAAAAAAGGTAACTTGGGCATTTATGTGAGATTAAAAATCTCACAGAAATGGGAAAATGAGAAATGAAGGCTTGTCTAAGTACAACCTATTTATCTGTAGTTTCATTCGTTCTGTTTGTTGCATCTTTCTACTAGCACACAACTTTTGAAATTTAAATACATATTCCATGTCTTTTGATAAAAGAACAAAAAACAAAAAATCCACGTCTCTTAATTTTTCTACTTAACTTCTCCATCAAATTCGGTTTTTTTCCCAACCTCCTCTCTTAATTTTTTCCTCGTTTGAATCTCCTGTTAGCTAACCTCACTCCTTCAAATATCTCAAACTATACCAGAACTTTGATGAGATCAACTCATCAGGGAAGAAATACAAAGCAGACACTCTAATGTCAGAGGTCTCATCAAGTTTGTTCTCTTTCTCTGTCTTTTTTGTTACTAAATTTTTTATGTTTGTTCTCTTTTAATTGTGTGTTCTAGGTTTAAATTTGTTTATATGATACTTAACGTCTCATTTTCTTTATCAAGAAAGTAATAGAACTCACGTTTAATAATTAGATTTTGCATTTTCCTATGAATATGTCACCACTTAATATTAATTATGTGCACTCCATGTGGTTTGAGAACATACAAATAATATTAGGGATTAGAGATACAAGTAGATTGGAATTTATTCCATTCAAAGACTTAATTTGTGTGTTGCAGAGCATGAAAATATATAAAATTTACACCCACAAAATAATATTAACAAGGACGACGACGACGACGACGACGATGATGACGATGATAATAAAACATTGAATTTTGTTATGTTGTCTGTGCATAATTCTAAATCGTGTGTATATATAATAAAATATTGTATGCATATATTTGTACATGTTTGATGCGATTTAATGGGATCTATACGTCTTCAATTTAATTTTATTATGAACATTTTTTATCATTGCATTTATTAAATGGATTATATATATGTGTGTGTGCATGTATTAATTATTTTGTACATACATTAAATGTGTCTTAACTACTAATCTATACTATTTAACAAAGAGGACAACTCTTAGAGTCTGAATTTGGTTGGCACAAAGTGATTTTACAAATTTAACCCCAATTTTATATATTTTTAATTATTAAATGATTAAATTAGTATTTTCAAGTATGCTCATAAGTAACTTCCCTCAAATATCTGATAAGGCACCATACATGCTCTTGAATATTTTCCCCTATTTTTCCTAGTTTAAGTTTTTTATTTGTTAATTCATGTTTTTTATTTGACAAGCAAACAATCAAGAGAAAAAATCAACATAGTTCAAAGTAACACAAAATTCTCGCTGCTATAGAGAAAATGTTTCGAAGCAAAATTTCAAGAATAGTCAATGTGAATGAATTATACAATAATATGTGATTTTGTATGTAGTCTTCCATTAATTCATTGCCAATTATTATTATTACTATTATTGCAAATTTCAATAATTTTTTTTATTCATAAAAATTTAGTTGCACATGTGTCGAATGTTCTCCAATTACTAATATATATTGACGCTCTAGACTTTTTTTTTTATTACGTAGTTTTGGATTACCATAACACCTTCACTCGTTCATAATTTTTTTTTTTTACTTTCTTTTTCTCAATTATTATTTATTTTATTGTATTCTCTTAGATTTATCTTATTACATTTTCAATATCTACTCTTAAATTTAATAATTTATTCTATTTATTTTATAAATTTCTTTCATTTTCTCTTATTTTTGTAAATTTTATAAAACTTATATGTGAAGATATTGTTAATTTATTAATATAATTATGCACTGCCGAGCATTCTTCTAATCCCTGAATATTATAATGTAGCCTTTTCTCCCTTCAATTTATGTATCACATAAATTCCATATGCCTATGCTAATCTATGATTTTTGGCTAATATATGTATACAATATGCATAACTTGGATCCAAGATCAAGTAATTCCTTAGATTAGCGATTGAAACAGATTGATGTGTGTATATAATTGTATAAATAAATTAATTATATCTTCAAATAAAAATTTTATATCGTCATAGAATGAGAGATAAAAAATTAATAAAAATACAGTAATTTAAAATTAAAATATTAGATCCAAAGAAGAAAATATAATAAATTAAATATTAAAAATAGTTCGGTAAATAAATATCGACGGAATGAAGTGAATACACGCACGGTCACAGGTAGGTGTGTGTACAAACTAATGATATACTTTGGCCATGTTTGGAATTCATTTCAACATTCAATATACGGTCAAACATATCCTACCAAATATATTATTAAATAAAATTTTCTTTCAAATTTCTATCTCTAATTAATTAATTATTATTTTATCATTATATATATTTTTTTCAAATCAATACTTAAACATATACAAACATATATTCATATTTACATATACTTATATTCTACAAATTCATTATTATTCTTATATACTATCACATAATTTAATAATAATAATAATTATTAATATATTTTGAAACATCAAAATTAGGTTACTAAATATATTAATTATCCTAATACATCTCGCACCAATCATTTCCTTCCACCAAAACCCCACGCCCAAACGTAGCCTTGGTGTAATCAAAATTAGATCCTTAATATTAAGATCGATGATGAAGTGAGAATTTACCTGCTCCAAATTTAATGACCACCGGTTCCAGTCTTGAACTTTGTTTGCTATTAATTATTTATCACATAATACGAATCGAGCAAAAACGGACGGGTGGGCGAATCAATGGATTCGCAGCAACCGACGCCGGAAGCTCGCTCAAAGAGAAGAATAAAAGGGGAAAAGGTAAGAGCATGAAAACTTTCCCAGTAATCTCATTGCTTTCCGCGGTTGTATTTTTCCCTGTTTGCGGACGGCAATGCCTTCGAGTTGGCATCATTTAGCCGGGGCGGCAGAATAGGAAGTAGAAATGTATTTGTTTGAATTTGAACTAGAATTCCAGGTTGAGTACTTTTCCCATCGTTTTTGAGTTTTGTTGGACGTGCGAGTGGTTTGCATTGGTATGATTATTGGTTTTTAAGATTTCCAAGAACCTTCAATAGAATGAGGGTTCGCGCTTTGTTTCCACGAGATTAAGTATTTTCCAAATTATACATCGTGAAATTTTCGACGGATTCCTTGAGATTCGAATTAGTGTTCAATTATTTTTCATTGTGTGTGAGTGTGTGCGTGTTTTGTTGGTTTAAGACTGGCTCTTGGTGTTTAATTTTTGAACCATTTTATTTCCTTCAAATGCAAATTATTCACCCGTCCCAGATTATCAATTTAGGCCACAGAGGAGTTGAAGAAACTGAAGGCTGCTCAAGAATGAGAAGCAGCCAAGCTTCAGGGGTGCTCCAGTTATAGCGCTCTCATCAAGAACATTTTTTTCTATGCTTACAGTTCGAATATGGATTATTCTGTTACTTATATTTTGAATTTCATGGCATTAATGACGCTTGACATAATTAACTTCCATGGTTGCCGGGGTTGGGGAAGAAAAAGGATATTAGAACAGAAACTGAGGTGGAAAATTCCCCCTGAAACACCTTAGTGTGAGAAGAAAAAAATTATCTTGTTGACTGACAACCCAGGTGCTGCTGATAAGTTGTACATTTGAATCGATAATTTCATATTTTCAAATTTGAAATATACCAAATGGTTGGCTTTGTTATTTCTTGAACATTGTGCTTCAAATTTTTTCATATAGGTGGTATGAATGGTTAGGAAAGTCTGGTTTCACTTAGGCAGGTTCAGACTGCTTGACATGGTCATCGTATTGAATTCTCGACAACACGCATCACACCCTCAGATAAATGATAGCTTTTGCATAAGAAAATATAGTTCAATAAGAAAACTAATGAATTAGCCATAGCATATCAGAATTGAGAAAAATAAAACCCATACAGGTGCGAGGTTCCAACTCTTTCCTATCTGTTCTGTCTATCCAATCCATGCATTTGTGCATGCACTTGTGTTGCTTTTCATTTCTGTTCGTTTACTGTGTGGCACCGTAATTATTTATTCCTCCATATATGCAACCTTATCTTGAAATATGTGATGGAAAAAAAATGGTTTCTGCTTCATTGTTGGATCATGGAGTTGCATCTTTTATGTGTTCCCATTTACATTCTTGTCTGTTTCCGTGTCTGTTTGAGACCCCCCCAAAATGGTAAAACTCCTTTCTCTGGGACATGGAAAGTTTTGTAATTCTCCATTACTTAGGACTGTTTCGTTGATGGAATAGTACTGCAAAATTGACAAGATTGACCAATTACTCATAGATAAAACTTGGAAGACAAACATTGGCAGTGGAAGGAAATCATTAATGTAGAAGCAGTGGACTGAAGTTGCTTGTGTGAACATATGTGATGATGGTGTTTGGTGTCTCCACATTTATGTTTAGTTAAACAAGTTCCTCACTATTTAACAAAATGGAAAAATTCTAGGTAGTTACTGTGGTTGTTGCTTCAGGTGGAACTCAGGAAAAATAAATTGTTTAAATTGTTTTGATGAATGTGAGAGTACTTAGGAAGAGGGGCTGCCAACTATTATTTACTTGGCTTATAATGTTTTGAAGAGATGGTTTGTGGAAGTCTGATATTGTTGTTTAGTTTTATTCTCCTGGTGATTGTGGTAAATATGAATTTGCATACAAAAATAAAAATAACAGGTTAATCATTGATTTTGAATCAACTAGTTGGCTGATCACAGGTAAGAAATTTTAATATTATATAAAATGGATTAGACAAGAAGGGGACACCAGAGAGGGTTGTGCCTTTCTGCATTTTAGGAGGGATATTGTGTGTGGTTTATTTTGTTCCTGAGTTCTAGCTCCTTTCTCTTTGTAGATGCAGGTTCTGCCAACATCTAATATTACTGGGCCACTATATGGTTGCCATACCCTTGCTGCAGCCATGCAGGTCTTCTAATGGAACATGCTTCTCTTGTGAAACTTTCCTCACAACTACGGTTTCATTTGAGTTGTTATTTATTTCTACTGCCTCCAGGACACAATTATTCACTGGAGGAAAATGTCTGGATGCAATACATTGTGAACACCTGGTAAAGCGCACACTGGAATTGTAACTCATGTCATAAATTGAAATTTATACATCCTTCGAAACTATGTGCTACTTGCTTCATTTATGTCATTTTAGGTGTAAGTATTTACTTTTGGGGGAAGGTTGATTATGCACAAGATTGTAAAAAATGGAGAACTTTTTCAATGCAAAAGAATATGATTGGAAATTGGTTTTGGATCAAACTGCTAATAAGGTGTGGATTGTGGTGACTCTGCCTAAACAATTCTCTAAAAGATTGCCTTGGTTCAAAACTCCTGTATAATATTCCTTGTAACCCAAAGTGTATTCAACAATTCAATTACAACTTAAGGGGTCTGGAGTGGAAAATCCTTCTACATTTGAAAGAAGGTTGGGAATAATAATCTTTATTAGTTATTATGCATTCTGAAAACTGCAATGGGTACACCTACACCTGCAAATCTACTGGTCAGTCAATAAGATGATGCTTGTCATTTTCTGGCTCAAGTGGTTGTGGAGTATAAAATTTGAAGAGAAATGAAATTGACTAGATGTGATGTTGGCCATGATGGATTTATTGCAAGTGAATTTAGACATCTTGAATTTTTTGTGTATAGGGCGGTTATTCTTGACTGGTGCTTGGGCATTATGAAAATACCAATAATAGCAGACACACGGCACCAGAAGTTAACAACTTACAAGTATTGCTAAACAAAGTTTCTTTATTTGCACTATTATGTTTACTATTTATGTTTAACACAAAATGTGCACTTGCCACCAACGCAAGCATGGAAAAGCTCTATCTTATATAGAGGCTATGCTTGTTTTGCTTCACACTTAAAAAATACTTACACTTCAATTATTACACTTTTTAAATTTTTGTCTTTTTTTTTTTTGCTTACTTTTATATCATCTTCAAGAAAAATACATTTGAAAACCAAAACAAACATACCTGGAGCTTCTTTTGTGCTTGCATTGGAGGTGAGTACTGTGAACTTACGTGTCTTACTTGACTGGCCGACAATGAATTATTGATGCCGCCTTCACTAGTAGTGCACCTATGTTAGCCTTTTGTCTGTACATAAATAAACCGAATTCCTGTTCTTTATGAGATTTAAGAAATGATAAAAAGAGGAGAAATAAATATTAATTAAAGATGAAGCAACTATGTGATTAGTTGAGGTGGAGAGGCAGTCTCATTTTGAGTTGAGAGATAGATAAAATAGACATGCCATTCATGGTTATTGGCAGAAGAGCATTAGGTGAATGATCTTGAACTCAAAAAATACGACTAGATCGAAGATGGATATGTGTCAGGATAGTGTTGATATATTTCTGAACCCACCACGGTGCAGTATGGTTAACAGTGTCAATGAGGTACTTGAAACCAAGGAATGTTAATAAGCTAGTGGACCTCTAAAATTTTTGGTTAATGGTTTGCAATAGAGTAAGGATGGCTGCTTTTTGTAGATCAATCTGAATTAGGTTGGCTGACAATGTTGCATGAGGAACTGTGAAATCATCAAGATTGTATCTGCCTTGTTTCTATTGTGATGAAACACTTCTCAGTTTGGGGTTGTTGTGGAGTTTCTTGTTTCTTTTGTCATTCTTATAGCTTATATTATCTCACCTAGTAAGTTGCGTTGATAAAAAAACCTCGGAATGAATTATAGCATTCTCTTCACTTACAGGTTAAAAGGACTTTTACAAATTACAAAAGAACTTACTGCACCAATGCTCTGGTCCTTGCATTGCCTGAGAGGATTCAAGTCACACCTGATGGTTCTGCAGCTACACTGAAGCCATCTTGGGCTTGGGAAACTTCGACTATGTTTGTTTTCAAATTATGTACTCTAAAAACACACACTCAATTATTACACTTATTAAATTTTATTTTTTTCTCTCTTTTACTTATACATAATTCTACAGATAAAAACACCTAAACATACACGTCAAAATTCAAAAACAAACAAAGCCTTGAAGTCTCATATTGAATTTGATCAAGGTTTTTGTTCTGTGTTGCATTTCTTAGGTATTTGAGGCTTTCAACTCTCTTTCCTATTTTCCCTCTCTCTCTCTGTCTCTGCCTCTCTCTCTCGCTATATATATATGTATATGTATGTATGTATGTATATGTGTGTTTGGATTGCTGACATACCATATATAATCAAGCAGTCAGCACTTTTCCTGGATCAACCCGCCCATGCATTTAGCAAATGGCAGTTTCCACAACAATCCCTTATTTCTGCACTATCATCTGCAGCACCAAGGATTAGATATCATGGCAGAAAAGTCTGGGTACTTCAATAATTATGGCCCATGATATGAGAAGGTTATCTTTCTTATAATTTTTGTTTGTCGTATCCATTTTTCATTTATTATTGTTAATTATTTGCTTTTTACTTGTTACTATTATAGAACTTCATATGCTATGCAATTCATGCAGGAAGTGGATAGGCAAGTTCCTCTTATGGATAAGCTTGACATTAAGATTAGACATGCAGATGTAATTATAGGAAGTGATATGTGAAACTGGAGTGGTGCATGCACTTTTCAGTTTGTAATTGCTACTTGTTCCCCTGCTTTTATGACAATAAATTCAATAGTGTCCAGCAATCCAACTGCTACGGATAAGAAAAGTAGGGACATACTGTTTTGCCAGTATTATGTTCATCAAATGACTACATTTGTCTAAACTTACCGCATGGTATTTGTATATGGTAATCAGGACTTGGAAAATGCTTTAGAAGTACTATCCAACAAAGAGAAAGTAGTAAATTGAGTCACACAATTTGCACAATAATACTCAATTATATTGATAGTAATGCTTAAATACAAAGTGGATGGCTATATAATAGGGGAAAGTGTTTACTGAAGCTATTACACTTGCAATCATTAGAGTTGCCTATGTTTATGTAATGAATTTTGATGGGTTAAAATTAGTACATGTTTTGGGTATAAAGGTTAATGAATAGCATAAAATGAATAACTGTGTGTGTGTTGCTTTGACAGTAATGCTGTAGCCCTACTGTTATGAAGACAAGGTGAATAGTATGCATGGTTACATGAAATACTGTCAGATACATCTCTGTCTTTTTAAAAAATTGGCCAAAAAGGGTTGGAAGAATATGTGCATAGAAATGAAATTTTAGTAAAAATAACTCACAAAGATTGCAAAAGATGCTGGAAACAGAGTGACAAAAGTTAGATCTAAGATATCTATGTATATATATTAAAATTTCCCTGTTCCCTTTATTTTGGATTCGTTGCTTTTATTTTAATTTCAATTGGAATACAAAACACGTGGTTGGAATTTATGCTCCTGATTTCTGCGGATTTTAACAGAGAAAAAGTATGACCATCATTGATATTTGAAATATGCTTCATATATATATATATATATACACATATAAATATTTGAGATATAATTTACTTGATTTCAAGTGTGGAGTGAACCTGCCCCATGCCCCACATTTTCTGTTATACATCATTGGCACAAAAGAGCTTAAAATTATTGCTGATAGCTTGAAGTGGATACCAAAGTAATATTTATCGATGATTAAAACATCAAAAATAGTACCCATGGATGCCTTTCATTTTGACTATTAGTGACTGAAATAGTTGGACAGACTCGAAACATGGGACAAGGCATTGATTTGTGAAGGAAATATTTTGGGCTGTGTCAAGTGGAATGACTGCTACAAATAAGATATGATAGCAGTATTTCTCCTTTTTTCTTCTATTTTTAGAAACCATCTTTGTGGTGTCTTGCTTTATCTGTTCTTGAAATGTGCTAGGGTACATGTCTTTGGTGTTTTTCTTGTTCACATGTCTGTTTTTGTAGATTTTTTGTTCTCACAAACTTTTTTGACATAGCTGTGTTCTGTTTGTTTAAGCATCACTCAAAATCTTCATTCCTAAACTCATCCACAAACTCTCCGGGATCACATCAATATCTCTGCCTTGTTTCTATTGCTGTGAAATGCTTTTCAGTGTGCAGTTATCATGGAGTTTCTTGGTTCTTTTTCCATTCCTAAAGCTTGTATTATCTCACCCAGTAAGTTGCATTGATAAAAAAAGCCTCAGAGTGAGTGCTCTTCACTTACAGGTTAAAAAGACACTGCCTGCAATGATCTGGTCCTTGCATTGCCTGATAGTTATGCGGTGACACCTAAATCATTTTCTGATGGTTATGCAGCTACACATAAATCTTCTTGGGGTTGGGAAACTTCAGTCCTCGTACAAAAATTGAATTAATTAAGGTTTTTATTCTGTGGATATTTTAGGCTTTCAATTCTCTTCCCCTCCTTTCCTGTCTCTCTCTCTCTCTGTATAAATATATTTTTGTATCCGTGTTCGAATTGCTAACCTACCATATATGGTTAAGCAATCAGCGCTTTTCCTGGACCAACCTGTCGATATATTTAGCAGGTTAGCACTCTCCACAACAGTCCCTTTTTCTTGTGGGGTTTTGGGTTTTTTTGGGGTTGTGTTAGTTGTTGAAGCTTCAGGCTGTTCTTTACTTCTTTAACATGTGCATTGAAATTATATATTTAGATGGATGGTTTTGTGATGAAAATTTCCATCAAATTGAACGAGTCTATGCTATTCAGGCAAGACTATGAAACACAGGAAATATAACAGATACATGCTATAATAGAAATTTATGTTGTCGAATTATTTTGTCGAATTTGTTTTTTTATTTATTGGTTGTAATTTGTTTATTATGCACTGTCATTTGCAGGCCAAGGTTTAGAAATTCTATCAAAAAGGTTTGGATACTAAAATAATTATTGCCTATGACATGAGAAGGTTATCTTCTAATTTTTGTCTGCTGTATCAATTTTTCATTATTAACACTGTTAGTAGCTTTTTAATTTGGTACTCTTATAGAACTTTGCATTTCATACAGGAAGTGGATAGACATGTTCCTTTTATGGATAAGATTGACATTAAGATAAGACATTCAGATGTAATTGTAGAGAATGATTTGTAAACTAAGCATAGAATTGGGTGGTGCTTGCACTTTTAGTCTAAGAGCAACTGCAACCATAACAGTTGAAGATAGTGTTATCATTGTGCGAGATGAGTCAACAGATAAATCAACATAAGATTGCTGCTAGGTGGTAGATTTTGGAGCATCCTATCATGTGACTCTGTATAAGGAATTATTTTCAAAGTATGTACAAGTTAACAGTGGGTAAGTTCGAACGGGAGATAATGAAACTTGTGAGGTTCATGGTGTAGGAGAAATTACATTGGCTTTAGGCTACAAATTGAAGTTAAAGAATGTTAAGTATGTGCCTGAGTTAGGGATGAACATATTATCCTCTAGAAGATTTGATGACAAGAGATTCTCCAATCACTTCTCCACTGGTGTTTGGGAACTTATCAAAGGAAATTTGGTGTTAGTAGAAGGGAGCAAAGTGAATACCCATTACATTATCAAACTTAGAGTCAACAAGGGCAATCAAGGCTTGAGAGTACCACTAAGGATTAAGAAAGTAAGATTTAGTTTAATCGAGCAAGTGTTGCTCAAAAAACAAGTTGAAGTTTACTGAAGAAAAGTCATCTTCTTTTAATGTTCATTGAGGGGAAGATTGTTGGAAAAGTACCTCACATTTGGAGTCTATTTGGAAGAATGTTGTTGATCCCCTTTCAAAGTTGTCCAAATCCACTTAGAAGTTAATCTATTTGCTTGAAGGTAGTAGGTGAATTAACCTGATTAATAAAGTTGTGCCAATTCATAGAGTAGGTGTGTGGATAAATGGAGGTAAGTGCCAATTAATTCTAACCATTAGATTAAATGATCTGACCTGTGTTCATTTCTATGAGGTATTAGCATAAATAGGAGGCTCGTCATTTTGCTATAACTAAGTTTAGAAAGTGAATTAAGAGTGAAGAACTGAAGAAGTTTGAGTGGTAATTCTCTAAGTGAGTCTTTGAGAGAATATATGAGTTTATGTGTTGAGGTGATTCTTCAATAAAGTTCAGAGAGAACTTGTGTTGTAATCCTCATGAGAAAGGTGAGAGAACTTTGATTGTAATTTATACAATACTGTTGTATTTTGTATAAAGTGTTATTAGTGGAAATTTAGTTATTATAATTATTATCTTGTATTTATTGTGTAATCATTTCGTCCACACTAAATACCAGGATCTTGTTGCACAAAACTTCTAACTAGTGGTATTGGAGCCCTAGTTTTGCTACAATAGTGAGTTAGTGTAGATAGAAGGGAGTGTTAGGAGTATGATTGACTCCCACTACCTATACCATTTGGAAGCCTCATATGGAGGATCACCTAATAATCAAAGATCTTTAGGATCCTATTTTAGGTGATTAAGCTAAACTTGTTAGCAAGTTTGAGGTTGAGTGGAAGAAAATGTATTGGAAGACATGGGTTTAATTTGTATGTGGATTGGCCAAAGCGTCTTTTAACTATTGAGTGGAAGAAAATGTATGGGAAGACATGAGTTTAATTTGTATGTGGATTGGCCAAAGCGTCTTTTAACTATGTGTCCAAATAAACACGTGCCATATTCTTTAGAAGAAGTTGGAAACCATGTGTGAAAGGAAACATGGTACGAACAAAGTATCCCTTAAAAGAATTTCCCGTCTTTCGTATAAGGAAGGGTCCAGTATAGTTGAACATCTAAATAAGTTTAAAGGGCTAATAAATGATTGTGTTACCTTGAAATTAAATTTAGATGATGAGGTTTAGTTCTTTACTAGATAGTTGGGAGACTTTATTTGTAACAATAATGAATTTAGAACCAAATGGAGTTCTGGTCCTTGAAATGGCTAAAGAAGTCCTATTGAATGAAGAGGGGAGGAGGGAACTAGAACATTATATTGAGTCACGAGCTATAATATCAGAAAACAAGAGTCAAGGCGGATAAGTCTTAACTGAGGACCTTTGCAATGGAGAGGTCGCTTGAGAGGAAGATCGATTGATTGACTGGAAGTTGAATGTTTCTATTATCATAAGAAAGGGAAAACAAGAGTCAAGGGTGAGAAGTCTCAACTAAGGACCTTTGCAATGGAGAGGTCACTTGAACGGAAGATTGATCGATTGAATGGAAGATGAATGTTTCTATTATCATAAGAAAGGGAACATTAAAAGTGAGGAAGAAGCTAGATTCCAATGAAGGAGAGATCTGTATCCATTACGAATTCCCTATTGTATTTTTTTCAGATTTGTTGTTTTTTTTTTATGCAACTGAAATATGGAACACCAAATTGGAATATAGGCTCCTGCTGGAGTTGTCCCTCTTTATGCAGCTTTTAACAGAGAAAGAAACACGACCATCATCGATATTTGAAATATGTTTAAATAAAAATAATATTTGAAATGAAATTTGCTTGATTTCAAGTGTGGAGAGAACCTGCCCCACGCCCCACATCTTCTGTTATGCAGTATTCGATCAAAAGAGCTTAAAATTATTACTGATAGCCCGAAATTGATACCAAATCAATATTTATTGATGATTAAGATATCGAAAATAGTATGAATAAATGCCTATCAGTTTGACTATTGGTGATTGAAATAATTGGACAGACATGACACGTGATGAGGCATCAAATGACACAATATCTGAAAATATTTTGGGCTGTGCCAAGTGGAACAACTGCTACGAATGGGACATGATGGCAGTATTTCTCCCTTTTTTCCTTCTATTTTTTGGAACTATCTTTGTTGTGTCTTGCTTTATCTGTACATGACGCGTGCTAGAGTACATCTCTTGGCTGTTTTTCTTGTTCACACGTCTGTTTTAGTAGATTTTTTGTTGGTACAAACTTTTTTGACATAGCTATGTTCTGTTGGTGCATCACATAATCTCTTGAGTTTTTTGTACAGATGAATTTGACGCATCCTTTTATGGTTTTGCTCAGTGCTCAGTTAGTCAAAGGGAATGCATAAAACCTGAGAAAAATATGAAGGAATGAGATGCAAGAAAAGGAAAAAAATAAAGATCATAATTTCAAAAAACTGTACATAAAAACTGTGGAGCCATTGGGATCGATGTACTTGCGGAAGGTGGCTATGATTAAACAACCCATGCGATTGTGGTGCACGTACCTAGTTAGTAACATGGATCAAATTTTGAGTCTGATGTGTTGCAATCCTTGAACTAGTTCTTTATTTCTTTTCTGCAGGCACATGCTGGATAAGGAATGAACTCTCTTAAACTCAATCAACATCAGTGGAAATTACAGGTATTGAAGTAAATCTAACTTATGGTTGCCAGTTCAAGAAGATTTGATGCGTAGTTGTGAAGACAGGCATTTAATTAGTTTGAGAATTTGCCTGTACTTTTCAAAGGATAATAGAAGAGATTTATATCCAAATTTTTGTTTCTTGTAGACACTAGTCAGCTGTAATACCATTTTATCAAGCTATTTCAACTATTTAAGTGTCTTGGAATAATTGGACCATCAGATACAGTATTTTGTGGGGAACTTGTCCGTTTCTTGCCAGATGCATGCTGAGACTGATCCCCTATCAATGGTATTATTTATATTTAATCTTATACCGACAGCTCCCGGCCAAGATGGTAATGGCCCATGTTACTTTGGTATATCGGAATATGTTTGGTGAAGATCAGGATTATTTCAATGTTTGTATCCAAATTTTGAAAGTAGAAAGTTTCGACGGAAATTTAGGGACAGTGCGAAAGGAACAAAGGAAAATATATAAAAAAATTTATTTTGATGGTTAGTATATTTTAAAAAATTAATTTTGAAGATGGAAATTTGTATATATTATTATACGAGTGATATCCAAGAATCATATTAGCGTAAATAACACAAATATTGAGCATATGATAAGGACGAAGTGTCGTCGTTTTTTGCTTTTAATAATATTTCTGACGGACCACTGTTTGATCGTGTGGAGATAGAAGAGTGCTTCTCCGTGTGACCATGTTTTTGCCTTAATTAGGTTATGGATTGCTCATAGAAATCTATCTTCTCAGTTGTTCCAATCTTTTGAATACCGGAGTAGTCAAATTTCGAGAACTCCGAGTTAATCTGTGGAAACATGACAAACATTTGTCAACTCTTTACATGCACAATTGATCTAATCATTAGCCAACTGAAATATTGAGGTTAAATCGTGTGTTATACGGTATGAGTATCGAAAGAGTTTATTATATATTTTCTTGATTATAATGCAGAAGTTCAGGCAAGAATTTGAGATGTGAGCATTGGATACTTATCTTTTATTTATTTATTTATTATTATTATTATTATTATTTTGACCCTTCGACAATAGACAGCTCATGTGTGTATATATGGATACTTATCTTTTATTTATTTATTTATTATTATTATTATTTTGACCCTTCCAACGAAATGGAATAGTTTGCCGTGGGCGAACGTGCAACTAGTTTTATTAATATTTTATTTATATATTCATTATCATACTATGCCATATATACACCAATTTCACGAACATCATAAATGTCATTTTTTTTCTTTTTTGATAATGTAGAACATCGTTATTTCTGATGTCTCCAACTTTGCTAATTTTCAAACCCACTTTTGCCACAACTTGGATAAAGTATTTTTAAGAGAATTCAAAATCACATTGGTTGATTGCTCATTTCAAAATAATCTATGATCGTTCAGACATGGATTCCCTTTTTTTAATAAATATCCGTGAAGGTTTGGTTGGTTTGGATGTGATTTAGAGAGCGACATCGGCATTGATGACGACCCAGATTTCTTGGTAACAGGGCTTACCAATTCTCTGTAGGCCACCTTGAAATCGCTACACCAAAACGCGTTTTCAGGACTCTGATTTCCCAACTAATAATTCCCATCATGAATATAAAATGTATTTATTCTTCAGAGGAAGGACAGTAAACAAAGACTTACTACAATATCGTGATGGATGGAAGTGATGTCTTATGTGGTCGGACAACAAATCAAATCTTTATCTTCATTTACCCAAGGAATTAGAGCAAATAGGGAATTTTGGGTCCCACATGTCCCTACGTGTGCGTGTGCATGGTTCTTGTAGATATCGCACCCAACCAATGCAATATATAATTGTATTACTTCAAACTACATATGTTTTTTGGCTTTTATTTTTTCATATGATGCTTTATAAATTCAAATTTCAAAAATTATTCTTTATCTTTTATTTATTTATTTATCTTATTATGAGTTCCAGTGGTATACGGAAAGTGATTTTCAAATGTCAAGATTTTTAACTACCAAAATAATATATATTTTATGATAATTGAAAGAATATTGAGAGAGAGAGAGAGAGAGAGAGAGAGAGAGAGTGGTGGTGGGATATGTGAGAAGGAATGATTCGTTTTGTAGTAAGATCCAAGTGCATGCAGCCAAAAGCAGTTAAAATTATACATACGTACAATCTTTTTGTATACTTTATTATTTTGAATACGTAATATTCTTTCTCCCTTCATTATTGCAAAATAATATACACACACATTATATTATAGTAAGATAGAGATATTCAATTTTGAAGGGTCAGCTGGGATAGCGTAGCTCCCTACAGTGACACCTCGTCATGATGGTCCTCCCTAATTTTTCATATTTTTATGAAACACATAATATGAGCAGTTAATTCTTGAAAATGACTGAAAATTGATGCTTCAATTGAATTTCACGTAGGGTCCTTTAATTTTGTGTGTGTGTGTGAGAGAGAGAGAGAGAGAGTGAGTGAGTGAGTGAGCGAGTGACATCAAAAAAGAAAAGAGGGAAATTTCAGTCACACACACACACACACACATATATATATATTTAAATAATAAATTGATGATATTCTTGTTGTTGGATGTATAATATATGATTAGTTATATCTGGAGTCATGTTGAGGCTTTGGCTGGCAAAAAGGACTCATTTCGAACGAAAGAACAAACTCACAGATACGACATTGAGGAGTTTATTGAAAACATGGATTAGGTAATTAAAAAGATAAGCAGTACATGATGTTGCAACATAATGCTGAAGAAATTGATAGATATATGGTCAAACATGAATTGATGTTGCATTTGTTATTTTTACCAAAAGAACCTTACATCAAAAGCAAATAATAGAGATTGCGTTTGTCGATATGTTTGTATTTGATTCTGACAATAATTGTAGCATACAATATATATATATATATCCTTTAAATTATGCTTAATTCCCTAAAATGAAAAAAATTAAGTAAAAAGGAGTAACTCGTCTCTTCCAAAATTTATTATCACTGGTATTATCATTTGAAATTTTCCTAAAAGAATTCTCTCTTTCCCAAAATGAATAAGTTGTCTTTGCACAATTGTCATCTTAGTTAAATCACAATTAATCTTTATGTTTTAACTCTTACTTTATATATGGGAACAACTATGGATGTTATCATCATATTTCCAAGTAACAACTTCAATTAATTTCAGACCAAAAATAGGGAGAAAGACACACAATCCAAACATATAACATTAATGATAAAACTCTCTCTCTCTCTCTCTCTCTCTCTCTCACACACACACACATATATTATATATTTGTTTTTTTCAAAATTCAATTATCACGTCTATTTAAAAACAAATTAGTTACATGAACCCTATGGCTATGTTTGGGAGAAGGTTTTTGTTATATATGATGTTTAGAGGGAATTGTATTGAGATGAGTAATATGTTTGGAAGGATGATTTTCATGGAATTAATAATATAATTTATTTGAATATATAAATAAAATATATAAAAATGATTAGATGATGTGATAGTATATAAAGGTAATGCTTATTTTTTAAGGTATAAATAATCATAAATGTGGGTATATGTGTGATATACATATTGATATTGATTTAATTGTGAACATGTATAATGATTAAAAAATAATTAGTTAGTTATATATATGAGAGAGAATTTGAATTTAAATTTGGATGAAAATTTTGTTAAATTGTATATTTGTGTGGAGTTTGAGAGAGTTTTTTGTGGTTAAAAGCTGTCTTCCAAACATAACCAATATGCCCTCACAATTATCTATATTATCATATCATAAAATCATTATATAAAATTATATATACAAAATTAAACTGAAATAATTATATTAAATATATGCACTTACTATTTCACACTATTTATAAATTTACACAAAAAATATTCGTTAATATTAACTCTAAAACACTACAAAAATGAAAACAAACAATCGAATGAAACTATATAGTTGGAAGATTAGCCAAATAATTAAAACTAGTAAAAATTTATTTATAAATTATAAATTTATTTTATTTTTAAAAATAAAAAAATAAAATATTTAAAATTAAAATTATAAAAAAATAGTTAAGATAAAAAATAAAGAAAGGTCAAAAAGATTTGAAAAGAAATTTTTTTTTGAAAGATAATACAAATAAAAATAATAAGTTAAAAGAAAAGGGAGAAATAAAAAGATAAAAATAAAAAAACTCAAATAAAAATAATTATATAATTTGATTTTATGTAATCAAAAAATTTTATTAACTAAATAATACCATAGAGATAAAGCAGCAAACCATTTATCCATCTATCTCACGATTTTGTAAATATTACGCTCAAAGAACATACAAATCTTTAAAATTATAATAAATGTAACAATCTTATTGTTTAATTATTTTTTATTTTTTTTAATAAAAAAATTTACGAGATTTATCATAGCCTAACACAGTATATCTTTACCTTACAGTATCCTTCTCTCTTTTACCTTACCCTGATCTGTCTACAGACGAATGAATAACATCCATACAATCATCATACCATGCATATGCAATTGCATGCAAACCCCACAACCATCGAGTTTGGGTCCCACAAGTCGGTTTCAGAGAGAGACAGAGGCGGTCACGGGTGGCTCAAAACCTCATCGGGAACTGCAAAAACGCTTTTCTGACAACGTCCTGCACTAATTCTAATACTTTCCTCCCTCTCTCTTTCTCTATATATGCCATACATATTACATATATACATGGGACGTGAATGTAATGTTTAAACAAGTGGCACAAGTCCAACTTTAATTATGTTGTAATGATTTTGTATCTGAAGGCACGAGCTATGCACAAAAGGTTACTCACTTTTTACATATTGCTAATACTGTTTACTGCTCCCCTTTCTCACTCTCTTTCTGGGATCTCATGTCTTAACCAAAAGAAGGTTGGAAAAAATCAGATATCTATATTAAAATATTAGTATAATCAGAACATACACGCAGCCCCACGTTTGTCAAAAGTTCAAACTTTAATCCATACCCCATTTGACCTTTCTTCCTTCAAATTATTTTGGCCCACTTTTTGAAATTTTACTATTTTGTGTCATATTTTCATTATGCTCAACTAGGCAACACCACAGACTGTATATATTAAACAGATAATTGATGAATTAGCTGTGTGAAAGGAATTCAGGAGACTCGCTGTAGCAATTAAGGAAAGTCTTGAAGTAGTGAAACAAGACTAAGAGTTTATATAATTAACAGCACAGATAATGCTTAATTCTGTGGTACATATAATTACATAATTATTAAAAAATTGCATTTGGGACTATGGCATGTGATTTGCAGTTTGGCCTATTCCAACCTTTTATTCAAATATTTAGTGAAATAAATAAGTTTCTTTTAAAATCATCTATCTAGATAACTGGAATTTAGCTGGGAAAACTACAGCCGACACACAGCTCTACACATTCTTGTTACCACTTACAAGCAGCATACGGCCAATGCATACGTACAAATTAAAGATTAGTGCATCTAGGGAGAGAAGACGGGCGGGCCCACTGGCCAGCAGCTAAATCTATGGCTGACCGACTTTGAAATTAAGAGATAAAGAGATAGAGAACCTTGAAGGGGGAAGCTTTTTGAGAGAGAGAGAGAGAGAGAGAGAGAGGGTGTGTATAGTTGGTTGTTCGAAAAAGAGAGGAAATATTCTCTTATAGCTTTCAATGGTCTTTTGGTGTTTTTCTCTTGAAACCAAACAAATTGAAGCCTCCACCAGATCCCTGTAAGAAGCGTCCGAAGCTTACTTCATAAGACTGTTGTTTGCCTCTGGTTTAGGATTGTAAGGTTTTACAATTTGTTTCTGTTTGGGTTGTTTCTGGAGATACAGCTCAAACTAGGATTTGAATAATACCAAAGGGGTAGATTTGTTTATCTGTTTGGATTTGGAGAGACTGGTGATATGATCTTGTAATTCCTTTTGTTTTCCAGCACTGCTTAAGCTTCCGAAAACCCTTGTTTTCCTTGGTAATTTTTTCTTAATCACAACTCAGTCTTCCTCCACCTTAAAAACACTTTAGCTCAAATTATGTCTGGGGACTTGTTTTCTGTTCCCAATTCCGCTGCGGCGGCGGCAGCAGCCAAAGTTTTCCACCAACAATCGGAATCACCAAACCCTAACCCTAAGCTCAACTCAAACCCTTCTGCCAAGAAGAAGAGAAATCTTCCAGGAACACCAGGTAATCTACTTAATTACTCTCATGGCTGCCTTGTATGATAGTAATTTCTAAGCATGTATTGAAATAATTCAACTTTATACATATGTATGTATGTTGGGCAATTTAATTGGCACAGATCCAGATGCTGAAGTCATCGCCCTGTCACCAAAGACACTCATGGCAACAAACAGGTTCATCTGTGAAATATGCAACAAAGGCTTCCAGAGGGACCAAAACCTGCAGCTTCACAGAAGAGGGCACAACTTACCATGGAAGCTGAAGCAAAGAGCCAACAAGGATCAAGTCAAGAAGAAGGTGTACATATGCCCGGAGAAGACCTGCGTGCACAACGACCCGGCCCGAGCCCTCGGAGATCTGACGGGCATCAAGAAGCACTTCAGCAGGAAGCACGGCGAGAAGAAGTGGAAGTGCGAGAAATGCTCCAAGAAATACGCCGTTCAGTCGGACTGGAAAGCCCATTCCAAGACCTGTGGAACTAGAGAGTACAAATGTGACTGTGGCACGCTCTTCTCCAGGTTATTTAATTTGGCCTGAAACATGTATGTGTTTTGCCCGTTTTGGAATATTTGTTTGTGTGAATTTAATGCATCTTCGTGTTGTGTGTGAATATATATGGCCCCCTGTATCAATTTATTGCCAGCAAATGATTAGGTAACAACTGTTTTCAACGTGTAGTCATTGCATTCTTAGATGGGATCGGATTTGATTTTATTTATTTATTTCTATTTTTATTTGTCCAGGAAGGATAGTTTCATCACACACAGAGCTTTCTGTGACGCCTTAGCCGAAGATAGACTCACCGCTATTGGGGCTAACAGTTTGAGCTTCAGAAATGATCTGAGTGGGAATCTGATGAACCCTCAGCATGGGTTTGCTGATTCCTCCGTTATTCCTCACCACGGCGGCGGCATGGCCGCCGGAAACTCGCTTCTCGGCGATCCTCACCAGCAGAAGCCGACACTGTCACTTTGGTTGGATCAACATGCAAATGCTTCTCAGCTTAATTACATGGCTTCCAGTTCAGGTGGCTTCCCTGATATGATTCAATTGGCTTCCAATAATCTCTACGGCTCCACTTCATTCATGGGAAACTACGCAAATCTGTCGCCGTCTCCATTGCCGCCACCTCAAGCCCTGAAGGAGGAGCCGGTGAGCAACAAAGGGAGCACAAATACAGTGGCTGATTCTCTATCCTCCCTTTACTCCGACCATCAAAGCCGTCACCCAACAAAATCCTCGCCACCAGCGGCGATGTCTGCGACAGCGCTTCTGCAGAAAGCAGCCCAAATGGGGTCGACTAAAAGCAACCCGGCGTTCTTCGGCAACGCTCTTGGGGTGACGAGTTCATCTTCTCCTTCTTCCTCCACGAACAATCTATCTTTCAGCAACCCAAACTTGGGTCAGAACAGAAGCGAGCTGCACCAGGCGTTCGACCAGCAACAGCAGCGGAATCCCGCGGCGAAAGGCACTGGGGCGTTCGTGAGTTTCAGCTCTGCAACCAGTGCTGCTGTGAATGACAATCTTGATTGTCGTCTTGACCAATCGTCTATCCTTCAGTCTACTGGTGCAAAAATTAGCCAAGCTGCCAATCCGCTGAACTCGCATTCTGGACTGCATGGGATGGAGCACGGCTTGACGAGGGATTTTCTCGGCATGGGGGGCGCCGGTGGGCCGTTCTTGCCGCAAGAGCTGGCCAAGTTTGCTACAATGGGTTCGGGCATGGGGCTCAGCCACTTCACCAGCAATTATCACTAGCTAGATTACCTTTTTTACTATTGCAGTTTGTACCATATAATAATATGTGAGAGGCCTCACACAAAACTTATCTTGAATGGGCCAGCTCATATATATTTGCTCGTCCATTGCCACATTGACCACATAAATTCAACAAATGTTTTGTCAGCGCCCACTCCAAGCCTTGCTTCCCTTCAAAAATAAAAAATAAAAACACTAGTGCAATAGAAAAGCAGTATGTCAAAATACTTCAATTAGATTTTTGTCCGAGAAAAATACATTGCAACTATATATAATTAAAATGAATATCGTTGTGGCCCCATTAGTGAATAGGGTCATGGGTGGTGGACATTAGTGGTTTCAATAAGGTTTAACTCGACAATATTTTAAAAACTAGTTAAATTTAAATTTCAACTTGAACTTTAACATTTTTCAAAAATTTAATTTTATTTCTTAACTTAAATTCTAAGTTGATTTTAAATTTTACAAAATGAGACAACGCTGTTTGAGTAATTATTAAATTTGAATTACTCAGCCCAATACATATGAATCAGGGTGACTGCAACCACAAAAAGGGGAAGAAAGAGAGGAGTGGAAAGTAGGTGATTAGGATTTAGAAAGGCTGCATGAATAGACATGGCGTTGTACAATTTTACTCTCACTTTGAATAAGATTAGTTCGGGCATCTCTTTTCTTTCTTGTATTTATTTTTCTTTTACTTGATGGGCACATGGATTTGAAGATAATCCATGACTGCTCGATAAGCTGACGACCTCGTCAACTTTGGTTGGCTTCTCAACTTAATTTTTTATTTATCAGTCTCTAACAAACTGTTCGCTTCCAGCAATAAAATTTCATTGGCGTCTGTGGGATTTGTCTTGCTTGTTGAATTCATCTTTTCTTTTATTTTCCTTTCGTCTCTTTGCATGCATTATTTATGCAGAAACAAGTTCTGCAGTGTTTATTATATTTAATATATACCCATCAATATTCGGTCAAAATAATAGTTGTATGAAAAACCAATGGGAAGGAGTAGAGAAGTTAATATAATAGCTCAGGATGTGGTAGCTAAGGTTGTTCTTGACGTGATTTCTTCAATTGAATTGCAGATAGCGAAGAAATCCTTCACCTAATGAAGTTGTGAAATTATTTTTTAATTATTGCTTAAGAGTAGTTGCAGCATGTTGTATAAACCCCAAGCTTATTTACTTGGGAAGTGATTTCACACATTGGTCCAACACTGGAATTAAGGAAGACTGTAACAAGGATATGAAACCTTCTTTTTCTTCTTGAAACAAATTTTTCCACATGAAAAAATGGAAAATGAGAAAAATTAGCCAGGTGGTTAATTCCCTACATCAGCAGTAACAAGAATTTTTTTGCAGTCGACTTTATTTTTTTCACTTAAAACTGTGCAAAACATAACACACACACACACACACACACACACACACACACACATATATTTAAAGAGGAAGTGAAGGAGGTTGGAACTAGGGCAGAATGTTAGGTAACCCAATAAAAAGTTGTGGGAAGGATGTAAAATGATTCTTGGAAGCAGCATGCTAGTCCTTGTCCTATATATTTGTTCGGACATCACTTTTCCCTTAACCACTCTTCTTCGGCTAACATGACATGAAAATGCACAAAAAAAAGAGGCTATTTTGCTTTCTTTTTTGAACTGCAAGTCTTGATCGATTGTTTGAAGATTGAAAATCCTTTATTTTCTAAAAAAGAAAGACTTTAGATGATAGGCCTTTTCATTTTTTAACATTATATATACGTATAGGGTCGCTGGATAAACTTTCTGTAAAGGGGGCGTTGACCGACACCCCTCACTTTTTTCTTACCTTTTTGTGGACCTTTGCCCATTGTCAACCTCAATCAAATTTTTTACATATTCAGATTACTTGCAATTAATGAGTACAGTTACATATGGGAAAAATTTATATTAATAGTCGGACGTACCTAGACGAGTCCGTGAGTTCTGACCCATTGATTGCATTCAAGCAACTACAATGATTTTATTTGATACTGGAAGTTTTAAAATTTGATAAAATGTTTAAGACCAAATGGATGTCAAGGCTTTGTTTGGATGTGCATTACAGTGGAAAAGAAAGTTGGTGCAAAACTTTAAGAATATTGTAAAGATAAGAGAGAAATAGAGAAAAAAAATTATTTTGATAGATAATATGTTTGGAAGTATAAATTTCAACGTAGTTAAAATGGAGCAAAGCTTGCATCCAAACGTAGCCTATATTGTTTGACACCTTATAGGAATTGTTTGGGTTCCCTTCAGAGTCATGGGTTTGAAATATATGTGATGCGTTTTCTTAATGGAGAAATGATTCTGTGTGAGTATTACTCTGCAAATTAAGCTAGCTGTTGGCCAAGTTCTATATATATGTAATTGTTTCTGAACCAGATTGCTTGAGATAATAAATATAAATAGATATAAAATGATTCCACGAGCAACACCAAAATGAACTTGAAAAGCAACACACGAAAATTAATAAATTCAGTCTCTCTCAAGCACGTGGTGTTTATAAGACATGATATCATGGTGATGAGTAAGTCAGCCCATCCCAGCCCACTCTTTTGAGCTCATCAAATCAGTAGCCTTATCTTTTAATGGGCCTAGTTTAAGCCCAAACTCGAAAACAACTGGACCCCATTATTGGGCTTATAACTATTAATAGATAGTCAGGTGGATAAAATTCAACGAGGCCAAAGCCCACTTCCAAAAGAAATCTCTTTGTTCTGATGCTGGGGATAGTTTCTACAATGCCCATACAAATACCACATGATCTTTACTTTCGTCAACAAATAGACTAGACAGCCCAATTAGCATCAATGTACGTAAGGGTTTTTGCTCCAGTCCAGCATTTAATGTGTATTTATAATTTTAATTACATTAATAAAGTGTATACTGAAATCTCATTTTTTGACACGTTCATATTTAGGGTTGTTCGATCTGCAAAATCATATGCCACCGAACCAAAATTTTAGTACACTAAAATCATATACGGAATACCAAATTAAAATTTTCAGTTCTGTTCGATATATTTGGAATTTTATTTGATCAGTTTTGGTATAGTTTTTGATAAATCAAATTTCATACAAAAAAACTAAAAAAATTTAAATTACATTCTTTATCACTAATTCATTATTTATCATTCATAATTTAATATATAAATAATTAATAATGATTATAATTTTCACCATTAACGCCCACAACAATACTAAAACAAATTCCAACAAAACAATAAAATGTATTCGTAACGGATGCCTTTGTACGACGAAATTTTAAGTTATATGTAGAAACAACAGAACCACATCATATATTTATTATAAACCAACCAAAAGCTGAGGGAAAATATATCAACTTATTCGACTTGCAATTAACTTTAAATAGGTAGAGTACAAAAATCAAGAATATAAATCCACAAAATTCAAAAGCCATGAGAAAAAGGTTAAATGTAATCTTAATGATTTATTAAGTTTAAATTAAAATTGGTGGGGTTCGTTCCCAAAGCCCTGATCTTACGACAATTGAAGAGGGAACCTTATTAAAAAGAGTTGGCCTCTATGGATGGATCAAAACTTCATAAACATTGGACCATTATTTGTTTTGGATGTAGATTTTGTTGGAGGGGAAATTAGTACAAATATTTAATAATAGAGTAGAAAAGGAAATAAAGAAGGAGATAAAAAGAATTATTTCAATTGTTTGTTGAATATATTTATGGATGAAGCATCTTTCTCGTTAAGTTAATTGTGTGTATTAATACAATTGCTCTCGTTAAAATGTAAAGATTGCCGGTGGTCAATTTGCATGGAATTATTTGAGGTTATGACGATTTATTGTAGGTGGAATGCGTGATAATCACTAAATAATTTTTTTTATTTAGGAGAGTTATTATTTTACAACAAAAAAATTGATTGGTTGACTCATGGGCTTGAACAAAACAAGGACAGCACAATTAAGTGCCCTTTTCTTCAATATTTAAGTTCCTTGAATGCCATAAATAGAACTCGTTAATCTTTTGCATCCTCAATCATTCCGCTAATTTCTTGTAATAATGATGGCAATAAATGAATCAAAATTCTCAATTTGACTAAACCAAGATAAGTCGCAATGTCTCATGGAATTGCATGGCGATGGACGGCAGATGATCCAATGGTTGCTTTCATCATGGTCGTCATTTTCATGTTGGATTTTTTCCATTCACGTAAGCTCCCAAAAGTTCAAATTTTAAAATAGTAATATTAATAATAACAAAAACAATCACGGTACACGCATATTTATATGGATAAATTAATAATTATTTTAAATATAAAATTTATATCATTTGTAATATTTGAAAGAAAAAACATTTAAAAAATAGCAAAAAATAAAATAACCAATAATTAAAAAGGGACCGAAAGAAGAAACTATAATAAAACAATGGAGGACAAAAAGAGATAAATAAAAATAAGAGAAATTCGTGAGAATAAAGTGTATGAAATAATAATTGTAGTCTTAGAATTACTCATTTTGTCACCAAATATTAGTTTTGAGTCTTAATAATGTAGTATAGATAAATGATTTATAATAGTTATTGAAATGTAATTTCATTATTATTTATCAAAAAGTTGAGAAAAACTAAAATTAATTAAAAGAAAAGGCATGAAACTAAAAATTAAAAAATAAGATGAAACATACATATATATACATATATAATATTAAGTATATATTTGACATTACACATTTTACAAGAACAGCAGTCCCCTCAAAGCTCAAACTCAGCACACAGCGCTTGAAAGAGAGCGAACCTCAACAAAGTCTCTTCAATTTCTTTACTAGAAAACAAAAGTCGAATAACCAGAAAAAGCACCCGCACGCCACCGATGTCTCCAAACTCCAAACGCCTGCAAAAGGCCACTCAGAAATAAAATCTCCACCGTAAGGAGCATTCACTCCCCACACGGCCCCTACTAAGAGACTTCCCCACGGGCCAGAGAAGTCAATTGGAGAGAGGGAGGCAGAAGTTTTCAATAAAAACGCGCACAAAAACTGTGTCGAGGCACAGCGTTCGCGCAGAGCCCAGAATCCGGAATAAGAGAGAGAGAGAGAGATCTTTCCGGATACATGATCTTGTAAAATTTTAACTTATATAGTTCGTATCGAGATTCTGAGAATTATTGGTGGGCAAAGATGATGAACAGTGCGGCGAGTAATCATATGGCGTCCTCTGCATCGGCGTCTGGGGGCAACGCGCAGTCGCCGGGATTGAAGACGTATTTCAAGACCCCAGAGGGTAAATACAAGCTTCAGTATGAGAAGACTCATCCCCCGGGCCTTCTTCACCATCCCCACTGCAAAATTGCCACTCAGGTTCGTCAATTTCTGCTTCATGTTCTAGGGCCCCCCCCCCCCCCCCCCCCCGCCCCCCGTTTTTCTTCATTTTGCATAGGGTTTATTGGGAAGTTTGACTCTTTTGAGCGAGGAATTGTTCTAGATCAAGTTTCGGATAATGTCTGTTTGTTAATTATGTTTTCCTGCTGCCTATTGTTTGTGAACATGCAGAGTTTTAGGGATGGCCCGTTGGTTGGTTACGATAATATGCTAGTGTTTTATGTAAAAAGGTTGCGTTTTAGGAATGGCTTGTCAGTCAATCGCGGATTTTGAGGTTGTAATATGATTGCTGAATGTAAAATGTGCCTATTTGATATGTAAGATGTTCCTATTTGATAGCTGGGGTGGTGCTTCGGATAGATCAGTACATGCATGACATACATTTTCTCAGTCGGTAAGACTTGTCTTTGGCTTGTTTTACTAATTAAGTTGAAGATCATCGGTAAAATTTCTGCTCTTTATAATTGCGACACGTTGGTTCTTCACTTAAAGAGATAGGACTTTATTTTTGTTTTCATAATAGGACTTTATTTTTGTTTTCATACTTCCAAAATTCTACTTAATTGAGTCTTCTTGTGAAGCATGTCTGAAAATTGATAATTAGTGAAGCATCTGGGTTTGAAAGTTGTCATTGTGAGTGCTTAGCGAAGTATTGAACTGTGTTGTTCTCCATGGTTTTTTAAAAAATTGAAGTTTTGACAGATTTTAGGATGATTCTTTTAAATCTTTCTGATCAGGTGATGCTAGCTCATCTCAAGGATAAGCCAATGCTTGCACCAACACAATCATCATCAAGTTTGGGAGTGAGCAGTGGTGTGCGGTCAGCAGCCGCTAGGTTCTGGGGTGGGGGAAATAGTAGTAGGGCTCTTAGTTTTGTTGGAGTTAATGGTGGAAGTAAGCCAGTGAGTAGCAGCAGCACTAGAATAGGATCATCAGGGGCTCCAAGTTCTAACAATGTGGTTGGTAATCCAAACTTCGATGGGAAAGGGACTTACTTGGTGTTCAATGTTAATGATGCTATTTTCTTGAGCGACTTAAATTCTCAGGATAAGGTACTTTAGTGCGTTATTTGATGTTTGCCTTTTATATTGATATTTGTAATTGAATTGATTCCAAGAGGTTTTTTGGTGCATAGGATCCAATAAAGTCCATACATTTTACCATTTCAAACCCTGTTTGCCACGCTCATGATCCTAATGCAAAAGATGGGCATGATATGCTTATCGGTTTAAGTTCTGGAGATGGTATGCCTTTTCTCTCAGAATTTGATTGGATTAATATCTATTGTTTACAGCTTCTATTCAATAAATTTTGGTTTCTGTATTTTGTAGTTTATTCAGTGTCTCTAAGACAACAATTACAAGATATTGGGAAGAGGCTTGTGGGGGCTCAGCACTATAATAAAGATGGTTCTGTTAACAATAGGCAAGAAGTAACTTTTGTATTTGCTTCTTGGATTTTTTCATGCTATTTATATCTTTGTCTTATCTTTCACAGTTTCATGAAAGTTCACATTTTGATAATTGGAAAAGTTATAATTGTCTCCTTAAGTTTATTGTCTTACTCCATGAACATGTCTCTTCTAATTATTATTTTTTTTTTCTTATTAGAATGAAAAGACCTTGGTACATTCACAATCCTTATGACTATTGAAGGGTCATATTATGTAAACAATTGAAATTTTAAAGCTCTAAAACCATGCCACTGTATGTCAGATGGTAATTTATGCATCTTTATCAAACCTTTTTGTGTGTCTAGATTGCTTTTTCAATGCTTCAAGAATTTGGCAATTAGCAAACAGAGAAGATAAAATTAGATGACGGCGTTGCTACTTACTTTTTTTCAGACATATTGATACAACTATATTATATGGTTTTACCTAACATGTCCCTGCCTTCTGTGTATGTTGCATTTTGGTACTAGTTGAATTTATTAATATTAGGTGGAAATTTGACCTTGAGGTGATGTTTTAAGACATTACATAGCCTTCACCTCCTCAATGGACAAATTTATTTTTCATTTTCTAAATGCTGTAAGATAACATAAGAATTGGAGGTTGAGATATTACATTTTGCTCCCCTTTCAACCTAGTTTAGAATGAGAGATATAAGTGATTTCTAAGTTGATATATAGGGAGAGATGTTCGTGCTTTTAATGGGTATAATCAGGTTTACAGCTCTCAGCATTAACAGTCCAAAACTATCCCATAGTCCTATACTATCATGTTTTGACTATATGGTATGGCTCTGATGAAGTGTCGAGCATGACAAGATGTTGAACTTAATAGCTTTCTGATAGAAGAGATTTGAATCAGATTCGAGATAACAAAGTGCTATCCAGTATCTTCAGTTAGAATGCTGAAATGTAAAATTTTGTTGAAGGGCCAATATTAACAAGATATGTGTAGTGATAAATCCATTAAAGATCTTTAATTTTTCTCTGATCAAACACTGTCTTCTGTTAACAGTCGCTGTACTTGTATTGCATGGATTCCCAATGGTGATGGCTCATTTGTAGTTGCTCATGCAGATGGAAATATATATGTATATGAAAAGGCAAGTTTTGAACTTTATCTGGAATAAATCGATGTCATCCTCTTAATTCCTTAGTTATGGAAGTCGAAACACCCTTTTCTTATTTTTTAGAATAAAGATGCTTCTGGTGATCCTTCTTTCCCTGCAATCAAGGATCAAACTCAATTTTCTGTGTCACATGCACGTCACAGTAAGGTATGGTAATTCTTTCTGTTTCCATACGACTGTTTGAATCACATTTGTATGTAGCAAACCTTTATTGGTTCTTGTCTAGAATGTATTGGAGAGGTAGAGTTATCATTTTTAAATTATGATAGATTAAAGTTGCACCCTTTTCGGACCAGTAGGTAGTTGGTTCACTTTCTTCTCTTTCCTGTTTTGCTGCTTTAATTTCAGTTTCATGTGTGCTGCCTATACCTTTTATGAGCAGTGACCCAAAATGGTTGATTGGTTTCTCATGATCCCCACGATTGAAATCTGTACTGAAGTCACCTTTTGATTCGATTAAAATGATTGGTCATAAATGTTAATTTGAGAGTTTGATTTATTCATTTCCTGCATTCACCTTATTGAAATGGCTAGTCAATTAATATTTGTTTGGTTGAATCTTTAACCAATATAAAAATTGTAGTTATTGTAAACTGACTCGCATATCATCTTCTTCATGGAGACTCAAAGTTCCATGTAATGAGTGCTTATATAAGAACCATGCTGCCAGGACTAAACTTTTTCACTGTGTGATAAGATTTTGGAATGCTTTGAAATTAGAGATAACAAATATACTTACACATGTCTGTCTGAATTTGGTTCTTTGCTTCATTCTGTTGAATGAATTGGTACTTAATGATAACACAAAGTCGTCAAAACCGGGTCCCATTGAGAATCTGTACATTTTCTAGCTTTTGTATCTACTAAATTTTTTTTAGTTGGTTGGCTTTCTATCCCAATCTGTTTGTACCAATTCATATGTTGAAAGGTTATACTTGCTGGTTTCACATAGGTATCATCATTGCGACCCCCCCCCCCCCCAATTGGATACAGTGGCAACTAGAAATCAGTAGAACATTGTTCTGGGAATTGTATTGTCTGTCCAGTATCCATTTCTACTCTTTTATCATGGAACTTTTGCTTCTGTCTTTCTTCTTGTGGAAACTCTTGATGATACATCCTCAAGTGCTTGTGATTTTAGGTGTCTAAAGCATTTTGAGTGTATCCACTCCAAGTTCAAGATCTGTATATCAATTGTATACTTGTAGTCTTGGACTATGGTTTTGGCATATCCTTGTTTTGAATTCCTTGTCTTCTAACAAAGTGCAGTCTCTTGTGGAAGCAATTGCCACCCATGGACTTCACTTTGCTGTCCTGACACTTTATTCTTAATCTCTCCTCTTCTGGTCTTGATTAAGAAAACTCCACACCCCAAATTGCTCTCTGTTTGAAATTATTTGGTCCTATGCAGAATCCAGTCGCTAGATGGCATATAGGCCAAGGTTCAATAAATGGCCTTGCTTTTTCAGCAGATGGTGCTTATATAGCAACTGTAGGAAGGGATGGTATTGTCCTTCCCTGTTCTCCTTCCTGTATTTGGATTTTGTCTTGTTAGCTTCGGTTCTGCTCTCTGTTTCTGATCTCCATTTATAGGATGAGGAAAATTAATGAATGCAGGTTACCTTCGAGTCTTTGACTTCAAAAATGAACAGCTTATATATGGTGGAAAAAGCTATTATGGTGCTCTTTTGTGTTGTGCGTGGAGGTGAGTGCGCTTAATTTTCTGTTTTAAAGTTTTGAAATTGTAGTTGCTTTCTTTTTCCATGCAGTGGTGCTAGACACTGTTTTCATAGTTATATTATGTAGTTAATATTATAAGAATGTGGAGGGACTGATGGGAAGTGAAACAACAGCATGGATGGAAAATACATTTTGACTGGAGGCGAGGACGACCTTGTTCATGTTTGGAGTATGGAAGATAGAAAGATTGTAGCGTGGGGTGAGGGACACAACTCATGGGTGAGTTTCTGTCTACTATCAAAAAATTATACATTTTTCTTTGAAAAGAAATTACTTGACGCGATTAACTGGGATTATCACTATGATTTATGCGGATGAAGTATTGGATGTTACATAAATTTCCTTCTCAAGCTAACGTATTCACTTGTTGGTGGACATGGCAGTTATCTTCTGTGGCACAGCTTTGATATTTGATAAATCATAACATTTGTACTTGCAATTCTGCAAGATGCTCATACAGAACCCAAGCATCACAGAAACCAGTGTTGCTGTTTTGGCCTGTCATGTAGCAGTGGATGATTCTTTTATTCATTTCTTGGTTAACAATGGCAGGTTAGTGGAGTGGCATTTGATTCACATTGGGTGGCTCCAAATTCAGATGGCATTGGAGAGAACATAGTCTATCGATTTGGATCTGTCGGTCAGGTACCTGAAAAGTATGGTCAGTCCACTAAATAAATTTAGTTATTATGCTTGAATCACAAGTGCTCATTCCTCCTGCTTTGTGCTACGATCTTAGATTCTTAGCCATTTCCTTTAAGCTCAATGCCGACAGGACAAAAACCTCTCGGCTCACTTCTGCTTTTCATCCTTTGAGGCACGCAGTCTGCTGACTTAGATGTTATGCAGGACACACAGTTGCTATTATGGGATCTTGAAATGGACGAGCTTGTAGTGCCAGTTCGTCGTCCCCCTGGTGGTTCTCCCACTTTTAGTACTGGAAGTCAGTCATCTCATTGGGACGGTGCTTGCCCTGTGGGCACCCTGCAACCTTCTCCAAGAATGCGAGATGTTCCAAAACTCTCTCCACTGGCAGCACACCGTGTACATGCTGAACCTCTATCTGGTTTGATATTTACTCAGGAATCTGTCCTTACTGTTAGCAGGGAAGGTCACATAAAAATCTGGATGAGGCCAGGTTCTGCTGAAAGCCAATCTACTAATTCTGATCCTTTAACCAGTACGAGCTCGAGGGAGAAACCGTTAATATCGGGGAAGGTGGGCGTATCCAGATTCAAACAATGACACATGAACCTGGGCTGTGCGTAAAGCCTTCGCCATTCTAACTGAGTATGCTGCTGTTGCAACATTTGCCTCCAGTTTTTTGTACTGAAATGACCAAGCATATGTGAATTTCATGTGCATTAAGGTTAACTAACAAAGACCATTGTATAGGCAGAGATTGAGATGGACTTTGTAAGTATTAGAGATCTGTCAGGGCAACATTTGTTAACGACCGATGAAAATAATTGAAATTGTGCCTTTGAAACTCTTTCTGCCTTTACATTTTTCGTCCTGGTGATCTATTTTACGTGGCCAATTGTTTGTGCCACTGAACACTACACTAAAGTTAATGACTGTTCTAAATTGGATTGGCTGGGTTCAACTTGTTTCAGACGTGTCTACCCTTGTGTTCATGAGAGTTGATCTTTTTTGTAGTTCCTATGTTATACTATATTATTAATAGTTATTGATAGTCTGCGGTTGGATTGGCTGCGTATCATGAATTTATAATACTATCTTTAATTAAATTTACACTACTATCTTTAATTAAAAAGATCGAATGCGTTCAAATATAATTATTAACTAATAATTTTGGCACACATAAGTACTAACTAATAATTTTGGCACATGCATATTTGTGAGCTTAAAGTTATATATGATAATCTAAAATTATATAATAATTTAGTGTCTTTTCTTATAAAATTTATTTTTCCTTTCAATTATCATTTGTAGGAGTGGATATCAGAGTGTTATGGAGATTAAGCATATGTGTGTAGGTTGAGGGTATTAGTGGACATTAGTTACTTACTAATTAATTAGTTTATAAGTTATTTTATATTTATAAATAAGGGACTATGTGACCAAAAATTAGTTTTTATGAAGGCTTTAGATATTTTATAATGGTATAGATATATTATTATTCTCTCTATACCATATATCTATACTTTGTTATATTATTATCTATAATATATTATTAAGAATTTGGAGTTAATTTGATTATATGATAGTTTCATTAATTAGTAATTTTATATTATTAGTCTAAATTAAAAATATTAAGTATACTCAAATGCAATTAGTAAACTGTATCATCATTTTTTTCTATACTATATAGCTATATTAGTTATATTATTACATATGAAAGTAAGACTTTTTAATTAAATATTATAAAATTACAAAACTATTGTCAATTCATATTTTAGCTTTCTTTCCTATTTTTCTCGCTCTTCAAACTTTTTATCTTTCTTTGCTGATGAATTTCAAACATATTTTTATACTTTTGATCAATACCTATACTATATTATTATGGAAGTAAATTACACAACCATCATTAATTTTGTTTTTAAATTTTTAAAATCAATTTTCTCCTTTTCTTTTAACTTATCGTTTTTATTTGTTTTTCTAAAATTTTCTGTATTTTCAAATTTTTATCTTGACGCAATCAGGGAGAGCTATTTGAAGAATAAAAATAGATTGAATTCAAATTAGATTCCAATAACGTAAACCGTACATTAAGGTGCTCGACTTTACGTAATTAAACCAAAACAAACTCAAAAACTGATAAATAGCATGATAGGATGGTCACAATCAATACACTAAACATTGATTGATACGTCACCATTTACACAAGGATCATCCATATTGAATCGATTTGAATATTCTCAAATTCAGAGAAAATTAAGTAATTCATATCTCTCAAATTTATAATTTCAAAATCTGTCTGTTCAACTAAATAAAAATACTATTTATATTAAATCTTATCAAATTCTAACTTAAAAAAACTCATATATCCCAACTTATTAATAAAGTTCATTAACTAGTAAAAATAAAACTAATAAATGTTAAAATAAAATTCAACAGATCTTTAGATCGTGTCATACCCATCCTCTTAAGGGTGAATTATCCTCAATTAGAGCTTGTATCTTTCGGAATCAAACACGAATCTCTGGAAGCTCCTTAATTCTTCATCATCTAGTTTAAAATTTAATTTCATATTCTCATAAGTTCAACACAAAAATATTAGTAAGAAACCATAAAAAGGAATATGAAAAAGCACTAATGACTTATTCAAATATGCATATGTAATTTTTACAGATAAAAATATCTTCAACTTTTATGTAACACAATTAAACAGAACATCTACCAAATAGTTAAATGGGTCAATATACATATGGTTGTATAAAAGCTCAATTTTCCAATCTTTTATTAGTTTTTTATTTCTGTATTCGTCATCAACCTTCACTTCCATTACTATAGATTATTCCTTCTCAATTTTATCTTCCACAATTTCAACTGCAAATTTTGCTATTTCTTCTTATTCATTCTACTCTTCATCAATTTCTAATTTGTCATTATAACTGTACTTTCCTCCTGCTACGTGTTTTTAAATTCTACCTATTCGTTACTCTCGTTGTACACTCTCTTTATACCTAGTCTAGCAGTTAATTCAGCCCAGCCATCAATATTGGGTCCAAACCTCAGCTCAAAATGTCCTTTTCCAGCCCAACAAGAATTTCCTCTTTTTTTTTCTCAATCCAAAAACTCTGGCCCAACAACCAAACACCAGCCAATTTCAGTATCTTTAGCCCTAGGCAATGGAATTGGTCCAGCAAGCTCCTCCTCCTTTTGAGCTAGCCCAATATATTTGGGCCCACAGCATTGTCCGTATTGGTCCGGTAGCCCTGTCCAAAAGTTTGGCCCACAACAAACGAGCCCAACTTTCAATGCCAACCCAGTTAGCCCAACGCGTTTCTTCTCCCACCGCTAGGAATTGCTGTGGTGGCGCTGGTGGCGTTCGACAAACGGCAACGTCAGGCCGCTCAAAGAATAGCTCAGGCGGAGAATGGCGCGCACCGACGAAGGAAGGCAGAGATTAGGTCGCGAGTGCGAATTGGGTGGGGGAGTGACTAGAAACAATGTGGCGATTGGGCTAAGATTCTCCACACTCCGACGGCTTGGCTTCCTTCTTGGACAGTGGCACTACAGCGGCTGGGGACGACGGCTTTGGACGTGAAGGAGCCGACCCCGAACGATGGCAAACGGCAGCCGACTAGTCCGACCAGACGGCGGCGGCGCCCAGTCTTGCTAAGGTCATTTTTTTTATTTTCTTTTTTTTTTTTAATTCTGTTTTTTTAATTATTTTTCCTCAATCTAAACTGAGTTTCAAATTAAAATTCATATAACTAACTCTGATTCTAACTAATACTAACTGATGTGGGCAAGGGAGGATAGATTGTGCAATGAGAATGTATTATATTATTTGATGGGAGTGTTTGACTTAATTGATTCAATATTGACCGAATTATGAATTCTTAAAATTTAGATATTTTTAATTTAATTGATTGATGTTCAATTGTGGTTTTAAATTTATATAATTGAGTTTGTTGGTTTTAAATGTTATTAATCTATTGTTGGTTAGGAAATCCCAAAACTTATAAAGGAAAAGGAGGTATATTAAATTGCTTAATTAAGTAATTTTGACGATATTGACACATCATCATTTTGGTTGCATAATTATATATAATTATCTTAACTATAATTTGAATAATCTTTTTTACTTTTCATAATTATTTCAATTAATTGACTTCACCATTAAATTATAAAAGTCGATATTAAAGTAAATATTTTAAAATAAGGTATTCGATACAATAGTAGAATTAATAGATACTCAAATTATCGTAATTTGACATTATCTCAGTCTAACGCAATATATTAAATAAAAAAGAATATTAGTTAGTTTGCGTAATAAGTCTAAGATAACGACAAAAATTTAAATACTAAATGTATGCACATGTCCAAAATAATTCTCAATATTACCGCTTTTCCATTCTTTAATAACTGGATAAGAATGAATTCCTTGCTATTTTTAATTTATTGTGTTTAATTTTCTTTCAATTTTTTATTTTTCATTTTTCCTTCTTTTTATGTATTAATATTTACATGCAAATATAAAAACTCGGTTTGTCACATTATTATAATATAAATCCAGGATACGAAAAATTTTACATTTTTTACTAAATTCACTCCAAAATTGTGAAGAATTTGCTCTGCAATTACTGTCACAAAGTAGCTCAGTTTATACATAACTAAGACAACGCAACATTCAAATAAAATAATTTAAAATAAGAATAATTGTGTAATTTCACAATGTATAACAAATACATAATATATGATTTGATGAGAGTGCTCAACTTAAGTGATTTAATTTTGACCAAAATTATGAATTATTGAAATGAATTTGATATTTTAATTATTTTTTTAAATTTAATTGATGAATGCTCAATTGTTGTATTAAATTTATTTAATTGAGTTTCTTGATTTTAATCGTTATTTATCTATTGTTGGTTCCCTAAAGTTATAAAAGGAATAGGTATATTACATTGTTTAATTAAATTTATTAATTTTCACTATATTGGCGTACCATAACTTTTGGTTTCATAATTATCTATAATTACTTTACATATAATTTGAATTATCTTATTTACTTCTATAACTATATCAATTAATTGACTTCACCATTAAATTATAATAATTGACATAGGGTTACTTATTATGATAATATAAAGTATTCTATTATAATGGTAGAATTAATAAACACTAAAATTTTCATAATTTAACATTATTTCAGTCTAATGTAATATATTACAATAAAAAAGGAATATTAGGACTCTTATTTGGATTGAAATATTTGAATTTAAGGAAAGGATTTGAAATGCATTGGCATCCAAACAAATAGAATAGATTCACTATTATGGATTTGAAATTCACCATTTGAAATTCTTCCATCCAAATGCCCCCTTAGTTAATAGGATAAAATACTGTGTGGGAGTGTTCATCAAATGAGTCTTACTTGGGGAGAAAAGGACGGCCTACCTTCTGCCCAATGCATGCAGCTATACAGTTACACGCTCTTCAAACGTTAAGAAGACAACTCAGGACAACAGCCAACCAGAATGAAAACATTCAAAGCCGTTGACACAGATATTCTGTATGCAATTCACAACTCATGATGATAGCTTATTTTAGACGTGACTTTCCCAATCATAATCGGACGACTCACCAAGGTTCTTCCAAAGAATAGATTGTAATTTGCCAGCTGGATGCGTTGAAACAAGGATCACCAGCCTGCCCAGCAAAAGGTACGGCGAGCAATAGCTACAAGAATATTAAGCACTTTGCTGCAAAGGCAATGGACGTACTTATGGTGCCGAGGCTATTCTTTCTGCTTTGGCTTCATTATGAGATTGTTCTTGGCTGGCTTCTGCTGGGAATCACCTTGGGAATTTGACCAAGCAGTCCTAGTGCTTCTCAGCTTAAGGAGAAATCCCAGCAAGTATAAACGTTGCACACATTGTACCCCCAAAACCAGGAATTGCTGCAAGAAGAATCGATAGAGCAGCGTGCACACCAAGCCGTAGAACCAGCACATCGGATGTTTTTGCCTCAGAAGGAATTACCTCAACATATACACTCCGGTTGAAAGTTCTTGAAGTCCAATACATTGTCACCATATAAATTCTATTGACCAAGAGTCAATTTTATAGGAACAAATTTATGTACGAGTTTCTATCTAATTAGCTTAGTATTTGACACCCCCTTTCAGTTCAGCAACACCTTACCAGCGAGTCAAGAAAGTGTGCAAAAAAAGCCACCAGCCCGAATTGAATACAAGGGTATATCCAAGAGTATCTCCTCCTTGCTACATGGAAAGAGCAAGACATTGAGTCAAGAGAAAGGGCAGAACTTATGCTTAGGTTGTAAACGTAAAATACCATACCCCCGGTGGTTGATGTCATAGATCCAAGGAAACCTAATAGGATGGAGGAGGGCAAAGATATGGCAATTCCACTGATTCTCATTTCAGTGAACTACAAGCAAAATCATCACTTGAATTTGAAGAAAGCGAAAGAAAAGAGAAAAAGAAAAAGAAACAAAAAGACAAATCTTAAGGAGTCTGTTAATGGAGTCATTTAACCTACCAAAAGTTGCTCTGGGAAACAGATATATGCTAGCGTGGTAACAAACACAAGAACTCGTACAAACTATAGTTGCTTTAGATGTTGATGGTTACACTGGACATTGATGTTGCATTAGCCTCTTCTGTCACTCTTGAACTAGTAGGAATCACCCGAAATGTACGGCCTAAATAGTCCATCTGTTTCGTGCTTCTGTCTTTAATTAATTCAGATACCAGACATGAACGGTGTATTGACGACCAGTACCCACTTTTCTGCATAACGATGAAATCTGCGAGATCTGATCAGAAAAGAGGAGGAATTGATTCAAAGAAAAGATGCAAGAAAAGAATTCCACTTGACATAATTAAACAGAAAATACAAGTCATACGATATTGGCTTCAGCAAACTAATAACTAAACCTACATATGAATTCATTTTATGCAGGAAATTCTGAAGCCGTAAGCTGTAAGATTCATCCAGTGAGAGCATAAATAGCACTACGGTCCCGGTGAGGCAACACGCTACTAGTGTTGTATGTGCCAAATGAGGCGTACACAAAAAACAAAACAAATGCAATATGTCTTCTACAGTGATGACAACCTCAGATGATTGAAACTGTTTTTCACTAACGAAAATTATTCACAATACAAAAAGGTACTCACAGCGCCATCAACTGCAGTGGGGGCAGACTCTGGATTAGAGTGCAAAATAGGAGTAGCTGGTAAAGATGAAGTATCTTTATCTTGAGTCTGAACATCTTGGTGCAAGAGTACGTCTATGCAGTAGGCGTCTTCTCTCGCACCCCAGGGGAAGCTCCAAGTGCTAGCAAGGCAACCTTTCCTATCTCTAAGTCTGTATTCCGAAATTTGCAGCTCAGTTTGGGAAGGAAATTTTTTATGGCTGATTTTCCTTTGGGCAACGAAGGACCTGGAGAAACGAGGCAACAAGTTTAGCACAAATGTTAATTTCAAAGCAGAAACGAGGTTCAGATATGATTGCAAAAATGTAACAAAGCAAATGATAACAAAGCTTCTTTCCACTAAAATCATACAATGACTAAACTTCTCTCCACTGAAAACACACTAACGTTTCCATTCCAGAGTCAACAAAAAAAAAAAAAGAACTTAAAAAACGAAAATTAACCAAAGAGCAACATTATTATTTACGCCAACGACTTATCTTCCAATGGGGCGTCAATCATTGTTTTTACAGGTCAATGGCCAAAGGTCGCATCGTTTCTATGACAAAGAAAAACTTTTCCATCCCTTTAAGATTTCTCCATTATTTCTTTTGTGTCTTTTTTTGAAGCACATTATTTCTTTTTTGTCGAGATTGAGACGCGTTCAACCATCTAAAGCTACCATTTTTCATCTTCATGCCAAGTGCTCGTGGGATTAAACACTCGCAGGTCAAAATGATTATAAAGTTACAATCTTTACGCCTATTCAAGTTCTGGAATTCAATAATTCTAGTAAAAAATACCAAAAATCGATGCCAGAATTAACAAAATATCCAAACATCCACAGAAATACATCACATTTACATTCCCAAAAGTGATTACCATTCAAAGATTTAAAGGAGCAAATACCTTTGGGAGTTGATGAGGCGATGAATTAGCAGAAAGGTCGCTTTTGGGAAAGTCTTTGGTTACAGAATTTCCTTCAGTAGAGTCCATAATCTGAGACAAAATATGACGCCCAGAACCATATTCTTGGAATCTTTTTCAATGATAAATCGGATTAAAGTTTAACCCACAACCAGAGAAATAAAAAACATACGAAAATTACTGAAATCGATTATCCGACGAGTGGCAACTGTATGTCAATGCATGTGCATTCTCTGCCAGTACATGTGTGTGTCTCTTAACTCTGAAATGTTTACCGTGTGTTTTTTTTAAAAAAAAAAATTTGGACAGAATTACCGCGTACGGATGTCTTCTCCTTGTTTATGGTTGGATTTTGTTTTCACTTGTACATGAAAATTTTGATTGTCCTAAAATTATTCTCCATGTAAGGCCATGTTTGTTTTCAAATTTTCGAATTCAAAAATATATATTTAATTATTACATTTTTTAAATTTTATGTCATTCTTTTTTTACTTCTACACAATTTTTAAAAAAAAAAACATAAAAATACACACAAAAATTTGATAACAATCATAGCTCAAAATGATTATTTTACCAGCAGATTATTGTAAAGTATTTTTTTAAAATTTTAATATTATCAGTTGGTTCAAATAAAATAATCTATTCAACTCAATTTTTTTTTTTAAACAAACATGACTTAAATTGATTTTAGAAAATGAATACTTGCAATACTGCCCTTCAAATGATACCCTAGTAGTGCTAGTAAGGGAAAAAAAAACAATATCATATCATATCGTGTATCATATATATAACAATGTTTTAAAAACTGGACCGGTGTCTAAACCAGAAAATCTATTAGATCACTGGATTACTAGTCCGATCAATTGAACCGTTAAAAAAACCAATTATTTTAATTATATAATATTATATATATTACTATAAAAATAATTTACAAAATAAATATAATCTAATATAACAATAGACTATAAAATAAGTTTTAGATGTAATGTTAAAAATTAAATAATTCAACTAAAATAAAAATTTATTACACAAATTAAAAGACATATTAAATTCAAAATGATTAAAAGTATAAAATTGGAAAAATAGTTTTAAAAAATAAACAGATTAATTAATATGACCCATTTTAATTTTAAGATACAATAATTCAATTTTCAAAATATTGATTAGAAAAATAAAAGGATAAAAATTACTAAAAATACAAGTCAAAATAAAAATTGTATATTTAACTAATATTAAGGAGTTGTAAATGTAAGAAAATTTTGAAAAAAGTTTGAAAATTTATTTTGTAATTTTTTCAAAAAAAAAATTGCTAAAAATATCTTTTTTTTAATTTTTTAGATAAAACTGGTTTAATCGATTTTTAGCTAGTTTTTTACCAGTTTTAACCGGTTCACACAGGTTTTGACCGCTTTTGACCGGTTCTCACCGGTTTCATACATTTTTTTATTTTTATACCTTAACCGAATCAGAAACCAATCGGTTCCGGTGGAACCGATTGAACCAGCCGGTCCGATCTGACTATTAAAACACTGTATAACAGGATAGTGGTAGCTGAACATCGAGTTTTAATTTTGACCGAATTCTGTATTCTTAGAACTTTTAAATTTTAATGTTTCTTAAATTACTTGCTTTAATTTAGACATATTATGTAATTATTAATTTGTCCAAATATACATTTTCCCTTCATGTTAAAAATAGAAGTAATCACACATTATCAATCAATTATTTAAATTTTCTACTATTTTAGTTATTTCTTTAAAATCACTTCACACTCACATAGAAATCTAAATAAATTTGGTTATATTTAATTTATTTTAAGTACAATAATATATCATATAGTTTTTAACTTTTGAACATGTATAGATTTTAACATGTATATATCATATAGTACAATAATAGTTTTTAACATCAATCATTATAATTTTCCATTTTCACATACCGCACAGGTTATTCCTTAAATTTAGAATAAATAAATTTTTGCTTTTTTCTTTTATACTTTCCTTCTTGAATCATGATTAAATTTGTTACAATTTAAAATGACCTGTACGATTTTTCCAACTCTAAATTTTCGGATATAGATTTTTCAAATAAATCATTTATTAACCAAATAATCTTTTCAGTAAAGTTGTAATATTTCCTTAAACATGTATAGATAATGAATTAAAACGATCCCCTGTAAAAAATTTTCAACTCAGAATTTTGGGATATATTTTTTAATAAATCGTTTATTAAATAAATAGCATTTCCCCTAAATTAGCATTATTTCCTTAATAAACTCCAATTTCAAAATATAAATTTTGTTTCATTCCTCATCCTCAAAACAATCATAACAAATATCTTTACTCCAATATCCTAAGGAACTTTTGGACCATATTCATTTTTCAAAGGAATATAACATTTTCCCTTCTCAGAGTCATCATCGTTTCTCTTTATTTCAAATTTACATGGTTTATTCATTTTCTTTTATATGCAAGAAAAAATCCTTCAAGATCTTTTAATATATATATATATATATATATATATTCTGTTATATTATCAAATCATTTTAGTGCATAATAACATAATATTAAAAATACTTATTATAATTGAATTATTTTAACTAATTATATTCATTTGAACCCAAGGTATACAATATAAAATTAAAATTTTTTTTTGTAATTTTGAAGAAATACTTTGTTACATACTTCACTAAAATTATTTTGGTTGACACAATTTAAATTAATACAAATAATATTTTATAATTTTTAACTGGATCTTCTATTTCAAGTTCATAAAAAAATGTTAACTAATTATTGTATTTTTATCTATATACTATTATGTATAACTACAATATTTGGGATTTTATATTTTTCTTAACAATATTCATGTAATTTTTCATCACTTCAGAAACATCGTTTAATATTATCCTGATTTTTTTTGTAAAACATTTTTACTTATTTCTTAATAAAATTTGTTGTTCATTTTTATTGGGTAATTAATGATGTTTAAATTTGTAAACTATTTTGTTGGACAACCTATATAAGTCCAATAATATGATTACATTAAAATACTTATTATAAATTTATTTATTTGAACCACGTATATGTTTTTGATAATTTTAAGAAAATGTGTTGTTCTTCATTACTATTATTCGTGTTGGTAAAATGTAAACTAATACGAATACTTATTTAAAAATATCATTTGATAATCTATTTCAAGTTCTCCAAAATAATGGAATGCTATTTTATTGTTTTTTTTATTTATACCTGTAACTAATGTGAATAACTGAAATTAATTTTCAAAAACAACATTCGTGTCATTTTCTATCGCTGTTAAAACATAGCTTAATGTTTTCTTGAACTTTGTTGTTAAGCTTTTCAATGAAATTTGCTAATAAAATTTGTTTTTTTATATTTTTTGTAATGTATGACATGTGTCCCCTTCTTTTAGCAAATTAGAGGCTGGTACCAAATTTGATTAAAGAATCCACGAGGTACGTAAACTATTATTCAACTAGGTTATTGCATTTAATATTTCCTCGAAATTAATTTTTCACAAAATTTAACCACACTTGTGGAGTTCTTACATTTGAATTATGTTTTTTCACCAAAATAGAAATTTAAAGACGATGCCAAAACCCAAGATTAGTTTAAACTTTGAGGGACTAATGATTTGATTAGTTTAAACTTTAAAGCACTTTGTCTTCTCTACGATCAACATGTCAATCATTGTATGCATGCCCATATTTGGCTATATAAAACCCATGGCCATTGGAAAATTTTCTTTTAAGTAAGTTTAGAAGAAAAAAACAAGAATTAATTAATGCTCGGTTTGGTGAACGTAATTTTCAAGTTATCGATCACGTGGTTTCTTTGGGACCACAGAAATGGGAATGTTATGGTGATTTTATTTATAATAAATAAATAGCAAGATAGCGTGGGAACGGACAATGATGTCATAAATGGAAAGAAATTATGGATATTCATCTCCTCTAACATGATCTAATCATAGATAATTGGTAAGATTCACAGGTTCTATACAACAGGAACAGTACACGTTTGTGGCCTGCAAATGCAACATAACAATTCATTTATAACATTGATGATCTGGGATATTTAATCAACATACAATCAATATCAAGTGGACTGAAGCATTACAACCATCAACCTATGAACCCCATTACGGAGGAATCATTTGGCCCGCCACTAGCGCATGGACTCCATTGGGGTTGGCTTTCCATGAAAGCCTTTAAGATACCATTAGCCTACTGATGGGGCTGTCTGTCAAATTGTGGGTTTTTTTTTTTTCTTTTTTTTTTTCCTATTGATTACAAATTGTGGGTTTGAAGTCTACAGAGTGGGCACACGACTAGAAGAAAAATCTTGGAGAAAATGGCAGAAAACTAGAAAGTAAAAACGGCCAAGAAAGACCTTACAACTCCGTCAATGACAACAGCATTTTTATGTCTTCATTCATCAGTTTCCTTGCTGACCTTGATCTCCAGATGACGCTCGACTGGCTGTCTGCATATCGGACACCTGTTCGTTTGGAGGCCCAAAACCTTCGCACACTTGCTGCACATGCACTGCATCAAGGAAGAAAATTCATATAACGTGTGCCATTACAAGTTGCTAAAATGATATGAACCTAAACAATAGTCAATAAATTGATTCGATCAGGGGAAGAAATTCAGTGTTAAATCAAAACCATGTATCCTGTCTAAGGTAATTCTGATAATGTTAGATTAAAACCATTCATAAAAAATTGTGAATGCACAATAAGGCAGAGGGCGAGGAAGAGGAAGACGGAGGCTACCATGTGTCGACAGGGGAGGACGGCAGTGTCTCGGGGTTCAGAAAGGCATATCACACATTCTTTTCCCGGATCATTCCCCTGAAATTCATCTTCAACTGAATTACCAATTCCATAGATCTCTTGTAATTCATACCTCATTCCATTCACCCATAACATTTGCTTCACCACCTTAACCTGATATTCCCCTTTATCTTTCTCAAACACAGCCTGAGTTATATGGGAGTTCAGGGATCCGCTGTCTGGGTTTCCACTAGGGTTACCTGGGGAAGCATCTGCCTTAACTGCTAGGGGGTACACATCTGTGTCACCGTCTCTTGACAATTCTCCCTCCTGAAAAGTTGAAAGGTCTATCCCAGTTCCGGAGGGTTGTTTAAACTTCTGTGCCAAACCTTGCTGAAAATGCACTGTAATGGGCGGATATAAGCTTTCCTTGGTTGGAGTCAAGCAACAATCTTCACCCACTTTAGCCAAGAAAATTATGGTCACGCTGCACATAACAAGGAAATCAAAGCACCAGTTGCTGACCACAAGGCACAACTTAGCAAAACCAACATCTAAATAGTACTTAGAAGCAGATAACGGGAATATTTGTCTCACTCAGTTTCTCTGAATTTTTTTCAGTCTTTCTATTTGATTAAAAGGATTTACATTGTTCTAAACAACAAACCCTTGAACCTGAGTAAAACAATTGAATATGTCATAATTTTGAATTAATATTCACAAAAAGGTCAGCACAATACTAAATGTACATTGAAACATGAGAGAATAAGGTTCAAAGCCATAGCAAAAAAGACAAAGAAAATGAAGATCTTGCATAAGGATGGAACCCATTAAAGGTGTTTAGCCCCAATTTATGATCACTGAGACTCAAACAAACACTTCTCAATGATCCAAAATCACTCATTGAGAAGGACAATAGGCATTTGAAAGTGGAAATATAGTTGCTCTGTCGAAATTTCAACAAGCCTAACTATAGTCGATTTCAAGAAGTTAAAACTCAACTTCTCCTCAATTAGAAAAATGAACTCAAAAAAGATTAGGATCGCTTCATTGTATTAGCCCCACGATATCAATGTTTGAGCCTTCACTGACAATGAAAATGTTAATAAACCCAATCCACTTGAAATTACAAAATGCACTTTTGACATTCAAGTCAATACAGGGTTCCTAGTGGAATATGGCAAGATGAGCTAGAGGCTCCAGCTTGACTTGTTTGTCTATTGAGCTAACCTTTAATAAGATTCTCATCAAACTTTATACAAGCACAAGCTGATCAGCCTAGCTAATTTAACTAGAGATTCGTCAAATTTCACTGAGTCATCCAAGCTCAAAAGTAAACTGAAAAGGCTTGTCATCTTGAAAGTGTTTATGCTCACCTTGCTAAAAATACCAAAACTTATCTTAATTGAGATGAGTATACCTAAACAAGCCACTAAGACTTACTTATGAGCCCACCACCATACAACAGCAGGATATAGACTAATCAAATCCCCTAAATTCATCAACAAAAACAATTATTTCATCAAATTTCAGAACTTGTTATCCAGAAGAGTAAGCTTCTGCCAGAGACCAGTAATCCACATACAAATAAAACACACTAAGACACTTCAACATAACCTAACTAATAAAATCCATCAGACAGCCATTAATCCAATCATCAATAACACCGCGTAAATCGCAAGATAAAGGAAAAAAGAGTATCAAGTCAATAACGGGAAATCAAACCTTCCCGCCACCGTTGCGTCAAACGTGAACGCGACGAGATACTTTCCAGGATTCCCCTCATCGGGTTCGATCCTTAACGTCTCCTTCTTCACATTAACATCGTTCCGAATCGTGACCGTCTTTTGATGCTCCACGTATGCCGGAGGATGCGCCATCTGGCCGTAGGGGCACCGCCCGTTAACCCAATTAGCCCCCGGCGCCGCATGGTGGTGATCGTAAGGCGCCGGCAGTGGCATCGGCATGGCCCCCGGATGCGGATAGTAACCCGGGTACTGGTAATACGAGGAGGAAGCGTTGGGATTGGGGTACTGCTGCGGGTAAGGCGCCGCAGCCGCGACGACGTAACGGTTGGGGGTGATCTCTGGCTGCGGAGGCTGAGGTGGGGCGTGGCTTCGCCCGCTGGAGGTTCTTCTCCGCCCACGCCCTCCGCTGCTCCCAATATTACCCATGTTCTAAATATATAATTCTCTTTGATCAAGTACCTAATCACGGAGATATGTAGTAGAGAAACCCAACTCAGAGGCGGAATCAATGGATGGAAGCGGGTATTGTTAATCAACGGGGAAGGAGTGGAGATGTTTGTAGGCTGACGGTGGTGTGCGAAAAAGAAGAGCAACGGGGGAAGTGGAACAGGACTCAGGAATGACCAATCTAATCACGTCACGGGGACGAGGATTTGGGTGGGTTGGGTGTGATGCTCCACCTATGAAGTGAAACCCGGCCCAACGTATAATTGAATAGACACAGACACAGACACAGACACACACACACACACACATATATGATATATATAATAATTAAATAATATAATATTATTATGATAAGATGCTCATTTTTCAATAATATTTCTTTTTAATTGTCCAACTTGATATTTTAACACCTGATATTTTAACACCAAAAACTCTTGACTATGTTTGTTATGCAATTTTTATCTCCCGACGTCTTGTTAAATTTTGTGCAATTTAGCAGATTATTTAATAAAATTTTAATTTAACTTTAAATTTAAATTTTCTCTCATATAATTAAAAAAATTATTTTTTAATTATTATATTTATTTACAACCAAATTAAATACTAACATATGCGCACGCTTGCATATATTAGCATCTCACAGATCTTAATTTTATTTGTTGAAAATTATTTTTGAAACAATATTGTAGCCTCTCTTTCTTTCTGTCCCTTTCGCCCCTTCGAATCATTCATGGTGGGGATTGGGGAAATCCACCCACTAACAACGGACATCCTTCCCAGTCTCCAAAATCGGGCCCCAATCTTTATTGCCTCCAGCAATTACAGGTAATATTTAATGATTTCCCAACGAGCCAAATCCACAACCAATAGGCAACCCGTGAAGATATACTCTGCTTGTCACTTTGAAGGCCTTGAGTGAATGAAAATTTATCAGAGGTCATTATAAGAGAAGGGGGAGTGAACAATTTATAAGTTCCAAATAAATTATTAGTAAAAATGTAAACTGTTGCCCATTCAAGAATATATTACTTGTGCAATTAGCAGATTTGCTCTGTGCGAGTCAGATTACTTTTAAGTCAATCAAATCGGCTGCGCATTTCACAAAAAATACCAACTTTTGTAATCCTTCCTTTCAGCATTTTATTTGTGTTGTTTATTTCTTTTTTATTATAGATAACCTTTTCTGTGTTGATAATTCTACTTTGTTTACTGGTTTCCCGAGTACGTGCTTGATATCCCTTTGGCCCATTTGACATGTCTTCTTGCACAAGAGGCCCATGAATAAGGAGGTTGGGCTTCACCGTTTGAGCTTCTGCAGCTTTGCCTTTCAAATTTATTGACAAAAAAATCACGTATTTTCTTTCTTCTCGTTTATTGCTTGTATGAATGTTATTCATTCAAGAAATTGGGAGTGTCAACAGTTCTGATCGAATCACGTCAAACCAAAGTGAAATTAAAATTGAAATTTTAGTTTGTTATTTGATATGATAATTTTTAAGATTTCAATTTTCGATTCGATTTTAATATTGAATTTTATTTTTTATTTTTACTATTTATCTTATTTTTACTAATTTTTCTCTTAAATACCTATATAGCTATCATTTAATGTATTATATTTAACTTTTGAACATTTCATATTATTATTATATATTTTTAAACAAAAAATATTTTATTATAATATATATTTTTATCTTTGTAAATTTTAAATTAAAAGAATGAAATATTAAAATAAAAAATATTTAATATTTATTCATAAGCTACATTATTAAAATTTTTAATTTTAAATACAAGTTTATTTATTTTAAATTTTTTAAATTTAAATGGAATATACCAAGACACTGTATACTGAAAACTTTGATAAATTATCAAATCGAACTGAAAATTCATTTCAATTAGGTTTGATTTTATCACCAACAAGAGATTATGTATAATGCAAATGTATGTATCACGCGGTTAACATTATGTCGTGTATATAATTATCTTTAAATACTTTTCTATCACTAATTATCTGTTCTATCCGCTATAACTAACTTTAGTCATTTTAATAAATTCACTTCTTAATAAATTATTTATACTATTTAATAACTACTTTTAATCTTAGTTACAAATGAGTTGAAATAAGTTTAGTTTTTCCTTTTCTCTTCATTGCTATTATTTTAAATTGTTCCTCTTTTTTAACTAACATTCAGATTATTCATTTCTCACTTTGTGTAACTTCAAATTCTTTTTCTTTATATCTTTTTAAAGAACATATATAAGTATTTTTGTTTAATTATTGAATTATTATAAAATTATTTAGTACATTTATAAACATGTTCACACGTAGAGTGTGAAAGTTTATTAGTATTAAAAATAATAATAATACCTCTTTTGTGGCCTTTTCTGGAAACCGGTAATGAAGCTGATAGTTGGTCACTGCACTGGAAGGAGGCGACTTCCAGGATTTGGCAACACCATCAGTCATCTAGAACACATCCAAAAGATTGATTCAAGTAATCAGTAATTCTTTTTCAAACATGCAATTATGACCCAAGTATGAAAGGAACAATCAACACCAATGAGCTGACTTTTGAGGGATAACCTTTTTTCAACTTCTAATTTATCTATTCAATTGATGTTACCCTTTTTAAGTGTTACTTTTATGCAATTTTTATATAATCGTGTAAGTATTTGTTTAAATTATATTGTCCAATTTTACAATGGGTTAATGATTAAGCCAAACAATTTGAGGATGTACTAAATTCAGTCCGATTGAAACTTTGAAAAACATTTTGAATTTAAATTCGATATTTTGAGTTATATTCAAGTTTAAGTTTGAATTCTATAAAATTCATTTAAATTAAATTCGAACAATTGTCAAATTAGAGTTGTTATATGAATTTGACTTTACAACTCCATTTAAAACTTAGACAACATTTATATTTATGTCATAGTTTTGGAGTTCATGTCATCGCTGTTGTTATACATATTTTGTCTATATTGTTATCAAGAATATAGAGTTACTGAAGTATTCTTAATGTTACACACACACACACACACACATATATATATACACATATGCTCCTCTCACTCTAATTCCTCATTTTTTCTTCATTTCATTAATTTCCTTCAAATTTAATCTTTTCTGTTTTTTTTTTCACTATTTGAAAGTTTTTTTTCTCTCTTATTTATAAACAATATCAAATTAATATTTAAAAAGTAATAATATGATTTTTTTTTTTAACCATCACGAGTTATTATCAGCACTTAACCATGGACAAACTTAGGTTAAAAAGGGAAAATTAAAATTGTGATTAACATTCACAATAATTATTTATTTTTATTTTCATTCAAGAAGAAGAATATGAGCGATATAAAGAAATCGATTCTTTCTATTTTATAAAGGAAGCACTTGCATAATTCGCTATATGAGCATATCATGTTAATGAAGTCCCTACAATAATATCATAACACAAACAAAATATTATAGAAATAGACTAATTATCTATAAATTTGATAAAATTCGAATTAACGATTTCTACCATTTTTTAAATATACAAATGATACAGATTTTACGAATATGTTATATATGTATATGTATGCATGTATGCATTAAATATATTTACAAAATAAAATATTAAATTTAGAATAAAAGATCTAAACTTTTCCAGAAATGACATGCTAATCAACTATTTTTCCCTCCCACTTGGGTCACCCAAAAGTTTTCCTATTGGTGGAAAAATGAGATCGATGAAATTAATTAATTTGAAGCCCGCCCCTTTCTTTTTTCGTTAAATGCCATTTGCCCTCTGTAAAATTTTCAATATTCAAAAATTCGTTGTGAAGAAAGATTAAATTCGTTGTGCATATTGACTACTTCAGTCAATTTAATCATATATTTTATGATAAAAAGATCAAAACGGCATGGCTAATTTCTCATATATGGACCATTGATCTAATATGCATATTTTATATATTTACTAGTAAAATAGAACATTTTATGTGTGTGAAAATTTATTTATAAATTATAAAATTGTTGTATTTTAAATAATAGAAATACAATTATTTAAAATTAAAGCTATAATAATGTTAAAAATAAGAAAATACAGAATAATCAAAGAAAATTTGAAAAGAGAGAAAATTTAAGAGAAAGCACAAATAAAAATAAGAAGTTAAAAAATAAAGGAAGAAGGAAAAAGATGGAAAATATAAAAAAAATCTAAAAAGGGTAGTAGTGTGGCTTTAGTGATTAAAGGTAATGCCATAAATTTACAATGTATCATCAAATTCACTCCAAACTATATATATATAATATGAGGACAAATTTGAATCAAATTAAAAAAGTTACAGATCATTTTGGTCTAATTTGTGTGGTTGAGATGAATTGGATTGTTGATTCAAGTAAAATGTCGTTTACATCAATGATTTAAAATCAAACTAGTGATAAAATTAGACAGCATACGGATTTGTTGGGTTGTTGATCCAACTAATTCAAGCAAATCTAAAAATTCGATTTCTGAATACAATGCACACATATTGATTTAATGAAAAATTGAAAAGAATATTGATAGTATTTTGCAATTGTATATTTAATCAATATAAAAATCAACGTAACATCATTATTTTAGTAAAAACATACAATTTCTTATTTATTATCGAAAATTAAACAAATAAAATAAAAGATAATGTATAACATATTTATTAGTTCTTAAATAATTTACTCATTGAATACGGACTAATATATAATCACATGAAATGACAAAAAAAATTGATAAATATTCATTAAACAATATAATGGAATATATCTCTCTTTTTTTTTTTTTACTTTTTCATTTTTTTTGGGCAATTTTTCTATCCCCTCACTTCAATTGTTGGTTTATTTTCTTTTCTCTTCACCACCTCCTCCTCCTTATAACAATAATATTAACAATAGTAAATAAACAAAATCATTAAAACTAGTTGTCACATAAAGTATGTTTTGGCCAACTCATAAGTTTTTCAAACATCTTATAAATTGTTTAGAACTTTCAAACTTTTTAAAAATAAGTAGGAAATTATTTACTTCTTTTAAACATTTCATAAATTATTTTATTTTATATATTAAAAATAACATAAACGTATTCAAATTATAATTTATTAATAATAATTAATTTATATTTTTCTTCATAAAAAATTATAACAAGCACAATTATAAGTTTCAACAATATTCAAACACATTTAAGTAATTAAAAATAAATTTAGCCAGACACCCTCTTCCACGTCATCGTCTGCCAATTTTCGGATTAAAATGGGTCGACCCGTTAGGTCTGAATTTTAAAATCACGGTATAAATAATCGACCTTTGCTAAACATGACACGTCCTTTGAATTTTATTTTAATTAAATCTCGTGGCAATACGGACAGGTTCTCAATAAAAATCTTTTTGACCCCATATGCTAAAAAACTTGTTCATATCGTGCGCGTTGTTTAAACTAAGCACGTCCCGTCACACGAATGCGTCGTAGAAAGATTCAAAGTAAGCACGCGAACTCCTCATGGGACTCGGAAGGCCTTCTCACGGTCCACGCCTTCGGCCCCTTTGCGTCAATACTCGTCCGCAATCCGCATTACCGAAACACGTAGAAACCTTCACAATTCTTTCGCAGGTACTGTTCAAATATATCTCTTATTGTAATCAGGAACCACGACTGTGGAACAATTTAGTTTCTCCTTTGGGTTATGTTTGGAAGGGGGGGTTTTCGTGAGAATTTGAGATTTGGTAGAAATTGTGTTTAAATGAATAATATGTTTGAGTATAAGATTTTGATATTTTAAAATTTTTAATTTATTTAAATATATGTATGAAATATGTAATTGATGATGTGACAGTATATAAAATTAATTATTAATTTTTAGGATATAAATATATATGTGTGTGTGAATATATATACATGCATGCAAGAGAAAAAAATTTTGAATTTGAAAATTTTTTAAAAAATTTGTAGAGATGTTTGTTTGGAAGTGTAAAATTGGATAAGATACTGGGAGAATGACATGGGTTACAAACACAGCCTTAGCGACGCATAATTATGATGAATTATTTTTCCCCTACAGTTAAGAAGTCTGCAATTTTTTCCGTTACTTACGGCACTGAGCGCGGGTCTACGTCACCCGGGCTCTGTTCTTCGTACCTTTTGAATGAACCAAGTAAAGAATACATGTATATAAATAAAGAATACAGGTATGTATGTGTGTGTATATATATATATGATGTTTCTGGACGAACAACTTAGAAAATAGGTCAATCCTCGGACATGTTTTAACTGGTCAAGAAAAACCTGGTTAAGCATTTTTGCCTTATTTTATTAACCTATTTTTGTATCCTGTTATTCATTCAACTCTATAATACTATAATAATAAAGGATAAACATATTTATTGGTTCTTTTCTCCTGCAGCGTAGCTATGTTATTCAAGATCCACTGGGCATGCACTCTGAATTTTCCTTGGTTTAACGTTGAACAAATCAATTCATGAAGTTACATATTCAAAAACCAGTATTTCATTCACAAACACGTAAGTATACGTGGAATTAATCTAGAATTATTACAAAATTACAAAACCATATAATTTAAAATATGATTGATAGATAAAATTGGATAGCACTTCCGTCTTTGAAAATTAATTTTTGAGAGATTGGGTTAGATATTTGGAGTGAATACTTTAAAAAGTCGCATATGATTGACAATACATTTACATAAAAGTAATAAACACTATGCTGGGGAAAGAGAGTTTTTGTTGAAAATAATGTTTGATAAAAATTATGTTAGGATAAACAAAATGTTTGATTATAAGATTTTAATGGAATTAAAATCTTAATTTAAATAAATAAATAAATAAAATATAGAAGATGATTTAATAATATGATAGTATACATAGATAATAATTAGTTTTTAAAATATAATGTAAGTATATATGTAATATATATATATATTATAAGTATTAATATGATTATAAATAGATATAATAACTAAAGATTAATTAATTAGTTATATATATATGTGTGTGTGCGCGCGCGTGAGTGTGAAAAAGACGAAAATTTTGAATTTGAATTAAAATTTTATTGGATAAAATATATGATAGTCTATTTTGACATCTATTGATAATGCGATGTAGCAGTGAAACAAATTATAAATGTAAGGTAGACTAGAATAGGAAAAATATAGAAGTTGGGTATCGGCTAAAAATTATTAAGCCAGTCAAAAAAAATTTAAGAAAACTTTTTAGAAAATGATGTAAATGGAGCAACATTTTAGAAAATACATGTGTTTGTTTCCTTTTTATGAACTATTAACTACCACTTAAAAATCTCGCGAACTTAATATCATATTATATAAATTTTATTCAAATTTAAATTTATTTTTTTATTTTTTATAACTAACTAATAATTTTTTAATTATTATACTTAATTACAGTCAAATAAATATTTATCCTTATAATATTTTTATTTATATTCATATTTTACTATCTTATAAGTTTATATACTATTACACCATTAAATTATTATTATATATTAAATATATTCAAAAGTAATTTCTGACTTACCCAAATCATTCGATCAAACTTAATTTTTATTTGCACCCAAATTTCTCTATCCAATCTGATTAGAAAACAAATTACTGTGGAAATAGATGTGGTTGTCAATAATTAATCCTGGCTTTCATTTCCTTATTTAAGGCCAATTTTTCTCCGTTGCACTCTGACTAATTCACCATTGTTGGTTTTCGGCTTCAAGTTGGGCGCGTGGGCTGGCGCGGCTTATATATATATATATATATATATGTGCGTGTGTGCGTATTTATGTTGTTCCTTCGCTTGCCATTTCTCATCATTTCTTAACTTGTTCCCACCACTCTTTCCATCGTTAAATTTGTCATTCCAATCAGATATCATCTCACCCTATTACGCAGTTCCAGCCCGTAAAGCCAAGAACAAAGAGCAGCATATTAACATCACAGACAACATAAATCCAGACATGACATTTGGTTCTTCCTTTTTCCGCTGTTTCCAACCCTCCACCGCTACGTTGGCGACCGAACCAACTGAGGATGAAGAAGGTATTTTCAGGAATATTTCTTGATTCAGTTTCTCTTTGAGCAATTGACCCACCTTCGGTCTTATCAGTTCAGAATGCAGACCAAAGATTTTTTTTTTCTTTTAAATGTTTGACAGATACGGAAACTGATCTCCTGTTCATAAACTGAATTTTGGAACAGATGGGGGAGCAATTACAAAAACCGATTTCCGCGTTTTTTCTTACAACGAACTGAAAGCCACCACTAATGGCTTCAAGAACAAGATTGGAGACGGAGGATTTGGTTCTGTTTACAAGGTAATTTTGGATTCCAGACTTCTTATTATTGTTCTCTCCTTTTTCTTTGTGTTAATTATTTATTCATTCATTTAATTTTTGTTCTTGCTGGTCAACAATGGGAAAATTATAGGGGCGGCTCATAGGTGACGATTTTATAGCGGTCAAAGTTCTATCTGTCGAACTGGAATCAATGCGTGGGGAGAGGGAATTCATATCCGAGATTGCAGCATTGTCTGATATCAAGCATGAAAATCTGGTCACCCTCCGAGGATGCTGCATAGATGGAGCTCAAAGGCTTCTGGTTTATGATTACATGGAAAACAATAGCCTCAGCCACACCTTTCTTGGTACAAACTTAAATTGTTATTTTCACATTGACACGAGGTTTAGTGGATAAAGAAAGGAAATTTAATCAGATGAAAAATACGGTTAATTCCTTGATCGACAGGGCCAGAGCAGAAAAGGGTGAAATTCACTTGGACACTCAGAAAGCATGTCTCATTAGGCATTGCCAGGGGACTTTGTTACCTGCATGACCAAGTCAACCCTCACATTGTGCATAGGGACATCAAGGCCAGCAATATACTTCTTGATCAGGATTTCACGCCCAAAGTCGCGGATTTTGGCCTGGCTAAACTGTTCAGAGGCGGTATGTCGTACGTTAGCACACGTGTCGCTGGGACATTGTAAGTGCAACTTGATGTTGCTTTAGTTAGATTTTGACAATCTGGTATTTGAACTACGTTTCTCACTGTGGGGTTCCTTTGTTCGCAACAAAAGAGGCTATCTTTCTCCAGAATATGCCTACAGTGGCCATCTTAGCCGAAAATCAGATGTCTATAGCTTTGGCGTACTTCTACTGGAGATAGTCAGTGGACAGCCAGTTGTTGATTACCACCCGGAATACGGAGAACAGTTCCTAGTAGAGAAGGTGGCAATTTTTGTCTTTGTTAGAACCTTTCTTGCAACTTCACAGGCAACAAACGATGAAACAGACTCACTATGATATTTTATGATGTGCTGCAGGCATGGGAACTGCACAATGCCAACAACCTCTTGGAGCTGGTGGATTCTGCCTTAAAGGGGGAATTCTCACAAGAAGAAGCCATTCGGTTCCTCAAAGTCGGACTGCTCTGCGTGCAAGAGACCACCAAACTGAGGCCTGCAATATCTGCTGCTCTAAAAATGTTGGCCAATGGGATTGACACAGAAGATGTTGAGATATCGCGGCCTGGGCTCGTTGCTAATCTGATGGATGTGAAAATTCGCACGAACCGTTCATCGAATTTCTCTTCTTCCCCGGCATCCAGCAGTACAGGTAGTTTCCAAGTAGGATGACTTATGGCTAGTTTGGAGAAGACAACAAAAGAAATGCAGACAGATCATGACATTTTTCTGTGACCTTGCAATAGAAATTCCTGTCAATGTAGTTAGCATAGAGAACTGAGGTACATAAAGCTTTGATCTGTATGTAGTGCATCCGGAACCGCGATTCATTGCCAAGAAGAAGAGATTTTGTTATGTATGATAACATTGTTTTTTCCAGTTGGAGCTGTTAAATAGCAACATTTTTACCAACACAATCGCAACATGCTGCAGAAAACAGCAGAAAACAGATCTGATGGGTTCCATTTACAGTTTCTTTTTCAATTTTTTTTTTCGGGGTCAGAATTGACTTGTGTAGGGAGGGACTCTGGAGGCCATTAGATAATCCAAGTTGGCAAAGCAGTCTAAAATTGGCCTGTGGTTTTGTGGTTGCCAAAATGGAATGAAAGACAATTCAAGTCTCACGTGGAAAACCGTTGAGATGCCTTTCAACATAAATATAAGAAGGGAAAAGTTATCTGGGAGAGATGCTTGCCTCATCAAGACATATGTTCTTTGTGAGCTTCGTTGAAATTCCGAGTCAAAAATACCTTACTGTTGTGATAACCCTATATTAAAAAACAAAGACAAGAAAAGACAACCAAACAACCCCTAAGAGGAGTTGACGTTTTTTTTGTCCCTCTCCTAACCACGTTCAGGAGACCAACGGCTCCATCTTTTCACTGCCTGAGGAACGGCTGGGACAACCGAGGGGGTGGGGGAAATTCGAGTGCAGCAAATGGAAAAATCAATGGGGATTAAGAGAAGAAGAAAATTCCACACACACAAAGCCTCCTCCTGCTGCTGCCAATGGAGAGAGGAGAGTTGAGAGGAAGAAGGGAAACTACCGCTACTGCTGCTTGTTAGAGAAAGAAAAGAGAAGGAGAGACGTGGCATTGAGCAAGAAAGAAGAAGGAGAAAGGAAAAATCATCCCCCCCATTCGGCTGCAACTAACCAGAAGAAAAACCACACCTGATAACGTTGCTGTCCTTTGTGGAGAAGAAAACGAGTGTGTTGCAACTGTTGTCTTGGCAAAGGAAGAGAAATAAAGAGGGGAGAAAAGGGCAGAAACCAGGAGGAAAGATTACCGAATTGATGCTGGAAAGCTGTTGAGATAGAGGGAAGAAAAACACGCAAAGCAAGCCCTCAAACCTTGGAGGAAGAGGTAGGCCCAGTTCAACCAAAGTTTATGTTTAGTATACATGAACTCTTGTAGTGAAACCATGATTTTATATACGAGGGAGATGAGAGTTTAAGCAGGTATAAGGCCACAGAGATTTCTATGTTCTTGTGGTTCTAGACATTGTAGAATTAGAAGGATTATCTTTTGTTAGATGCATATGCTTGTTTTAACTTATGATTGATAGGAAGAAATATTGGAATAACTCATGTAGGATGCTTTGAATATGAATAGACTAGGAATCAAAGGTGAAAAATGAAGTAAATTGGATTTTAGATTGATCTGGTCAAAGAATTTCAGTCCTCACCCTATATTCCGCAATCCTGAAGAGTGCCATCTTGACTACAACACGCCTACTCGCTATCGCGGGATCAACCGTGGGCACTCCAGTGCCTGTGAAGTTCGATCTCGCAATCGCGAGCTGAGGAACCGTGATTGCAACGAGCATCAGCGCGAACGCGAGCGCAGACTGTAGAAATTCCCATAAGTCCCGCGTCGGTTTCCGCTACCGTGGTGACCTTCTTCACGCTCGCGGAACAACCTGTCGCGACCATAGATGGTGATCGCGAACCAAACCAGGGGAGGCTCCAAACCAGTTTCATGACCTGATTCGCCACCGCGGGTGTCCTTCTGGCGATTGCGGGGTACTGGACCGCGACCGCCAACTCTGAACACAAATAAGGACAGAATTTTGTATGATTCATGTTTCTTTAAAATTTATTAAATTATTGGGTCCAGAATAATAAGGGGAGACATTTGGAATTAGGAAAGTCCTAAGTAACAATTAGGAGAATTTTGGAACACTTGCATAGTGCTTTTATAAAAGAAATGACATCATGACACAGTTCACAAGAACTGCGTAAATAATGAAATTTAATCGAATTTGGGATTAAATTGAGGTCTCTAAACAAGGATAAGAGGAGTCAAGCCTGGCGAGACACAAAATCAAGTAAGTTAAAGTCTATAAGTGAATTATTTGAAATTTTCATAACTTATATAAATTATAAATTATTTTGGAAAATTATTTTTTTAAATACTTATAAAATGGTACTGTTTTATTTCTGATAGAATCATGTCATGTTGAATAAAATTATTGTTTTAGAACGACATTAAAAAAACTGGAAAATTATATAATAATATAACACTTGACTGTAAAATAGTTTGACTTCAAAGGCAAAATAACGGCGGGAACCTGTTTGGTCACAATACACAAATTAACCTGCAAATAAAAATACAACCTTTAAATATATAATATTATGCAGATAACTTTTTTCTGTTATACATATATATATATATATATATTTAAAATTTAATTATTATATAATTTACATATATATATATATATGTATATATAGAAATAAAATAATAAAGAAATTATATGTCTATACTACATAGAATGTTGGAAAGGTGGACAATAACCACCTCTGTCTCAAAATTTAATTTACTAAAATTTTCTTTTAAAAATTATTTTTCTTTTCAATTTTTAAGATTTTTATTTTCATTTTTTACTTATTATTTTGTTATCTTCTCAACCTTACCGTTCACCCAAATTATATAATTTATCTAATATAATTTTTTATTTTTGAAAACTTAATTTTTATTATAAAAAATTTAAACATTCAGTATATTTAATTTTTATTATCATGATTTTGATATTAATAATTCAATTTTATCATTAATTTTTTAGAATGTTACTATTTTAATCTATCAACTTTATACAACTAAATATTTCTCAACACAAATTTTTCTCTTAAATTTAAATTCAAATTTCTCCTCCCTTGCATATTCTAATTAATTATTTTTCAATCATTACACCAATTCATAATTAAATCAACACTTATATATATATGCACTTTCACATCTATATATATTTATAATTTAAAAAATAATCATCATTCTTATATATTATCATACCGTTCGATCATTATAATATAGTTCATACATATTTAAATATGTAAATTCAAAAAAATCATTACAATATAGTTCATACATATTTAAATATGTAAATTCAAAAAAATCATACTCTTCGTTGCATAAAAATATTCATTCTAATTCTAATTATAATACTCGTTTCAACCAACCCACCAAGCAACAAAACCCTCCTCCCAAACAAGGCCCACAGGAAATCAATTTCATGGCAGACAAATCACAAATGAAGACAATAATCATTAATAAGCTGAGGCAGAAATATGGAATCAAACAATTCATGTAAATGGAAGTTGAAATGAAGCCGACACAGACGAATTGTCCTATTCCCCACCTCGTCGTGTAATATGAAATAATATCACCATCGGCAGTGAAGGAAGCTAGCAAGCTGCTGCAATTTATTTCAGAAGCGACAAAGCAAGCGTCTAAGGACAAGGCTGCTTGAAAATTCTAACAAGAGTCCCAAGTCGTCGAAAGACCGACTGAATGATTAGAACACTTTCATGTGGAACAGATGACTTGAAAGGCGGTAGATAGCTCTTCAGTTAAGAAATCAATGATATTTATTTATCAAACCCCATTAATTGCACGAGGTTTGCTGTCCTGCCAAGCACGTGCCCACACAAGGATTTGGCTACTGATTTACTCTCCTACAATATTTGAAAAGTGGGAAAAAACAGCCAAAAAATAATAATAATAATAAGAAAAATCCCAATATTTCGCTCACGATGATGCAGGTTTTCGGCAGGTAATGATGGCAAATTTGATTACTCCCTTCTTATATCCTTGGATCATTAATGGCATGACAAGGGCCCCCCTTATCGTTTTCCATCCTGATTAAAGAAAAATCAATAGTTCAAAAAGATATACAATGGAAAACACAGAAAAGGCCAAGAAATGTCAATAACGGCAGACTAAACAGATATGGATTACCACTTCTTAACAATGAGGTGATGCCCTTCCATGTCAATGCTGATTTTATTACTGCAGGCCAAAATGGAGCAACGTACTGAGACCAGTCTGCAGCCTTAATGTCCTGGAATAACAGTTCCAGAACCAATATGTACTCATGCCTATAAACCAAATACTTTGCAGGCCATAACATTTTTCGACTTATAGGTTACAGATAATGCAAGCAATCTTGAACTAATGATTGTACCTCGAGAGAGAGGGATTGAAGTAATTTGACATAGTCAGCAGTAGAACACCATGCTGGAAGATAATAAGCACTACATATTTTGTTTAACAGCTCTCTCTCCTCTGGACGAAGAGATTCTTCTTCAGGAGACAGATCCCTATGACACCATGTAACTATAATTATGGTTCCACCAGGAGCAGCCACCCGAACCAGCTCATTGACGAACTACACGTGAATCAAGGAAGGAAATGGGATAAATCAATGACAAATCATTTAAAGACAACAAAATAATGACCTTCCATGGTATTTATGAGTTAAAGAATACTTCTTCCTTGTCCGGCATGTGTTCCCCACTCTCCATGGACCAACCCAAATCAAATTGCCCATCAGGAAATGGTTGGTTCAATGCATCCGCCACTTGAAAGGAAACCTGCTGGATTGGATTCTCGGTAATTGATTTATGGCGTTCAAAGCATGTTTGGCTAAAAAATCCAAGTCAATAAGTAATAAACAGTGTCCTAGCAAGCAGAAGGAGCACAAGTGTAGCTTTAATTAGACTCCACTTCCAAACAGTGCAAAATTACTATTCTCATTGCAAACACAGACATGGAAATTACTTGCCCAAAGAAATAGCAAATTTCCGTAAGGCAGGTAATGTTGTTGGCCAGTATTGCAAGTCCTGAGCCTTACGTCTTTATGGGAAGAAGGAACAAAAGAAGAAGAATGTTCTTGCTTGATTTAATAAAATTGAAATTTGAAATACTATACGTGCCTTGCCATCTAATCCTTCAGCGTCAGCAAGTTCTTGAGCTCTCTGTGCTTGGACAGGGCTCAGGGTGATGCCCTGACATTTGGCCCCATATTTTCGGGCTAGGTACCTTGAGCTGCCTCCTATTCCACATCCTACATCCACAATATTTCTCGGCTTCTTCGTAGAATCATCTGCAGAAAGCGGAAATTAAGGTCAGCATGTATGAAGTACTTTAATCCGAAATCTTAACGGGGTCGAATATTTGAAACCGTATAGAACGAAATCAGTTGATTTAAACTCTGGAAAATTTACAGCCCCAAATAGCAACAAACAGGGAATGCCTCGTTGGTTCCTCATCAACCGCAAAACAAAGAACTATTTGTCCCCAAATTTACCTACCTTGCTTGTAAAACCACTACTCAACGACACGAACGGCACTTCACATTAATAATTGACATCCGAGTTTTCGTATAGATTTCAATACTGACCAGAGAGAGAAGCGAAGCGCAGGGCCTCCTCAATCATGCGGATCTGGGCGGAGCGGTGGTCGGAGAGGGAGACGTCGGAGTCCGGGTCGTAGAATCCGTGGTGCATGTGGTCCCCCCACACGTTCTCCCATATTCCCGACGACTCGTCGTAGAATTCCGCTATCCCTTTCCGCAGATTCTCCGTCGCAGCCGCGTTCGCGCTCATCCTCCACCGTCCTCTACTTGTTCTGAAGCAGGGAAAAGCAGGAACGCTTCTTTTGTAGCCAATCGGCGTCAGTGGCTTCGAATCCGTGACGGAGGTGGTGCACCCTAAGGAAGGCAGGCGCAGGCCATACTCGCACGTCGTGCCCGCAGCAACCCCACCAGTGTTCATCACTGCTTGCCCCCTCAATTATTAGCGTAATAACAATGAAAAAGTTAAGATATGACGCTGTACGGCCAGCGATTCTGGCGCCGTGTTTTTTATCCGTAATGGCCGGTGATAGCTGGAAAGAAGGTGACGGTCGTGAGATGTGGCCCCCTTTGCTACGTCTAGTTGATGATTTTGACGTTTGGAAATAAAAACCATGAAATTTTGTTAAAGATGAAATTTTTTATTTTTTTAAAATTTATGTATTTACATACATATTTCAATTATATAAAAATAATAATTAATTTTTAACATATAAATATATACAAATACAAGTATATATTCATATGTGTATTGAATATTATTTTGTCCCTAGGTCTATGTCTTAAACATATTTTCTTAAACAATAATACCTCCAAATAAATTGATTAATCAGTTTCTAATTTTGGTTAAATAACTAAGTTAACAATTAATTTAATTTCTTTCTCTTATTTAGTTGATTGGGAAAAACATGCACAGTTTATGTGTGTCCATAATTATAAAAAAATTATATAATTTAATTAGTTATAATAAAGTCTAAAATTATTAAATTTTTAGTAGTTCTATAACAAAATAAAACTATCTAATTATATTTTGTAAAAACGAAACAAATAAAAAATTAGATGTAATAAAAAAAAGATGAGACAAGAAGAGACTAAATGTTAATTGAAAAAAAAGAGAGTTCAAAATAACCACAGTGAAGTGAAAAAAGAAAAAATAAAGGTACTTTAGTTAATTCATGTTTAAGACTTGAAATAATTTATTAAATAGTGTAAGTAGATTTATTAAAAAGTGTATTTTATAGAAATTTATTACATTATTTGGAGAAATAGCCATAGTATATGGTATAAATAGTATAGGTAATTAGGTAGGAATTATATTTTTAAAAAATTATTAGAAGATCAATAAAAATTTTAACAATAATCTAACAATATAAATATTCAAATCCATCATAGAAGATAAACAAACCCAAACAGATAAAGTTCAAAAATTCCTTAGATTTTTATTTTGATAGAACTTTCTAGATCAAACTGGGAAAGAAAAAAAAAAAAAAAGAAGGGAATTTTCGCCTCTACCTGTTCCTAATATTTAGACATTTTTCACCGATAATTATCTATCACAAATCAATATTGCTCAATAGTTCCTAACAAAATTGATTCAAGGACTAAATACCACATCCATAAAACTTATGACAGAATAAAAATGGATATATTTTTTAGAATTTCTTAAGGTCCTATTTGGTGCAATTATTTTTCGAGCGTACAGGCAAAGAAGGGAAAAACAAAAAAACGAAAAAAGCTTTAACATAACACACAATGATGCCCAAAAATTTATGTAGCCATCACAGGCACAGAAGCTTGAAGGTAATATCTAGAAGAGCTTATGCTTTGGAGATAAATACTAACCAACAATGGAACGACGATCTGTCGGATTTTCAATCCAATCATCATTTGAATATTGTAACCAGACAAAGGAATATCACGAAGTAAAGGGCCCTTAATGTATACATTTTGTAAGCCAATTCATGATTCCAATTTTGTACCATTCACTTTTTGCCGGTTCTTGCCAAAGCTGCCATATAGAGAAATAATGTAAAGGGGAATTTGAGATAACAAAACTTTGTATTATTCAACAAGGGGTATTTGCGGTAGTTGACACGTATATACAAATAAACGAAACAAGATAATTAGTCGTAATACAATGTATAGCCATAGTTAACTAGCCAAATTACTACATGTCAATTTTCAGTTCATGTTGGTGATTATTATCTTGCTTTTTTCTCTCCAAATGAACATCTTGTCACAGGGCAAACTCAAACATAGGTATATTATTTAATGTTTGACCGTTTTTAATTATACCAGTCTACTCCCTTACATGCAATAGAAGTCGCATTCCGTGCATGTTGAGCGTGTTATGTGTTATATCGTAACATGCGAATAAATAAATATGATTATTTTAATTTTTCATGCACGTATTTTAAAACACAGCACCCTAAACACACATACCTCGTGTGAATATTTTAAAACATTGTAGAAGTAGCAAACATAAGTCGTGCAAGTGTTGTCAATTTCTAATGTCTAGTTAGATATTCTACGACTCGTAGGTCAGTTTAATAATGGTGTATTAAAAGGGTTTTATATTTATATTCATAAATCTTATTTATAACCTTTTGGATTTTTTTATAAGCAATTTTAATTTGAAAAAATTTATAAAATTTCACTTGCAAGGTTTATGAATTAATTATTTTTTAATTGCTTGCTATTTTTCGTTTGAAACTATAGTTTAGTTTTTTAAGAAATATACATTCTCTTTAGAAATTTTAAATCTTCATGTAGTATAATTAATTATTTATTTTGTGTTTCAATACATTAGTTTATTTTATATTTTTCAAAATTATATTCACAAAATTGACGTGCAATTATAATATATTTCATAATCAATCTATCCATATAAACTTATCATTAAGCATCTTTTTTAATATTTATATGCTAATTTATAAGTTTTTCTTTGGAACTCTGTAACATTAATTTAACAGTGTTATATTTTATATTTTTTTTGCATTAATAATTCATGCATATTTATAACAACTTAAATATTACATTTTACTATTTATCACCATGTTTATGCTTTTTCATATTTAAGACATTCATTTATAAAATTATCCGTTTCATTTGACATATCATTTTATTTTTCATACTACGAAATTTTATTTTTATATTGTAAATGCATTTTCATAATATATTCAAAATAGAGCTATTAAAACGTTTTCAAACAAATAGTATATTTTTATCCTTATAATAAAAAGCTCCACATCTTAATAATTGCTATACTTAGAGGCACCAGAATGATTATAAAAACAGTGGGCGGACAAACAACTGTTGGATTATTTGCAATATAATGTACTACTTGCAGTAGAAAGCATGTGCCTGCACGTGAAAGAGGCAAGATCAGTCAAAAAGATTCCATGCCAAGGTTGTAATGATAATGGGAATGGAGACATATGAGACATGTGAGCGAACAGATCTCATGCGGCTGGGAAAATCATTAAGAAAATTAGGCAGCAGTCTGCACCATACTTCTTCTCCGCAAGTACTAGTATGAAAAAAAAAAAAAAAGATCCTTGGTTTACTTGGCCACGTTTGTTTTACAATTTCGTATGTTAGATTAAATTTTATTTATTTTTCTTTTTTACTTTTAAATAATTTTCAAAATGAAACACTTAAAAACATACACTCTGTAAATAACCATAGTATCAATTAGTTATTGGAGGCGGGGGGTGCAGGCGCATTCTTCTACCTGATCACCGACGTTCTAGTAGCATCATTTAGCATTTATACAAAATTTGGAATTTTGTACACCGATCACCGATGCATGGAAAAACGCTTGCAAACTTTCAGCCTAAAAGTTAACCATGCAAGAGAAAATATATTTTTTGTCCCACTGTAATGCTTTTTTTAAAAAATTTTGATAATATATATTTATTATTAAACTATAATTATTTATATTTGACTACCATAAACACATACCTTAATCAAGTGATTTTTCAAATGATAAATTTGCAAATTAAAGTGCATACTCGATATAATTGAGTAAAATTGACATGTAATATACTTTAAAATATTTTTATAACTAAAATATAATTACACATTTATAAATTGCATTTTAAATATTACGCGTACACCAACAATTAGCCTTTTAGTTATGTTCATGTATAGAGCTAAAATAAGAGAAAGCATCAGAATGAACTAAGATGTTAGGGGTTAGTTGTTAGCAACCTGTTTTGTTACACTATTAAAAGTGACGTGAAATCAAGTCATAGGTAAGGGAAACTGCACTTTAATTAGTATTTGTTCATCAGAAATTTTCAATGTGAGGCTAGATGTGCTCTCAAATTTTGCTACATGTCACCGGTATAATATCTTTTTGTTGTTATATCTTGACCATATGAAATGGGGTTTTCATACTAAGGGCCTTTTTCCGATTTCTTCCTTTAAATACAAAATATAATTAATGAAGTCATCATAAAATATCGCTTCATCAACAGAAAAAGAATCCAGCTGATTCAGCGTTATTGAAGTCAAGTGCATAAGATGATTGTTTGAGAATATCTGCAGTCTTGTTTTTAACAGAAGTCCAGATTATGAACCTGAATCCTGCAGATTTGAAGCCTTAACAAATGCCTGAATACTTCTTCCGATCATCGAAAATCATGTAATGTCCAGAATAGTACTAAAAAGGAAAAAATTATATCCGAAGGAAATTTTCCGGGGCAGATAAAAGCAGAATGAAGATAATAACCACCAAGAAGCTAAGCCAGAACCATCTTATCATACGGTGCCCTTTTGTAGAGGGAAGTTGAAACGAAGCCAACACAGACAAATTGTTCTATCCCCACCAAGTTGCGTAATATGACAGAATGCTACAGTCTGCAGAGAAGGAAGTTATCCAATCGCTGCAATTTGTTTCAGAAAGCAACGAAGCAAGCATTTCTATCGCGTTATGGCTAAAGACCAGGTTGGTGTTCCAAGCCATCAAAAGACCTAGTGATTGATTATGAGACATTCATATGGACCAGATGAAATGAATGAACGTAGAAAGATCTTAAGGTAAGACATCAATAATATTAATTTATCAAACATCAGCAGCAATAGGTTTCCTGCCATGCCAAGCACGAGCCCACCAGGACATCACGGCTAATTTATTCACATCCAATATTTGAAAGGGATGAAAAAACAGCTCATTATGAAATTCAGGAAAAAAAAAAAAAACCCAATGTTCAGCTCATGATGATGCAGGTTTTCGGCAAGTAACGATGGCAAATTTTATCAGACCCTTGTTATATCCTTCGACAGTTATTGGCATGGTAATCGCTCCCCTTATCATTTTCGGTCCTGATTTGAGTGGAAAAAAAAGCAAAAATTTAAAACGATATGCAATAGGAAATACAAAAAGGGCCAAGAAAATGTCAATAACAGGAGACTAAACAGATGTGTGGATTACCGCTTCTTAACAACGAGGTGATGCCCTCCCACTGATTTTATTACAGCAGGCCAAAATGGAGCAACATACTGAGACCAGTCTGCAGCCTTAATATCCTGGAATACAAACACACTTCCACAATCAATATGTAAATCATGCCTATAAATTAAATCAAACAAATTGCAGGCCATAAGCTATCTCATATTGATGACCATACCTCGATACCGAGGGATTGGAGTAATTTGACGTAGTCAGCGGTAGAACACCATGCCGAAACATAATAAGCACTACACAGTTTGTTTAACAGATCTTTCTCCTCAGGACACAGAGATTCTTCTTCAGGAGACAAATCCCTATGACACCATGCAGCTATAATTATGGTTCCACCGGTGGCAGCCACCCGAGCCAGCTCATTGACAAACTACACGTGAATCAGGGTAGGAAATGGGATAATTCTATAACAAATCATTCAAAGACAACAAAATAATGACATTCCATCGTATTCATGATTTAAAGAATACTTTTTCTTTCTGGCATGTGTTCCCCACTCTCCATGGACCAAACCATTTCAAATTGCCCATCAGGAAATGGTTGGTTCAATGCATCCGCCGCTTGAAAGGAAACCTGCTGTGTTTGATTCTCGTGAGTTGATTTTAGGGTGTTCAAAGCATGTTTGGCTCAAAATTCCAAGTCAATATGAAATAAACAGAGTCCTAACAAGCAGCAGGAGAACATCTGTAGCTTTAATTAGATTCCACGTCAAAAAAGTGAAAAATTATTGACGTAGACGTCCCGATAAAAGGAATCCCAGTCGGACCGATAATCAGGACACGGGCAAAAGGGCTTAAGGAGACAATCAACACCTTAGTGCATGAAATTCGAGAGGATGTCACGCGTGGATGTAAATTCGAAGAACCCAAAGAAAAGGGCGGGATGAATATTCTGAGCTGGGCAGAAGATCCGGAGGCAAAGAAGCAAAAAGGACTAATTTAATTCTAGTTTAATTTTATTACTATTTGCTTCCTGAATTAATTTAATTCCGGGTCCAGTCAAAATAAGCCTAATAGGGGCATTAAGCCTAAGTAGGTTAGGGTTTTGAGACACCTATAAATTCATTGTTTACCATCATTGACAGATAGACAAAGTTTTTAATTCAGTTCAGGTTTCTATTCAAATTCCTTGAAATTGTGCCTTTTCAATTTCTCGTGAATTCCTATCCCAAATCGAGTCATTTCGGAGTGGTCCGTGTGATTCGTAACGTATCAATCAGTATTCGGTATGCTGATTGTGGTTATTTACATCGAGTTCAATCCAATCCTACCACGTTGGGTCGGCGTTCTTCGCTCGGTTTGCGTCTTAAAATTCTCAGATTCGGGTTCGATTACTCCGTTGCTTCCGTCATGATTCTGATCACATCAATTACTATTCTCATTGCAAACACAGACATGGAAATCACTTGCCCAAAGAAACAACAAATTCTCATATTTAGAAAGGCATGTTATGTAGTTTGGCCAGTATTGAAAGTCTTGAGCCTTGCGTCGTTACGGGAAAAAGGAACAAAGGAAGAAGAATGTTCTTGCTTGATTTAATAAATTGAAATTTGAAATACTACACGTGCCCTGCCATCTGATCCCTCAGCGTCAGCAAGTTCTTGAGCTCTTTGTGCTTGCACAGGGCTCAGGGTGATGCCCTAACATTATTTGGCCCCATATTTTCTGGCCATGTACCTTGAACTGCCTCCTATACCACACCCTACATCCACAATATTTCTTAGCTTCTTCATAGAATCATCTGCAGACGGAATTAAGGTCAGCATATATGAAGTACTTGAATCCAAAATCTTAACGTGGTCGGATATTTGAAACCGTATAGAACGAAATCAGTTGATTTAAACTCTGGAAAATTCACAGCCCCAAATATTAACAAACAGGGAATACCTTGTTGGTTCCTCATCAACCGCAAATCAAAGCACTATTTAACCCTAAATTACCTACATTGCTTGTAAAGCCACTACTCAACGACATGAACGGCACTTCATATTTATACTTGAGAACCGCGATTTTGTATAGATTTCAATACTGACCGGAGAGAGAAGCGAAGCGCAGGGCTTCCTCAATCATGCAGATCTGGGCGGAGTAATGGTCAGAGAGGGAGACGTCGGAGTCCGGGTCGGAGAATCCGTGGGGCATGTGGTCCCCTCACACATTCTCTCATATTCCCGACAAATCGTTGTAGAATTTCGCTATCCCCTTCCGCAGAGGCTCCGTCGGCGCCGCGTTCACGCTCATCCTCCGCCGCCCCTACTTGTTCTGAAGCAGGGAAAAGCAGGAACACTTTTGACGCGATCAGAATCACGTCGAAATAACATGATAGTATTGCTGTAATCGAACTCGAATTTGAGAATTTTAGATACGCAAATCGAGTAAAGAAAACTGGTAGGATTGGATTGAACTCGATGTAAACAGTTACAATCAGCACACTAAACATTGATTGATACGTCACGAATCACACGGACCACTCTACAATGATTCGATTTGGAATTGAAATCCACGAGAAATTGAATGAACAATTTCAGGAATTTGAAAAGGAATTCTGAACTGATTAAAATTCTTTTCAACTGAATAACTACTATTTATAATAAATTCTATTAGACACTAAGCTAAAAAATCCATATGGCTCAATTTATTAATAAAGCTTATTAACAAATAAAAATAGAAATAATAAATATTAAAATAAAATTCGACGGATCCTTGGATTGCGTCATACTCCTCTCTTGAGAACAAATTGTCCTAAATTCGAATTTGTGTCCTCCTGAATCAAACACGAATCTCTGGAAGCTCCTCAACTTTTCATCGTCTCGCTGAAACTTCAGCTTCATCTTCCATGAGCCAACACAGAAATATCAGCAACAAACCATATAAAGGAATATAAAAAAACACTAACGACTTATCCAGATATGCATATGTAGTCTCTGTAGATAAAAATATATTCGACCTTTGTGCAGTACAGTTGAACATAGTATCTGCTAAATAATTAAATGGATCAACGTACATGTGACTCTATAGAAGTTTAATTTTCCAATCTTTTTCTTGTTCTTCATTCTTGTGGCTATCATCAACTTCCACTTTAATTTCTATGGCTTCGTATCTGTTAGATGGTTAAATCGATCAACGTATATGTGACTTTGTAGAAGTTTAATCTCTCAATCTTTTACTTATTCTTCATTCTTGTGACTGTCATAAACTTCCACTTTAATTTATATGGCTTCTTTCATCTCAACTCTATCCTTTTCAATTTCTACTAATTCTGTCATTTCTTTTCGTTCACTTTTCTCCTCAATTTCTAGATGTGTGCTAATACTGTCATTATCTTCATATTGTACTTCCTCCGGTGGCATTTTCTCTGCAATCTTCACTTCAGTTAAAGATGGCATCTTTATGGATGGACTTTTCTTCTCTCCCATAATTTTGCTAATGCCAATATAAGCATCAACTTGCTCGTTTCGACATTCACTCATGCTATGCCTACACTGAAAGCAATTAAACACAATCAAAATTGACTTTCAATATAAGAATCCAATAGTTTAGATGTTTCGTCGTACTCATTCTCATTTGATCCATAATTTTTGATATTATAATGCCTTGAAGGTGTATATCTATTTCTTATTTTCTTATGTCTCAACGTACGATTGTATCTAGCAAGACAATTTTGCAGTTTATTGATAGCTTTAGACAACTTTTGGATTTCATCAAACACTTGCTTCTTGTAACATGCATGATCATCCGACATTTTGTGGAAATAAGTACAAATAAATTCCCTCTCTCTCTCTTTTTTAATATTTTTCTTGAATTCCACCTTTCTTTTTTTTTCTCTGTTTTTTTTTCTCAACAGGAAAGTGTATTGAATTAGGATTCGATACTACCTTGCTCTGATACCAAATTGACGCAATCAGAATCACGTCGAAACAGCAAGATAGTAATGGTGTAATCGAACCCAAATCCAAGAATCCCAAGGATGCAAACTGAGCGAAAAATGTCGATCCAACGTGGTAGGATTTGATTGAATTTAATGTAAATGGTCACAATCAGCACACCGAACACTGATTGATAAGTCACGAATCACACGGACCACTCCAAAATGACTCGATTTGATATTGAAATTTACGAAAAATTGAATGACTCAGAGAATTTGAAAAGGAATTCTAAACTGATTAAAACTCTGTCTGTCAGTGTCTGTTTTCAAATAAATAACTACTATTTGTATTAAATTCTATCAGACTCTAAGCTAAAAAGTTCATATGGTCTAATTTATTAATAAAGTTTATTAATAAATAAAAATAATAAAATGAAATTCAAAAGATTCATGATATTATACAGTACGGATGCGAAGCTGGCGCCGCTGCTTTTTCTTTAATGGACAGCAGCGGTTACCAGGCCACAACTCCACAGTAGGCGCGCAGACTTTCTTTGTTAAAAACCATGCCGTATTCTCCCATTCTCCTTTTTCTGTATCTCTGCATCTTGTTTTCTCTCCTTTCCCCTAAAGCCTATTCCAAACAATCGGAGAAACAGACTGAGAGAGCCAGACCCACCACGCCTCTGTCATGGTGGCTGACGGCGGGATCCGAGTTGCTATTGTTAAAAACCAATCCCACCAATTCATTTTATCATCGTACACTCCCTTAAGAAGGGAAGCAGTAATCCCAATATTATAAATACAACAAAAGATAATTGCAATTTTTCCTAGGTTTTAAACCTTAAAAAAAATTTTACTTGAGTTTTAGTTGAAAATGGAACATTTCAAATATGAAAATTGATTTAACAGACAGATCATCCATGGATATTAAATTACTCCTAATAGCAGATACACACATGCATATATATATATACATATAATAAATTCCCCCAAAATTAATTTTCTATCCGATTCTATGTGCTTGCTATCTATCATAAGCACCAATGTTGAAGCTGCATGGTAACATATTTAATTTTTCAGCTAGAACCCATTAATTGAAAATCAAATGGACTTCAAGCATGTATTTATAGGATGCTACTTCAGTCATATTTAATACACCTAATAAGGATTTTCAAATGTCTTCCTTGCTTGAGAGAAGGGGTCCGCTTATTACATACTTTATTGTTTAAAATTTAATAAAGTAGTAGCATAATACTGTTCATTTGTAATAAAATGAGATCCGTCTTGTGATAACTTGTCGCTATGCTAATTCTTTTTTAATATATAAATGTGTTTTTAAATTTGGACTTTCTGAAGGAGCTTGTTTTGCTCTGTTTTTGAACTTTTTTGCAGAATTCTTTATGCCACGTTGTTGATATTTCCTATTTCTTTCAGATATCTTTGTGATCCTTGTGGTTTTCAGACCTAGACCGAATTGTTTGATCGAGAATTGACCAGTTCTCAGTTTTGATTATACTTTAAAAATCAATTGTCATTTGAATCTGTAAAAATCGGTCAAATTTAGTCAAAACTAAGTTCAACTGGTCTGAAAAACTGATTTTTATACTTTTTATTTATACATTTTTTTAAAAAAATAAAAACTTAGCTCTTTGGAAAAAAATAAATAAATAAAATAGTTTTTATATTTTGTTATGACTTCTTTTTCACCACCTAAACAATTTATTACTTATGAGTATGTATAATTTTCACTATCTATTTTTTGACTTTTATTTATTTTATTATTTTTATTTAAGTATTTTGGAAATTTAAATATACCATTGTTAAATTAAAAATTTTCTATTTACTTTGTTGTTTTTATTTTCAAAAACTCATTTTCAATATTTATATCTTGCTTTGAATTTAATTTAGTTTCTTTTGTATTTTTGTAATTTTTTTATTCTTGTTGAATTATTAAATTTTTTTCAAAATTCATCATTTGATATATTAATTGATGAATATAAATTAATTTTATAATATTTTTAATATTATTATAAATAATTTAAAATAATCAATTTTTTAAGAAGGATTAAACTGTTACAACCCCAACACTTTTCCAACTTGATGACCAATCTCGTTTTGACAACATTGACGGCCGTGGGTGAATATGGTGAAGACACCAATTTTGGCTTTTCTGATATTCGTTCGATGGGGCGTGGCGGGGCTGGTTTTTCGGAGCGTGTTTCTTCGAGTTGTATGGCCATTGGCCTTAGAGAGAAAAAAGGGAAAGGGCCTGGCTCTGTGATATCGGAGCTTGTTTCTTAAAGTTGAAAGGGTGAGAGAACTCGATGAAGGAATACGGGAAGGTTAATATATACAAATATATAAGTGTATATATGTATGTGTATTGATTGAATTCCAGTAAAATTTAATATTAAATTTTAAATATTTGTCTATAAATGTATATATACAAGAAAAAAACTTATTAAAATTAAAATATAATTTTTTATGAGTATTATGTTTATATTAAGTAAATTTCAATAAATTAAAATGGTTTAAAATATAACAACGGACATAGCCCAGGGATTTTGATTGGTGGGGCGCCACACGTTTTATCTTGTGAGAACTTTCTGCAAATGTTTTTATCGTGTGAAAAATGTCACATTTTTTAATAATGTTCAATGCCTTGCTTAGATGAAGTTTTTTCAAGTAAAAATTGTGTTTTTTAAGTGTGAAAAATGTTAAAATAGCACAAAAAGGAAAAACAAAAAGAGAAAAAATTACTCTTGTGCATGGTAGTTTAGAGTAGATGAAGTTATTTTTTACAAATGAAAGTTTAGAATAGAAAAAGTTATCTTTTATGGGTAGTAGTTTAGAGAGTAGATAAGATCATTTTTTTGTGGATAATAGTTTAGAATTAATAGAGTTATTTTTTATGGATGGTAGTTTAAAACAAAATGTAATTTAATGAAATAAAAAGGCAAAATACAAATATAATTTTAATGCAATAACGTGCTTGTGCAGTAAATGTGGGGCCATTGCCCCATTCCCAAAAGTCTAAGAGTCTTCATTTGTGAAGTCACGTTGAGTCTTTGATTACCGAAGTTTTTTAAAATATTATGTTTTTGATTTTTTAAAAGGATTAGGAGAGGGAATTTTACGAAATGTACCGTTCCGTCGAACCAGAGGAGGAAATGTAGGATACATAGGGAATTTTTCGAAATAGTTTCCCGATTTTAGTATAAGGAATGCGAGCACCCGTTGGAAGTCTAAGTTATCTCTCGACATAGTTTGCTGTGTATTGCAAAATTTTATTTGGAAGTACAGAAGGAAGGGATGAAGCCTTTTCCAACGCACTAGAGCATGAAATTGAGAAGGACTTCCACACTTTCTAACACAAGCGATAAGCCACTTAGGCCGAGATCGAGGAGCAATTTGTGATCCGAGGTAGCATTGCACATGTGATATGGGCAAACCGGTATGGTTGGCGTGGTCACCCACCTGCTTCATGAAACCTTTATGCTATTCTGGGGTCGACACATCGAGGCCCCCCATCCACATCGAGGCCCTCCATCCATACCTCTACAAGACCAACAAAGGGATTGGGGGGCCCCAATCGTGGAGGGGTTGACACATCAACACTAGAGCCACCGCCATAGCGGGTTCGACACATAGAGCTCCCACGTCTAGCCCCCATCCCTCTGTAGGCAGTGAGGTCTACAGTATAGTTTTTAGCCTCATCACCGCTGCAAGTTCGACCCGTCGAGTCTCCACACCGAGCTCTGCGTCCCTCTACAAGCAGTGAGGTCTTCAGTATAATTTTGATCAATTATTTTAGTGAATTCCACATTACGATGATCACCCCCCATAATGTTTAGAATTTATCGATTAAGTAGTTGACATAATTGCATGCTAGTAGAATCATCTATCTGTTTCTCGTTTACAGAAAAATATTTTTCTACTGATTCCGTATTGTTATTGTGTTAGTGGATGTAACTATTACAAAAATGCGAAAGTGAATACATCAAACACTGTTAGCTTGTTTAGAAAGTTTATCATAAACAATAGAATTATTTCGTCGTGCAGTGATAATTGAGCCATGTACTCGTGTCCAACTTACAATTAGTGTACAATTAAAGAGAAATACAAAAATGCACTTGTGCCAAAATTTTCTCTGTCCGAAAGGTTGACAAACGCGGGAACATTGCATATACAAAATCGCTGGTTTTGAGCATGCATTGGGAAACATTTAAGTTTAACCAAAGTTTGAGTAAAATGTACCGAATTTTGGCTTGTCTGAAAGGTTGATAGACATGGGATCACTGCGCTCCTAGTTCTTCTAGATTCGAGAATGCGTTTGGAAAGATCTAAGTTCAACAAATTACTATCCTGGTTTTAAGTTCATTTGTCATATGAAAGTTCCAGCGACGCGAGTTTTGTCAAACCAACCCATTTTGAAGTCACCTCTATAGTGTGGGCTAGACTTTTTTAAGAAGTTTGTGTCCAAAATGAATTTTGCATGCATAAGACTTTTCACGTACACAACACACGAGCTGATCACGACTGTGGAAATAATGACAATAAACTGAAATTCCGCAAACGGCGCAGAGCAAACATATTGCTCGAGGGTCAAGGGGGTCGTTTCCTGGACCAGAAGGGCCAATGACCTGACGGAAGATGTGTTTCAATGTGGCGCACACGTTATGGTAGTTGGCCGCTGCCGTCGCCAATTGCTGATGCACTTCATCCTTCACGGATGCCACCTTTTGCAGAAAGACCTCGGCCTCCGCCCGCAATTGGTCCACGTTGATGTCCATGCTTTGTCCACGGGCCCGACGCCGGGCTGAACGGGACGTGCTAGGCCTTGCTGCCTCTGTGGTTTACCCCTCTGGGGCCTTCTGCTGCTGTGTCGCCCCACTTGTGCTCAAAATCCACAAGATGGGGTTTTTTATGAAAGGCGACTTTGGAGGATGGGGTGCGACAAGACCCCGTGGGCACGCTTACGTTGGCACACAGGGCAGTGATGATAGATGGATATGGAAGCTCCATCTACTGGCTGGCCAACGCTACCCGAATTACCCGAACCAGCCACTCTACAATATTGATAGCCAGGGCTTCTCTAATGCGTGCAGCAGCCATGTCTGCTCCCTCGACACCTCTGCGACGTGGTTCGTGGGCACGACCTATGTGACGAGGAAGTGGTGCTACGCCCTGCACCACCCCTTCAACTGCATTGAGCATAAGCACTGTGACACCCTCTTAACCAACAGCCACTCGTGCTGCTCCTCGCGTAGTTCAGCCGCCTCCTCATCTAGATCCCACTTCTCCAACTTCGGCAGCACCTCGTACTGACAGTGGTCATGTATCTATAACAACTCGTTCACAGTTGCGGTCGTCAGTGGCATCCCTTCTCCCTCACGTAGACGTGGTTGCCGTGTAGCCACCCTGCGTTGTTGTAGGGCTCCATCATGATTTGCGGGATGATGAAAGGTCAGTGGATGGCAGAAACAGGCCCAGTCCCTTTCATTTGCCTTTGTATGTTCATGTATTCCCTCATTTGAACTCTCATGGCAAAGTGCTTGGGGGCCATCTCCGGCCGCCGGTTGTTGCCCTGAAACAGCAGTGTCTACAGCCGCCAGTAACAGGTCGTACGGTCCAGGGGTTGGGGTTGCAAAATTTATTTACTCACCATACTTGACGGGATGGCCGAAGGCAACATACGGCAGCAGCGCAGGTGGACCTGGGGGACAGTCGCGCGGAGGGGCTTCTCCCATTGAAAGCGGAGGTGGCTCCCGGTGGGGCAGGGGCCGGCGGAGCAATCAGTGACGCATCGGTGATTGTGGCTTCGTACGGTTGCTTCACTGTGAACAGCCGCCAACATTGGGTGGGAACGCTGGGGCTTGTGTGTGGGCTGAGTAGTCCTAGCGCCCGTTAAGCATAATGGTGCTGGGCATGGTTGCTTTGTGGTTAACGTGCGTCAACATCGAGGGGGAAACTTGGGTCTTGCGTGTGGGAATAGGGAGATGAAATGTCGTGTCTGGTGATTTGACCATACACGAACACGACTGAATGTTTCTTTCAGATGCACGCCCAGGAGCTCTGGTGGGATTCAAATCCCGGGCCACGTGGGCACCCGCAGGCCACCTACGTACCGTGTTGGGCCTGGGCATTGCTTTCGTGGCCACTGCAGCTGCGGGCCCGCCAAACATGCTGCATTATGCAGACTTGGGCCACGCTATCACATCCTCGATTCAGCCGACCAAACATAGCCAGAAGGATTAAGTGGTGCACTGCGAATCCTCTGTACCCGAAATATTCTGCTGACACGTGTATAACTGATCACTTTGAATCCACCGTATAAAGACTCAAGTGCGCTGTTGAGCGGATTTATCAAAACAGTAAATTCTCAAATTAAGCCTAAAAATCCGAGAGGGACTTGGGATTGCTTCAAAGTCCAATTAGTACAGTAAGTTGCATGGTTAGAATCGAGTTGAATTGAGTTCAAATAGTAATCTATTTAAATTCGTTAAAAAAATTTTTGACGAGTTCAATTTGAAACTCGAATTTTAGTCAAGTTGTTGATCTCGAGTTTGAAATCGCTAGACTTAAAACTCGAATTGAGTGCATTGCAGAGTATAATTTATGTTTGACACAAATCAAAAAAAAAATAGAAAATCAAGTTCGAGCTACTCGATCGAGCTCAAATCGAATTTTACTCGATCGAGTCGAGTCGAACAACTCGAGTTGACTAACAACACTAAGTTTCAGCTCGTTTGATCATTTACCGCTTAATAATTATCCCAAATCCTCGGCCATTCTTGCAGTTATGAACCATATGCTTACTCTGTATTTACTATTTAGTACTGAATAGGCATTGGCACTTACATTTGACGCCCATGATTGAAAATTGAACTACACATTAGAAGACATTCCAATGCCATTTGTTTAGTCAACATTACGTTGCTGTGATGATAAATCACTCCATAAGCAAGACATTTTGATAGATGACAGCATACACTGAAACACTGGTTGATGCATTATTGCTTTGATGCGTGAATCACCATTAACTATTGCCAAGCAGAAGAAAGGGAGAACCAACTAGCTAAAAAGGGAAAGTAAAATATAGGAAAAAGAGGAGACATTTGGGCAAAAGTTAAAAACCAGTGCCCACAAACAACAATATGACCACCTCAACACTTAAAATTTACATCGACTCCACGGACTGCCTCCCCCTGACGTGGCCGTTCTGAAAGCCAATCCTCACCATATTATTTGACTTGACTTTCAATAAGAAGAGCTTCTGAATGATCCCAAAGCTTTAATCGCTCCTGCCCTTAGGATAAATTGATGGTAGATTGCAGCAATGGTTGCCCCAACGAGTGGTCCAACCCAGAAAATCCACTGCAACGATATAGCACCGCATCAGTTTTCTTGCTAGCATTTTCAGTAAAAAAAAAAAAGCAGAGGAAAGTAGTGTGTGATAGAAAAATACAATTGGCATATATACCTGATTATCCCAGGCCTCATCTTTGCCGTAGATCACGGCAGCTCCAAAACTCCGGGCCGGGTTAATACCGGTGCCCGTGATGGGGATCGTGGCCAAGTGAACCATGAACACAGCAAACCCAATGGGAAGCGGTGCCAAAATCTGCCAGTGGGTTTCAACAAGGAAGCCTTGACCAGCATTCAGCAAAACTGGAAATGGAAATTAATTACCATAATCAACAGAACAGCAGGGAAAGATTCGAAAGAATATTGTCTGCTTACAGGAACATGAGAATCTCTTGCGTTTCTCTTGGGGTCAGTGGCAGAGAAGACGGTGTAAACAAGAACAAAAGTACCGATGATCTCGGCAGCCAATCCGGTGCCTGTGCTGTAGCCATCTGCCAGGACGTTGGCGCCTCCGCCGTATCTAACATAGTACGCCTTCTGGAAGGCCCTCACTAGCCCACACCCACAGATGGCCCCCAAGCACTGTGCCACAATGTACAATATAGCCCGGACCAAAGACACCTTCCTGGCCAGGAACAACCCGTACGTCACGGCCGGGTTGATGTGCCCGCCTGCACACCCATTAACACACAAATCAAGTTACTCAGACTTCAGTTTTTTTGGCTCAGATCCAGATAATAGTTTTTAATGTGTGATGAACGATTGACTCACCGGAAATGCCAGCAGTGCAGTAAACGAGGACGAAGATCATGCCACCGAAGGCCCAAGCAATGCCGAGAATGCCAACGCCGCCGCAATTGTCGTTAGCGCTCTGGCTCTTGTACCCGATCACCGTCAAGACGGTAATGTACAAGAACAAAAGCGTCGCAATGAATTCGGCAATTATGGCCCTGTACAGCGACCACTTGCCCAGCTCCTCCGGGTTTATAATGGGCTCCGGTGGCGGGTCTTGGTAGTCCTTGGCGCCATAATCGCCCCCTCCGACTTCGATATCCTTACCCATCTGCACAACTTTCTTGTTAGAGACTGGATGAAGGATTTACTATGGGCAAGAGGGATTGTTGATTGGTTTTGCTAAGGAAGTTTGTGCTGGTGAGAATGGCCTGGAACTTAATGGGGTATTTATACGGGGTTTGCAAGGGAAAAGAGGATTGCAGGAATAGTTGATTGAATAGAATTTTGCCGCCCTATGCTTTTTTCATTCGACCGTCCCTACTGAATACTAATGTCGCTCTGGTTTCGTGCTTTAATGGTATTGGTGAAGTACATGATCAGTTGTGACTTTTGAGTCTGCATTTATCTCTTATCTTCCTATTGTTGTGTGAGTCAGAAACAGTGAGGTTGTTTGTGGGAGAGAGGTTTTGTAGGAGTTATTAGAGTAAAAATGGTCATTTGACCGTCCCTACTAAATACTAATGTCCGTCTGGTTTCGTGCTTTAATGGTATTGGTGAAGTACATGATGAGTTGTGACTTTTGAGTCTGCATTTATCTCTTTTCTTCCCATTGTTGTGTGAGTCAGAAACAATGAGGTTGTTTGTGGGAGAGAAGTTTTTGTAGGAGTTATTAGAGTAAAAATGGTCAGATAATGTGATCATAAATATAAATAATAATTAATTTTTAAAGAATAAATTTAATAAATATGAGTATACGTCGTGTGTATAGATAATAATTGGATTATAAATATATATAATGATTGAAAAATAATTAATTAGTTAAATGTGTAAGAAATGAAAAGTTTGAATTAGAATTTATATAAAAATTTTGTTGAATAGTATTTTTACAGCACAAAAGTTGGCAGGAAATATGGACATTGAAAACGTGATTCCAAACATAGCCTAAGCTTCCATTAGGTACGTGCTTAATTTCTGATTAAAAAAAATCATAAAAAAAAGTGAGAAATTTAGATTAGACAGTGGAAGTTAACATGATGTATATGCTTTGTGTGTTGATTTTGAGAGTAAAATATTTTGATCACTAATAATTAATTATTGATTTTCTTGTGATATGAACACATTACTTTCACATTTTCCAATTTTTCATATTTAGCTTGTATTCTTTTTGTTTCTTCTCTCTATCTTTTCATTTAACAGCACCGGTGAAGTGGCTTCAAATTGACCTTTACAAAAAGAGCAGTCTCTATATCAATATCACTGAGTTTCAAGATAATTATTTTTCTTTCATCAAAACAATGATTGGGTGTTCTACATCGAACTCCTAATTCAAAATTTAAAAATTTAACCAATTTAAGTAGGCCATTTTTTTTTTTCTCTTAGAGGCAAAGATAAAACAGTAATCCTCATCAAATGTATTTCTTTTCTTTCTTTGCTCACTAATTAAAGTCAATCACCTTAATTTGGCGTTCAATCTGGCAAAACGAAATTCCGCCGAAAGCCATATAAACAATAATACTATACTCCAAGGAAAAAATGCAAATAACCAAAAATAAAGATTGGGAGAGAACAATATATCACAATCACAGGAAGAGTGTGGGTGTGTGTAACGCATCACACAAAAACCGGCCGTCGAACATCACCACCGTCCATTCCAGCCCATACCTCACCCTCATCCTGTAACGGTCAACATTACAGCTCAATCGGCCAATCATGTCTTTCCAAATAAAATTCAGTTCTGAAAATGGGGTCCCTGGCGGTAAGCGTGCCACGAGTCGATCGGATAACGGTCCTCTGCCGCAAGACTTCATAGTTGTGGACTAGCTTACATGGTCGGTAATAAAATAAATGTCGGTCCTAAAATATATTTCTTCTTCCTCGTGTTTGATAAAAAGTAAGAAAATCACCTACTGCACACACACAGTGTTTATATATATATATATATAATTTTCTACTCTACACGAGTAGGATTTAGGGAGAGTTTGGTAAAAAAGTTCGAGAATTGAGAAATGGAATAGTTCTCATAATTATTACCTGGATTATAACTATAGAAATCAAAATTAGAGAATCACATTTGAATATTTAGGATTTTCTAATCCCTATTAAATTGGTGGGTTTTTATGTAAAATTCAAAATTGATTACTAAACAATACTAATCTAAATACATAACACACACACACACACACACGTATACATAACCTATAATTAAAATTGAAGAATACTTTTTACTTAACAAATGTAAAATTATTAAATTAGTTTCATTAAAAAATATATATTTTTAATCTTTCTTCTTTTAAATATGTTTTGTTCTTTTTACTTTTGTCTTTTTGTACCCTTCAATTGACTCTTATTGGATGAATATTATTTTATTTTTAAACTTTGTTTATTTTTCCTTTATCTTGTAATATATTTAATTCGCTTTTTTATTTTTCTTTATACTCCATTTTACTTCTATACATCACTCTTATTATTTTTTTAAAAGTTTTTCATATATTCTATTTATATTATTGTATTAGACATGAATGCTTTAGAGTAGCAAATTTTTTCTTTTTTCTCGTTATTCTATTGACGTATAGCGGTTATTGTTTCTAATATTTTCTTTTTAAATATTTATTATATTTTTTTAATTTCAAATACTGTTTTAAGTTTGAATATATATATTTCAATATTAAAATTTTAAGAAGTTTATAGTATATTGTAATTAATATAAATATAGAATTTATAAATAATTTATACGTACAAGGTTTATTTTTAATTATTTATTTTTAAAATTAAAATTTCAAAAAAAAATTCATATCCCATATCAAAAGAGTCAATGCAAGTATTAACTATATAAATATTAATTATAATAATAATAATACACATACTAAGTATTGAAACAAACGGATATATTGGAATGAAACATTTCCAAACCTAGTGGGAATCCTTCTAAATCCGATTCCAATTTCACGATGCAAATCAAATGCCACCTTAGTCTTACTTAATTTGTTTCTAGATTTCACATGTAAACTCATAGGACAGAGTCGAGAAAATATAGAAATTGTGACTGACTTTTGTTTAATAATTGTGTAGAGGAAGAAGTATTCATATATTTTATATATAACTAATAAAAGTCACACACATTGCATGTGTGAATTTATTTTTATATTATAAAATTATTACATATCAAATAATAAAAAGTATAAAAATATTTAAAATAATAAAATACAGAATGGCCAAAAAAGTTTGAGAAAAGAAAAAAATTGAGAGAAAAATATATAAATATTATAAATTAAAATAAAATAAAAAATAAATACAAGAAGAAAAGCATAAAAAAATAAAATAAAATAAAATAAGAGTATTTATGTAATTTAATATTATACAACTAAAAAGTCTTACTAACTTAATAATATAGTATAGACTATAAGTTTTATTCCAAGTTGGGAGTGTGAACTGCAGCATACTTCTTTAGATGTGAAAAAATTTATTAAGCAGTGGTAGTTGATTGTTAACCACTAGATTGTTAATTTACATTTTTATGAGAGTAAGAGAACAAAAATAAAGACGTTTGGAGATGAGGATGTCATTAACAATATTTGTTAAAGGGAAAACTTACCAACTTTTTGTTGGACAGAAATAGTATTTTAAAAGGTTTTCTTTTGTCCCATATTAAAAAAATAAATTATCTTCCATCACTTTATGTGGCAACTTACCCAAGAGCATATTTTCATTTGTATTTTTATGATTTTATTTAGACCTTGGTTACTTTCTTTAGCCCAGAAGTTGTAATTTCTTCCAAACAAGGCCTTACCCCTCCCTTACGTTTACTTGAGGTTTTCTCCAGACAAAACCTTGAATTTAAATGCACAAATGTAATCTGAACATGTTTTAAAATGAATATTAATGACCGAACGTTGCTGCCAAATGCCAACGTTTTTGCGGATTTATCCCAATAGTTTTTATGTTAAACATCTAATTTAATGCCCAGATTATGGGTTAAAATGTTTACAAAAATTTTACGTATACATATCATTGAAGCTGGAGAAGAAAGTGAACTTCCTTCACGAAGACAACTTCATCCTTCCCACATACCTCAACCAGAAACATAAATCTGCCCTCTGAGCTCTGTTACCATAATCTGCTATTTGCTCCTCCTTTGCTTCGAACAGCAGGCCCCAGCCTTCTTTCTTCATACACACAATCTGCTGTCAACCTGTAGACACGTAAATTTTATCTATCAATTAAATAATATCACGTAAAAAATATGACATTAAAAATATTAATTAAATTCATTTTTATTTATTTAAAAATTTAAAGAAATACAATTTTTAAAATAAATAAATAAATAAATTATCATATTTTTATCGACCAATCAAACGACAGCAAGTGACAGAATCTTGTTAGAAGTTAAACAAATGAAGACGGCTAATGAAATCGCGCCATGTCTGCGAGCTGATATACCGACTCTATTTCTCTTGCAACTATAAATAGGGGTCAAATTTCGTAAGGAAAGTACAGAAGTCAAAAAGTGAAGTAGTTGAAAACTTGACGCTCCCTAGATTCTATTTGAAATTTCTAAGAACATTCAAAGTGTTTTTCGTCAAATTCTAAAAATTCATCGTGTTATTTGCCAAATTCAAAAAAGTTTGTAGTGTTCTTTGTCAAATTCGAAAAAATTCATCGTGTTTTTCGTTAAATTCAAAGAAGTTCATCGCGTTCTTCACCAAATCCAAGGGTTCTTCATCAAATTCTCCAAATCCAAGATTTGATTCAAAATCGTGGTGTAAGACTCAAAGATCAGTGTTGCTAAGGATCTGACAACCCTCAAAGAAAATCAAACACAAGTCCTTTCCTTGAAGATTATTCAAGTTTTAAACCAAGTGTTCTCAAAAAAAGAATCAGATGATTAAGGTCAGAGAGCAGAGCAAAATTCAACTCGATCCAAATTATTCGATCTTACACCAAATTTTCTTATTATCTAAAAATTTTGTCCTACACAACCATCTCTGCCATTAACTTGAACTGCTAGAATATATATAAATTAATTTGCTGAATTCTGAGTCTTTCTAATTTAACTTGGGAAGAAAGCTTGTTTAATCTTGGGATATTTCCAATTGCCGGAAAAATTCTTGAGACTGTGTCTATTTATACACAACTCGAACCACCTATTTTTTAATATTCACGTTACGGCCACAATTCGTGTTTTCAGTTTTGGTGTTGCACCTGACTCAACCACACATGCAATGCTACACTTGATAGTACCACTCTTAAAACATCGGCAAAGACTATCAAGTGTCTTTTTCATTTATTTATTGTGTTTTTATACTTTCTCCTTCGGTTTTGCCTCTTGATTTGTTTGTTTTATTTTCATATTTCATTTTTTCTCTACTTTCCAAATTATTTTTTAATTTATATATGTGGTTTTTATTTTTGTTTTTGCACATTTACCAAGTTCTTAAAATTATTTTTTAATTTTTCTTTTTAATATTTAGATTATTTCTTAATTCTCTCTTTTATCTTTTTCTCTAAAATTTGAGGACTCTTATTAACTATATATAAATATATATTCAGATTAAATCAAAAAATTGATTTTCATTTTATTCATTTTTTAAGGTTGATAAACAATAACTTTAAAGAAATTAAAAATAATTTGAAAAGGTTGATAAAATTGCAAAAACATAAATAAACAAAATCAAATAGAATGAAACATGAGAAATAAAATAAAAAGAAGAAAAATAAAAAATAAAATATCACACTCCTTCGATTAGATACAAAAGTATGTATGTGTGTGAGTGTGTGTGTGTGTGTGTGTGAGAGAGAATAAAAGTCTATGAAAAGAAGAGAAAAAATGAAAAAAAATTACTAAATGACCTAAACTCTAAAAAAATTAAGAAATAATTCAAAAAAGTTGAGATAAATTGAGATATAATTTAAACAAGTGAAGAGAAGTTATAGAAATTTTTTTTAAAAAAAAAAAAACAAACAAAAACTGAGGAGAAAACAAAAAGAGTAAAAGTAAAAGAAAATGGTAAGAAGAAAGAAAACAATAAATAATAATAAATAAATAGAGAAAACACTTGGCAACATCTTATGCTCTAAGAGCAGTGTCCTCTAGTGTATCACCTACTAAATTGCAATAGTGGTTGCCTAGTTTGTATGCTTATAGACTATATTAATGACGTTTATATTTTATTTTTTTCTTTTAAACTTACAATATACTCACACACCCGCATTTTTGAGCCCACAACCTCGTCTAGGAGATTAGTGTTTTAATTTCGTTTAGAGTCAACAGATTTAAGCCTTTGAGTGTTACTGTTTCAAACCATTCATGTGATAAATTCAATATTGCTTTGAGTTTGAAATTGAATTTTGAAAAATTCTTTGTAAATTCGAATTCATTATTTGGACCTAATTGGAATTCCCATGTTCTTATTGTGGTATATAAGGGCTTTTTTCACTGGAAAACAGGTGGAAACAAGGGAAATGACCCAAGCACTTCCGAGTCAGTTGGGATTAAATTAAAATTTGGAACTAAAAATCTCAAGTGTTAGCGAAGTATTAGTGGTGGAGCAATTGAGAAGAGGGAATTTAGGGATTGGGTATTTTGTCGGTTTACTTGTTTGTAATGAAATCTTCTCATAAAGGGCTAAAATGAAGGTGCAATAATGTCAGTTAAAACTCTTTTGTCGGAAGATTCGGTGACTTGAGCAAAACAAGCGAAAACGAATTCATCAATGAGAAAGATAACAATAGCAGCCTTCATCTCAAGAATAGACAATAATAACAGAGTTGAGGATGCTAGTTCACCCATGAAAAAAAATGAATTGAAGTTTCCGTCTTTTCCCCTATCCTAAGAAAGGAAAACCCAGGAATCACAAAAAGATTACTCCTAAGATTCTGGTTCATTTTCGCCAACATACATCAGCAGAAGAAGTATTCAAGCTGCTGATTCCAGAACAGATTTCATCAGCATCGGGAATCACAGAATCCTCCTCTGCTATGGCCTCCAGGCTGGGACAAGAGGACGGCTGCCGAGGAAAAATAACAGGGTCTGGTGCAACCTCAATCCAGGAACTCAGAGGCCCGACGCTCTTTTCCATCGACTCAAGAATTGAGAAAGACGTAATTTCTTTGAGCAGAGTTTATTGAGCTGATAGGCTGGGGGCGAGAGGTGTCCTGATATGTGCACTTGGTTAAGGTTGTTTAATTTCTTGGGTGTTAAGAGTGGATACTTTGTGAATGGGAAGGTGACGAGTCTGAGTAAAACGAGTTGGTTTTTGGCGCATTTTATAGAGGGGTCTGAAGAATGGACACCGTGTCTGCAGACATTTTAGTGGAAGCAACACTGAAGCACCCATCTACGGTCCAAATCAAACAATCGGGCTCCGCATGTGCGAAAATGTGAAGCACTACAGCAATGGGCTGCCTGTCGGTTTGGGATTTGCTCCAGAACAGTGAACTAATCCCATCAACCTTATATTTCTTTCAATCGTTTTACATGTGTACATCATAATGGCAAGAATGCTAAACTCAGGAAATCCAATCTGGCTGCTTTCAGCAAGGAAACGGCTGTGGTTTTTGCTGTACGTCCTTCTATTTGTTGCATCGATCTAGGCTATGTTTTGAATCCCCTTTTCCATCACTCTCAAATATATTAATTAGTAAAATTTTTGATTTAAATTTAAATTTAAATTTTATTGTTAATTAGGCATATTCATAATTACATCAATATATAAAGACACACATGCACACTCATATTTATATTTATCTATACTCTAAAAATTAATTTATATTTTTTATATACTCTCACATTATTATTATTATTATTATTATACATATATAAATACACAAATTCAACTAAACAATACTATTAATTATATTTAAACCTTCATTTTAAACATGTTGGCTCTCTCATCACAATTCTAATCAAACGTCATCCCATCAAAACCCATCTCCCAAATATAGTCCTAGAGCCCACAAAACAAGCACAATGTAGTGATATATATACATGTCCATATGTGTAATTCAATTATTTGAATTTAAATTAAAAGGTCTCAAACACTTCAAGATAAGTCCAATGAAATCAAAAACATCAACTTAAGAATCCGGAAAGAAATAATTTCTTCGAGCAGAGTGAGTCTATTGATATAATGTGTTGGGGTGGAAGGTGTTCTGAAATGTGCACTTTGTTAAGGTTGTTTAATTTCTTGGGTGTTGAGTAGATACTTTGTGAGTGAGAAGGTGATGAGTTTCGAGTAAAACGAGTAATTTTTTGGTGCATTTTATAGAGGGATTTGAAGAACGGCGACTTTGTCCGCAGATATAAGAATGGACTAGATTTTAGCTGCCAAATTAAGTTTATCTCATTTTCTTTCTCCTATTTTCTACATTTTTAACCCAAACCTAACAAATTAAAATAAGGATAAACATTAAAATTATTTTTAATTGATTAATGTGGAACGCCTTAATTCAAATGGCATCATCATGGGACAGAATTAAGAGGATACATAAGTGAACCATGTCTTTGGATGAGAAAAAATATATGATGCAGGCCTAGCTGATTTTAAACACACGGGCGCGCACACACACATATATATTTGTGTTGTGGGACACCTACATTAGTTTATTCACATATTTATGAGGGTGACAAAATAAATATAAAGATGACCATTGTTACATTCGTGCCCATACCACCATTGAAACAACATACGGATGGTTTGGAGATGAGAATATCATCGACAATCTTGATCTATTAAAGGTTAAACTTACGGCTGTGTTTGGAAAAGGGATTCTGGTGAACAGTGATGTTTGGTGTGAGTTTTGTTAGATGAATAATATATTTGGTAGTGTGATTTTAATGTTTTAAATTTTTTTATTTATTTGAATATATGTATGTATAAAATACATAATAATAATTGGATGATGAGATAATATATAAAAATAAGAATTAATTTTTAAGATATAAATATGTATAAATTTGAGGGTATGTTTGTATATGTATAGATATTGATTTAATTATAAATAGGTGTGATAATTAAATAATAATTAATTAGTTACATGTACAAGAGAAGAAAATTTTAAATAAATTTAAATTTGATTGAATATTTTGTTAAATAATATTTTTAGTAACATTATGTTTGATAGTACGTGGAAGGTTGGAAAATGGGTACCAAACATAGCCTACGGGCTTTTAACTGTTCTGAAGACGACGAATTTATTTATTTTTACTTTTTTCTGTGACGAGTTTTACCAAGTCTATCAATGTTTTTTAATTCAGACCGAACCGGCCGATTGGACCGATTTAACCAAAAACCAGACAAAGTTTCGATGCGGGTTGTGTGTTATAACCCGTGTGTTTCATAAGCGGTGGGAGAAATTTACTGACTGAACACTAAATTACGTGGGGAACATCGGAGAAAGGAAAGGTGGGCCACAAATGGGATTTTGAAAAGTTGCTGGATTAAAGTATTAACTTATTATGTCTCTTTCTTTTTTCAAAGAAAATATTAAATATAAAGTATGTATGCTAGTGTATGAATGTCACGAATTTTTATTATAATAATTACATATTTAATTATAACATAAAAACATACGTATTTTAATTGCTTCCATTGTTTATGGAATTTGATATTATTTTTCTTATTTATAATCTAATTAATTCAAATGCATTAAAATACACACACATGTATATACATATTATATTTCACATTAATATATAAATATTTATATATTTTAGTTCGAATCAAGTGATTTTTTGAAATTAGTGACTCAATAAATAAATAAATTGATTTAGTCCCTAGTGTAGTTTTAAAAACATTAAAGTTTATAAAGTTGGGCAAGATGCAATCCAGCCTGTCCGCAACTTCAAAGAAACGTCGAGAAGCTGCCGAAATGGCCCTGCCCCTAGCCCTTAACTAATAATCTCGCTATCCGACCTTTAATTATTTTTCCTTTCCTTCTTCTTCGAACAATTAATAGATTTTGTATTGTGTTCAAGCCTCTAGATATGCAAGGTTTTCGTTGGAAAAGCGGATGATTATAAGGGAGAGCAAATGGACAAATACTTTGGGTCAAGTATGATTAAATTAAATTAATAGGCCTAAAATCTCTAATTATTCCATGTGTAATGTGGGAGTGATTGGGGTGGAAGAGGGAAGTCCTTGACTGAATCTTCTCATGAAGGGCTAAAATGAGACAAAGTGGCTCTTTCATTATCGATAAATATATGAATTAAGGCAATCGTGTCTGTTACCGCTCCTTTGGTTGCTCACAGTCTTTGTCGAGACAAATTTATGAGGAAACACAAAAGGATTAACATGCCACACTTCTTCAATAAGAAGAATAATAAATTCAATAGCAGCCTTCATCTCAAGCAGCTATTTTATCCATGTACAAAAATGAACATAAGTTTCCAACTTTTCCAATCCTATTTGGTTAGAAATGAGAACCCACGAATCACAGAGAGATTACGCCTAAGATTCTGGTTTGTTTTCGCTAATATACATCAGGAAAAGAAGTATTCAAGCTGCCGATACCAGAACAAATTTCATCAGCGTCGTCATCAGGAATTTGAGAATCCTCCTCTGCAATGGTCTCCAGGCTGGGACAAGTGGAGGGCTTCTGCGGGAAAATAACGGGATCTGGCGCAACCTCCATCCAGGAACTCCAAAGCCCAACACTCTTTGCCATCAACTCAAGAATTCAGAAACAAATTAGTCTTTTCCCGGAACTTATTGATCTGATATATTGGGATGACAAGCTTTCCGAGCCAGGGGAAAGGAGAGACCAAATAGGTGGTTTCTGCCGCTAGTGGAAGTGGGGCCTTGAGAAAAAAACGAGTTGGTTTGGTGCATTTTATAGAGCAACCTCAACAATGGAGACTCCGAATACAAGACATTGTAGTGGAAGGAACACTGAAATATCTCACCTCATGTCCAGAATTAAATACTCGAGTTTCGCATGTGCAAATTGTGAAGCACAAGGGCAATGGACTTGCCCCGAAACAATGAACTTATCCTGTCACCCCTTGACTATGTTCAGTTTCAAATGATACACTATTTATTCTCACCTGCTAATATTAAATATTTTACTTTATAAATTTTATATATATTCAAATTTCTTCATCCCTTAATTTTAATAACTAACTAATTTTTTTAATCATTATACCTATTTACAATTAAATCAACACCTATCTCTATATTTTTCTTATTCATTTATTTTTTTTATTAACCTATAAATTTATATACTATTATATCATTTAATATTGCAACATATTAAATAAATAAAATAATATATATATATATATATAATTTCTTATCCACTTAACTTTTACAAATTAAACATGATTTTCATCCTCCTTCAATTCATCCAAATTTTCCTTCCCTGTCCTAAAACAGGCATAGCCTTCATGCTCTTTTAATCGTTTTAACTGTGTTACGATTACACGTTTCCAAGACATGTTGTGGAAACACGTGAAGAAAATTAAGGGCACAGGACCGTGAGAGCTAGAAGAAAGAAAAATATATTAACAGGCCAAGGACCATGAAAAACTAGATGTGTACATCATAAGGAATGATGCTAAAATCTGGAAATCCAAGCTATCTACTTAACTGTGCAAAATTCACAAAAACAGTTGTTGATTTTGCTATACGTCCTTCTATCTGTGGCGTCAATCTGGAGACCACAGAACAAGCTACAATTTACAAAATTAGGCGTCGGATCAGTGTGCGCGCGCTCATCGTTAAGTTACATATAATCATCTTCTTCTTGGTCCTCTTCTACGATAGGCTCCAATTCTGGAGTGTTTGAAGGCTTGTAGGGACGTATGATGGGCTCTGGGGCTACATCCATCCACAGGTTCGACTTTCTACTGATATTCATAGCCATTTTTATGTAATAAAAGATATGGTGCAAAAAGAGACACTGAAGAATTAAACTGAATTGGGATTAAACTTTTAAAATAATATACAATATGACTCTCTTTCTTCCTGGATTGGAAAAGAAAGAGAGGGATGGGGCCGGCTACTGCTATTTTCTTCTCCGAGAACAAGCTATACAGCTTTCTTTTGAGAGATTGTAATGAATTAGGAGATATCAGACAAGCAAATATATACGCCTTTCAGGGAAGATGATTCCGTAGGAATTGTTGTCTCGCCATATAAAACGGCTATGTAGTAGGGAAAGGAAAGGGCTTGGAGTCAAACTAAGGAACACGACCACTAATTCCAGCCCCATTTTTTATGATCCACCACTAAATTAAATATTGATAGAATTATTTAGATTTTAGCCAATCCCTTAAATTGAAGTAACTATATAAAGACGGTAGCAAGAATATAGTTCTTCCAGCACCATCAATCCAAAGCAAGGATATTGCAATTTCAGTTGGTTGTCCTTTCCTCAAATGCACTCTTACCAATCAGGAAATGGAACTTCTCAATTGCAACTAGATGCAGCAGATTACTTCACATCTGTTACATCACATAGAAGTGATGCAAAGTCTAGCACAATACCAATGGCTGATGCAACACTGCATGATTGCCTATCATTGCATTTAACAACATTCATGGTAGGAGGAATCTTTGAATTTTGTAAGAACAAGCTCAGGCCAATCATTTGTATCAATAACATACCTTAGAGGACTTTACCTTTTTTCTTACAAATACTGCATTATAGTTCGTGTATAAAATCAACGCCAAAAAATTTCCAAAACAACAAAGATCCAATAGCAGATGTGAACATGACCTTCTTAAGACAGTTGCAAGAAATTGTCTAAACCTTTCCAATAGCATAATTGATGACGTATAACATTGTAATAAAAACTGAGCACAGAAAGTTGCATATTTGCACAAAAAAACCAACAATGCCTCAGATTCCTAGTTGAAATGAAAACAGATTTCATACTTACAAGTACCCACAAGAACAAATTTTCTCAGGACTAAAATGTTTCTCCAAAATACTTTATATTAAATCAAGAAGATGTAATTTTCATATTGCTAAAACAACCAAATGCAAAGACCACCACAGCGAATCAAAACCACCATCCACAAAATTGAACTTAGGTCCCATTTTATCAGAGTAAAAGAAGAAACAAGAATCATCCGTATCAGCACCAGGCCTTTAATTCAAAAAGAAGGGTACAAATTAAAGCTAAAAGAAAGAAATTCAATCGCTAACAAGATACGGCTTCGAATCCAATCCATGAATATTTCAATCCAGAGGAATCTCAACGTCACCATCGGTGATCTCCTGTTGCAGATCCTTCGGATCCTTTCCATCTACCGTACAACCAACAGAGACACAAGTACCCAAGATCTCCTTCACCGTACCACTCAAGTCCTTCGCCATGGACCGCGGTTGCATGACCTTCGCGATCTCAATAACGTCGTCCAGTGAAATATTTCCGTTATGCTTGATATTCTTGGTCTTCTTTCGGTCCCGCTCCGGCTCTTTCAGAGCCTTAATGACTAGCGCGGCGGCGGAGGGGACGACGGAGACCTTAGCCTGACGGTTCTGAACTGTGAGTTTGACGGTGACGCGAAGGCCTTTCCATTCCTTGGCGGTTTCCTTAGCGATATCTTCACCAACCTTTTTGGGGGAGAGACCGAGGGGGCCGATTTTCGGTGCGAGAGAAGATGCCGCGCCGACCTCACCTCCGGTGACCCGGACGAACACGTCGACTATCTGCGTTGGGTCGAACTTTGGCGGCATGTTTGGAGATCTGGCAGGGGCAGTAAAGGAGGTACTCCTGCGGCCGTGTAAGGATTGATCTGCGCGACTGCCAGGTTTACCGCTGTGAGCCTGTGACACAAGTTTTATATTTCTGAAGGGTTTTTGCGGAGATGAAGGTGTTGAAATGACGGACTTATCCTCCTCTGATTGGGCCTTTTGCCGCAGTGGACATCAACCCGCCCATGAATGAAAAATGCCTAGGCAGCCTGACAAAGAATTAAACTAAGCGACCAGAAATGAAAAGTAGAAGCCCACCATTACTTTACGTGATTACTGCTTACTAAGTGGAAAGTTTAATGCCTAACGGAAATTTTGTGGCTTCGTTTTACGACAATTGTCAAGCCATTCAAGAAAGCCCAGCAAGAAAATTCTGCCATACATACTACAACAATTCAATTGGGTTTCAGCAACTTTTACTAACAGTTTTTTGTGAGTATGTAGGCTATCCATGGGAGAGGGGTTTTGGTTGAGATATTATTTAGTAGGAGAGGTGTTAGAACAAGTAAAATGTTTGTTAAGAAAGTTTTGACGGAATAAATAATATGTTTTATTTGAATATGTGTATGAAATATATAAGAAGAATAATTGAATAATGTTATAGTATATACAGATAATAATTAGTTTTGAAGTATAAATAAAATAAATGTGATAATATGAGTGATCTATTATAATAGTATTAATTTGACTGTGAATAGACGTAATAATTAATTATATATATATATATATAAAGAAATTTTAAAATTTAAAATTAGATTAAAAAATTTATTTATAGTATGTTCTGTAATATAAAGTTTGAAAAGATGTTTTGAGAGCTTGGATTCAAACATAGTGATAAGTTGGTGGGATGCTGTCCACTACTCATTTTTAGATAATATTCTCTATTTTGCTCTTTTTTTTGTTTTTTTTTTTTCAATAGAATTGAGCTTAAACTTGATTTGTGTTAAAAGTTCAATGTTAAAGAGGTCAAGTTTAAATTCGATTCAATTGTTCAATTAAGATTATTAAGATAAAGCATCATTCAACTATAAGCAAATTAAATTATTTTTAAATTTGTAGACTGAATAAATCAATAACCCCTAATAACAAGTATGCGATGAGAATAAATATAATTAAGCTTGCAAAGCCATCTAACAATTGTTAAAAATACTCAAATTTGACCGAATTCAAATAACTTGAATTTAATTCAAATTCAAGTATGGATCAAAGTGCTCATAGGTCCAAACCAACAACTTGCTCAACTAATAATCTTAGCAATGTTAATAAGTTGAATTCTAGTAGCAACTCAAACTAAACAATGGTTTGAATATTACTTGTTTTAATTTTGTAAAAATTGAAATAAAACTAAATTTAAGTTAAACAATGAGATTGTGCTTAAATAAATTGTTTATGTTCAAATTTGATTAAATTCAAAAATATTGTTGAATTTAATAATTTAAGTTGAGTAATTTGTTTTATTAATACCCTTAAATTTAGCCATAGTCTCATATAAAATTTACATATTATTCTGCAAAACACATTTTACCTAAATTATGCACATTCCTTGTTTGGCTCTTTCTTTTTTTTTTCTTTAATTTTATCTTTTATTTTTAAAATTAAGTGCCCAATTTAAACATTCACAGCTAATAATTTCTACCGGTAATAATTTCTCACAGGCGCGCACTTACACACGCACACATATTTGTATTTCTGTGTGCTTTTTTGTGGATGCTGGAATATCCTATTAGTATATATGTTTGTTTTCATTTTTATAATAAAAAAATACTATAATCATTATATTTTTATATTTTCTCTATTTCTTTCTTTTTTTATACAAATTTAGAAGAATACACTTAAAAATTAAGAACAAATATAATTTAAAATTTTTCTTTACCTACCTATTTTTTACATAATTTTTAAAAAAAATATATTCTAAAATATACGCACAAAAGGTCAAAACCGTAAGCGTGAATGAAAGCTCTATCCGCGCGCCACCTAACCCGTCTGGTGAAACGGTAAATTGTTTAATGCACAAATGCGTTGGCTCCACGACAGCACACCATTGCCATTATATTACATGATGAAAGAAGTAATGTCGTGCAGGAAATGTGACTTCCTGGGTAAAATGCCCCCGCTTCGAATGGGGGCCACAAAAGAGGAAGGAAAGCACCACAACTATCAGGGGTAGAATAGTGATTTGTTGAATGGTGCCAGTGACCACGTGCAAATTCTGTTGTGAGGCAGGGAGTGAAAGCACGATGGTGTAGCCAAATGTGTGAGTTACTTGCGGACTGATGTTTTAAAATACTGAGTAATATCAAAAGAAGAGGCAGAAAGTACCCATCTCGTTTCCTTCTTACCCCTTCTCTACTCTCCTTTGCCCTTCCCCATTTCTTCTCGCTTTGGAGCTGGCAATGCTCTAAATTGTCCAAAAAACTTAAATTCATACCTGATAATCGATATTATACGGGCTACAGTTTAGTTAAATCGGACAGAGGAAAGAATTAACAATTAAGAGCAAGTTAGATGATTGTTCATTACAACCCCATTATTAAATTGTAGTTTGGTTTAAGGATGGAAGGCGTGACCCGCGCCTGTCTTTCGACGACAACCTCAACAGTATCGATTAAGGATTCGAATCAAACAAAGTAGTGCGGGTGGTGGTGCAAAATAGTTGAAAGTGGGGAAAGTAACAACGAATTAATCATTGTCCATTACGTTCGACGTGTGTATTGTGAGAATAAATAAGCAGTCAATCATTTTGCCATTTGTGTTTTAATTTTCAGGTGAGATTTTTGAGGATTATGAAGAGTAATAAAATAAGAATAAAATTTAAAAATATAATAATTTTAGTGTATTTTTTTGTGTTGGAAGAATTGAAAACTGTAGCTATTCAGACTATTAGCCTCGGAATATTATCCTTCAAACAGAATCGAGAGAGGATAAGTTCGACCAAAAAGAGGGTGCGACAATCACAGGGAATCAATAATAGAACCCCCTAAGACCTATCTTAATACTAATAAATTAGTACGTACGGGCGAAAGAAATCAAAGTATTTTATCAGCAAAACGTGCGTGTTTCTGTATAACTCTTGCGTTTTTCTCATAAGTGAATAGTCTTAGTCCGTACTTTATTACTTAATAAAGAGATATTCCGAGTCACGAAAGTTCAGAAATATTGCAAGTTGCATTTGCTCGAGTATTTAATTAACAGTTATTGATGGCCTTGTTTTAAAGTTCTATTCTCATGACCAAAATTTATGAATCCAAGCAAAAAAATATAATTTTATTTTCGGAGCATCTAACTCTCCCACTCAGGCTAAAAAATTAACAACTCACAATTTACAAGCAAGAAGTAAAGCTGTGTTTGGTGTAAGATTTTGAAAATTATGGGAATGTTGCTGGAGATAAAATTTGGGTACGACGGTAAAATTTTAATTGGATAAAAATTTTAATTTGTACGATATTATTAAGTGTTTGGTTTTTATTTTAGTTACATAAAGTAAAATTATATATATATATATATCTTTATTAGGGACATAATGTAAAATTACACATTTATTCTTATTTTTGAATCTTTGTCTTTTTTTATTTTTTATGATTTCATTTTCTTTTAATTTATTGTTATTTGTATTTTTCTTTCAACCTTTACATTTTTAATTTCTTTTTATTTATATTTTAATTTTAATTTTTCCATATTTTAAGTAATATTATTTCTATTACTTAAAGTGCTGTCATTTTAATTTATAAATAAATTAACATACATATTATGTGCCCCAATTTTACTAGTACATATATAATCATTTGATAATATGATAATACATGGTAATAATGATTAGTATTTAGACTATATGTGCCTATTTCTATATCTGTGTATATATAAATATTAATTTTGTTAGTTTTGCGGCTTACTTCCAAAGCGAATTTCATAACGAAAAGTTGAGGAATGGGTAGAGTTTGGTTAAAGATTTTTGTTGTAGTAACATCGACTAGTAGAATTAATGAACTGTTAATTATGTTAAAGATTTTTGTTGTAGTAACATCGACTAGTAGATATTGTGTTAAAGATTTTTGTTGTAATAAATTATTCTAAGTCAGTGAATTAATGAACTGTTTTGAGTGAGATATTGTGCGAATTTCGGTTTGTGGAAATTGTTGATTATGGTGAAGTTCGTAGTTGGGATCCTTCAAACATTAAGTGATAGCTTCTTTTTTTTTTTTTTTTTTTTTGTTTTAAGTGATAGCTTAAATCGCGTGAATATAGTCTGTGTATTTGAATTTATTATTATCTATTTTCCTCTAGCAATGGTGGATGGTGCTACAACATTAACTATCAAATCATATTACAATGTTACAATATCTAATCAAACCTTAACAATTGACCGTGAATAAATAAATGTGATAATTTAATTTTAAATGTGTGTGTGTGTGTGTGTCTATATATATTATTAAGTTAATAAATTTTTTTATTGTATAATGTCAAAATACACAACTATTCTTATTTTAATTTCTTTTATTTTTTTCTATCCTTTTCATTCTCCTGTTTCTTTTTCTGTTTTTTATCTTATTATTTTTGTTTATATTTCCACTCATTTTTTTTCAAATTCTTTTGGTTATTCTTTCTTTTATCATTTTAAATATTTTTATACTTTAATTTAAATAATTTCATTATATTATTTAAAATATAATAACTTTATAATTTATAAATAAATTTATACACATACAGAATGTGCTGCTTTTCTTAGTAAAGTGGGAAAGTAATTAAAATTTAAAATTTAAATTAAGTTTTTGATGAAGATGTATATTTAAATTGTAAGAACTTGAGATAAAACCCTCTCAAATCTACAACTACAAATAGTGTAACAAATTTTTATTGCGTATATTCCATTACACATCAAATTGTATTTTTGATTTGTTTTGGCCATCAGACGAAACTAAACAAGGTGATATGCTAATGTGTCGGTTCATTGACCAAATCGAGTAAAATGGTATCGGGGATAAATTGTCCATGCGCGATTGTGTGGGTGTATTACAATAGAGAAGAGTGGAATGTCTTGACGTAATTAAATCTGGTCGAACGGCGCAAGCGTCATGGGCCGATGCGGACAAAACACGAGAGTCAGGACACGAAGCCTATGTTTGTTTTGCTTCGCATCATAAAAAAAAAATACATATTATAATTATTATATATTTTAAATTTTATTTATTTTTTTTCTTTTCTTTTATTACTTTTATACAATTTTTCAGTGATATCAAACATTACCTTGTGGAGCGAAATTCTCGTACGCCACGTGGTGGTGATGCCCTACTGGGACCCACCTCGATGTCAAAATACGTAGGGCCTTTCTGTCATTCGTCCACGTATTGCTGTGCTGGAATAGGATAGCCAATGGTAGTTGCTGACATAAATGTAGATTAAAATTGTAATAAATGTCAATTTAATTTTTATTAGTAAAAATAAAAATTAATTAACTAGTAAGATTGTAAATTATGTTCGGGTGTAAATTATCAATCTTCAAAATCAATTTTTATCTATTTATTTCTTTTATTTTTATATTATTTTTAAATTTTTATACTAAACTTTTTACTTTTAAAATTTACATACAAATATAGCGGTAACATGTGTCATGATATTAAATATTGGTCTATTTTTTTTTATCAAATATAACGTCTACAAGATCTATAGTCCATAATGTCTACATTGTCAACTCCTTGTACACGTGGCTTTACTATTATGATTTATGACTGAGCTGTATTCGTCCACATCGCCTATACTCAATTTATCTTCTAATATTTTAATCGAAGATTTATTTTTTAGGTAATAATTGTGTATATAGGTCAAAATAACAATTTTTAAATTGCTCTTCAAAATTATTGTTCGTGTAAAACTGATACTGTTACTTTGAAATGAGGCAGATAATATACATATTATATGTGCGTGCGTGTGTGTGTGTGTGTTTTCTAGAATTTCTTTCTTTCATTTTCGTCTCTTCGTTTTGATTGGTTGATGTATTCCATCTGCTAGATTCCGACGTGTCATTGTGATATGATTGGGCCTTTGTTGCAAACTGCTCAACCTTCTCGCGACGTAATAATTATGACTACTTGCTAATTCCTTAAAAATAATTAAATAATATATACACAGGCCATATTAGTAATACTTTTTTTTTTTGGCCATATTAGTAATACTTAAAATGGAGAAGATAGTATTGTGTTTAGGTGGTAGCTAGGAAAGATAGAGTCGCTAAGCAATTAAATTGCAGGAAAATGGCAAAAGTTATCATATTATATGTGCACATAATTAATATATGCTAGTAAGTACGTCACATTCTACCTATGTGCTCGAATTTGTATAATATAAAGTTATCAGATAGTTATCTAATTTATTTTATTTTTAGTACATATCTGTTTATTTAAATATAATTTTATACTTAAGAAAAATATTGTAATTAAAAAAAATGTAAAAGATAAAAGTAAAAATAATAACAAAAAGGACACAATTGCTATTATTAAGTTGAAGTGTGTGTGAGTAAATTTATTTAGTGTAACCATATAAAGACCAAACTCTTCATATATAGTATAAAAGTATAGATAGGTTAAATTTATATAATATAAAACAAGAATACTTAATTTATTTTATTTTTAGTATATATTTTTTATTTAAACATTTATTTTACACTTATGCAAAAAATATTATAATTAGAAAATGAAGCAAAAAAAAAGTAAAAATAATGACAAAACAAATAATTTTGTCATTATTTTATTGAAGAGGGGTGTGTGTGTATAAATTTACTTAGCGTGACCATATAAATGCTAAACTTTTGATACGTAGTATAAATACATATGTATATATATACTAGTAAATATCACATACTTTATGTATGTTCAAATTTTTTCATAAATTATAAAGTTATTGTACTTTGAATAATAGAAGCAAAATTAATTAAATTAAAAGTATAAAAAATATTTAAGATAATAAATTAAAGAATGACCAAAAGAATTTGAAGAAAGAGAAAATTTTAAATGAAAATATAAAAAAACAATAAATTCAAAGAAAAGAAAAAACAAAAAGGGAGAAAAAATGATAAGAAAATTTAGAAATTAAAATTAAAATAAATATGTAATTTGACATTGTAAGATAAAAAATTCTTATTAACTTTATAATATTGTAAGTATAGATAAGTTAAAAGGAAAGAAAAAAAAAAGAAAAGGAAAAAATAAAAAATAAAAAAATATAATTATGTAATTTAACATTATACAATAAAAAATCTTTATTAACTTAAATAATATAGTGTGTGTATATATATATAAGCCAACCATGTGTAAAGTGTGTGGATATACATATATATATATCCACACACTTTGCACATGGTTGGCTGCTAAAATGTTCACATTCAAGGGTTTGAGAGATGACGGGAGGATGGGTGTGAACTAATGATGATTTTCTAAACTTTTAAACACTGAGTTAAGAATTCAAATCTTCCATTCTCATTAGAGGGGTGAGTTTACGGTTTAACAAAAAAGGGTTTGGGAGATGACCTTTTTGCATATTTTGGAGTACATGTAAACAGTCCACCTGGGATGCGAGTACAATTACAACAGAACATCTATGTGTATCAATCTATCAATCTATAGATTATCACTAAACTTATAAATTACTTCTAATGAAAACTTTTCTGTCATCTTTATGTTGAGACTGAAAAGCAATGGATCGAGTTTAGCTTCAGCAGATGTTAATTATTATGTTCCACAAACCTTAAAACCACCTCCACAAACACTTCCTTTGGTCCAACGGCGTGTTTGAAACTCCTCCGTTTAAATAACCACAACTTAACTATATATATATATATACACACACACACACACACACACACCACCTTGTTGATGTAATAACCTGGGGAAAACCGATTAATAATAAATATATAAATAAATTAATTAAATGCCCAGGGTCCACAGTTCAGACGTCAGAGCTTATCCACAACTATCATATTATATATATCCCAGCGGTCCTATGCTGGCAAGACCCTTCTCCCTACTTCCAAGAGCCTTCTCATTCAAATTTTCTTCGATTATCGATAACTGGAATGGCAGCGAGGAAGATCCACCGCTACCTTGCCGGGGCTGACAGGCTAAGCACGGCGGGTCTCAGCGATCATCCCTTCGAGCTGGAACTCGACGAGGCAGAGGTTTGGAGCGCCAGCAACGTCACTAACATGACCGAATCTAAGATCAGGCCGGTTTCTAACCAGCGTCAGCTCCGGAAATCTGTGAGGAAGAGCGGGAACTTCGATCACCTGCCCGTGGGGCCGAAATCATTGCCCGTGAATATCCCTGATTGGTCCAAAATCCTCAGGGACGAGTTCCGCAAACGCGGCGAGGAGTTCACAGACGATGAGGTGGAAGAAGACGATGGAAATGAAAGAATGCCCCCGCACGAGTATTTGGCTAGAACCAGAGCAGCACCTTTCTCAGTGCATGAAGGGGTGGGGAGGACGCTGAAGGGTAGGGACTTGAGTAGGGTTAGAAACGCCATTTGGAAGCAAACTGGATTTGCAGATTAACTTAATTATACGGTCGTCACAACTTTAATGTCTCTCTCGTTTTCTCTCTGGGTCAGATTTAGGGAAATGATCCTCTGGTTTTGGAGATGTATTGGGTAGCTTTTGGTTCAGACGATCATTGCTAACCATGAATATGTAGTTTCTAACTCATTAGGGGAAGAAAATCTCAGTTGTGTTTCCGTAAACCCCTCTAAAGTTGCTGCCTTAATTTCCCAAAAACCTGTTTAGGGGAAGTAACTCAGGAAGTCCCTCTAACGTTGTACTAATTATCAAATTTTGCTGTAACTCGCTTCTTCTTTTTTTTAAATATTTTTTAACGTGGAATCTTTTTTTTTCCTTTTAAATATTGTTTTCTTGTTTTTTGTTTTTCTAGAATGAGGTCAGTTTCAGAGTGACGGATTGAATGAGAGAGAGAGAGAGACTTAAAGAGGTTTGTTTATGATAAGATACTTGGTGGGTAAGAAAACAACAGGCTAACTGAAAACAACCCCTCCAAGTAAAATCCACCCTTGGTTGTGTTGTTTGGTTCACTAGTGTCGAAATTTAGCTCATTTTTTCTTGCTTGTCTGGATCACTGTTAAAATTAATAGACGTATATATATGCGTTTTGGTTTACCTGTGTTTGGGGCATATGGATGGCCAACTGCCAAACAAAGAGACTCATATCAATGTAGAGCAAACTACTTTGCGAGTTTGGGCAATCATAAATTGTTCTTTTGGTGTAATCAATTAAGATTTTACAAATGGCCTAAATTTGTGAGGTTTTATTTCTGTATGGACCAGTGACTTCATATATACTACTGGGCATCTTTTATCCATTTTCAAGCAGCAACTTTTTCTCAACATTGAATTAATAGCATTAAGCTTATCTGGTATAAAGCTATATCCTTATCTAAATCTTTTGTTTCAATCCTTAAAATGAAAATCGTGTTTTTCTTAATTTAGTGGGCCCAAAGCCACCTCCAAGCAATTAACTGGTTTATGAATGGAGTCTAAATATCAATGAAAAAAAAAAAATACTTGATTGATCTGCACAATGCTCTAACCAAAATTGCGTCAAGCAAATTATTGAAGGAAGTGTTTCTTACGACATTTGCCCTTATCTTTTTGGAAGACTATCTGTACTGTGTACAGATGGATTTAGATCAGTACCGATTTACAACGTAGGAAAGAATAAGGTCACGTCTCGCCATTAAACTTCTTCTCTTGTCTTTCTTCTTTCTTCGGTATAGTCTGCGTAATCAACGAAGAAATTACTTTTGTTTGTTGGGAGGGTCTTGCAGATGCAAACAAAAATACATTGAATGTTTAAATTTATAATATATATCATAATCTTAAAAACAGTAAAAAATTAATTATATAATATGTCATAATTTTAAGCACTCTTGTATTTTCACGGGAGAGAAGAGTGCCCATAGGGTTTTAATCCAGTTCGTACATCAAATTAATGTTTGTCAAACGTAATGTCATCTGCTTTACGCTATGGACTTCAGAGACATGTTCTCGGACAAAAAGTGATAGTCATCACCAAAATCCATTTAATTCGTGCGGGGAATTAATAGTGCTGTCGTGAAACAAGGGGCGCCTACTGATTGCATTACACCTGGATTAATCACTTTGTCCAGCGTTTGCATCAAGCCTAGCAAATCGTTGTCCCAACAAGGAATAAGCAAATTCTTCTGATGACCTTCAAGAACAATGACGGGGGCCAGTAATGAGATAAGGATTTATTTTTCGACCCTGTGTTCAGCCTACCTCGTACAAAATGTCGTTGCGTCTCAATTTTCTCTATTTCCATGCTAAACGGAAGATATATATCTCAACAGTGAGACTTAAGGTTCATTCTCCTGCTAGTGTTGAGTTGAAGATGAGAGAACACGTTGATGTGTACGTTGAGGAGACATGTTAAAGAGTGAAACACCGATATATTTTTGCATTCGGAACAAATTCTCCGACGTCATTCCCTAAATCAGTGTGAACGGATTACACCCAAAAACACAAAGTTCACGACTGGCTAGAGTGCCAACCAAATACGAGGCTCTCTTGTTTTGGGTGTATCCTAAATCCCTTTACTCCCAAGATATTAGAATTATATTTTACACTTGAATTGACACTCTTTCAGAACAAAATTCTAAGCAAGTGGGTGATTACAGGCTGGAAACATCACTCCACAAAACTCACACGAGGCTTACTCCAGGACTCCAAATTCTGCCCTCATTTATATTGATTAAACATTATTTTGTTAGACAAAAATGCTTCAAAAAACCAACAACGGAAAGGACACTAGAGTTTGATTCGTTTTGGACACTTTTGAGCTCTATCCTACCAGCTGGCCACACATTCTACCGCGCATATCAGCTCGTTGCTGGCCAGCTACACTTCCAATTCAAACCAATCATCACAACAACCATGCTTTCACATTAAACGAGTTTAGAGACTTTGAATTTGGATGACTCCAGAGGTGGGTAACTTCGTGGAGTGAAAAAGAAGTCCTCACTTCGAACCATTCCCGTTCAAGACAGTGATCAGTATTCCAAAGCATCGCAGAACATAATTTTAGATATATGTCTAACTTAAAAGGTTTACAAAACCTGTTGAGATGATTGCGTGCTACCAAAATATTCTTTAAAACATGCTCCTGAATCAAGTGCTTGATTTGAGCCACTGACATGGTCCAAAGTCATACCTAATGGTCCAGTTTGTTTGAAACTTACACGCTATCCCAATTTCCCCTCTTCTTTTTCAATTTATACCTTTTCTTTAGCACTTGAAATCTTCTGTCCCTAAAAGCTGTTCATTTGCCTATTTTCACTCATAAATATTTTTCGTGTGTGTGAATTTATATCAAATGAAAGCACGCACACATGATAGAGCTATACATTAGAGGCGATAAGGGGCCGAGAGATTTTAAGCACAGAAGATTTGAAGCCTTTCTTTAGGCCCACCATTGCCATGGCCCACCACTGTCCAAGCCTAAGCTCATCATATCTCAAGGTCCTTCAAAGGATCCATGCAAAGAAACAAGATCGGCACCAACACCACCCCCACAGTCTGGGGAAGAAACAAGAAAAGACGTGAGGAGAGGAAATATATAATTTGAATTCTCGGGTATGATTGCGCTCTACGTATAATCCAGTTACCACCATAATGTGACAAATCTATTGCATCACAACCTCAGGATTTCCCTACAAGCCCATATATTTCGGAGTTCACTGTGATCAAATGGCTAATGATGAGTCCATCAACCCAAAGGAAGACAAGTCCGGCGAACGCATCAGGCCGGCCTAAGCTTTAAAAGACCAATGTACTTCAAGTGAAGCATGAGGAAAGTAACTGAGAACATAATATCCTTATGTTTAGTACAAGGGTAGATTTACACCATATCTGTGTCATATTAGCATTACTGGCAAAAATATTATGTATGTTAATAATAATAATAATAATAAAGAACTCCCACATACACACATACAGGAGTACCAACATGGAGTTGCTTGGGTGCTGACCTTCACAGCAATATCAAGAGCATAACCATGTACAGCCTCAGCAAGAACAACAACTCCCTCACCTGTATTGCAGCTTGTAGTCGAGTGAGAATATTTGCAGTGAACATCCTTTTAAGTACTACATAAGAACTTTATATACCTTGGAGTTAAGCCCAAGACTCCAATTAAACGAACACAAATCACTGATTGTGTCACAATAAAGACACGGCATTGCCTGAAAATCAAATAATGCTGGATTCTTTGCAAGCCTGACATGAAAAAAAAAAGTCATATTACATCATGCATTAATTCGTTTAATCCTGGGCATGTCAGCAACACAGAAATATCCAGCAAATCGTTAATGGGGTATAGGTTGTATAAGTGCCATATTAATGAAATAAGGCCTTCTGAAAAGCTTTTCAGAAGACATTGGTTTGCTAGACAATATTAATCATACGGCAATTATTAATCATAATTACTTCATATTTTGTCTCTGGGTACTTTCCCACAATTCCACGATTTCACTGCAAGGTGAAGAAGAATTTTAACAGTTCAACCATCAGTATTCTGCAAACATTCTTTCTCATCCATGAGCCTTGGCTCTGCAACTCTTTAACACTTGCTTGACGTGTAATTATATTGAAACTTTTAACAACACACTTGACCACCTAGTTGGAATCAAAAGAGAGATAATCAAATTCACAACTTAAGAGATCTTCAAGATGACATACATGCCTAGTGTTTAACTTACTTGATGTTTAGGACACATCTCCTCCTGTGTTTTCATGAATGGCGATGAGATCTACACCATCATATTTAGTTTTCCATTCAGGAAGGCTGTAACAAGGTCTAACATTGGCATAAAGATTGAGCCCTTTCCTTGAAGTGAGGTTGAAGAGAACGGTGGCCTTTCTCAAATGGTGTGGCCATCAGTCCTCACGGGCCAACTATGTTTTGTCTCACAAACTCTATGCTTTCCCATGCTGGAAAACTCAGGATCTACGTCCTTTTCCCACAAAGTGTTCTCACCATTCTTTAGGCACATCAGCAGCTTTAAATACCCGAATTCACCAAACATTTAGTTTTTCGGTGATTGCTACAAGAGCTTGTTACTTTGAAAAATGTCCCAAAGAAATAAAACACAAAATTATGGTATTCAAATGGCAACATGAAGCCAAAATTAGCATAAATCCAAATATTGATACCGACTATACATAAAGAAGATGACTTTATCGTTTAATAGTCGTCGTGTTTCGCAAAATGGCATTAAGGAGTCTCTGAAACAATGAAGACAAAGGTCTTCTAAACTAGTTGATCTTACAGAGTTAAGTTCACATGATATCGTAAGTAGAATATCTAGCACTCAGAAATTTGGTGAACAAGTCTTGGAGATGAATTTGAACGAGGAAGCAATTGATCTTATTATACGATCCCTCTTATTATTTTTTCTCAACCAAACCACTAAACTCTGAGTCGATAACTTTTTCCACTGGCACTTTCAAGAGCCAAAAACACAATATTTCACCGATCATATCAATTCAACCAATTTAGAAAGGAAAACATTGACGGATGGGGCGTATTTTGGAACCTGTTTGACGGATTTGGCAATCTCAAGACCGGCGCCATCTCCATAGAAGAGCGTGGCGCGGATTAGATTGAAATTGGACTTCGACCACAAGAAGTTCCGACCGAAGAAGCTAGGGTAAGTGGAGGAGATGTTGACACCCTCGCACCAGACGATTTCGCGGCCATTGATTCTAGTTATTGGCGGCGGACCTTAAATCTTCAAATCGAAATATATCAAGAATTGATCAAAGAATTGCCTCAAACAGAGGGATAATAATGTACTTTTAGAATTGTAATTCTTCTGTAGAAGGAAAACCTCTACGTGTAATAAAGTTCGAGTAACAGAGGGAAAAACCATCGACTTTATTACAAAAAGTAGCAGCAATCCAATAACTAGGTAAGGTGCAGTTATGTTCATCTCAAAACGACATTAATGTTATATAGTAGAACAAAGGAAAAGCTTTCGGACCAAACAAGATTTTGAGTAAACTCAATCCCCAAGAAAACTTGATTTGAGTTGAGACCATATTTTTTCCTTTCGGGTAAAAAAAACAATTGACAGAACATGAAGAATTAACTAGCAACCTTCGAATTCTTGCCGCTAGAAACGGCAAAGCTTTTTGGCGTATGTTGGGACCGCCACATGGCCCATTGACATGTAGATGCACTCATAGACACAGGCAACTCTGTGAACGGAAGCACTTCGTTTTTCTTCCCTTCGATTAAATACAAACCTCCATCCAGAATCCAAAGACGAAAACCTGTCGGCCAGGCCCGTAGACAAGTATTTTATATTCACAAGGCCTGGCATTGATGCCTTGATCAAATATCTACATGCCCAACAAAGTCGCGTGTCGTCCATCCATTCACTTAAATGATTTAAGATATTAATATCGCCAGCGTCAGTCAGCAGACTCCGGTGTCAGATTCCAATCATTAAGATGGTTGGGCCCAGATTCAACCCTTAAAAGAAAGATCGATTCTTCGGCGTCCTTTCTTTATTTAAACGGAACAGTGTAGGGAAATGTTCAGAGACAGGTATGATCTAAAAGCGGGAGAATTCCAGCAATTTTCACATTTTATTTCACCTTCGAGACAGACTTCAACTTCGTAAAACGAAAACGATAAGCAAGCACAACAGTCTGAATCACAAAACAAACAAAAGAACATAAGAAACCCGGGAGGAATTAGCAGATGGGAAGAGGTGCACCATTCCAGCCCTGGAGGCATTTCAACAATGGATCGACAAGTAGCCCCTTGCTCAATGCAGTGAACACCTTCTCACACTCTTCACCTGGAGAGGTCACCTTTTCCCCTGTCAAGAAGTTGGTTCCCAGTTGCTCTCTAATGAATTTATACAAGGGGTAGGATCTGCATTCAGTTATCCGGTTTGCAATTGCTGGATTTCCACTCTCCAGAGCAATTCTTGCACTCTCAACTTCTTTCGGTAAAAGGGCCCTCAGTTCATCCTCAAAAGCTTCGATCTTTTGGAAGATAGATGTGCTCGCGTTCTTCTCACCGTCACCGTTTTGCAAAGCATGGTCCACAAGAACTTGCCTCAATTTCTGCATCAATGGGTAGGTAGCGCTGCAAGGATCATCAACATATGCAAAGACGTATTCGCGGTCCACTACTCGAAGCAAATCCCTCTCGCAGAATCTTGATGGATGAAGCTCCCCGTTGACACCCATGGTTAAAGTTCTCTTAGCCACTTGGCTGACAGTGTTCTTGACAGCAAGTGTCAGGTTCTCCTCCAAGTGCCTCAAATCAATGGCCTGGCACAGTGCAATAAGGTACGCGGAGGACATGAGCTTGAGGATATCCAAAGCCTCAACTGTTTTCCTCGAAGAGATCAAACCCAAGGAATTCACATCTTGGTTGTGTTGCTCTGCACTTTGCACGTGGTTCGTGACAGGATTCGCCAAGAATTGAAGTTCCGAACAGTAGGCAGCCATGGCAATTTCGGCGCCCTTGAAGCCATAGTCCAAGCTCGGATTCCTCCCTCCAGAAAGGTTAGATGGCAGCCCATTGTTGTAGAAGTCATTGACCAGTTCAGAAAATTGAGCAAACATCAACTTCCCAATGGATGCAATGGCCAGCCTTGCATTGTCCATTGACACTCCAATCGGCGTCCCTTGGAAGTTGCCGCCGTGTAACGCCTTGCTTCTCGACACATCGATCAAGGGGTTGTCGTTCACTGAATTGATTTCCCTCTCGATCATCTTGGTAGCCGTTCGGATGACTTCAATTTGAGGCCCCAGCCATTGGGGTGATGTTCTCAGGGCATATCTATCTTGCTTTGGCTTCTGCAAGGGATCCATCTCGTGCAACTTCTGTGCAGCCTTAACATACGAGCTGCCGTCAAGGATGTGCTCCATTATGGCGGCAGCCTCGATCTGGCCCGGATGGTGCTTCAACTTGTGTGTCAAGTGGTCAGTGAATTCAGGCTTTCCATTCATAACTTCAGCAAAAATAGCTGACATTACTTCTGATAACACGGCAAGAATGTTGGCCTCGTACAGAGCAATTGAGGCCAGTGCAGAGCCAACAGCTGTGCCATTGACAAGGGCGAGGCCTTCCTTAGGCTGCAGCTCGAAGAATCCCCCATCGACACCGGCAATCTTGAAGGCTTCCTCGGCGTTGAGGGCTTCTCCGTTGGGGCCCACGGCCTGAGAGTTGGGGCGTCCGGTCAAGAGCCCGGCAATGTAGGACAAGGGCACAAGATCGCCAGAGGAAGTGATGGTGCCACGCAGGGGCAGGCAGGGTGTGATGTTGTGGTTAAGGAATTTGGTGATGGCTTCCAGGATCTCGAATCTAATGCCGGAGTAGCCTTGGAGAAGGGTGTTGATCCTAACAAGCATTGCTGCTCTCGTGGCAGAGTGCGGCAGGGTGTGGCAAGATTCTGTTCCGTTTCCAAAAATTCCAGCATTCAAGAACCTGTTACAGGCCAATTTTCGTTTATTGTCGGACAGCTTGTGAATGGAAGCCATTAACAAAGTATATGATTCGAATCCCATCAATAAATTTCAAAATTTTCATTAAATTTAACATATTGTGCGGTGAAGTTTCCAAGGATATAATTATGAGATGATCGGTATCAATCATCTAAGACAGTTTATGTTGGAATAAAACTCAGCCAACGGTCAATCCTGGCTGGAGAAAAGTATCTATTGATAAAAAATTAAATACCATGCCAAAGAAAGGCCATAACATTATGCATGGTCTTTATATCTTCCAATGCTAAAAAACGAATTATATGAATAGATGACAGCTAGCTTATCCTTCCCAAGTCATTTTTGCATTATATGTCCTGATTTTGGTAGATTGGCAGGTAGCCTGTACGCCCCAAACAAATTAACACGCACACACACACACACACACACACACACACATATATATATATTATTTTTTTGCCTAGCAAACCCGTTAAATCAAATTCTTGGTAAGGAAACTTGTTATGTCCTCTGCAATTGACTAGGAAATCTTTCCAGAACTCAGACTAGAAAGATTGGTAAATTACCTAATGAGCTCCTTCTGAAGCGCACCACCTTCCTTGGTCCTCCTGTGTGACGTGGCACCAAATCCAGTAGTGACTCCGTAACTGTCAGTGCCTTTGTTCATACTCTCCATAACCCAATCACTGCTGGCCTTGACGCCGGCTCTCGCCGCCTCCGCCAGCTCCACGACCACAGTGTTATCCCTGGCCGCGACCGCCGCCACCTGCGATATAGTCAGAGTCTCTCCACCGAGCTTCACCGCCGGCTTCCGGAACTCCTCCACCATCTGCTTCACCTCGTCCAGGTGGCTCCCCTTGAGCGACTCGGCGGCCACCCCCCAGTTCAACAGATCCTGCTGCTTCACGCAGAACCCATTCGAGTGGTGGCCATTCTCCATCGCAGCCGCCATGATGAACGATGGATTGCGGAGGTGCTTTTAGAACTCAACAATTATTTTTTTTACGCACAAAGACGCAGGAAACAAGGAGGGGGGTGGGGTTTCCTTCTCCGTGTTTGTGTGTCTTTGTTGTGGGAAATTTCTTGAAATGTGGTAGCTGAACTCTGCGGCCTTAAATAGAGGGGATGGTTGGAGGAGTTACATTACGCTTGTGGAGATTTTGGTAGGTGCGCTTCACGCATGAGGAGGAGTTGGGGGGTGGGGGGAGGCAAGTCAACATGAGCGGGGTTGGTTGAGAATTGATCTGGGCCGTTGCATTTGTGTTTCTTCGACGGTGAGGATTTGAGCTGGGGAGGTGGAATTTTGTCTTCCAAGTTCTATTGTCTGAATGGTAGTGGTGGTTGGTGGGAACTTGGAGTAGGACTCTTAAAAGTTACTGGAAACCAACTTATTACCTTCCCTAGAGGGATTGGTAAAAACGTCACTATTCTGGATTTAAGTACGAGACAAGGCATTAACTCGAGCCAAACACTGGTTCATGTTAATGAATATTTTTCATCATTATTAGTAATTATACATTCTGAATGAGGTAACTCCAGCAATATTCCTCTGAAGTAGTCGACGCTGAATGATAACGTCGAATGTGAAGGCAAGAAGTGGACACGTCAACATCATCTAACAGTCGTGAATCTGCCAGTAATGTAAGGGGCCAATTCGGATACGGGCAGTGAGATGACCTGATAATGCCATGGCTATTTGAAGAGTAGTTTATGTTGCCCGCGACGCATAAGCCAAATAAAAAATTGTAGTCTTGGATTGGTTTGGGGTGGTTTCCCTGCCTCGCTGCCATACATCTAACACTTGTGGTAGATGGAACAAAGAAATAAAGAAGGTTAGATGTACAGCCAATGGTTGTGGCGGACGAACCTAAAACCTCTAACTAGAACTACTTCTTGTTGAGAAAAACGTGCAATAATTGAACAGGAAATATTAAAACTATACATGGTGGCTTGGAAATCAAATTGTACAATTTCCTTTTTTAATTGAATAGAGTGGCCAATTTGGGCAGCGTTTGACTGAGCAGTCAGCGGCTCAACGCCACCCCGGTGAAAGTCAAAATTGTAGTTGACCAACTGCCAACAAAGAAAATATATTTTTTATTTAATTTTACGCCAACAGTAAATTTTGGGCAGACATCATATATCATGTATCATATGTAAATACCTAGGTATCTTTGCCCCATGTTGACTAAAATATTGAATTCACAGAAATTTGGAATTTTTTATTTTTATTGTTAAACTGTTTGTTAGTTTCGTGCCTTTATGATATCAAATTTATTTCTATAATTAATTCCCATAATCAACCAAGCTACTAATGAAAAGTCCTAATCTTTTATATATAATAAATTAAATTTAAGTTGCCCTATTTGGAGAACTTTAATTTGATCAGAGGTATATAAACTTTATAAATGATACAGTATTTTATTAAAAAAAAAAGTTACTACGTTATTAACATTCTAATATGTTATAATATTATATATTGGATTTTCTCTAATTTTGTACAATTGAATTAACTAATAGATTATTTATATTTTGATATAAGTAAAATCACATTTCTATTATTTTAAAATGTATAATTATCTTTTTCCTTGTATGCATTCTCCACATATTGTTTCTTTTTCTAATCATGGTTTATGATTTGCTCAATAAAAATAATATTTGTAGATATTGAGTTTTCGTGATTTTAATTTTAAATTTGATAGGTTACCTACTAATTTTGAAAATAAATTTTACCATTTAGCCTTGTATGTGGTAAGTTAGAAAATGTTTAACTAAAATAGAGACAATTAATTTTTTATTTATGTCCCCAGATTTTGCAAAAAGTTAGGATATGATTAAATAAAAATTTAACTCAATCTAGCAAAACATTGCCGACACTCAAGCTAATTTAAGATAGCTTGCAAGAATGCTCCATGAGTATTCATTATTAAATTTTTTTCCATTTATTATAGAATCTATATTTTACAATTCTCTAAAATTTTGAAATATTTTTTTTCCCACTGACTGTAAATCCTGCAAATCAATCAAAAACTATCATTTTATATTTTCTCAAAAAATTTATGACAAATTTTAAATTATTTCTCATTCTTTAAATTTTTTTTCCCCTAACATTAATTTTATAGAACAGTCTAAGTGAAAAATTCTTTAACACAATCGAATATCATACCAAACAAGTTTGGAAGATTATGTTGTATTTACAGATAGAAATTATATTTGAGATAACGGTAAAAAATTTAATGGCCTTACACCAAAAATTTAATATTGAGTTTGAATTGAGAACCACATTTTTCCTAAAATGTGTTCATAAGAATTCTCCATTAAATATTGATAGTTAAATTCCTTAAAATTTGTCAAAAACTCTAAAATCTAAGGATTTTGCATATTTTACTTTTTCTAAAAACTTAATTACAGAAAATGTTTCATAAATCTCTCCTAAACTTAGATAATGGTTTTAGTGTGTGTGTGTGTGTGTGTGTGTATTTATTTATATGAAGATAAAGAATAATGATCCATCAATTATCCCATAATATTGTATTTGGAAATGTTATATGAAGATATATTTACCTTTTTAATTTAAGCAATATTTTAGACAACGTTGCTATAATAAAAAGAGGAAGTGAAAGTTGAGGTTGAAGCGTGATAAAATCAAATGAGGAGAAAGGAAAAGAAGATTAAGAGTGGAATCGTATTGGGAGTAAAAGTAAATTTAAAGTGAAATTAAATGATTTGGCCAGTTCATTGATTCCTTGACAGGAACATTGCCAAAAATAAGCATTGGAGAGGCCTAGAGTCAAAGCCATTAACTAATTATCATGGTTTGTTTATGACATATTAATATGTTATTCATTTTTGTTAGTTTAGAGGTCATGATCAATGGTAATTTTTTGCATGTGTGGAGTAGAAAATGTATTGAATTATGATTTGATAATATTGTGCTTTGTAAATGTTCAGTGAATGGATACTATGTTTCAATTTTGATGTGTTATACTTGCAAGCTCCTCTAATTTCAAAAAAAAAATTTATTTAAATATTTTAGAGTCACATTCAATTTAATTTTTATATTTATAATAGTTTACTAATATATATATATATATATATATAAATATATATCTGTGTGTGTGTGTGTGTATACATTATTTATTGATTTGTTGAGATAATCACACAACTTAATTTGTAACGATGAAGACCAACACGTAGAATTCAAAGTGTATATTCTCTTGTTATTATAAGCATCATTTTTGTTTAAAAAAATTATCACTTTTTATTTTAACTTTAATTAAAATAAACAATAAATTTATTTGTTAAATAGTTTTAGTCTATTAAGCAATTTTATTTTACCTATTGGTTGGTATGATTAGTATTCACATCTTCTAAAAAGATAATATTATTTGCATACCAAATTATGAGTATCATTTCATTATAATTCTAACAAATTTTGTTCTGTCTTTGCAAAACATTCACTATATGTTACAGATTAATATTGGCTAAAATTTTCAATGTTATTTCAATAAGTAACAACTTTTAATTAGTTACTTTAATAATTATTTAATATTTAGGTTTTTTAAAATTTTAACAGCTCAATGTTGAGGATATGAATTTGTTGAAATCTAGCATGTCATAGAATTGGTAACTTAAATAATACATAAATTTAATATATAGATATATTCTCAAAATGATTCTACTTGGACTTTAATTCTTTGTATATGTTAAACAAAATTATAAATATTTATTTTTAATTAATTTTGTGTTGCAATTTTGTTGAAAATAATCTTTAACTACAAATAAGATTCAATATAATTAAAAAGCAATTCATTTTCAAAATTTATATATAAATAATAAATAAATAAATAGGTCACACTCTAGTATAATATACAATAACAAGGGTATCCATTGACCAATTTGACCCACTAAAACTCAATTCTAATTTTCTAAAATTTTGAGTTTTTTATTATATTAAAATTTTCTATTGATTAGTCTATTAATGATGCATTTAATGTCCTTTTAATTTTTTTTATCTTTAATGAAATGTAATATTAATTCATTAATAAACACATTTTTTTATTGCTAAAAATATTGTCTAACCAATATATATATATATATATATATAGAGAGAGAGAGAGAGAGAGAGAGAGAGAGAGAGAGATAATAACTATAACATGCATCAAAATAATAGTTGATAGAAATAAATATTTTAATGTTATAACCTAATTTATTCAATATATCTTAGTGTAATGAGCTTTTAAATTTTTGGTGTGTTATTCTTTTTTAAAATATTTTATTGTATTTGATTTGTCAAAAACAAATCAAACGCCATATTTCATATATTAAATTTAAATATAACATAATATATTTTATATGTAAAACAATTATCTAAGTATTTTTGATTGCTCAGAATTTGGTGATAACTTATGAATTCCATGTTTGAAACGGTCATGAAAAGGGAAATTGCAGAAACTAATAATTATAGAATTTGTTTGCAAAATAAAATAAAATGCAAAATAAAAACAAATATAAGTGCATCACACAGGACTTTTGATAACAAAATTTAGTAATTCCCATATTTATTACAAATTTGTGTTTATTAGCCATGATTTGCGGTTAATTGTATGGCATTTTATTACAAGAGTTGTGCATTTACAATATTTGAATAACCGCAAAGTTCATAACATATTAAATTTCAAGTTATAAAAACTCCAGACATCCAACCTAAAACACGTGACAAGCAATGTCAAATGACTATGAAAATAATTGATTAAACATAGTTATTTTTGCAACAATATTTTAAAATATAACCAATATTACATTTGAAAATAAAAGTGATTTTCTTTTTAATTTTTTTAACTTACACAAATTGATACTTATACTAGTGTTAAATATTCAACAAAATATACTTATTTATCTTTTTGAAGATGAGAATACTCATCACATTGACAGAAAATAAATAATAATGTCAAGAAAAACATAAAATAAATGGTAATGTAAAGAAAGAAATAGAACATCCATTCAAATTACATGGGATACTAAACAGGAAACCATAATTCCGTGTATGTATAATATTGGCATGTTATTAAATCAAATGGATAAAATTACACTAGTAAAATTTTGCACTTTGTATGTCAGTAAATTTATTAATAGATTATAAAATTTTTGTATTTTAAATAATAGAGATATAATTACTTGCACTGGTAAGGGTTGCGTGTGTGAAAATTTATTAATAAATTATAAAATATTTAAATTTTAATCAAGAAAAATAAATTCATTTAAAATTAAAAGTATAAAGAATATTTACAATAAGAAATATGAAAGAATTTGGAAGAAAAAGAAAAACACAAATAAAAATGACAAGTTCAGTGTAAAGAGAAAATATTGAAAAAAAAAAAATAGAATAAATGATAACAAATGCATGTATATCAGCAGTGGCAATGGCAATGTCGCCTATCAACACGAGAATGATTGAAGTTACATTTTTAAGATAATTACAAGTTTCGTATACTAATGGTACACGATTCTTTTGTAGTACGAGGCTGTAAGCAATTGGACTTGGACCATTCATGATGAAATTTTAATCCCATTGAGCACAAAAAATGCTACAAATATCTGATTGTTTATTTTAATCATCGTTGCCAACTTGACCAAAAATTGAGTTTATCACTCCTAATCAACATTGTTTTGTAAGTTGGTAATATATTAAGAGTAAATTTGGCATATTCTGTGTGTGCTACAATTTACACCATATAAAATTAACACAATTATTTAGTTTATTTTATTTTGTATAATATATTATCTTTTAAATATTTATGTTAATTATACTAATGCAAAAATAACTTTATCATTATTAATGGAAGAATGATATATATATATATATATATATATATGTCAATTTACTTAAAATAACTATGATAGTCCCATAACATAGATTAAGTTAACAAGAGTATATATAAATTTACTTAATGGAACTATTATAACCCCAAACTTTTAATACTATAGTATAGATTAAAGGTATAATGATATTTAATAAGAAAAGAAAGAACTGTCAAAAAATCTAAAAGAGAGAAAATTTAAGATAGAGAAGACATATAAAAATAAGATGTTAAAAAAAAAAAAAGACGAAAAATTAATGATAGAAAAATTAAAATAATTGAAAATAAGGATAAGTACGGTTATTTAACATTGTATAACAAAAAAGTTTTATTTTAATAACAATATGGTATAGTTATAGTATAAAAAAGTGATGATGTATTTTAAAGTATATTTGAGTATGTTTAGTTTATTTAGTTAAAATTAACAGTGTAAATTTATTATCTAAGGGATAATATTATAAAGTTGCAATATTTAACTAAATTTACTCTAAATTTTTAATAATATAGTATAAATATAGATAGCATAGGTCTATATGATTGGATCAAACACACACACACACGCACGAATATCTATATAATATTATTAAGCGTTCGACTCTGTTTTAATTGTATAAATAAAAATTACATATTTATCATTTTTAATTACGTAACATAAAATCACATATTTTTATTTATAATTCATTATCCTTTTCTATTTTTTATGATTCCATTTTCTTTTAATTTATCTTTATTTGTTTTTTTTTTTTTTTTCAAAATTTTCAATTTCAATTTCTTTTCATCTTTATCTATGTTCTTATTTTAAATATTTTAAAAAATATTATTTATATTATTTAAATATTTACATTTTATGATTTGTAATTAATTTTACATTTTACTAGTGTGTGTGTGTGTGTGTGTGTATCCCCACCGTAAGACAGCTGCATGGCCACCAAACCAATACTAGGAGTGAAAAGACGACTATACCCCCGAACTCCGATTGACTTTTGAGGGGGCTGCTTCTACTTGGCGCGTCTTTACATGCGGGTAACGTGTTGGTTGCGTTTTCTTTGTTAATTTTGGCGTTTTCACATCCATTTCTCTCTATATGGGATTTTGGTGACTACGTCAATGTTTTTTGTTGTCCGCTAAAACACTCAAATCCCTAAAGTTTCCAATTTTTTCCTTTAAAGTGTACACCAAAAAAATGAAAATTGAATTAGTGAATCTAACTTTTAAAAGCTTAAGGTATTTCAATGGCATAATGAGCATATGCTTGTCAAGTTGATTTAATAGGGAGAAAAGCGATAAATTCTCAGTGCATTTATAACTCTCACTCCCTTTAATTAAAGTGATTTTCTGTCAAATAATTAACAGAAGTGAATACTAGAGTAGCCATCTGAACACACTTATGCTTTGGCAAAAATTAAATAAATTTTTTAACATGATCAATAAAATCCGGTAAACAATTTGATGATAGACATAATAACTATCGAACTTATTTTGCCTATTCAATATAAATGCAAGTATGTCATGCCATGGACTTTAATGACGTACTTTTTATACTTATTACCTATATAGATATCCATCCACGTGTACTTGTGTGTGAGAGAGAAATATTTTTTTAAAAAAAGAATTGATAAGACATAAAAATTAATATAAACAATGAAAGTAAATTTAATTTCTTAAACTTATTCCACCGTTTATTAATTACATAAAAGTAAAACAATTGAAGTGATAAAAACAGTTTATCTTGTTAACTGTGGCTAAGCCTAACATATCTTTCATCTTAAATCAAAATTGAAGAAACTGAAACACACACACAGAGTTTTAACGATTATCGTAGCTTCTGGTTGTCGAAGTTTTTGGGAATAGAATTTTACCGATGATCTGAGCCTCTAGTTTTTGGGAATGGAATCTTGAATGGGATATACATGAATCAAGAAGGAAAGAAGAAAATAGCTGAAGGAAGACTACAAAGTACGAGAAGATGAGCATCTTTGGGAAAAAAACGTCATTTTTATTCTTTTACGTTTCACAAACTTTCTATTCCAGTTCAAAGCTAATGTTTTAGTTCTTGTAATAAAATTGCTTGAAAAATTTACAAACTTGTTCAAGAAACTTAAGAATTTCTTCGGTTAAAAAGAGACATTTATTAAAATTGGTTGATCACATTAATACCTCCTATGAATTAGTGTAATAACAAATTATACTTCTTTCTTTTCTCTTACGATATTACAAAACCCCTTTCATATTTGATAGGGTTACATTTCTTTTGCTATCAAAAAATTAATCAATTTTATTTAATTCACCATTGATCTTCGTTTATAAAATTTTTATATTTTTTTACGGACAAGGATGCCGTTGGTAACATGTATAGACAACCACCAAGACACCATGTGAAGCACTTCGGGTCTACTGCAAATTGTTTCGTAGGTAAGGGCTATTAAGGCTACCATTGGATACGTGTTTCGTCTGAGAAAAAAAAATTGTTCCTAGGATAAATAAATAAAAAAATGAGATAAAATATTTTAAAGATATGAGATAAAAAAAAAAATAATATATTGTATGTGAATAAATGGTGTTTTAAATATAATATAATAATTAAGGAATATGAAAAGTATATATTAATAAAAATTTGATATAATAAATAGTAGTTTATGTAAAAATATATATGATATTTAATATATACAATACAATATATAACATATAGTATATATAATATATTATATGTGATATAGAGGGGAAGCATTGGGAAGAGTAAAGCCATGTGAATGAACAATAAATATAGAACAATATTAAAAATAAAAATAATTTTCTAGAGCCATGATCTAAGTGACCATGTCTCTGAAAAAAAATAAGATATAGAAAAGAGATCCAATCACAATCTAAATATCTCAGTTCTCTCATTTTGTCTTTTTTTCTACATGTAGTATATGACTCTTTTTTTTTTTTTTTTTTTGATTTGATCCCATAAACCATGTCTTTGGACAAAATGAGATATAAAAACGGGATATGGTGCATAAATCCATATCCAATCACAATCTAAATATCTCAATTCTCTCCTTTTGTCTTGTTCTCGGCATGCACTATATGACTCTTTTTTTTTTAATCTGACCCAAACAGTGCCTAGCTTTAGGTTCGTCCTTGTTGAAAGTTGAAAGATTGTAGGGGATAACTTTGTGCACCCAGCCCAGTCTCACCACAACCTTGCACACATTTATCGAATGACATAGTTGCGCTTGAGGATAGAAAACTGACACATTAGTCTGGAACCATGTGTAAAGCGCTAACCTATTTTGCTTCTGTCTATAGTTTATGTCCCTTGTTGTTATTCACAACAATGAATCCTTTCAACGTTTTACTGGCATCCTTTTTCCTAGTCATTTATCTGCCAAAACCATCATCTTTTCCAGGTTCAAATAAAATGTTTTATATCAATTTTCTTTATCTGTTCATCTACTCTTCCTCACCCTCATAATAATGAATTAATAAAAGAGGTTAATATATTTCAATTATGATTTTGGCTATATACTCTACAAACGAGATCAGCCGACCGAGCCATATTTGCAATTAAAATAAAAACCACAGGATAACATATAGCTTCAACAGTTTTGTAAGATTGTCTTATTCAACTATAAAGTAAAAACAACCAGAAAAATAATTCTGAAGTCAGGGAATGACAGAATGATATCATACGGGTGTCTAATTTGACCAGTTTGAATAAAATCAAAGCACGAGATGCTCGTCACTTGAATTTTCCTATCGAGAGTGAGGAGGCTTTATTGTTCTTTTTTCATGTGGCCAAGAGGACAAACCCCAAACGAGGCCATAAACGCCGAACTAGTTCAAGAAGCTCCCTTTATTTGAAACAAATTTCCAGTTCTCTCCTTTTTTTTTCCTCCACCTTTAAACCAAGAGTTTCAAATTTTGTCTGGTAGCACACCAATTCACTTGTTCTACTGATCTAAAAATAGGTTAATCCGAGTAATAATATACATACATGCACACATACATACATATATATGTTGTTTTAATAAAAGATTGAGAAAAAAATATTGGCAACATTTCAAAATTTGAATAAAAAGTATATATATAATTAAACAATTAATTTTAAAAATAAAACAAATTAAATATATAATAATTAATTTATTGGTTCTTATATAATTATACAAAAAGAGTACATACATGAATACTTGCTAAGACAATTATAATGGCAACTAACAATCACCCAGACTGGGCCGCAGGCCAGTAGGGCCGAGTTTCTATAAAAGCCCATATTTATAAACAGCCTACATAAACATACTTGACAGCAGGAAGTTCGAATTAAAAGCCAAGAGGGAAAGTTTGTCGCACTTGTTTATTACGCTCTTTGATGGAAATACTCAATCTGCCATGTACACAAACATTGGAAGAAGGATAAACATCACCAGTTCTACTTCTCCGGAGCCGCTGGTTGTGCAACCGGCGGAGGTGGAGCCGGATATCCGTAGTACTGAGGAAGTCTAGCATTTTCTTGTCGACCTCGTGTCCTACCCAGTAGGTAACAAGCAATGGCAGCAATCAAGAACAAGAGGATCACCGGCAAAGAGATCACAAAAACGTACCCCATTGCTCTTATTTAATCGGGAGTTCTTGCGCTAACTAATTTCCTGCCATGCATGCCATTACATTGTCAGGAAATTAAGACAGTAGTGTACTAGAGGGGGCTAAGAGCGCATTTCATGACAATATGTGCAAACTCAACTAATATTTACATAGGCAAATAGTGATTTCACGTCATGCAACGGTGAAATGCATAAACGCTATTCTTTAGTGACCCAAGCAGTTTAAGCTACGCTTAGATGTTTCATGCAAAACCACAGTAATTCTGAAGAGAAACACTTAGAATTGTTTATGGCAAATTAACAAATCTTGGCCTTTTAGACTTTCAGATTGTTATATCCAAATGTCTCAACTATTCCGGCTGATTTTGGACATCGCCCTAACTTGAAATGCCAATGAATATCCTTAAAACTAAGAACTGGGTAAAGATAAATGCAATTCTTTCGTCCGACTGATGGATTACGGGTAACTACTTATGGGCTTTGGCCCACATGCCCAAGTCAACATTTTATTGGGCTGACATAACTCTGAGCCTTAAGCAGACAAACTGGGCTAACTACGATTCAGAATTCATAAACGCTAGATCTCAATTGGATCATCCGCAAAAACACGTGAATGCGACTTTACAATTAGAAACGTCTGGAAATGGACGAATTTTCTTTCAATAAAACAGAAAAAGAGTAGTACGAAGTAACGTGAGATTAGCAATATCAAAGGGACAACAGAAAAAATTGTTTTTTTATTGTTCATTTCATTTTTTTTTCTTATTTTCAGCCCCGGAAAAAGTAATCCTTATGTTTGTTTTATAATATTTCGCGCTCTAAAAATACATATTTAAATATTATTTTTACATGATTTTTTTTAAAAAAAAATAACTTAAATCACACGTTAAAATTTAAAAACATACTATACCTAAATTCTGATTAAAAAAAAATCTCGATGCCAAATACAAGCCAAAAACCATAAAATAAAAAATTTCCCTTAAAATCCCCTGGCCTTTGCTACAAAAACCCTCTGGAAATTCTGTAAAACTTTCGATTTCTCCAGCTTTAAATTATTTGAAAGCATCTGTGCAATTCAATCCGATTCGTGGAAAAGAAATAGCATCGCGATAACTAATAACCCACCCAAAGAATTTGAATGAAAATTAAGCAGCAGTTAAGAAAATAGAATGAGTTATCACTTCACCTGGAAGAGAAAAAATTAGGAACAGATATCAATCGCGCACCTTCACTCCCACCCGGAAGGGAACTGAAAACTCGAGAAAAGTGAAAGTTCTTTTTATTCACGTTCTGAGAGACCTGCCCCCCCTAATTTTTCCTGTTTCAAGGACAAGTGTATCAGCCAGATAAAGACGAAGATAGGAGTTTTGACTTTAAGTAACAAGCCCATTGAAATTAATCTATAATGCTAAATCTGAAAAAATGAAGGTTGCTGGCAACCGACACGCGGACTGCTATAGCATGATGTCACCGACACCGATACTTATCAACACTGTGTGCGTATTAGCTGTTGGGGCCTGTGATATTTATTTTATGATTATTGCATCCACATTTTTGCCAGTAATAAGTCCTGCCTGTCCCTACCATTACATCACATAGTTTTAAATATTCAGCCTCGTCAGGGAATAAATCTCATCATTTTTTTCCGGTAAAAAAGATCAAAAAACTAGGATGGTAGGAGATACCAAATGCGTGAACGAGAAGGACTTTGTTTCCCGAGTTGGTTTTGACAATTTGTTTCCAGGCTTAGCCAACAGCACCAGAGTTTGATGACAAACAAGACGGCCCCACTCTAAATTTTTAGCACGTAGATTTGAGTAAACAAGGCATTTGACAGCCTCAGGTCCTTCCCTGCGGCACAGACTCTCGCCCACTCTCTTTCTACAAAATTTGACCGAGAATTTCTTGATGCATGTGGAGCAATATTGTTTCTATATTTAGCATAATAATAACAAAATGCATGATTTCTGTCCCTTATCCATCACTTCAGTTTAAAGCTAGTGGTTGATTTGGGTTTTGAAGGCTGCAGAAAAGAACACAAATTGTTGCAGACGCCTACCTATCCCATCTTTCTTTGCATTATTATTCTACACGTAACAAGTAACAACTGCATCGAGCTGTGGCGCATCACTGGCAATAGAAATATATTTCCATCTTTCTTCTACCCGGCCACTTTTTCTGATCAGCACACTTCATCCATGCGTACACCACAAAAGTCCCAGGAAACTGAAAGATCAGAAATGATTTTAATACACAAGGGAGAGGGGCGAGAGAAGGTTCGTGGCAGCCAAGTGCGACTTTCATGGGTGATTCTCCCAAAATCAAGCAACCCAAACATGCAACACTATTCATCCGGGCCAACCATGAACTGAAAAACAAGGCCTACAATCCCTGGGGAGATGACAATGCAACTTTGTGCAATCCATTTCCAACTTCCTGCCATGCTGCCGGCTAATTTGACAGGCGGTGTCTGTATCGTTTCAGAACAGATGCCAAATTTTTTTTGCCTATAGGATAGGCCACATCACCAGCCGCAGTACCCGATCGACCCTTGCGGCAAGATATAGCCATTCCAACATCTTTGATTACGCCCAGCAGCATTTCTGCAGTTGTTAACTTTCCCCGGCCCAGTTTTGAAGGTGGGGGTAAGCTGCTATTTGAAATTGGCGGACTTGACTTTTGCTGGTACCCAGTAGGAAGCTGAAGGCAGAAGCAAGGTAATGTTGGAGTACGAGGCTTCGAAAAAGCCAGATCAATGATCCCCTACAGAAGAAAAAATATATATTTGAGAGAGAGAGAGAGAGAGACAGAAAAGACAGCTTATCAAAACAAGGTTTGATACATGAAGCATTATAAATTGGGAGCAAAATGTATCTATCATCCATCAGCGGCCATGTATCTATCATCCATCAGCGGCCCACAAGAAATTAGAAGAAAAATATCAGAGTTACTAGCACATATAAACTATGGAAGCAGAGAAAAGAACATCAATGGAACTGTGTTAACATAGTATGGTTGTATCCATTAAGTGAAGAAGAATTTTATTTTTATTATCACCCACTCACCCACCCAATGGCACCAATGGGGTTTGAAACCCCAACCTCCTACATGGAGAATTGGGGTAGAAAGTATAGAGCCACACGCGCACACCCCAAGTGAAAGAAGAAATTGAAGAAATGCAATATCATAATGACAGTCTTATTCCTTGTCACAAGTATTTAAGGGAGAAATAACAGACATAACTACCTGAAGACGATTGAGTACATAGGTGTATTTCCCCCATAGTTGTGGCCTGCTTTCCACGAGGGAAAATTCCAAGATCCTGCGGATGCACCAAACTCCAAAGCTTATAATAAGGTCTACTCGCCAAATACATCCATCTCCGCAATTGGGAATGGACATAAACTTTGAATGGTCAATTTCATCAATTTTCATAGCAGAACCAAGTTTCCTCTCTGCAGTCATGGTTTCTACTTCGTAGAGGAATCTCTCCCGCACAGCTACTTGATCAATGAGGTCCTCATCAGCCCCATTGTTCTGACTGAACAGCCAATCGGATCCTTCCAGTTTCAGAAGCTCCATGATACAACTTCTGAATGACTGTAGAAGCTTTACTTCCATATCCACAACTGGGGCAGTTTCTTGTTTTTCTGAAGGAGTTTTCTCGGCCACACCAAATTGTTCACAAGACTGCTTAGACCAAAGTGAACCAGCACCCGAGCTGGTACTGAACTGCGATGAAAAAGCATCTCTACAAACCTTTGAAGGAGAGAGTTCATTACATCCTAAAGCAGTACCATCCAATGATGTAGCACTCAAACAAATTTTCTCTGGCCAGCCAAGGGACTGACCATAGCCCACAGACTTATTCCGTTGAGAGCTACTATCAGATACAGAATAACTTCCTTGAGGGACATAAAGACCCGATATGTCTGGCAAACTGTGAAATTTCTTCACATTGGGCTGGTTAATACCGTAATCCATGGGATCAGAACAAAGGTCAGGAACAGGTCTTTCATATTTCAGTGAACTGTTTCGAGAAATGGGAACATTGTGAAAACCAGGTGGCTTGAGCAAGCGCAATCCATTCTGCGGCTTCTGCACCAAGGGTTGACTATATGAATCTATAGGGTTTGATTTGACTGTGGGTGTTGACACTTGAGTTAATGAATCCAGCTGACCTTTAAGATAACCAGAAGCTCTTTCTTTGGCCACTCGACTTAGATAAGAAGCCATATCATAGCCATGAATGGTAGCTGGCTGTTGAACACAGCCATCCGGAGATGATGGGATGTGCACACTATGATAGCGCCTCTCGCCCAAATCAAGGGCACCGTGGTTGGAATTTCGCACATATGAATCTAATAATTGCATGTAGTTAGACCTCATTGATGACCCCAGCTGAGCCCCAATTGACGATCCATTGTTACTCTGGTTAATATGCTGCATTGAAGAACTGTAAAAGTTAGTTCTTAGAAGATCAGATCCTCTTCCAACAGCAGATGGGAAATATCCACTAGACTCCTTACTACTACTTTCAAATTTAACAGATGCAAAGGAAGATTTATAGTCTACCTTCAAATCAACCCCCAGTAAAACATCCAGTTTCTTAGCCTTGGCTTCAATTGTTACCTGACCATGGTAATCAAACAGCTGTCCCCAAAAGTCATCAAGAATTTCAGTTAAGTGGAGCCTCGCAGTACGGCCTAATCCTGCTAATCTTGACAAACTTCCAGTACCACTTCCGGCATCATCCATTTTTCCACTAAGACTTCTAAATGATCCTGGGCCCTCAGATGTCAAAGATTGGCTGGTTTCACAAGCATCCTTGGTTAACTCTTCAGTCTCCCAAGGATCACCTTCATCATCCTCCTCTGTATGCACATCTCTCTCAACTTTAAAGGTCTTTACTGCCACGTCTTTTGATTCGGAGCTCAAGGCACTGACTTCTAGTGGTTTGCTTTTATTATTAACCTTACTAGATTCAGGCAAGACAATCTCTGAAACGGAAGCATATGCATCATGATTGCCTATGTCGAGCTTTGAAAACGTTATCTCAGATTTATTCTCCGGATTCCTGCTCAAATGAAGATTGAATTCAGTATCCAAAAGCATTTCAGGCAAATTCAGATCAGGACCTGGATTTGACAAATTTTGCTGGTTTGCAAAGGATTCCTCTGACGATAATACAGGGTCCTGTTTTTCCATTGACTTTTCCAGTTGACACAGGGCTTCACTAATTACAGTTGGGTCTTCCTCTATAGATGGATCAGTCACAGAAGCTCCTTTATCCCACTTCAATGCCTGCGTATCCACACCAGAACTTGCAGATTTCAATGGAGTGGTTGCCAGCCAAAGCATCAGGCACACAGAGGCAAAAGCAGCTATGAGAAGTATAAGATACGAAACAGGCACACTATTCCCAAGGGTCCACTTTAAACTTGTAGCCCAGTCACTACTTCCAAATACCAATTCCATGATAAACACAATCTTTAATCCCAACATTCCAACAAAGGAGACTATAGCTAAGAATTCCACCAGATGTGAAATTTTGTAGGCGCCCATGATTGATCTGGAGGAAGCAACTCGAAACAGGGGGATGACAGAAGATGGAAGTAAAAGAGCAACCAGGACCTGTGTAAAAATCAGGAGTTGAAAAACACCTTGAGCACCAGAATCCAAGACACAAGATAGTGCTGGAATTATGGCAATTATTCTGATTGTTGCACGGTGAAGCCAACCAGGAATTTCCAATCCAAAAAATATGTGGGCTATAACTTCTCTTTCAAGATTCCATGTTACTGCTACCACTTGGTTGGAGAAATACATAATGAATATTAATGCAACAGAAGCTAATGAACTCCTAGATCCCTGCATCAGAGTCCAGAGAATTCTGCTGTTATTGGAATGCACCAGAAACCTAAAAAAGGCTTTTAAAAGATAGATAAATCAACAATCAGCATACCCAACACCAACCTGATCCAGCAATGACAATGCATCTTGAAAGGTAAGCGAAGTGAGTCCGCTACTATAGAAAACATTGGCAGCCAAGTTCATCAGCATACAGTTCACCAGGAAAATACCATTGAAGATGCAAAAAGTTGCAAAAAAATGGTCAAGACATAATGCCCCTTTAGAAACATTTGTTCGCCCCTGAACTCGCTGCACGGTATTGAAGGACAATAAGCAGAAGTCACAAACCAACAAAAAAAAGGTTGCTACATGAATATGTGAAAATTAAAAATATACAAATATCCACATGCAAGACACTGGAGTATGTGATTGTATGGAAACAAGCAGGTCAAATGAGAAAAATTAATCAAAAACAACATATATTTGAAAACAAAAAGTAATGAAAAATAACAAATAAATTTCACAAAGTTGAAAATTAAAATCAATGATGAGCATATTAGAAGATGATAGGTCAGAGCTGGAGAGTAGAAAATGCCAATGAGGTTAAAGCATAGATTGTACAAATGATGACTGCGTGAAAGTAAGGGAGAATACAGACCTGTACAATAGAAGAATGAAGGTAAAAGTTGTGGGGCATAATATTTGCTCCAAGGATGCTCATCAATGCATATGCATTTTCCCCAGTCAGCTTATTAAGAATCCCACCCACAGAGAGCGAACTTTCTGGTTTACTTATTAGAACTCCACAAACATAAGATGCTAATATAAAGCATACCAAGCATATGGAGAACGTCTTTGCTTTGGGATTTTCCTGGAAAGAGCAGTCACACTGTAACTGTAACCGATACTTCCCCCAGTACGAGAAGTAACAGGTTGTAAGAAAATGAAGCGACTAAACTTACAAGGAGGCTAGCAAGAAAAGGAAATAGAACAGCATCAAAGCCAGTCAGAAAAACACAATTAAATAGCTCGATTCCAAAGACAGCATTAAGGCCATATGCAGTACCCAGAACCTACAAAAACAATCATTTCTAGAATTAGGAAAACAGGATGTATTGGAAGAAACAATTGACTTTAAATAGTTCTGAAAGAGAATAATTACCATTGTGAGATCTAAAACAATCATTGAGATCTCTGCCTGAATTCCTAAAAGCACACACGTCACATTATCATATTCCTTTCTGCAAATCTATGAAATCATCAAGAAAAATTAAGTCACATCTTTTCTGTCAATATAGATAGGAGAGTCTCCACACAGAGCACTATGTAGAGTTTAATATAACAAAAAACGAAGAAGGAGAAGAAAGCTTGGAAAAGTGAAGTTAGAATAAATTTTTCTACCAGTTTGGTGAATCATATTGTAGTGAAAAAATGAGCAATAGAGTAAGATGCACACTCCTAGTTAGATAATAACCACCAGCCACACACACACCCAGAGACCCACATAAACTTTCTATGTTGGCAGCAATGAAAAGAGTACGTAAGATACCTCCCCCTTAACAAATTAACCCAGATGACTTTAAAATTAGCAAGTTAATTACACCAATTGTAAAAGATTTGCAACAATTGAAGTTTGAGGCCAAGTCACTGTAATATGAAATGTGATTCTCATGTTCTCATCATTAGTTCAAATTTGGATTAAAGGCAGACAAAGCAATAAAGTCATTAAAGCATAGTGCATACTGGGGGAAAAAGGTTCACGGAAAATAACCACCTCAGATAGATTTCGGCCAGTGGCAATGGGCACGAGTGCAGACAGGTACTGGCATAGTATAGCAGCAAAATTAATAATAAGCATAAGCAATGCCAAATCAAAACCAAACCGAGCACCCCCCTCTACAGCTGCAGCCCACTTTCCAGGATCTACATAGCTAATAGCAATCCAAAGTACAGGTCCAACAGCAGAAAGCACCCGCTCTCCAGTGCTTGGCTGACTCCTAGTTATCATTGTCTCAAATTCCATTTTGTTTTTAGTACTCAAATAAAAAGTACAGCATTACTTTCTGCAAGCAGACACATCCAAGCAGCTGCAAAATGCGGCAAACATTATCAAGATCAACTACATTCTGCCTCAAATATAACTATTTCAACCTTTAAAATGAAATGTTGCATAATTAATCAGGAATCCTCTCTGGGTGCTTTGAGGGGAACTGTACAATAGAACTGCTGCACCATTTAGGAAAGGCAGTCCACAACGCAGCATGCATATTCATTCTTCCCAATTCCACCGCTGTTTGGTCACATGACGATTGTCGACATGGGTGAACCTTGACACCAGTGGTGCTCCAACCAGAGCCATCTTAATGCCAATGCTTGATTCAGTTCATAACCAAAGCGCCAAATTGTACCATCTGATCTTTATCACTGCAGGAATGTGAGAATAGCTCTCAGTTGAGTTGAACTCCTGCTCCTTGTCATACCAAAATAAACCTTTTAAATTATTTCAACTCAATCTACACAACCCAAGAAGGTAACCAGTGCTTCAGCACTTCATTGTTGAGTTTCACTTTGCCGATCCTGATACAATAAAGAATACAGAAATACATATTATATCCAGAATACACAGAATCTCTTTAACTTTGAGCAGCCTAGCATGTTCAAGTGCTGCAGACAACAAAAGAATAATGGCAGCAATCACTGCAATCTTCAATGTTTGATCATTGTTTAAGAAATAAGTGAATCAGTAAATACAATGATAGAAACCCTTGATGTATATATCAAGAATATGTTTGAATCTCAATGTCTCTCAAAATATTTGCTTTGCTATCAAAGATGGCTTCAGAAATCCCAAACCATATCCACAAGGTAATCAAACAAATCATTTAGAACCAGTAACCAGGAGATACCTGGACTCATGCAAATTCAACGAGGTTACCAACAATAAAACTTTTCTATCATAGGTAGTGGTAACAAGATAAATGCTTATCCAATTTGAACCTAAAAATCACCAAAAACTGAAGTTTTGCACATGCACATGTTTCAGCATGTCTAAAAAGCACATGGTCCAAGTAAAAGCAAAGAGAAGCATTACCCTCCATAACAATTTATTCCTGAATTCAAAAGCAAAAAGAAAATATCTCAATGTCTCGTAACTGGAATTCAAAATAATTGATTCGCCATCAAAGATGTTTTAAGAATTCCCAAACCAATCTGACGACACACTAAGGTTATCTGATGAATCAATTAGAACCAGCCACCATAACATATCCAGACTCATGCAAATTCGACAAGTTTAACATCAATAAAACTTTTTAATCAGTGGTAAAGAGATAACTGCCCATCCGACTTCGATCTAAGAATCACCAAAAATTGCAGTTTCGCACATTCGGGTGTTCCTGCAGGTCTAGAAAGCAAACGCTCCAGGTCCAAACAAAGGGAAGATAGTAATCTCCATGATCATTTATTCATCAAATTCGAAGTCAGACAGGGAAAAATAAGGTGATAATAACAATAGTCGCAAAATGAAAACTAACAACTTAATTAAAGACAATTTGCAGAAAAATTGGAACTTCAACGAATGGCAAACAACAACACACTTGACACCTAACAGATCTTCACATCATGATCAATACGACAACAATATCAACAACACAGAAGCCCTCAAAGGATTCTAGCTCATCAAACAACCCTCTGAATCAGTAACCTCAGAAAAGAGGCTGAAATCTTACGTTGAATCAAAACCCACAAAAAAACCCGCACATAATTGTCTAAACCCGTCAATGGATATGAACCCGATTAACCACCAACACGCAAGATACATGCCGTAAAAACTCAAACAGTAAGCATACCCATTGCACCCGATCAACCGCGTGCGTAATACATGTACAGTAGTATTTTAGGGTTTTGTTCCCTCACTCTCTTATTTAGAGTTAGTCGCTTATTTTTCACCTTTTCGCGCACCTCTGGTTCTTGCGAGCCCGGACTTCAGATCAAGAGCCCTCAAGAAAGCGACGCGGCGATTGATATAAAATATTTACTGCAGCAAACTAGAGCTACAGATAGGGATAGAGTGTGAGCCGGGAGAGTAAGAAAAAACCTTTATTACGTGTCATCACATGTATGTGTGCGAAGATGAGAGGATTTGGTTTCGAAGATCAAAACAAAATCTAGGAAGGGGAAATTACAAGAGTTTTTCCGGTTTTTTTTCTTCCTTACAAAACAAGAGTAAGAAAGAGACAACTTGGGTGTTTGTCAAAAAATTAAGAGAGAGAGAGAGAGAGAGACAACTTGTGTGTTTCATTTGCTATCCCCAGCTTTAATACGGAGATTTAAATGTTTAATTTTATTTTGTTTATTTAGGGAAATGAGAGTTGTACAATTTTCAGTTACAAATATCTCCTCTGTTCTTTCCCTCTTTGTTCTAATTCTTTTAGATATTTTAATGGACAAATTTGAATAAATATATGCTAATAATGTGCTTTTCGTGGTGCACATTTTTTAGTATGAGAAGAAATGTTATTAGCGAACAATTTTTTGACAAAATCAATTTGTAAGGCATACTGAAGTTTTTAGAAATTTACAATTTGAAACACGTTTGTTGCTTGAAAAGTCAGTTGTCAACTAATTCTATATACTGTTTTAATTATATGATTATATATCTATACTTATATACTGTATAGAAAGCATGAAGATGGTGTAGTAACTATTTTTATCTTAGTCTTTCAAGTATATAAAAACTTATTAACACACCCTCGTGTTATATTAATTTTATACTCCCCTCTTCAAATTTCATTTATTATATTTTAATCTTTTATATTATATATATATATATATATTTTTTTTTTTTTCTTCTCACTATCATTTCTAAATTTTTATTTTTTAATTCTTTTACTCATCCTCTATTCTTAAATTTATTTTTATTTTAATTTCATTATTATTTAACTTCCAATTGACTTTTCTTTTACTTTTCTTTTAAGTATTTCGTGTAAATTTATATTACGGATGGATTATTGATTCTCAATTTTTGTCCAATTTATGTAAATTCTTAATCAAACATTATAATTGAATTACATTAATTAAAATGAAATAAGTTTTAGTCATATAATTTTATTTATAAAATAATTTTTAATTACACACACAATGAGTATGCGAAAGCCAGAAATGCTGTGAGTGTGTGTATGTGTCTCGTATGTGGTTGGAATGATTTCACTCGACGGATTTTGATTATGAAGTCTGATTCTTAAGTAACGAAAATATTGGAGAAAATATTCTCTTACAATTTTGCATTTATTTAATTCCCTTTTTATTTAAAAGTGGGTTTGGTTTTTCTTTTTTATTCGTACTTTTTTTTTTGTAAAGAAGAAAATGCCTTTTATGTGGTCGCAACCATAAAGTTGATGGTTGAAATATTTTTAAAATTTTGTGGGGCAGAAGTGACGAGTTATAATATTGACGAAAGATGGAAAAGTTGAAACTGATCATTAAAATAATTAATAACTTTCGGTTATACTTTTTTATTTTTCCTATTAAAATAAAAAAGTTATTACGTCATAATAGAGATGCTATTCACTGCTCATCTTATAAATTTAACCACGGAAAAAAAAAAAGAAAAAGATAATTTGTTTTCACTTAATTGGATCCATCTACTAAATATTTAATACATATTTCTCGTTATACTCGACTATAAATATATTTTAGACCTGTAAGCAATAAATGTTGTTATCTGAAACCTATAAGTTACATAAGAATTTTTTGTGGTAATCCCGGACTCGTATAACAAAATATAAATTTTTTGTGTGTAATTGCCCATAAAACACGTTTTGCACAATTTAATGGCGAATGCAACCATGTGTACACAAAATGAAAAAATTGTGAAATTTGTAAGGTACGATTTTGACTTTTGCATGAGAATTTTCTTTTTCAAAAATAACTACAGAATACGTATCAATAATTATATTTATACAAAAATTATAAAACAAGAACTATTATCCAATTCAATCTTTCATTATTAAATACAAAAATTCAGTATATAAGTAGACAAATATCTGCATTTATGGAACTCATTTAAGACCTTTGAATTTAAAAAAATAATAAAAACGATACGTTCAAATTAGTTCAAATGAACTACCATAAATAAATTAGTTTTAATAAATAATAATTATAAAAATAAATATATACTTTTGCCTTCGACAAAAGTCAAACTTCCAACACAATCAAGGGATGCGTCATTCTTGGCGTCAACTCAGACATCCTCTAAAGTCTTTTCATGGTTACGTGGCAGTGTTCTCAATAACTTCTCATTTTCACGGAAAAACGGGTTGAAGATTCAATCCCTAGCTATGTATGCCAATGAGCCAAACTTTTGAGTCATTGCATGACATCTTGTACTAATTATGATTGGAGGTCAAAATGTTAAATTCTTAAGGGATTCTTTTTTTTTTTCTTTTAATTTTTTATCTCTTTAATAACTATTTTCTTTTTTTTTCTTTTAATAAAAAGTTTTACGTAATTTATAATTTGAGTACTATTCTTTAAAATTAACATTTAATAAAATTATATTTTATTTTTTAATTAAGTACACACATAGAGTGTACTAATTTATTACGACATGTACTTACTAAATTTTGAGTTATTCCAATTTCATAAAAATATTTAGAAGATGTTTGGGTGATCTTATAAATTTCTCAAAATATCTTATAAAATTTTGTGAGTTCATAAATTCCTTATGAGTATTTAATTTTTTTTTATAAAAGAATTTATAAACTCAAAAAAAAAAAATTACTATCTTGAACTTGTAATCTATTTAAAAATAAGTTGGCTACCAACTTATTTCATATATCTTATGACCTATTTTGTTTTAAACATTAAAAATAATATAAATATTTTTAAATTACATTTTACTAATAGTATGTAATTTATCTTCGTTATGTTTACATCAAAAAATTATAATTAATTACAATTATAAATTTTAATAAAATTTTATAAAAAAAATCTTACTAAACGCTTTATTGGCTTATTCATAAATAAGATAAGTGAGTTTATAAATTTTAAAAATATTTATAGATTACATAATCTTGTAATCCATAAAAAGAAAAGAAAAGATTAGCCAAAGATCCTCTTAATTTTGCTGTATCGCTTTCCTTTCGAGTCAATAAATGCGTAATCTAACTAAACCAAAGCTATGGCACTATTCTACAATAATTAGGGAAAATAAAAATAGAAATTACAATATGTAGAGCTATTGTTTGAGGTGCTTCATAAAATTACTTTCACCATTCCCCAACAATTGTACAAGATTTCTCATCCCCCAACAATTGTGCAATATTACACCTTTCCAATTCTTATTTCTTTCATCTAACTTGATCTATCTTATGCACACTCACTATTACTTCACTCAACAACTATAGTTAATTAATTGCACCCATTCTAATATAAATTACACAACAAGGTTATGCTTTGAAAGAAGTTTTGTTAAAAATAATATTTGATGAAAGTTATATTAAGATTAATAATATGTTTTGAAAAAATATTTTAATCAGATGAAATAATGTGATTTATTTAATTATATATATAATTTATAATAGTAATTAAATAACGTGATAATATATAAAAATAATGATTGATGTATAAATTTATATAAATGTAAGTGTATGCGTGTGTGTATAATAACAAAAAAATAATTAGTTATATATATATATATATATATAAGAGAGAGAGAAATATTTTTTATTGAATTTAGTAGTGTAAATTTTGATTGTCGATCAAGTTTGTAAATATAAAAACAAAGGTAGCCTTAATCTCTAAGTCGGCAACCAGAGATTCTTCCAAATTTGGCATTTGACGTTTATTGCAGGTTAGGCAAAATGTGCATTGAATGAAATGTACCAATGATAGCATTGGACCTTTTTGTTAAGGAAGCCACACTGTCTCAATTCCTTCACTTCTTGAATTAAAACATACAAAACAAATTAGGAGTTGAAATTCACGCCCTCAAGATACTCTGGTGTTCTTGGCCCTCCCACTCTCTATTCACGATTGCCACGTGTCTCTATGTTTATTGTGTTTAATGCATCAATACACGTGATACATGCATACATACATCATAAAGAAGAGAGAACTCTTTGTTCAAGGTGGTCCCTTTATTCACATACAGCTGCCGTGTTTAATTCATTGGTACATGTGAATAAAAATAGGCACGGACAGAATAAAAAGGAGAGAGACTATTTTAAGTATCGGATACACCAACTCATGAACTAGTGGAGTTTCTCTTGTGGGCCCTTAATTATGAATTGAACTGTATGTTTTGATGCTTGAAAAAGTTCTCTCTATTGTTTCTTACAGGTGTTTCTCATATTCTAGAGAAGCTGTAGTTTAATTTCAACTAACTTATATAAATTCAATTGGTTGGCGGCTGTAAAGTTCTGGCCATATTTAAAAAATAAACAAATAACTACACGGATAGTATTACATCCCACGGAGATGTTTGGGAGAGGGGCTTTTGTTGAAAGGTGGAAGTTGCGTTAAGAGAGGGGCTTTTGTCCAAAGGTGGAAGTTGCGTTAAGAGAGGGGCTTTTGTCCAAAGGTGGAAGTTGTCTTAAAATGAACGTTATGTTTAGTTGTTAAAATATGGTGAGATAAAATATTTAATTTATTTGAATATATAAATAATAAAAATAAAATAGTATGAAGTTGAAAGTATCGTTCCGCACATAGTATGAATAGATAAATGATCTTTTAAACTAACATGAGTATATTTTCTTTGATGGCGTCTCATAAGAGGGTTTTAAATTTGAAAATTGAAATGAAATTTATGATTGTCGTTTGGTTTATAACTTTGGCATTGAAATTTGAAAATTTTATCCAAAATTTTGGAATTCACCAATTCCCAATAAGGTGAAGGGTTTCGAGAAAACCCAATCTTAATTCTCATATAATTAATTTATAATATATGAGTCACATTAATTTAATAAACATATAATATATACACTATAAATAAATAAAGATACTGTCTATGCTTTGCTTAATTAAATGTAAAATTACTAAATTAGTCTATTTGAAATAAAAAAAAAAATTTAAATTTTCTCCTTTTTAATATATTTTGTTTTTTTACATATTTATTTTTCTTCTATCTTCCATTTGGCTTATTAAATTATCCTTATTTTTATTCTTAGTTTTTTTTTGTTTTTCTTCTATCTCCAAAAATATTTTGTTTTCTTTTTTATTATTACATTTTTATCACTCGTTTAACTTTGTTTTATCTCTATCATTGATTTTTGTATTATTTTTTTACCCAAACTATTTATATACTATTAAATTATTCTTTAGAACTCTAAACTAACTATTTTTTCTTTCTTTTTATTTGTCTATTAATGTATAATGTTTATTTTTCTTTGATATTCTCTTTTTGCACAACCTGTTATATTTATTTTTATTTTATAATATAATATAATTTTGAAAATTTTATTTTTATTATTTAAAATATAATAATTTTATAATATGTCATACTTAATAAAAATATTGAATTTACAAAATAACTTACATATGTAATGTTTATTTTTTAATTTATCCGAATCTATATTAAAATTGAAAATTTTTATAATTCGTTTGGAGAGAATATGTTTTCAAACCAATAGATGTATTAGAACGAAAAACCCATTCTAAATCCGAAATGAATGACTCTGATCCCAAATCAGATTCCAACCTTCAAACTAATCGCCACCTTAGTTCATTTTGTGGGGTTTACGTGAGATTGACTATAAAAAGCATCATATGTCGTCCAAAAAGGCATGTCCCATTCCAATTATTCACATGATTTGTTGCTCTGAGTTTTGACGTCTTAGAAGTGTGTTGGAAGCAATAACCATAACATTTGACAATTTTCCTTATTTAATGATTATTGGCAAATAAGATAATATTTCCAAACGTAGCATATGACTGCACTTGGAGGGTAACCATTACGATAATAATATTTCCAAACATGGCACGTTATTGCACTTAGAGGTTGTTTTAGTAAGTTTTTTTTTTTAATTATAAGTTTATACCACGGATTCATTTTTTTGTTTTTTGTCGTTGAAATTACAAAATAGAGGATACCTTATTATGCATCAATAAAACAACTCATTAAAATATTCAAAGATAATCAATGTCGTCTTACTTAAAAAAAATGAAAACCTTACAAATTCCAAATACCTTATATTTTAATTTGATAAATTAATTTTCCAAAAAATTGACCAAATAATTAACTGGGCCCCATATATTTAGGAGATTTTGGTTATGATATTCACATCCTTAATTTTAACATGAAACAGCTCAAACAAATTCTCCAAAGCTGGATAAACTGTTTGAAGAACGACCTTCGGCTATGTTTGGAACCTATCTTTCAACGTCTTATTCAATTATGCTTCTATGCATATAATTTAATAAAATTTTCAAATTTTAAATTCAAAATTTTCATCTTTCACATTTATAACAACTAATTATTCTTCAATTATTACACCTATGTACAATATTAAAACTTATATCTACACACACATATATACTCAAATTTTTATATATATATATATATATATATATATTTATACTATAAAAATTAATAATTATCCCTACATACTATCACACTATCTAATCATTATATCACACACACACACACACATATATTTAAATAAATCAAAATGTTTAAATATCAAATTTTACAACTAAACATGTTATTAATACTAATACAATTTGCACCAAACATTATCTTCTGCCAAAACCTTCTTCCAAGCATAACCTTTATCTCTCAACTATATGTTTGTCAAATCAATGATAATGAAGTGGCTAGGTAGAATGCACGACATACACGCCATACCATGACACGTTCAAGCGAATTTGTTGAACAGAGACCAATGTCTGATTCGAATTTTGAATGACAAAAATTTGACACAAAAATGTAGAAATAATGTTAAAATAGAAGAACAAAAATAGATAAAAAAATATTTTGACGATGATATAATTAGAAGAAATTATTTGGATGGAAGCAAATTTGCAGCCAAACATAGTGTCTATTTTTGACCAAAAGCACTTTGAGAATAGAACGCGACTGCCATGGAATGGCAATCGAAGAGGAAGAACATAAGTCAGCAATCCAATGGCAATTTTTGATTCGACTCTGATTGAAAATTAGTAGATTTTAAGTTAAATTTTTTTGAGTTTGAGTTAAAATCAAATCAAATTTATGAATTCAAAAAAATAAATCGGTCAATTTTGAATTGACCTGGGAACTGTGAACTCGGAGACTCCTAAATCTATAAATATATTTTAAATAATTTTTATATAAATATAAAAAAATTAAATAAATAAAATTTTAATTTTAATTAAAAAATATTTTTTTTAATTGATGAATTAGCGAATCAAATTGGATACCTTGTGTAAGAGTTAACAAGTTAGGTGCAATACCTAATCTCACCTGACATGACCCCGCCCTTACTATCCATAATCAAAATATTTTCTAAAATTTTTGAAACAACGCACATGTACTTTGGTTGTAGGCGTTGGATAAATAAATCATACTACCAAACTCAATTTTAATTAAGTTTTAAAATACTTTTTCAAATTCAATCTCAAATTTTTTGAATTCAAACTCATTATTTGACTTGAAACTCATTTAAGTTGAAATTTTATAAAATTGAATTAAACTCAACTCAAATAGTCATCGATCTCTATTTTTTATTCAACTTATTAAAACTCTTGTTTACTTGTACGGATTGATGTGTCCGTCGTTCCATTAACAAATGATTAATCATTAATAGGTTTTGAAGTAGAAGACAAGTTCATGGTCCTAAAGCTCCAACAATTGCTGCTACGTGGGCTGTGCACATGCTGATTCCACTCCTTCCATTGCTCACAGCATCAAAGCAACATATCACTTCAAAAGAACTATTTTATGCCTGAACTTTGTATAGTATTAGCAACACAGTTCTCACTATTAATTAATGAAGTTCCCTTCTGACACACAAATACATTGCATCTAATTGTTATTTATCCAGCCGATGGGACTAAACAAGGTGAACACAGTGTAGTTTACCACAAGATTAACACCCTTTTTTCTTCTATTTTTAATTTAAACAGCACTTAATAGAATTCAAGCTCTTGAAAGTAGAAAAATATATGGAGTTGATCTACTTCTCTGGGCAGTTAAAGATACCATTGGGAGAGACAAATCCAGATACAGCTGTTCCAGGACTTCAGTTTTTGTTAGTTATTGAAAATGAGATTGTGATTAGGGGTTCTTTAAGATTTCACTTTGATTAATGTTAAGGCTGCTGGTTAATTGCATCTAATCTTGTAAGCACACGTGAATTTTGTATTTTCTAAGTTACATTCTTAGTTAAACTTATGATAACGGAGTTGGGTTTGGGCTTTAAATTGGATCCATTGGCCGTAAAGTGGGATGCTTGCAAGTGCACAATGAAAGTAAACGGCCCCGCATTTAGGTATTTATTTTAATTGTGCAAGAGTAATGAAAAATATTTAAAAATATGATGATTAAAATGTATTTGATTTTAATAGAGTGTAAATAAATAGTGCATAATTAATGAGTGACTTGCTTCTACGTAATTATAAAAAGGGTAAATTTACGAATTATAGTAAAATATGCAATTGTTATTTTTTTTTATAATTCTAATCATAAAAAGATTTTAAAGATTAAAACAACATTAGAATTATAAACAACGAGAAATTTAAAAGAAAAGGTGCGAGATGTGACAAAAGAGGCATTAGTTTTGAGCTGAAATAAATAATATAGTAGCATATATTATATTTTCATATTGATTTTTCCATTGATGAAGAGCATTCTTATTTGTTTCCTCGTACTACCGGGTTTGGCTGGCGCACGGCGCATTTGTTGAAGATAGTTTTAGTGGATATTTTGGCTTTTCTTTTTATAGGACACAAAAATATCTATTACGAGAGAATCAAAATATCAAGCCCTTGGTTGGTGCGAATTTTGAAAATAGAAAATTTTGTAAAAAACAATGGGGGAGAGAGATAAAAGTGATATTTTAATTTATGATATATTTTAAAAAATTGATTTGGATGGATGAAAATTAGCATCCAAACATAGCCCAAGTTAATGAATTTGACATTTTAATCGGATTTCCCTATAAAAATCTATTCAGCGAGAAGTAAGGGTAAGTTTGGTTTGTCATGGGTAGAAAAAATTTGATGATTTGAGTAAGATAAAAATTTATGTTTAGTTCGTAAGATTTAAGTAGATAAAAAAATTATATATATATATATAATATTTAATAATGATTAAATAGCATGATAATAGATAGATTTATAATGTAATAAAAAATAAATATAAATAAAAAATTTTAGAGATAAGTGTTAACTTAATTATGAATATGCTTAATTATTGAAAAATTATTAGTTAGTTATAGAGGTCAAGAGATAAAAAATTTAAATTTAAATTTATATAATAAAATATTTAATTTATAAATTTTTTAAGAAAAAATAATCAGTAGATAAATAACAAAACATAGTCTATATATTTATTTCAATGCACATGTACAAAACAACGAGATAATGTTTACTTAACTGGACCCGGAAGGATAAGAAACAAAAGAAAAACCAAAATCCAAAGTAGGGGTGTTCATAGGTCAGATTGTGGGTTAATAGGATAGATTGAGACATGAGTATGAGTATTATATGTAGAATGTTTATTTAGCCGATCCATTTATTTTTACATGTCAACTTTTGGGCTCGAATAACTGGTTAATTGTATGAATTATTACAATCTAACTTATAATGACAAAAAAAATTATTTTAATTAAAATAAAATTAAAAATATATTTTGACACATTACAAATTTTCTCTTTTGTTTCAATATTATTATTTTAAAAAATAGTTCAATTGCACTCAAAGTTTAAAATGTTTTATTTTATTGTTATTTGAAATTTTATTGAATAAGGTTTTGGCAATATTTATATACATGAATAAGTCAATTTGAACTTATTTAGACGAAGGTGTGGAATGTAGAAGGTGCTCTAAATTTTAATATTTAAAATTAAAAATTGAATTTGAAAATATAGACAAAAGGTTTAGTTTAACATAATATTTATACTTGGCTTTTCGCAGTTTTACTATCTTAACAATTAACTTTATTTAATTAAATTTCTATTTATATAGCTAATAAAAATATTTTATATAGTTTTCTATTTACAAAATAATTTTTTTTAATAAAAATAATTATTAAATTATTTGTGGGTTAATTCATGATAACATGAAATTGACTCTTTTTTTTTTTCTTTTAAGTTTGTAGATTTGACCTGATTCTAATCCACATTTTCAAAAGATTTAATTCAAACCTATTAATTCGTATCAGGTTCAGATCATATTTTTTGGTCGCAAAAGAATTTGCCACTCCTGGCTCAAAGACTAGAATGCGGAACGCCGATATACTGTCAAAAAACCAAATTGTATCTCTTATTTATTTGCATAAAACAAACACGCCCTTAAGCGGCCTTATCTAAAGCCCAACACGCTCCAGGGCAAGTCCTCCCCTCCTTATAAGGTCTCTTCCAAAACCCCATTTCCAGCGGAGAAATCTCTCAAAATCTTATCTTTACGCGCAGCCCATCTAGTCGCCATGGTTGCTTCTGCTTCTATCCACTTCTTCTCCTTGACGCCACAGACGCTTTCCCTTCACCACTCTTCCACCTCCGGCGCCGCCTCTGCCTTCTTCACTCCCTTTTCTCTTAAACCTCTGCCGAAACTCGTCATTTCTCTTTGTTCCGTCGACAGTTACGCAAACTCCGCTTCCAGGTGTATCAGGAAATTTGCAGTCTCGTCTGACTTGGAAGAGGAGGTCGAAGACACAGAAGAAGAGGGAAGCCTAGATTTTTCTGGGCCTGATGAGCCGAGTTTTTCTCCTGACTTGAAAATTTTTGTTGGGAATTTACCCTTTAGCGTCGACAGTGCTGCGCTTGCTGAACTGTTTGGAAAAGCCGGAACTGTTGAGATGGTCGAGGTATGTTAAATCTTCCAAGGCTCGAATGGCTACTTGATAGTGCTCTCGATTCTTTTACAACCCTTTCTTTGTTGTGATTGAAATGAGTATCTCTGTTATTCATGATTTCTGGAAACGGAAAAAGCTATTCATTTATCTCTGTCTTTTTTTCCTTCATTACTTCTGGAATTTATTTCTTTCGTAGTCTTGGAATTGTAGAAAGGATTTTGGAAGTTCTGAATGGATTACAGCAAAAGATTGTTTCTATACGTAATGTTTGTTCACTTATTTTACTTGCATTTATTCTTAAATAGTAGCCCTAGTAGTTTTTCCTACCTTGTGTGTTGACTACAGGCAAGGTTCACGAATATGCAAGGGTTTACTTGGCAATGAATCGTGTCTGTGTTGATTTGACTGTCCGCATAACATGTCTTTTATATATAGTTATTTTTAGGCTTTAATTTTTTCTTTTTCATGCTTCTAATTTCAATGTGTATGCGTGTGTCTTTGGCAAGAAGTGTCCATTCAGAATAGAGTAAATTTGTTCACCTACTAACTTAGCATTGCAGGTTATCTACGACAAGGTTTCCGGAAGAAGCAGGGGTTTTGGTTTTGTGACTATGTCTACAGTTGAGGAAGCTGAAGCTGCAGCTCAACAATTCAATGGATATGTAAGTGTCCACCACTGACGTTCACATATAGTTGCAAATTGATATCCGGGTATAGAAAGCGACAGTTCAATCTGAATCATTTTATTGCAGAGTTTGGGACACCTTGTTATCATTTCTCCTGTTGTGCATCAGATCTTTTCTAGCTTGGTTAGGTCTCTGGAATTGACATGCCAGAGTTTATTATTCTTTGCAGGAACTTCAGGGCAGAGCTTTGAGAGTAAATTCTGGACCACCACCTTCGAAGAAGGAAAATTCTTCATTCCGAGGAATTAGGGGAAGGGAAAGGACAAGCTTTGATAACACCAATAAACTTTATGTGGGTAACCTTGCGTGGGGTGTTGACAATCTTGCTCTCGAGTCATTGTTTGGTGAGCAAGGACGAGTTAAGGAAGCCAGGGTGGTTTATGACAGAGAGAGTGGTAGATCTAGGGGATTTGGGTTTGTAACTTATAGTTCTCCTGAAGAGGTCAATAATGCCATTGAAGTATTGGATGGCATTGTAAGTATCCCTGCCACAAAAATGGTTCTATTAGTGCTTATTCCAAGGCAGTTTATGTGCTCTGTTTTATACATGCTCGATATTGATTCTTTAAGGTTGATTATTTTAGTGTCTCCAATTTTCTCGACTATAATGTTGGCAGCTTTTCTTGATATTTAAACACTGTTTGGCAACTGAACCAGCTATTCATTGGCAACTTCTTTCGAGTTTTGAAGCACAATATTCAGCTCCTCGTTCATCATAAATCACATCGTTCCGACTCTCTTGTTATCTCTTGTTACTTAATTTAGATCCACGTCTGACTTATCTGCTCTTTAAATGGTGAATTATTTCATGCCATCTCATTGAGATTTCTTGAAACAGGACCTTAATGGCCGAGCTATCCGAGTTAGCCCTGCGGAGGCCCGCCCAATGCATCAGTATTAAGGACTTAATCATTCAAGTTCCTCAACATTCAGGGTATATTCCTGACTTTGTTGTGCTATATCCTAATAACTTTTGTTTGTGTGAGTAGCAGCTAAATGCCCAATCTCTTTGCTTGTTAAAGTGCCTTTTTTCAGGGATTTTTGGCTTGATTAGATTAATTTATTATCTTGCATATCTCACATAAATGGAAGTTCTCATGTTCTTTCTAATTTCTGTATCAGAAACGTTTAGAAGGTACTTGCAATTGTTGTGGAACTGGAAGAACTTGCATTCAAGTTGCAGTCAAGTTGCATCTGTCGATTTAACTTTTGCATCTCGAGTAGCAGGAGCTTGCAAGTGTATTAGCCTGTGAAACGTATGTTCTGCTTCTGAAAATGTAATTCTAATCTACTGGATGACACTTTTCTTGGAACGACAAATTCTGGAATGTAGTGAAAACAAATTGTGATTTTGCAATGAAAATACAGGTCAGCTTAACAAACCAAGTTTGTTGGAGAGCTTCATCAGATGGCCTTAAGTTAGATGGCAGCTAACTTCTCATGAAGTTAACCGCACTTTAACGAGTCTGTCCATCGATCCAGAGGGGTTAGATGTGTTAGCAACAATGGTTCCTATATTAATTTGGTTAACCTTCCGTTGGTTTGCTTTTTGCCCAATTTAGGTATGGATTTAGGATTTAGGGTTTAGGGAAGAGGCCACTTTGTCAGCCTCTATTCATAATTGATGCTTGATGCAAAGCTGAACGAGGGCCAAGTTCGAACCTGTTGTTTTTGCTAATCTTGTGGCAAAGCCATGCTTGTGAGTCTCCGTTACCTAACCTGGAATGCTTATGTAGTCTGAATAGGCACTCTAGTGGTTTCTTATTCAGTATTTCAAATTTGAGGTGTTGGGTTTGAATTCCATTGAGAGCTTGTATGAGTGTGGGTGGGGGTGGGTGCGTGGGTTTAACATACACGCACGCACGCACGCACTCAGATTGCTTATGTAACGACAAAATGAAATACTCGAGGATTGCTGTTTTGACCTGCAACAATGGACAAGGCAACACTAGTTAATTTGCCTTCCAAATCTTAATCTCCACGTGCCTCTAATCAAACAGGATTAATTGTCACCTCAAATTAATTTATCTGAAGCTTTAACTAAATACGGCAACAAATAAAAATTGATGAACCTGGCACACTTGTGTATGAAACACCAGGGTCTGAAATCAAACTAGACGCAGAACACTGTTATTTATGGATCAGTGGGAAATTCTCTTCCAAACAAAATTGATGTGAGCCAGACAATGAAGCTGTGGGAAAACACTAATAAAGGGAATCAGGAGTAGCTATGAGGACTGAATTTAAATGGACGCTGGGGAAAAATTGAACTCCCAGGATTCCTTCTCTTGTCCGCAGTAAAACTTGATTCCACACTCTGCTTTTGGTGTATTGCTTCCTAAACAACGGAATACAGAGATATTCTTTTCCATCGTCGCTAATTACTTTTACATTCAGAGATATGCTGTCAACGTAATGGTCAACAGTCAATTCCCCAAGGATAACATTTTCGAACTCCATAAATAGTTCAAGCAGACAAAAACGTGAACTTTTGATGTCTGTTCATCATATGTATATACCTTCTTGTGTTTTCTTGCAATATCCCTTTGAGTATTATATAACTCAAGGACTTTCATCAATACATGCTGCATCCCAAGGTTAATTATCTGAAATTTTTAGACAAAGCATCGTTCTGATTGAGGGGGAATTCTAAATTACAATCCATCTGAAAATCTCATCATCAGTGATATTGGCACTGAGGTGAATCTGTAATTACTGGTTGTATTAACTTAGCATGACTGCCTTTTGCTTCATCTTCTGTAGATGATTTTCCGTTTCGGTTAATGAATTTTTTATTCCACCAATATCACTAATTTGTTCTCTCTGATCTTTTAGCAGGTTAATCCAGTATAAAGAAATAATCATGGCCAGCTCGAGCATCAAAAATTCAAGATCTGTAACGTAAACAAATCTTGTTTATCTGACTCTGTATAGTGCATGCTTTATGCAGTCATTGGCGTAGTATGATCTGTTTCCATTGAAACATGTACTCACCTTGAAATACATGCTCATATGTTTTTTTCAGATTTCAAGATGACCTCGAAACTGCAAATTTACCTCCAGCAAGATGCGGCAATTATATGATCCTCTTGCCAAAAAATAAGGCGAAAGAAACAGCTAAATCTCACCTGAAGAGCGCTGAGATTCATGCTAACAACCCGTTTCAAGATAAGAAACTTTCAAGAGTATTCTCTGAGGACTATCAGAGTTTACCAAAGAAGATATTAGATCCACGAGGAGCTGTTCCGAGTCAGTGGAATAAATGTTTCCTAATTTCATGCCTTGTTTCTCTTTTTGTCGACCCCCTATTCTTTTACTTGCCAAGTGTTAAGGAAGATGGATGGATGCATGCAAGCAAGTGTCCCCCTTGAGATTACTCTAACCATCATTCGTTCAATTGTAGATGCTTTTTACATGATTCAGATTTTTGTTCAGTTTAGAACAGCTTATGTTGGTCCTTCTTCTCGCATATTTGGGAGGGGCGAGCTGGTTATTGACTCGTCAAAGATAGCCTCAAGATATCTTCATAAGGACTTTTAGCTCGATACTTTATCTGCTCTCCCCTTTCCACAGGCATTGCACAAACTCTCCTCTGCATTGCTCATTTGTTTATGTATATTCATTTTTGCTCATTAGATTTGCATTACCTGTGTGGCCCTTTTTGTGGCCTTCTGATGATATTTTAACCTTTTACAGTTGTTGATATGGCCTGCAATACCGTCTTTGAGAGGTTCCAATGTGATCAGTGCAAAGCATGCAATCCGAATCACCATCATATTTCAGTTTCTTCTGAGGCTGTATCTCATTTTTCCCCTTTCATCTAACACCATCAAAACGGCAGGGGTTGTGGTTGAAGCTGCGTGGGCCGGTGCTGCTTTTAATCTAATGCTTTTCATGTTGGCAAGTCATGTAAGTTTGCCACCTCAGTCTTTTTTACTGTAAGGAACAGCTTCAAAGCTTACTCACCCACACAAAAGGACTGCAAATAAAGGTTAAGATGGATGAACTATTGTGATAGCTGATTGTTCATTGGTGATTTCTCTGCAGGTCATTGGTTCCTGCTGGTACCTTTTATCGGTTGAGCGGCTGGAACAGTGCTGGAAAAGTGCTTGCGACATTCAACCCAACTGCCGGTACTTCTATTTTGACTGCCAAACGATGAACGACTCTGACAGGAGATCGTGGTTTGAGTCGAGCAACATTTCCACACTGTGCGGTCCAGGCAGCAAATTCTTTAATTTTGGTATCTATGGCGACGCCCTGACATACAGATTCTTAATGTCGGGCTTTCTAAAAGAATACTTCTATTGTTTCTGGTGGGGACTCAGAACTCTGAGGTGAGCAAAATGGTGGAAGTTTGTTTATAGCAAAACAGTTGAACATGTCATGAAAACCGTCTGGATTGCATTTCATTCACAAGTGAAAAGCAGACAGGAATGACCATTAAGAATTCTGTGTTAAAAATGTCTCTTAACTGATTAGTTTTTGCAGCTCTATGGGACAAAACCTTATAAACACGTCCACCTACATTGGTGACATCAATTTTGCCATAATCATCGCGATTCTTGGCTTGGTGCTTTTCGCACTGCTCATAGGGAATATGCAAGTAAGTTAAAGTGTCATTGCCCCAGATCATTACATAAAAAGGGTTGCAAAGCATGCGGAGTTATGAAATTAGTTTTGGTGCAAATTTTGAAGTGTCTGGTATCTTATTGTAATTGGTTTCGCTAAACAGACGTATCTTCAATCTTCAACTGCACGACTGGAAGAGTGGAGAGTTCGAAGAAACGACACGGAACAATGGATGCATCATCGGCAGCTTCCTCACGTCATGAAGGAAAGAGTCCGTAGATACGATCCGTACAGATGGGTCACGACGAGAGGAGTCGACAAGGAAGCCATTCTGTGGGGTTTTCCTCTGGATCTCCGACGAGACATCAAGCACCATCTCTGCCTCGACCCAGTCCGACGAGTGAGTTCCAGTCTCTCTTTCTCCTTATTGTCCAGGTAAGCGGGCACGCAGGCGCCATGAAAACGATTTACTCGATCACATTCGCAGGTTCCGCTGTTCGATGAGATGGACGAATGCACCCTGGACGTGATGTGCGAGAGGCTGAAGCCAGTGTCATGCACTCCGGGCACGTGCCTAGTCCGTGAGGGCGATCCCGTGATGGAAATGCTCTTCATCCTACGGGCCCACCTCGACTCCTACACCACCAATGGAGGCAGGCCAGGGCTTTTCAATTCGTGCCACCTCGGATCCGGAGACTTATGCGGCGAAGAGCTTCTGAGTTGGGCTCTGTATCCACGCCCCAGCGTGCTCCTCCCTTCCTCCACGCGAACGGTCACGGCCATCACCGAGGTGGAGGCGTTCGCCCTCGTCTCGAGGACGTGAAGTTCGTTGCGTCCCAGTTCCGGAAGCTGCACAGCAAGCAGGTGAAGCACAAGTTCCGGTTTCGCTCGCATCAGTGGAGGACGTGGGCCGCTTGCTTCATGCAAGCGGCGTGGTTTAGGTACAAAAGGAGGAAGGGAGCGGCCGGGCTGAAGGCTCGGGAGAGCGTGACGGCCGCGCCGGATGAATTGGCGGGGGAAGGTGCGCCTCCTTGCCAGGAAAGGCGTCCGAGTTGGCCATTCATGCTGCACGGTTGTCTTCTAGCACTGGAAATGCTGGGAGACTCAGGAATGGCTCACAAATGGAGCAACTGAGTGCGTTGCGGAAACCCGTGGAGCCTGATTTTTCAGTTGACGATAGTGAATGAATCATGAGATCTTGGACGAGGATTTGATTCTTTGGTTTGTATAATCTAATCGAAGTTGCTCTTGCCTCTACATATCAATGGCGCGTGTACGCTCTTTGACCATTTCAGGTATGCTATTGAAGTTGAAATTTAGCTTTGACTACCGCTAAGCCCTAAATCGGAGGCTTTTAGGGTCCGTAAGTTAGGTTTACTTTGAATAATATATAGATTATTTAATCCGCTTCTATGGCCCATAAGCTACTCGTATTTGAATACGTTCATTTTAAATAATAATATAGGATAAAATTTTTTTTATTCAATTTGATTAATTAAAAAATTTATTGAATAAAAATTTGATATAAAATCATAAAATTTTAAGATAAATAAAGATTAAAGTGTTAGGAATTGTTTATATATAATTTAAACAATTATTTTAACTTTATATGACAATCGAATTATTTTCATATTAAAGTCATAATGAAAAATAAATATAGTTATCTTAAATAGTTAAATTTATAATATATAATTGCTAAATATTAACTAATTTAAAATAATCCTTTAAAATAAAAAAATATTAACATTGCCCTTAGTGAAAGCAGGTTCATGAACTGGAGCCATGGTCCCGAGTCCATCTTGGGTTGAATTGTCATGAGAAAACCTAGCTGATTGGATCTGTTAGCCCAAAATAGGATTGGGCTCAGACTTTGCAGGTCATCCTAGATGGGCTCAACATGATTCCAATGGCATCCAGAAACATAATCCACGATAATTTTCTGGGTCGATGGAAATATTTGAAACAGCAAATGTATTTCTAAAATATACTTTAAGAAGCAAACATATTGGGCCCCTTTGGAAGTCCACTGCTCAGGCAGTTAGTGGGCCATGGACCGTGCCTGTTTGTTAATAAGATAAATAAATAAATAAAACTCCATTAGAAGAATAAAAACAAGACGAAAATCGCACCAAGTTAATTATATGAAAGAGGTAACAGCCATTTTATCACTATACAACATGCCACTAATTGATTTTCTAATTTATAATTGAATTTCTTAAGCAACACAATACATTTTTAGGAGTCCCTCTATCTATATGCCTGCTGGGGCCCCCACTGGTAATAAGAGAAGAACTTCTCTGTAAAGTTTTTAGACATATCAACACAATAAATGAATAAAAATAAAAATAATGACTCTGAAATATTTTCAAAAAACACTCCTAACAAATTATCACTATTTTGTCACCTAAATTTTTTTTTTTACAATTTTCTGTTTACTGTCTCTTACTCTTACAAATTTCCAATTTTAGTATCATGCTATTTCTTCAAAACATCACAATTTTGCTCTGACAACTCTTCCTCTGCCCATCAAGCTTCTGCCCTCTACACAATCATCTGCGTCTTGCATTCTCTATTTACAGAAGAGTGGCGGTGGAGTCACGTTACCCGTCCCCATTGCATATATATATATATATATATATATTTTTTTTTTTTTTCAATTTTAATTGATGTGGGCCCCATGTCGGGGGACCCACATCAGTGCCAGTAATTTCCCGTATGGATTTATTTCTTTATGCATTTTCCATTCCTTCCAAAGGAATTTATTATGATAAGAAGCGACTAAGTTTACATTTCAGTACTTTGCTGATAGATGTGCAACATAAAACAATTCCAATTTTAGTAACTTAATTTTTGAATCGACAAAAAGTAGAAAAATATAAATTATGTTAATTTGACTTACTTGCAAAATTATGAGAGTGTCGGTTTAACGTTTAAACGGTCGGAATTAGCCATTACATTGGTGGAACTGGAAACATCGAATGTATGCAGTTTTTTAGGGTTTGACTTTGATTACGGCTTAATCAAGCATTTTTTATGTTTGGGATGCGACATCATAAATTGTTACCTCTTTGATACTATACAGTCCATAAAATAACACGAGAAATCGTTAAAAAAACTTCGGTTGTTTAATCAATCAATTGCTTACAATGCGAGTAAGAAAATCATTATTCTTATGGCACAACAAACATTGAGTTAGATTAAAAAATGTATACTTAGATTTGAAATCATATAATTAGACAGCGTCTAAGACATATAACTGTATCGTTATTGAGTATGAACACAGGATCCAATTTATTATACATAAACATAACATTGTTTTTGTCCTCCGACGAAACATACGTTTGGGACTAGAATTCATAAAATCAACCACTAAAATTTTGCTAGATTGGGACGATAACAAAATCATTTCAAATTTAAGATGACTTGGGACGATTTTGATGCATCAAAAGAAATATGTACCAAAATTGTTTTAAAGTTATTACAAATGCATAATTTTTTGTGATCCAAAAAAGCATTCTTATGTGTGAAACTACTGCCAACATTAATATCAAGGACAGTTTTCGGCAACTCTGTACGGGCTAACTCCCTTCTTTGAATATCGGTGTTTAGGGACGGATTGGACCCTGTGACATTTTAAGTATCAGAGTCTACCCAATGCGTTAGTACTCAAATGAGAACCCTTTGCGTTCGACTTGGAGTATGGGTTAGGTGCAAGTGTAATTTCATATGTAGCGACTCGGAGAATGGAGTCGACGCATGCGCTGTGCTTGAGAGGGACAAACGCCTTGGAGAAATACTGCGCATGTACGAGGTCGTGCGTGGGGGAGAATGTGAAGTCTTTGACAATATTAACTTTAGGGACGGTCTTACGCGACTCTATAGAGGCTAACCCCCTTTTTTGAATACCGGTGTTCAGAGGATGAATCGGATCTTATGACACTATGGTTGTCCCAATTTAGGATAGCCATCTCTAAAAAAAGCTTCTCCAAATTCATTCAAAATGCTATCCTAAACTCGTTCCAAGAAAGTCATCCCACGTTTGTTTTAAAATTGTTCTAAAATAGTCCAAATTTCATTTTATGCACGTGGTGGGATGGCTTTTGGGACAGTGCAAAGAGGCCATCTCAAGATCATTCTGAACAGTAGAATGTTGTAAAAAAATCGTTCCAAATCAATTTAAATTATAATTTTTTTAAAGAAATTATTTTAAGTTATTTTTCTATAATGTACTATGGTGAATTTTTTTAAGATCAATATCAAGTATTAAATTATTTAGAATTCTTAATTTCTATTTTTAAGATCAATATCAAATATTAAATTATTTAAAATTCTTAATTTCTATTTTAAATTCGAAATCCATCTTCACACAAGCGCAGTCTTTGTTTTCTTAATTCAACCAAAAATACCATCGCTAAATGCCAAACATCGTGATCTCTAAGACAAATTTTATATGTGGGTGGGGCCGTCCGGCCGTGTTTTGGAGCATAATCAATATAGTAGAAGATGAAAATGCAGCCTACCCACGTTGGCCGAAAGAGTTGCCTTTCAGTGAAAAGAAACAGAATATTTGATTTTGTTTTTCTCTCTCTCGGTATTTTCTTAATTTCCCAGTATTCTTTTGGGCAAGGTTGGAAATTTGTTTCGTCGGTTGAAAAGGGGTCACATAATTTTTTAATGACCTTTCTTAAATAATTGAGGGAGTAGAGAAAAAGGCAATATGTATGTGAAGGATTAAGGGTATTTAAGTAATTATATACAGTGAAACCAAATTTCTTATCGACTTCATGTATAGATTATGAAAAAAATAAAAATAAAAATCATAAAGCCACCCCAACCGCATCTAAAAAGGTAATTAAGAGACACAAAAGAAAAATGACAATAGTAATAAAAGGTTGAATTTCTCAAGGAACTCATTTGTGATTTGTTTACACCATAATTAAATAATTAAAAAGAAACACATTTCAGTAGTCAGTCACACACAAAAACATGCGCTAAACGCGTGCAAGCATGAATAGGGGTTAGACACATTTTTGCATGTTTTATAACCATATAGCAAGGTATCCCCCCTAGAAGAGTGCTAGTTAAGGTCAAGTTGGCAGACAAAAAACAGGGGGAAAGGCAAAACGCCAGCAAGGCCAACTTAGGGATTAGAGATGTTTGATCTAAGAAGGCATTAATTTAAGGGCATTGGTTGATTAAGTAACTTAGTTCCTACAATTCGGGTGTGGTAGTAAAAGTTAATACATAAGAAGAAAAATGATGATGGGGACTCGTACTTTAAAAAGATCAACAGTGGGAATGGCGAACTAAAGCAAAAATCAAGTTTATTTCAAGAATATTGACGTGTGCATGCACACACACCACTCTGTATTTCAATTCGAACAGACAATCCATTATTATTTGCATTGTGTTAGAACATTATAATCCTTGACATTATTTTCTCTCCCTACCAGAATGTAAGTAATTAGGAAGGACGGGGGCATATTGCTGCACTACGGGCTTTTAGTTTAATGCTTTTAATCCGTAGACGTGGTTATTGGCAAAAACTTATTTAATCCATCTTGGAACTTATAATAAATTAGAACTTGCTCCTACTACTCAGCCAAAATCCTTGTGCAATGAAATGATTGGATGTGCCTATTACTCAATAATAGGCAATCCCAAAACTAGGTTAAAAATCTGTTCATACATCTATGGTAAAATTTAAGGTTAAGGGGTGAGTTTGAGGTTGAAGCCATGAAGCCAGTCGCTCAGTCATGCATCATAAGGTAGAGGCATAAAAGACTTCTTCAAAATTTCAGTGATAAAGACACTTGTGTTGGTAACACAGGTTAAACAGCATGGCCAAGTGTCATGGGTAAGGGCATGGGGGCATGAAATAAAATAACCAATGTTTCCTGTGTACACAGCAGACTTGTCTGCCAACAAGATGATATAAGGGTGCAAGCTGCTATTCACCCATTACCAACATGTTTATTCAATCATCAAAATTATTTTTCCCTCTATTGTTATTATTATTATTATATCCGACGCACACTGCTCCAAGGTAAAAACATCTTTCATCTGAATTTCTTGAAATTTACCAAGTGCACTCCCATTAACAATTTGATCAATTGTCCACTGCAGCTAGAATTTTAATGCGCATGCAAAAACACACAATTCTGCATGCCCATGTCACACTGTCCGTTTCAAGCTTTCTGCACTGGTGGAAAAGATTAGCATCTTTTCCACTTGTTGGCCATAAAGTGAAAATACGAACAAGTTTTGTCACAATCCCGATGCCTAATTATAGAGGATGTTTCTGTAATTTCCCTGCAACGATTTCTGACATTTTTCACCATTCTAGATGTCCTGATATTGTTTCTTAGGCTTTCTAACAATAGGATGCCATTTATCTTTGGATGGGTGAAGTATGTGGATACGACTTTCCCCATTTCTTTTCTCTCCTCTTTTTCTCTGAGTTCAACTGAAACATGAGATTTATGATATTTGGGAGAGGGCAAGTTTTTAGAACTTGATCGCAATGATGTTGGAAATGTCGAAAGGTTTTCATTCCTTTTATATTTCTACCATTCAACCATATATTCTTATTAAAATTTTTATTTAAATTTTAAAATTAATCGGATTATCAAATTATTATACGTTTCATATATACAATTGCACGAGTTCAAATAAATTAAAATTTCCTTTTCATTAGAATTTTACATTATTAGTGAGTTTTATATCTAACTCTCTAAGTTATTATGCATGAAACTTGTCACGAAAATTGATTTATTACTAATTTAATCGTGTGACAAAAGATATAAAAATACAGTGCCAAGAGTGCATAGGTAAGCTATTCAAGCATGATAATATTTTATATTAGAATTGTATTACACCCACCACTTATTTACAAATGATATATAAAATCTAATAATGTAGACGAATCAATAAAATCTATCGTACCAGTCTTTCACAATTTTACGAGTATAATTTATAAATGGATCTAATTAAATCGAGTCCTATTTAATTCGATTTGATTTCTAATACGATCGATTTGGTTTCCAAAATTAACAATAGTACAAGATGAAAAATTATGGTTAAAAACATATTAAGAATTTTTTTTGACGTAATCTATTAATATGATTGGGATTTCAAATAATGTTAAAATTACAATTTTGCCATAAAATATATGTTTAACTCGTAATTAGTTCAAAGAATACTCTCAATTTGAAAATAAGACATGATGGAATGAAATAGAAGTGAAATTAAAATTCCTAATTTCATTCCAAGACATATGATTAGTATAAAATTAGATTGGAAGATTGATATAAATTTGGATTAGGAATTACCATCCCATTAGAAATCAACATTCCAATTTGTTAGGAATAACGCTTCGTCTATTTTTGTAGTGTTTTTCTATTAAATTTAATAAATATGATATAATTAGTTGTTAAGATTTTAAATTTGTTACCATGTCATAAAAATATTATATTTTACACTATTAAAATAATTTTATTAATTTTTATATTTATAATGTATATATTTTTATATATCGACAAATATTATATATTATAATTATTATTAAGTAAATTAAATGTTAAAAATATCATGTGTGAAAATATGAATATATATATAGATTAGACTATTGCACATAAAATTAAATATATACATATATATTTCCAATATATATCATCTTATTGTAATATAACTAAAACGTATGCTAAATATATAAAATATTTATTCATATTTAGACATCCACTCATACAAACACCCAAAAACAACAATGCATAATTTAAGATGATCTATATTAAATTAAATTTTATCAATAATATGAATATTTTCAAACAAAGTAGATTTTGGTGTACTTAATGAGTAAATATAATATAATGGATATATATTATCATAAATATTTAATATTTTACTTTTAAAGGTAGTTAATATAACAATATTAACTTAATAATTACTTTATATTTAATAAATATCCATACAAAGTTAAAAATGAAAACTGCATAAACATTTATTTATTGATAAACACATTAATAAGTATTTACTACACATATAAATATATAATTTTGTTCACAATATAAACATTATAATATGATTATGTTGTTGTATCAATATTAGATATTTATTAAATATCTTAATATATAGATGTATAACAAAAATAATAGTTGATTTAATATTTTAAAATAATGTTGCTTTAATTAAAATATTCATTTTTTAATTCATTTTATTTATTTTAAAGTATCATTCATAAATATAAAATAAAATAATAAAATAATAATTTTATTCGTTTCTTATTCTTAATACCTTTGTGCATGTCAAACATATAATATGTTACAACTTCTCATTCTTTTTTAATTTTATTCCATTATTAAATTTATTTTATTTTTATTTTATTTGGCATGCTAATCATGATATTAGTGAAGCTTGTAAAAAAGTTATTGAACATTTTGAAATATCTTAAATTTTGTTTTGATACGAATAATTCAGAATTTTTACCGACAAGATTCAATAGTTTATTAATTTAAAAAATAATATGTAAGGCCTTACAAGCTGTAACGTAATTTTTAGTTTAAATCTGTCCGATTATAAAATATGAAGTTTATAAACATAAGTGTCAATTTTTACAAAAAAAATCCAAAAAATGAAAATAAACGATTAAAGGTAGCGGCCCACACGTGCCAGTCACGCAAGTGATGGATTGTTTAGTGCGGCTGTTCTTTTCCCACTTGCGAAAGCCTTTATAAATAAAATCACTCCCACCCCAATGTTATTGGTGAAGAGGCAAAATTGATCAAGCACAAAAGGTCTCCGCTTGATGCCATTATTCTTCCATTACTCACAGGCCACAGTACCTTCCTCTCTCTCTGTCTCTCTCCCCTCTCCCCTCTCTCCATACAAATATACTCGTTGTCTCGTATGCAGGCACCGTATGTGAACACACAATAGCTAGGTTTTATATAAAGAAGTGACTTTTAGAAGAAAGAAACTTCTTTTATACTTAGCTGTCTCCTGAGTTCGAAGATAGAAGACGAGTATAAAGAATAAGAGGGGGTGTGAGCGGCTGGAAAGAAAATGGAGAGGCAGAGTGAAGGGAAGGCGTCAAAATTCAAGAGGATTTGTGTTTTTTGTGGGAGTAGCCAAGGCAAGAAGACCAGCTATCAGGAGGCTGCCATTGAACTGGGAAAAGTTTTGGTACTGCATCTCTCGCTGTATTTCCACATACAGTCATATAAACTTTCACTGTTTTTATTTCCGGTTTTGTTTTTCCTTTCGAGGGTTATATAGAAACGACGTGTCTGTTCCTTGTTCGGGAGCTGATTAAAGTGTAGTTTATCAGAGAGGTTTGTTCAAAATATTGTCTTTGCATTCTTACTTGCGTGCTCTCCTCGGGTTTTAGCAACAATTTTTCTCCCAGAATTGCTGAATGCTATGTCTGATTTGTAATGCAAAATGCAAGTGGAACTTGCGCACTGTATGTCTGTCTTTACCTCATATTCTCATGCAGAGATGCTGTTCTTGAAGCCTGTTAAAGCAGAAATAATGCATGTGGATTCATTAATCTATACTACTTAAAAGCAACCTCGCTGTGTGTGAGTGTGCGTCAGTTTCAGGTTGCTTTCCTGTACTATGGAGATAAGAAAGTTTAAGGAATTTGCTTTTCCACGAGTCCTGTTACTTTCATCTACAGTGTCCCAAGTGTTTGCGATCAACCTTTCTTATTTTGTAAACCAAATTCCTCCTTCCGCACCGCGCAAGGGATGGTGTTATTTTAAATCCCACCTAAAAATATTAACGCATCCCAAACCTCTTACAAAGTTTTGCAATTTGCTTGGGTCTCAAAACTTCATTCTGATACCCTTTGTGTGTTTCTCAAGGTTTCTAGCAACATTGATTTGGTCTACGGAGGAGGTAGCATGGGCCTGATGGGTTTGGTTTCACAAGCCGTTCATGATGGTGGTCGCAATGTTCTAGGGTGAGCTTCTTTTTTCTCGTATTTTACCTCTATCCTTGAGAACTGGCCACAGGTAAGGAAACTGTTGAATGATTAATTTGAGTCTAAACTTCTCTAGTTCTTCACTAATACCGAAATATTGCCGCGTTATTGTCTCCCTCGCAGGGTAATTCCCAAGACGCTCATGCCACGAGAGGTTTGTTTCCTTCTGCGCTTGAAAAAGTCTTACTCCTTTTATTATTATTATATACTATATATAACCGAAAAAGGCCCTACCAAAGTAGCCTTTGCAAATCTCTCCTTTCCGGCTGCCTTCAGTAATCTCTTCCAGTGAGGACTTATTCCTTGATAACTTGCTTGCTTTCCCTAATCCTTGCTGTCTTCCTTCCACTCCTAATTTTATTTTCTTTTTATTGGCTTTAATAGTTTCTTCAACAACGTTAACCACTATGTTTTAATCTGTTTACGTTAAAAGTGACCATCATTTTTCTCTTCTATTCTTGTTCAGTACTTAAAAGATTTGTTAATTGTTATTTCTGCTCAGCCTCCGCCTCTGCCTCCAGGACGGTCATTATCTCTTGCATTCTTCTCTCTTGGCCTTTTCTCTGAAAGAGTTTTTTCTGAGTAACTGCATGTATGTGATTACTGTTTCTGAAGTTGTTGGCTATTTTTGCATTAAGCCCAATTTTTTTCCAGCAAACGCCATTAATTAGTTCACCCTCGAAGTGCACAGCACCAAACCTGCCAAGCGCTTCGGGAGATGCCGCATTCTCACTCAGTGCGCATATGCTAGTGAAACAGGGAAACACCTTTGCCCTTAGTGTTTCGGCTTTGTTAACATTTTTGGCAATCGTTTGCAGTTAACTGGCGAAACAGTAGGGGAAGTGAAGGCTGTTGCAGACATGCACCAAAGGAAAGCCGAGATGGCCAGGCATTCAGATGCTTTCATTGCCTTGCCAGGTTGGTATAAGGCTCTGCCCAAATCCTTTCATTTGTGCTAAGAAGATGTGAGTCGTCTGCTGCTCCCGTTCTTCTGTCATGGCAAGAGAAATTTTCTATCTATTTCTTTTACTCAGAGTTCATTTAAGTGTTTTCTCAGTGCATCATTTCATTTCCTGACCTCTGTGAACGCCGTGAAATTCTTGGAAATATGCGGAATTGAGGACGCAATTTAAATGGGATAGTGAAATTTCTTAAATGAACTTAAAACTTAATTATCACCCCACCAGACTAAGGCAAGATTTTGACTTTGGTACCTGGAAGTGATTGTGGGAGGAAAATGCGACGAAAGCTACAGTCAGAGACAGAATGATCACGAGCAACTTCTGTCTATGTTTTGTCACAAACTTCAAGACCATTATCTTGCACAGAAAATTAGAGCCCTTTGGGTCTCAAGAGAAACTGTTTATTTGCATTAAGGTTTGATGGAATAAAAGGAACTCCAAGACCCTGCATCATCGTTAAAAGAGTAATACGCCATGTTTAGTGCTCTAGGCTAGGGTTCGATTAGTCCACCGCTCAGACTGGGAATTAAATAAATGCTTCGTATTGCCAAGACTCCGTAAAATGCATGCATCTCATTTATTAAGGGGTGAGAGAAATTTATGCCTATTTTTGGAAATGTAGTAGGGCTGGGGTCAAGCTGGTTGTCCGCATATAAAACAAACATGTTTGTCTAGCTGAATGAGTTAAGGATGTCAGTCATTATTCTTCAACTGAACAAATTTTTGACTCTATAAATTAACCAAAGTTAGCACCTTGATTAATATCCTCCTCATATTTAAGCCCTTAGTAAAACCATGTGCAGTTTATATAATATGATGTCAATGTAAGCAGGTGGTTATGGAACTTTGGAGGAGTTACTCGAAGTCATAACCTGGGCCCAACTTGGTATCCATGAGAAGCCGGTATTTCTTGGCGTGCATTCTAATAATCCTGGTTTAGTTCTATTGTAATTCTGAAAAGATGTGTAAGCATTCAAAACCAATAAAAGATTAAGAAAGTTAGCAGCCCCAATTTTTAAAACGTGAAGAAATGAAACCACTCATTACTGGATTTAATTTTGCAGGTAGGTCTGCTGAATGTGGATGGATATTATAACTCATTATTGTCATTTATTGACAAAGCCGTAGAGGAAGGATTCATTAGTCCAAGTGCTAGAGACATCATTGTATCTGCACCAACACCAAAGGTGCTGATCATGAAGTTGGAGGTAATATTGTCCTGGCATTTGATATTCGAGTCCTTAACAAAGAGTTCCAGTAATTTGCATAAAGATGTAGGAAGCATCCTCCATCTTGAATAAAATCTTGAAGAAAAGAACCTTGAAGGAAGAGAAATATCTCCATTCACAAAAATTTGGATGTATGGTAGTGGCCATTGAGATATCACTTGGATGCTGGGGAATTTCATGTAGACTGCTAAACAGTTGGAAAATGAAAATGCTTCCTCCACTTTGAAGGAAGAGGTAAATTCAGGTCCTACTACTGAAATCTCTTGTATTTTGTAGGACTATGTACCTTGCCCGGAGATGGTTGCTTCAAAGCTAAAATGGGAGACGGAGCAGCTTGGCTACTCTCAAAAATATATGTCCAGGTGAAAAGTGGATTTGCAAGTGTTTGTCAGATCATTGACGCTGGCCTTAATTAAGTAGAAACTAACTGGGAGTTTTATAGTTCGGTTGTGAGGGAAATCTTTTGTTCGTTAATCAAGAAATGAGCTCAAATGTCATACCTTTATCACCTCCCCGCACAAGGAATTTAAATTAACTGCGCAAGTTGTAACTACTAAATGCATTCTGTAATCTCCCTATCAATGGAATCCTACTGTTCCTTGGTGCATGACATTCTCTTATTTCAGAACAACATTTAGAAGATGCTGAGCCTTACCATGCCCTGGTTCGTACATACTACAACTTCAGAATTTTCGTCCAACGGTACTGTAAAAAAAGTTTGAGTTTTCTATTCTGGTGCTTTACAACTAATTGTGGTTCTCAACATTGCCACCAATAAACAAAATCTCTTTTTGGCCACTTCCATCTTTCCCACGAATTCGAACAATGCTGTAAACTATTACGAATTGTATGGCCCATAGCTTCCCTTGAATAGGACAACATGAGGAAAGACAATGAGAGTGGTTTGCACCTGCCAGTGCTGGTTGGTAATGCTTGGGCATATTAGAAAATAAGGCCGCAGCTTCATGCACAGCAGTGATGGGCCAAGTGTTCCACAATCAAATGAGAATGCACAGAGGGACCATCTGTGATACAAGGTGTATGATCCTATTGGAAAGAAAGTCATAGTTAGTCGAGACGTGGTCATTGACGAGAAGAGTTCATGGGATTGGAGTTTGGAAGCCAAGGAGCAATTTACATTTTATCCAATAGAGGAGGAGAACAGTCAAACTCAAGAAGAAATAAAGCCTACAACTTCCTCTTCATCAACTCCACAATCAAGTTCGCAATCCGAATCAAGTTCAAGATGTTCCACATCATCAGATGATGAAAATGCTATTGGACCACAAGGAACGAGGACTTGGGATGAAATCTATCAACTTAGCCAAAATCAGAACTTATTTTGTCTTTTTGCAGATTCTGAACCAATCAAAGTTTGTAGTCGGGCCCGCCACACTCCCAACAAAGTGGTATCAGAGCTGATGGTTCAGCTTGGGACAAGTATGAAGACGATTCTCGGTGATCGCATGGGAGGTTCATATCCCATTGAAGGCCCACAGAAGTGATGAGCATGCAAAGTGTGCTCAGAGAACTCATGGGAAGCCCATACCCCATGGAAGGAAGGCCCACAAAAGTGATGGGCATATAAAGTATGCTCAAAGAACTCAAGGGAAGCCCATACTCCATGGAAGGAAGGCCACAGAATTGATGGGCTGATGAGCAACTTGTGGTGATGAGCCTGCAAGTGTGTCAGAGCACTCATGGGAAGCCCATACCCATGGTAAAGTGATGGGCATGTAAGTGTGCTCAAAGAACTCGTGGGAAGTCCATACCCCATGGAAGGAAGGCCCATAGAATTGATGGGCATTGATGAACAACTTAGTGAAAAACGTGAGATAATAAAAAAGTGTTCGAGGAGGAGCAAGTGAAATAAAAATTTCTGATGATGGGAGCAAGTGTGGAAATCAATTGAGGGGGGGAGATTGAGAAACAAAAAATGAGAGTAGAAGAAAAAAATCCCACATTGGTAGTAAAAAAGAAGAAAGTGTGACTTGTATATAAAGTGGTGGATACTTGACCCATAACACAGCCTTCTTAAGGTTTTGGTTAATATATATGTGTCAAGCCCACTTATATACGTGTCCACGTACAGGCCCATGAACGGTTCTCCCCGATCTTGTTGGGCTCCGCTCCAGGCCCAACATACGTTGTTCATGAGTGATGCTCCCAATTTAATTGGGCTTCTCCTCTGGCCCAATAAGGTTCAATCAGAGTTTGTTGTCGGGCCCGCCGCGCTCCCAACAAGTGGTATCAGAGCTGATGGTTCAGCTTGGACGAGTATGAAGACGATTCTCGGTGATCGCATGGGAGGTTCATACCCCATGGAAGGCCCACAAAAAAGATGATGGGCATATGCAAAGTGTGCTCAGAGCACTCATGGGAAGCCCATACCCCATGGAAGAAAGGCCCACAAAAGTGATGGGCATGTAAAGTGTGCTCAAAGAACTCGTGGGAAGCCTATACCCCATGGAAGGAAGGCCCATAGAATTGATGGGCATTGATGAACAACTTAGTGAAAACCGTGAGATACTTAAGAAGTTTCTGATTGAGGGGGAGCAAGTGGAAGAAAGTTTCTGATTGAGGGGGAGCAAGTGGATGAAACTCATATTTGAGGGGGAGATTGTTGGGAAACAAATATGAGTTAGAAAAATTGGCATCCCACATTGGTAGAAAAAGAAGAAAGTGACTTGTATATAAAGTGGATACTTGACCCACAACTCACAAAAGAGAATTACGAAAAATGGAGCATCCAAATGAAGGCATTCCTTGGTGGACAAGATGTTTGGGATGCAGTAGAAGAAGAATTTTTGGTACCAGAAGATTTGGCTACTGCAAGCAAAGATGTGAAGAAGGCAGTCAAAGAGGCTAAAGTGAAAGATCAAAAGGCACTTTCACTTATCCAACTCAGTGTGGATGATTCAATTTTTGAGAAGATTGCCCAAGCAACCACTTCTAAGAGGGCATGGGATATCCTTAGAAATGCCTTTCAAGGCATTGATAAGGTGAAGAAGGTTCGACTCCAAGCCCTTCGAAGTGAATTTGAGGTTTTACAAATGAAAGACTCTGAAGAAGTGTTTGAATACATTTCTCGAGTCACTCTGGTTGCAAACCAACTTGAAAGAAATGGTGAAAAAATGCTCGATAGTCGAGTCGTGGAGAAAATACTACGATCACTTGATTCAAAATTTGATCATGTGGTTGTAGCAATTGAAGAATCTAATGATCTTGAGACCATGACTGTTGATGAGCTTACCGGCAAGCTGCAAGTCCATGAAGAGAAAATCAAAAGAAGAAATAAAGAATCAATTGAGCAAGCCCTTCAAGTGAAGATGAGCATTGGAGAAAAGAAGGACAATGCCTATTGGAATCAAGTCGCACGTGATCATGGCCGAGGACGAGGTCGTGGACGTGGTCGAGGTCGAGGCCGAGGAAGAAGTGAAAGCTATCAAGATCAAAACAAAAATTTTGAGGCAAACAAGTTTCGATTATCAAAAGATCGAGGAAGAGGTGGCTACAATCAAAGGCAAGACAAAAGGGAGGTACAATGCTACAATTGTCAAAGGTACGGACACTATTCATATGAGTGTCGAGATGAGAAAAATGAAAAGTCCTTTTATATTGAAGAAACGAATGAAGTTCAAAATACAGTCTTGCTGGCACACAAGGGACAAAATGAAGAGTCACTGCATACTTGGTACCTTGATACTGGTGCAAGTAATCACATGTGCGGTCATAGGCACATGTTTATTGAGATAGATGAATCTGTGACAGGAAGTATTACTTTTGGCGATCTTTCAAAGGCTCCTGTCAAAGGTAAAGGAAAAATTCTCATCAAACTAAAGAATGGAGACCACCAATTCATATCGAACGTGTATTATGTTCCAAGTATGAAGACTAACATTCTTAGCTTGGGACAATTGTTGGAGAAGGGATATGATATTCATTTGAAGAATCAGAGTCTCTATCTCAAAGATAACAAAGGAAATCTCTTGGCTCATGTGCCAATGACTAAGAACCGAATGTTCTTAATGAATATCAACACCAATGTGGCGAAATGCTTAAAAGCTTGCTTTGAAGAAGAATCATGGCTATGGCACCTAAGGCTTGGACATCTCAACTTTGGAAGCTTAAAGGAGTTATCCATGAAGAAGATGGTGAGAGGGCTTCCATCAATCAATCAACCTGATCAACTATGTGAAGGTTGTCTTGTTGGAAAACAACATCGAGAAAGCTTTCCAAAAGAATCAATGTCGAGAGCCAAGCAACCATTGGAATTGATCCACAGTGATATTTGTGGACCCATTGAGCCAGAATCTTTGGGAAAAAACAGGTATTTTCTACTATTTATTGATGATTATAGTAGAAAAACATGGGTTTATTTTTTGAAACAGAAATCTGAAGCACTTTCAGCATTCAAAAAGTTCAAAGTTCTCGTAGAAAAGCAAAGTGAATTCAAAATCAAGTCAATGAGATCTGATCGTGGCGGAGAGTTCACTTCAAAAGAGTTCACAAAATTTTGTGAAGAGAATGGAATTCGGCGACCCTTGACTATCCCATACTCACCACAACAAAATGGGATAGCAGAAAGAAAGAATAGAACTATTTTAAATATAGTTCGAAGTATGTTGAAGAGTAAGAATTTGCCTAAAGAATTTTGGGCAGAGGCAGTAGACTGTGCTGTCTACTTATCAAATCGGTGTCCATCAAGAAGTGTGGAGAACAAGACGCCACAAGAAGCATGGAGTGGATACAAACCAAGTGTATCTCATTTGAAGGTGTTCGGAAGCATTGCTTATGTCCATGTCCCAGACCAACAAAGAAAGAAGATCGATGAAAGAAGTAAAATGTACATTTTCATCGGCTATGACCAACATTCCAAAGGATACAAGGTGTATGATCCTATTGGAAAGAAAGTCATAGTTAGTCGAGACGTGGTCATTGACGAGAAGAGTTCATGGGATTGGAGTTTGGAAGCCAAGGAGCAATTTACATTTTATCCAATAGAGGAGGAGAACAGTCAAACTCAAGAAGAAATAAAGCCTACAACTTCCTCTTCACCAACTCCACAATCAAGTTCGCAATCCGAATCAAGTTCAAGATGTTCCACATCATCAGATGATGAAAATGCTATTGGACCACAAGGAACGAGGACTTGGGATGAAATCTATCAACTTAGCCAAAATCAGAACTTATTTTGTCTTTTTGCAGATTCTGAACCAATCAATTATGAAGAGGCATCAAAAGACAAAGAATGGAGAAAGGCTATGGATGAAGAAATCGAAGCTATAAAGAAGAACGACACATGGGAGGTGACCACTCTGCCAACAGGACATAGGCCCATCGGTGTAAAATGGGTTTACAAAATCAAGAGGAATGCAAAAGGAGAAATAGAAAGATACAAAGCAAGGCTTGTAGTAAAAGGATACAAGCAAAGAGCTGGAATCGACTATAATGAGGTATTTGCTCCAGTAGCCCGACTTGAAACTATAAGATTCTTGATTGCATTGGCAGCTCAAATGAGGTGGAAGATTCACCAAATGGACGTAAAGTCTGCCTTCCTGAATGGATTTCTTGAAGAAGAGGTGTATATTGAACAACCTAAAGGCTATGTTGTTCGCGGGCATGAAAATAAAGTTCTTAAATTAAAGAAGGCACTTTATGGTTTGAAGCAAGCACCAAGGACGTGGAATAGCCGGATTGATCAATATCTTCAAGAAAATGGATTCAAGAAGTGCCCTCATGAACATGCTCTCTACATCAACACAAGTAAGAATGGTGATATACTAATCATTTGTCTTTATGTTGATGACTTGATATTTGCAGGAAGCAACTCCAAGATGATTGATAATTTTAAAAAGGCAATGACCAAGGAGTTTGAGATGACTGACATTGGATTGATGGCTTACTACCTTGGAATTGAGGTAAAACAACAAGATGATGGCATTTTTATCTCTCAAGAGAATTATGCCAAAGAAATACTAAAGAAATTCAAAATGGAAGATTGCAAGTCTATTAGCACTCCAGCAGAAGTTGGTATGAAACTGTCAAAAGATGTTAATGGAGATCCAGTAAATTCCACCTTATTCAAAAGCTTGATTGGAAGCTTGAGGTACTTGACATGCACAAGGCCTGATATCCTTTATGCAGTTGGCCTTGTTAGTCGCTACATGGAGACTCCAACAAGTTACCACCTTCAAGTTGTAAAGAGGATACTTCGATATATCAAAGGAACCATTGAATATGGTGTGTTCTATCCTGCAACTGGAGACATGAAATTGAAGGGATACAGTGATAGTGATTGGGCTGGTGATCTTGACGATAGAAAGAGTACAAGTGGATTTATATTTTATTTTGGAGACACAGCATTCACTTGGATGTCAAAGAAACAATCAATTGTGACCTTATCAACGTGTGAAGCTGAGTATGTTGCGGCAACAGCAAGTGTCTGCCATGCATTGTGGTTAAGAAGTTTACTTAAAGAGCTTCACCTTGATGTGAAAGATGAGACTACAATATATGTCGACAACAGATCAGCGATTGCTTTAGCGAAGAATCCTGTGTTCCATGATCGAAGTAAACACATTGACACGCGCTTTCACTTCATAAGAGAATGCATTGCAAGGAAGGAAGTGCAGGTAAAATATGTGAAGACTGATGAACAAGTTGCTGACATCTTTACAAAGCCCCTAAAAAGAGAAGTCTTTGAGAAGTTGCGGCATCAGCTCGGGATGAGAAAATCAAGCTTAAGGGGGCGTGTTAGAAATTAAGCTTAATTTTCTAGCATTTCTATAAAATAAATTAGTTTTGTATTGAAAATTGTTTCTTCTAGAATTTGTATGTATGAAGATTGAAATAATGTCTAAATACATAGAGTTGGTGATGTATTTAGACAATGTGTGTGTCCACATTTATGTGGTTGGTAAGTTAGGTGGGGATAGGTGAAAATGGTTAGGTGATGATTAATTTGAACCATTAGATCTTCTTAATCACCACCGTCCATTCTTGATAGAAAATAGTATAAATAGAAGAGTCTTGCAAGTCATTTGTAATTCAAGAGAAGAAGAAAGAAAATATAGAGTTGTAGAAGAGAGAGTTTTTTATAAAAGTGTTGATTGAGTTGAGAAGTAGAAAAATTCTTGAGTGTTCTCCTCTCCACTTTTCCTCTTCTAATTTTGTTCTTATAAGTTTGTTTTGTGAGCCCACCACACAACAGTTTCAACTAGTGGAGAAAACGACAATCGTAACTTCTTTGAAGACTAATGGTTCCGGTGTAAAAGTATGCAGGATCTTATAGGTATAAGAACTAAATTCACAGGTGCAAATTCAAATTCTTTTAGTAGGACACGTGCCAGCGAGGGATTTTACTTGCATGGGATGGTGTATTTATTAAGCCACTGCACCAGGTACTCAAGGTGAGAGCATGTGAGTTACAAGCATGGCATTTGAACTGCTGCAGAAGTTAAACAGGCTATGTGTAATCTTTGATCGAAGTTTCCCGGAGGAGCAAGAAGGAAGGGATGAATAAGAAAACACCAAAGTGTGAGTGGAAGGAGACTTGTTGTGGGGTGAAAAGGGGGAGGGGACTATGTGCCCTGGAAAGTTCAAGAGAGAAATGATAGCCAGTTACGGTCCCCGACAGTTTCATTTCACAGTCTTCTTATGTGGGCATCTTATGGGTGGATGTACTCATCTGACCCAGAGAATAACAGAAGCCATCTTCGTTGCGGAATTGTCTAATCAACGGTGAGGACTCTTGGCGTCTGACCCGTACTGTTTGGCCTCTTTTCAACAGTTTTTTACCACTTCAGTTGTCTTTCAATTTGTTCCCAGCCTAGCCGACACCAGGTTACCATCATGTGCTTATGAGAAACCCCGTGGAGAAAATCAAGCCTGGGTTGGTAAATCAATCATCGTGTAGTTTTCAATTTAGTATTCTATACAATAATTTTTAAAATTTTAACTTTCGATTCAATTTCGATATTTTGAATACCAAAAATTTATTTTCTATTAACACTGCATTATTTTATTAATAGTGTCATTTTTGTTATTATTATTGTCATTTTATATTTTTTATTACTAGTTTTTATTTTTATTTTTTATTCCTCCTTTTCATTCGGTCACCGAGTGAACACCACTAATCAAGCAAAGTTAAGTGAAAAAAATTAAAATAAATAAATGCACCATTTATTTGCTCCATCCAGTTTAAGTGAACCTCGAGAGACAAAGATACTGATATTACATGCAAGACATCATGAAAATTCACACACCATGAAACTAATCCATAACATGAAATTAGTGAAGTGAACAATGTCCGAAATTATTGAGAACTGGTGATCATAAAATGACTTGAAAAGCTATGGCTCCATGGCTAAGACAACTTTACAGTTACCTCATCATGGAAACGAAGAGCACTCTAAATCTGAAAGGCAATATGTTCATTCCTGGTTATCCTAAAGCTAAAGAATTGTCATTACGCAGCCCATTCACCCCATTCCCTTGGTGACGATAATATAACTTGTCATCACATCCTTATAAGATGGCGAAGAAGTAAATCAGTGTGCTACCTTTCAAGTTTCAAACTCCAGCACCATTGGCTAATGTGTCTTAACATTGCAAGGTTTTGTTGATTTCGAGTTGGTCATACGTGATTTCCTCCTGCAGAATATGTTCCAGATTCTCTTTGTCTTAACAAGCTTCTGGAACTCTTCTTTCATGTTTTGACACTCCTTCTCCAGCTCATAAACCCGTTCCCGCATATCTTCTATGCCTGTCCCTCGGCCGTGTGAGGGATCCCTTGGGCGGCAACCATCATTCTTGGAGAGTGCAAAGACTGAAGAGTTCTCAAGATTTTCTGAATCAAAGAACCAACCAGAGATTGACGTGCGCAGTCGTAGCTGCTCAAAGAACAAGACTTGCACTATCACTCTGAGGGGTAGTCTCTCATTTTGGGCAGCATGAGTGCTGGCCTCCAAGGAGAGCTTCTGGCAATTCATGAGTCTACAGATATGCTCCCGCTCTGAGTCTGTAAGCCAAGAATGGCCCTGTCATAGTAATTTGTCTTAGTAATTTATCACTGAAAAAATGGAAAATGATAAGGATCAAACAGAGATAAGCCAATATAGTTTATCTTATGAGACTTTCTTAGTTCAGTAACTAATCAGGACCCATGATAGAGCCACTGTACATCTGTCCATTACTGTTCTCTCCTTGTGATGAATTGTTTCTATTTTCTAATAATACTACTCCTGGGAACCCTCCAGATAGGTCAAACTTTTCTTGGACAACACCGGTCATCAATGTAAGGTGAATATTAATGAAGAGGTTCTAAAGCCTGATTTAAGCCTATGTATGGGGATAACAGCATGTATCTGACTAAATGATGTATGCTGATGCTATTACTAACCAAAATTCACTATATGTTGCCTCCAATCCTAATGTCTTACTTGAATCTAGTTACCTTCTCAGTCATCAAAAGTTAAACTATACCATTTCGAAACGCTTCATTACTTCCAAACATGGATGACAAGTATTCCTTAATGGTTAGGAAAGAATATCTTAACGTGAAAGACCTCCGACAGCTGAAGCAGCAGCAATCAGCCTTTTACATCAGCTTCAGAGCATTGCAGAGAATTTTCAGGCTTAAATGGTTTATAGGCATCTAACATTTTGCTCAGTTCTCGATATTTCAATTTCATGACAAAACAGAATGAGATCTGCAATTGTTTGCACGGCTTAACAAGAGACTGATTTCTGGCCAGCTTCTCACAGTTGTATTTCATTTATTCTCATAAATCACCAAATCACTGGGAAAGCAAAGTAACCTAAAATGTATTAGCACATGATATGAATTTCAATATTTCTGTGCAGTAATATAGATGATTATGATTTGAGTATAGAGTAGGGGAACTTTTACCTTCAGATATATATCAATAGCGCGATAAATTCCATCAGAAAGTGGCCTAGCATAGTCAGGAACAGCCGCAGCTAGAGATTGGAACTTTGGGAACTTCAGATTAACATCTGGGGCCACCTCAGCAAGATATGCATCAACCAGATCAGCCACCATTGTTAACGAGGTTAATGAGTGTGTGCCTTCCATCAATTGGCTATCTTCAACGATGCATGGAGAAGCAGCATTTGAAGCCTGCTCCGATGACATAAAATGATCAAGAATTCTCTGAAAACAGTCGGTATCATACAAGGTTTCCACAGAGTAGCCCATGTTTGGTATTAATAAATCTTCCAGTGCAGCTTGGTCTAACTGTAATCCCACGCGTCTCTCCAAATTTTCTCTGCACGGTGGGCTGGCCTGCAAAACCATTGCAGTTCGGAGCAACCTGAGAAGAAACCTAGTGTGTATGACTCCTTTCTGGTTAGGAAGTAACTCCACTATCTCTTCAAGAAGAGCCCTTTGGTCGGCCTCAGAAGGTATGGAAATTGTTGAACCTGAATTCAAATTTTTGAAACTCGATTGCCTATTCATCTGGGGTATGTATTTCTTTGCATAAAACACCAATGCTCCAGCAATATTCTCAGCCCTCATCCCCCTTGCTTCAACAGCTCGGATCAGCCGTTTATACAGAGGCAAACTGAGGAAGGACACATCTTCATACCACCAATCATCACTCATAGGCTGCTGCTTTGTTGCAGTACATATCCCATTCCAAAGGGCAGCTCCTGACGTTCTTCCAGTCTCGTTGCTTTCAGATACAGGCCAATTGAATAACACAGAATCAGCACAAGCCTTCGATGCCAGAGAGTGTATGCATCTTGACACAATATGAAGCTCCTCTGCATGTGATAGAACTTCTTCACAGGTTTCAAGAGCTTTTATTGTGTCAGTCCAATTTCCAAAAACTTCATTAAGAAAAGCCTCTGTTTGTGAAATGAGGTTTTCCTCTCCAAACTCTTCATTCATTTGGAGGTACTCAGCTGCGCATCTAGCACTCACTACGTTCATAGATGTAAGCTCTATTTTAACACCATAGCAAAATTTGGCCACTAGCTCAAAACCTTTAGCTCCACCAGGTAACTCATTGAGTTGTAAAACACAAGCAGATCCATCAGAATTGTTTAATTCTCCAATAAGCTTCTCAAGAAGTCCACTCCTTGACAGCAAGGGAAACTGTAACATCATCAGTGTCAAAATACTAAAGTAATGTGTTTACAACTTGAATTTTCATAGAAATTCAGTCAGAATAAAGGCACCTGTCACATCATTGACCCACTTTACCTTGTGAAGATGAAAGGACATTTCTCCAATCTCAATTGTGATATCACTCTGGAGGCCAGAAGTGCAATGCCTATAAAAGGTCACGTAAGAAATATTCACACTCATCAATTAAGTAAAATTGTCGTACAATTAAAGCCAGTAGGCTCTGGAGAAGAAATCACTCACAAAATAGCCAGAATCTATGGATATTACTACTTAGTTGCAGCATACAAACACACACAATTTCACATAAGAAGAAGAGTAGTGATTATTCTAATGCCTAAGAAATAATAAACTCCCATCACATTATATGCCAGTCTCAAAAATATGATCCATGAAATCGCGTAATTCTCTCGCCAAAAACAAGTCTTGGGAAATGGGAAGTGTAAAAATCAAATTTTTTAAGATAGAAAAAAACAGGCTGAGTATAATGTTACCAAGTTTGGCCCTGGCGCTGCAATCCTTCAGATTTTGAGCCAAGCTTCATGAAAGCCATGAATGAATTCGATCCGTTTTTTTCCCTCTTACTTTTTAGGTAACATAAGCAGACAAGGAAGGTTAAAATAACGAGCGAAGTAAGGTGTGAAAAAGGGGTTTAGTTACCGTGTTGAATGTTTCCATTGAAGTGCGCCCGAGTCTATTGGAGGGAGTGGAAAACAAAAAACATATGGCGGTTATCCAACTGTCTTCCTTCTCCGTCACTTTCTCCGCAGTCCGGATTCGGTCTATTACTAGATTGGACCAATGTGTTCCATGAAAGATACGCCAGCCCAGAATGATGGATTCCAGTTGGGTAAGATTACTGATACGAGGGTTTTGTAGGCTTGGTTTTGATCTGCTATTAATGGGCTAGATTTGGCAACAAACAGAAGAACTGGACGAAAGCCAGTCTCCATTGAATCTTATAACTCGTATTCTTCACTAATTATTTGTTTTTTTGACATCCTTTTTTTTTTTTGGTGTGTGTGGAATGAGGATGTCAATATTTTGTAAAGGTTTTAATTAATCAAGCAACTTTATTTGATTTCGATAAAATTTGAACGTGTTTTTTTTCCATAAAATTTGATTTCAATAAAATTCAAACTCAAAATTTGAGTGTATTTTTTTTAACTTAATCTCACCATTGACTCAATTTGAATTTGTATTCGATCTCTACAAAATTGTGTCGAATTCAAATGATTATATCTAGTTCAAGTTACTAAAATTTAACTCATTAACTCTTTTATATTTATTGCCACCATTTGTAGAGATGTTTCACGAAGATTTGGAATTTCACTTTTCATAAAAGTTGAAAAAGAATAGGAATGCAATGTTTGGAAAATAGTAAAAAAAAATTTCCATGTCTAAATTGGAGGTGGGATCAATTTGTCACACCTCACGCAATCTTCTTTCGTAACCAGACAATAGGGTTAGGTATCGTTCATTGGATCACATGCGGTAATATATATTAACATCGCATTTTATGTTTTGATCACCATATTTCCAGTGTATTGATTTACAAGTTAATTAAATATATATCAATTGAGTGACATAAAGTACATAGAAAATTAAATTAAGCTTAGTATAATTTATACAATGGCAATACAGTTTTTTTTCTTGTGGCACGCGCTCGCAACAAGAATTTTAAATAATGATTGTTGTGTAATTTAATTTTATACAATAAAAAATGTCTTAATAATTTAATGGTATAATATATATGTTTAGAGTGTGTAGTTGTGATTGAAAAGTTAACAGTAGACCTTCCTAACATAATCCATAATCTCATCGTCGTTTTTTTTTTTTCCAGAAATTGTATACATGAGCACTGCTTATGAAATTGAAGACTTTAGAAAATAAATGCTATGTTTGTTTTTTTTTTCCCATTTAAAAATATACATATTTTATCTTATATATTTTAAAATTTACATTTTTTTTGGGTTACTTATGCATAATTTCTGAATAAATACTTAAAAACGCGAACAAAAACTCAACCATGGTCCACGAAAGAAAGCATTAATTTAATCAACATGTCAATTTACGAAATTAACCCTCGATTATCTCTCTCTTTCCCAAAAGGTGACAAAACGACTAAACGACAGAGATTCGGCAATGCAATAATGCAGTCTGTTGTTTGGCGCCCGCTAGCGACGAACAACCGGTACCACATTCATCACCCGAAACGTGCCCAAACACAATTTTTGAAAAAGCTGACCCGGGCCCATTTGTTGTCCTCTAGCAGTCAGTGTTGGGCTTCAATTGCAGTCCATTTCAAGCAATCGATTAATTTTTTGCCATTTTACTTTCACGCATACATTTTTTATAAAAATTTAAAAAACAGAAAACACTCTGTAGCAACATCCAAAAAGATCCCATGACAAATAAATAAATAAATAAATAAAATAAATAAATTTGACGAAGTGTCTTGTTCAGAAGTTCAACACAGATATTAAAACAAAATGGCTTGAGGGTCATTTATTTATTTATTTTTGTGTTACAAGTTTCTTATCTGTTTAAAATTGGTGTGCTTCCACCAAACTACAGATGCGCCGTCCCATATAATTGTTCAACAGCCTGAATGTGACCCAACTAATCAAGATCTTGATTATCCAAAATATGCATAGAAAGGAATGAAGAAGAATATGTATAAAATGCTTACTGGGGGAAACTTGGGTGGTTGAATTTAGAAGGGAATTAATCAAGAAAAAGTCAACCTACAAAGTTATTAGCTTAGTCCTATTCATGCGTATTCTCAATTATTTATAAATGTGGTTAGCTTGTGCTCAACATTTGTATGACTTGACCCTTATGCTGTGTAGATAATTACTTGTCTCATTTTCTGTAACATATTTGGTAAATATTACTGTGTTTGGTTTGGTTTGTTACGAATTATTTAATGAACAACTCAATATATGAAATTTTCTTCATTGAAATTGCATGGGCATGGAATTCACACAAACGCCACTTAAGTCCATTATTTACTGTGTGTGACTTTGGATTGATGGAATACAGTCAGATGGGAGATGGCGATCATTTTGTTATTCTGTATGAAAACTAGTAACAGGTGTTTTTTTGAATGAATTGTTTATCTGTACATCAATTAGAGACTAGATCTCTTTATTTATATTATTACAGTGCTAATAGGCCTACCACCAACAAATGGCAATTGAGCTCCTAAGATTTTACACAAATTAATTAATTTCTTATAATTTATTTTAGATGACTCGAACTCATTTAGTTTATAATTTTATTTGCTTACCTTTAAACAAGTTTGAAATATTATTATAATGAATAAATGTATAATCTAGGACGCATTATATGTATCTCTACACACTTGAATGCGTCTACTAAACATGCATATACACTTATTATGAAATACACATCAAACATAATTATACCAAAAAAAGAAAAGACATAGATAGATATTACATATTAGCGATGTTAGATAAAAAAAATTCAAATCATACTTTCGAAACTACCATCTTTTATGAAGCTCTCGGCATGTTAATAACCATTATTTTACGTGGATAGTGTTGCGACACTACTCTCTATATTATATGTTGTATTGATATTGCATTATCAATATTACACAACAGACAAGTTATTTTGCAACTGTGATGAAATAATCTTGCAACTCACACACACACAATTACAATTTGAAGTCAAGCAATAATATGCGGATTAAAGACACCTTATAGTAATATGCAATTCGGAGTAATCAATCTTACATCTGTGGATCCCATCTAAGTCAAAAGTAATCCTCCATCGTAGAAATGGCTTTACAACAAAATAACTTTTCAACTTTGATTTGGAACAGTCCATTACTCTATGGGTTTGGTTTATAATTAAATGATAAAAAAACTCATTTGTTTAAAACTTTGAGCTAACTTCTTTTAAACCTTACCTTCCCGTCATAGTGAATTGTTATTTTGCACAAAGCTTGATTTTTCACTCAAAACAAACAAAACACGTAATAAATGATTAACAATATATAGTCACACAAAACTTGAAAAGGAGCCCAAAGAAACTCTCAAATGGAACCAGAGGCTAACCCATTTATAAGCAGCATTATCATTGTGTTTTCTTATAAAAGAGATGACAAATCTTCACAAAATCAATTAGAGATGTCAACTTTTTCATTTGCCTTGTCTAACTATAATGGTGTTGTTACGTTAATGTTGACTTTTTCTCTGTAACGGGATTCTTCTCCAATCCAAAATTGACGTATCTTTTAAATTTTATAGTGTATCTTTTTATGATATGAAATTAATCCACAACAAATTTCCAACTCATCTCTAAGCCAAATTTTCTATCTTTTGTTGTCTCTCTCTCTCTCTCTCTCTCTCTCTCTCTCTATCTTTAACATTTGCACAAAGCAAGGAAACTTTGACACAAGAAAACATGACATTTTAAAACTCAATCGTCAACACATAATGCTAACGCGCATAAATGAGGCTCAGTACAATTATTTGAATTACTTCATGGTTTATTAAATTTGGTACGAAGAGCTGTCGTGCAGTGCTTTGGACCCATACATCTGTGTTAGAAAAATTTAATGCTGCCCGTGAAATGCACTTATATTCCGGTACCACACACACACACCTCACTTTTCAGTTTTCAGTTTCTCAGTCCAACTTCGGGGTGTGTAACCTTGTCCAAATCAAAATTTTAATATTGAATATTAAATTAAAATTAAAATTAAAATTTGTATTTAAATAATATTTTTTAAAATTTTAATTTTTAGTTTAGTATCCATATTTGAATTTTGTATACCGTGTCAAATTGAATATTAATTTTTTTTATTTTTTATATTTTTTCCTCTTTTATCTTTTTTTCCAGTTTTTTCTTCTTTTTTTTTATGCATCACTAAAAATCTGCTGCATGAAACAATTCTTTCTTGTTGATGAATGTATTTTATTATTTGTTGAAATTTGTTTTATGGTTGTTTTGGGTGTTAAATGGTAAAAATTATAATCATTGTAAATTATTTATATGATAAATTATGAGCGATAAATAGTGAATTAATGATAAATAATTTAATTTATAATTTCTATAGTTTTTTTTGATGAAATTCGGTTGATCAAAAATAGTACAAAAACCAATTAACTTTGGTATTCGGTAGTGTACTGAAATTTCAGATCCACGCAATTTTTCCGATTGAATAACCTAGTCAACTTCTTCTGAATTCACTTCTCATTAGTACAATTGATGCTGTAACTCAATTATAGTACATGTTTACGATATTTCGTTATAATTTTACAATATATATATATATATATATCTCTCTATATATACACAGACACACAGACAACTGAGAAAGCTGCTAATGGAAGGTAAATATTTCCCACTAAGCCACTTGGAAGAAGACAGTGGCCGGCACCAATACATAGATGCTACCACAAATAGACAATCAGTGGTTCATTTCAGAGAGTGAAATTAATCATACCGCCATGTAAATGTATTTGTTTGGTACGTAGAATATCGCTATCGTATATGGATTACAATGTACAATTAATCTGCAGGCAGTGGAGGTGTATGTGCATGTGGGTTGGTTAGGTGTCCAAACAAGGTGGGGTGTCGTGTAACGACACACACAAATGCAGTCGCATTATTCTCGGAACACTGTAGGGACATGACTCACAAATGCATCTATATATATATATATATATATATGTATGTATGTATGTATGTATGTATGTATACATATGCATGTATGTAGTGACATACGGTAGGTACAATGGTGTCGCGACGTTGCTGGTTATCCGTGATTGTGGTTGATGAGTCGTTTTCGCTCTGGGCTGGTACAGCAATGAGTCCAGTGGTCGTAGTTTATGCCATAATAACGTCGACGCCCAGGCTATGTCCCTTTGCTCACGTCCGAATCATCAGTTGAAATTTATTTATTACTCTGCTTTATGATTCTATATCACCAGCATGGGATGATTTTTGTGTGTGTAAGAACAAACACGTCCGTCCGCGTTCAAGTGAAAAGCCGGACCACACTAGACCTGCATAAACTAGGCTAATAAATTCACCATGAATTAGATTGCTCTCCTCTTAGACCTGTTTGGCTATGTTTGGCACACGGGTATTTTGTTAAGAGATGATAAGAATTGTATTAAGACTAGTCACGTGTTTGGTCATAAAATTTTGATTTATTTAAGTGTGTTTATATATGAAAATACATAATAGTGGTAATTAGAAGTTGTAACAGTGATAAAGATAATAATTCATTTTTAAAATATAAATATATATAAATGTGAGTGTATATGATTTAATTATACATATGTATAATTAAAAAAATTATTTAGTTATATACATATATATAAAAGATAAAAACTAAATTTAAATTTAAATAAAAATTTTATTAAACAGCATCTTTAGTTATGTAAGTTTGATTGGAAATGTGGTGAGGTTGAAATGTGTTCCAAACATAGCCATAGCCAATCGGTAGCTTGAACACTAAACTTTCTTGGCTATGTTTGGATGTAAGATTTTTCATCCGTCAAAATACTTATTTCTAAAAACAACTTATTAAAATAATACTTTTTTATATCTTTATATCTTATTTTTATAATATTTTTAAATTTTTACATCAACTTTGTTCCCTAATAAAATTTACACCCGAACAAAGTCCACCTTTTCATAAAACTAACCAGATTTGTCCATAGAATACAAATTGGTCCATTACCTTTTTTTTCCCCTAACGCCATGAAATGTGTTGCGACATGCTAGTATAATTAAAGACCCTATGACAGATGTAATTTGTAGAAAATATAGCGCACTTTATATGTGTATCAAATTTACGAGTAAACTGCGACGCATTAAGAAAGATGTGGCATATAGGATTATTTTTCCAGTTTAATATGAAAAAGAAAATTAACTAGTCATTGGTGGCAAATTAACATTGCAATTAATCTTAGTTAATTAAATAGAAGTTAGGATAGCCTACTCTAAGCTAACCCTACAGCCTGCCTTTCATTCAACTTCAAGGTTTCTCTTTCCTCTAAAAATCTGTACAAGTTGCACCAACCTGTATTATTTTGGGGTGGGGTAGTGTCTCCGATGTCATTGGATGTGGACAGCCAACACGCCTTCACTCTCAACTGTTGCACGATGAACATCGGACAAACGAAATTTTTACACGAGACTAAGTAGTCCCATTTACTTACCTCAACTGCATTCGTGACCCCTCTACTACTATATTCCATTGTGTATCTTGAGTATAAATTTACACAGGTTGGTTTCAATCGAGTCGAAATTGAGTGGCTGTGCGAAAATCTTTGATTAACTAACTATTAAAGTGACGGTGGATTTAGATTAGGTCCAAAATATTGAAAAGCAGAAGAATGATTGTTGGTAGTTGTGTGTTGGATGAATGTCAATAAAGCAGAAATTGAAATGAACTGACTGCCAGGATTAAACTTGTCCTCGGTGCCAAGACAAAGCAGGCCCAAAGTCCCTATCATATATATGTTTTACTTTAAAATTTGACACAATATTATAATCATATTCTATGTAAAATAGTGATTGATTGTTTTTAAATAATGTCACACTTATTAAAATTTAAAACACTCGATGTATTTTCATAATCTGCTAACCTATGTTTGCACCTTCAATGGAAATCAAATTCTAGCCAAACTAATGGTTCTCTTAGCAGTCAGGCTTTGTTTGATCGTTCAGAATTATTTACTCTTATTTTAAAATCATGCAAATCTAATATCTTACCATAAAAATTTTATTCAAATTTAAAATTTTCATCTTTTACCTTTTATAGTAAACTATTTTTTTAAAGCATTATACAAATTTACAATCAAATTAACACATATTTCTATAATTTTTCTACTAACATTCATTTTTATACTCTATAAACCTATATACTATCAGATCATCGATCATTATTACATATTAAATATATGTAAATATATATATAATTTTCTTATCCAACCAAATTTTAATACAAATATAAATTTCCTCTTGTTAAAATCACCAAAATTTTCCTATCCATCCTAATAAATAGCCAAATACACCCTCACAATTTGTATCCTAATCCGTCTTTGTTATTTTATTTATTTATTTAAACTTTTGTTTTGACATAAAGTTCACAAAATTGAGAGAAGGGATCAAACCTTGACATTAATAAGCATTAATTAATATTTAAGTTTTTGGGTTTTTATATAAAGGAGCATTGAAGATCCTGTTTAAACACGTCAATGAGATTTTTCCCCAAGAAAAGGGGAAAGGAATTGACTTTGTACATAGTTCCAAGACCCGGATTGACAAAGATTTATCCACCCAACAGGGAAATGGAGAAAAGTTAAGCAGTAAATTTATCGAATATTTGGCTGTCTGCCCTTAATTTGCTGTTCTATGTTAACAACATTAGGGCACAGAAAAAGTAAAATGCATAATGCATCATTACATAAAGTAATAGAAAAATTGATGAAGTCGTTGTCACATCGAACTTTCCTAAAAATAAAAATAACTAGTAAAAGTTATATGCATGTGTAAATTTTATTTATAAATTATTAAAATATTTTATTTTAAATTATAAAAATAAAATTATTTAAAATAAAAAGTGTACGTATAATATTTAAAATAATAAAATAAAGAAATATGAAAAGAATTTGAAAAATAAAAAAATTGAGAAAAACGAAAATATAAATAATAAGTCAAAAAATATAGAAAATGAAAAATTAAAATAAGATAATTGTGTAAAAATATTTAAAATAAGAAATGAGGAAATTTTAAAAACATTAAAGAAATGGGTAAATTTGAAGAAAACATAAATATTAACTATAAGTTAGATTAAAAGTGAGCGAGAAATTAATAGAAATAATAAAAGAATTTAGCGTAAACCACTTATAGAAATTCTTTATTTGCAACTAAAAACTTTTATCTATGAGACAATATAGTAGATGATGATAAAAATAAGTGAACTGCTGATGGGTTTAAATGCAATTAAAAAAATAACCTTGAGAAATTGGCCAAAAGTTTGAACTACCGAGATCAAGAAAAATTAAATTGAAGTCTGACGCCGTAAGCAACAGAGTAAGTATATTAATATTGTAATTATTACAAAAGCAAAACAGATACCCAAGAAGAATAATTTATTATTACAGATACGAAAAAAAAAATGAAAAAAGGGGAAACAGGTTAGGCTGGCTTTAATATCCCTGTTATTGTGCCTATGAAGGTTTATCAGAAGTTTCTTCAGATCCGAAGAAAAAGGTAAGAAATATATTGTACTCTATCTATAGGTTATTAACACAGACGTACGTCACAGTAATGAAAACAGGTGAAAGAACAAAAAGGGAAAGCAAAGACTTCGCTAAAAGGCGCTTTCTGTGCAGGTGCGAAGGCTTCGAGTACAAATGCTTTTCGTTTTATTTATATTGAGATAGAGAAAGTAGTTGTAAAGGGTTGGGAGAACTTTTATGCGTGAATGGAGTTGAGTGCGAATATGGGAGAAAGAGGGGATTGAAGTAAAAGAACATCGAAGGGTTTTCGTCTGTTCTGTTTTCTGCTTCAACTTTTGCATTTTGTAATCACGTTCTTTCTTCTTTTCATTGCGTTTGTTGGTTTTTTGAATAATTTACCTTTGATTGTTCGTTTATTTGTAGGTTAAGTTCTTATTTGGATGTGGGTTTTCGAGAAAAAGCTGTAAAGATTTGTGTATTTATTATTATTACTATTATTTTGGTGCAGTGTTGGCTTTGTTTGTGAAAATGAGTCAAAATTTTATTGAAAAAGATTGCGGATATTCGGAGGTGAAACTGAAGAAATGAAATGTGGGGTTGAATCCTTTTTACTATTACAAAATTTGACTTTTAAAAAGATTATGATTCCGAACGAGAGCCAAATATTCAGGAACTAAGTCTGGAGATTGGTTTATTTGCTCGCAAAGGTAACAAATTGAAAAATTTCTATTCTTATCGTTTATACTCTCTTTCTTCAGCCTCTACATGAATTTTTTTTCTTGTTTTTGATGAATATATCTGTATTTTGTGGCAGGCTGGAAAAATAAGGCATGTATGGGGTCGAACTTTTGTGAACTGAATTTTGGGTTTTGATTGCTGTAATATAAATTTGGGGAGAAATGATTACCGTCATGGAATCTAAAGAGAATTTGAAAGAAACTGAGAAATGTTTGGACTCCCAGTTCTGGCATGCCTGTGCCGGTAGCATGGTGCAGGTGCCAACCGTAAATTCAAAGGTGTTTTACTTCCCTCAGGGTCATTCCGAGCATGCTTCTGGGAATGTTGATTTTAGGAATTTTCCAAGGATTCCTTCTTACATTCCCTCTCGAGTATCTGCAGTTAAGTTCATGGCAGATCCAGAGACAGATGAGGTTTTTACAAAAATTCGGTTGGTTCCTTTTACTGGGGAGGAGGTAGAGTTTGACGAAGGTGGGACAGTTGGAATCAGTAGTTCTGAGAATCAAGATAAGCCCTTATCATTTGCAAAGACGTTAACACAATCTGATGCGAACAATGGTGGGGGGTTTTCAGTGCCTAGATATTGTGCTGAGACAATATTCCCTCGACTGGACTACTCTGCTGATCCTCCAGTTCAGACTATTATCGCAAAGGATGTTCATGGGGGGACATGGAAGTTCAGGCATATTTACAGAGGGACGCCGAGGAGGCATCTCTTGACAACAGGATGGAGTACTTTTGTGAACCATAAGAAGCTTGTGGCAGGTGATTCAATTGTGTTTGTGAGGGCAGAAAATGGTGATCTTTGTGTTGGAATCAGACGAGCAAAGAGGGGAATCGGTGGTGGACCCGAAATGCCAATGGGTTGGAATTCAGCAGCTGGCAACTCTGCTGTTCCATATGGAGGGTTTTCGGCATTTTTGAGGGAAAATGAGCGCAGGTTGACTAGAAGAACTAATGGAGACACTTTTGGGACTGGGATCAGCAGGGGAAGATTGAAGGTGGAAGCCGTAATTGAAGCTGCAATTCTAGCTGCTGGTGGAAAACCCTTTGATGTGGTTTACTATCCCCGAGCTAGCACTCCTGAGTTCTGTGTGAAAGCGTCACTTGTGAAATTGGCACTCCAAACACATTGGTGCCCGGGAATGAGGTTCAAGATGGCATTTGAGACAGAGGATTCTTCGCGTATAAGTTGGTTCATGGGAAGCATATCATCTGTTCAGGTTGCAGACCCTATTCGGTGGCCTGATTCACCTTGGAGGCTTCTCCAGGTAATCTTGTTTCTATAGTTACTTCTGTCTACAAATCTTGCTTGTATAACTGGGATTATGTGCTGTGAGTATTAATCTAAAATCCAAAATGATCCCATCACACGCACTTTGCAACATTTTTTAATTTCACTTGCTAGTTGATCATTTATCTGCTCTGTTAGTTTTTAGGTCCAAATCTCGGTGCTATAATTGCTGCTTATAGCAATATTTGTACTGAATAGTAATGATAGCTTTTAGGCAGTGTAGAAATATACCGTCTCTCTGGATTGAAAATATAAAGGGCTAATGCGTTCTCTAGTTCCTTGACAGCCGATTGCCATGCCATGTGTTCCCATTTGCTGTTCTATGTCACTTTCTGTGACTTTCTGCAGTAATTTGTGATCTCACAGACAAAGGCAACAAACCTCGGAGGTAGAAAAGCCAGTGTCCATTTATTTATTGTAATTATGTAAGCTTATGTTACAGGACATACTATGTTCATTCTATCTCTATTTTTTGCTTTGAAATATGATGATCTTAGTCTTGAAGAGAACTCTAAATGATGCAAGTTAGTCTTTTTGAAAATAATTGTCTTTCCCTATGATATGTTGTGTATTTTGGTGGAAACATATTTGACATGGTACCAAACCTTAAGAGTATGAATGGCTAGGAGACTGGATAAGTGCCCCCTTGCTTTGCTAAGTTTCCATCTTAATTAAAGTGAATCATTGCAGGTGAGTTGGGATGAGCCTGATCTGCTGCAAAATGTGAAGCGCGTTAGCCCTTGGTTGGTGGAATTAGTATCGAACATGCCGCCCACCATCCACATCTCCCCATTCTCGCCTCCAAGTAAAAAATTAAGATTGTCTCAACAGTCAGAATTCCCTCTGCAGGCCCAAGTTCCTTTGCCGGCACTTTCTGGCAGCCATCTCCTTCATTCTAGCAACCCCTTTGGGTGTCTTCCTAACAACACTCCTGCTGGCATGCAGGGAGCCAGGCATGCTCAACCCGGTTTATCATTGTCCAATCTCCACCTCAATAAACTGCACTCAGGTCTGTCTCCAGTTGGGTTTCTTCCTCTCAATCAAACATCCGCACCTTCTGGAGCCTCCAATCCCATCATTCCCAAGGCTGGCAGTAATGAGAGTGTTTCTTGTCTGCTAACCATGGGAAATTCAAGTAACAGATCAAAAGAATATGATAAAGAGAAGGCAGCCCCGTTTGTGCTTTTTGGCCGGCCAATACTCCCAGAGAAGCAGATTTCTCTGAGTTGCTCGAGCGATACTTCTTCCCCTGCTCATACTGGCAATAGTTCATCCGATGGCAACGCGTGCAAAATGGGCAATGCCTCCGATGGATCTGGTTCAGCCCTGATTCAGAAAGAAGCAGCAGAAGGTACATCATGTGAAGGATTCCAATCAGAGCTCAGCTCAGACACTGGTCATTGCAAAGTTTTCTTGGAATATGAGGATGTGGGTCGGACACTAGATCTTTCTCTGCTTGGTTCTTATGAAGAATTGTACCAAAAGTTGGCATATATGTTTGGCATTGAAATTTCTGAAATGCTAAATCATGTCATCTACCGGGACGCCACAGGTGCAGTCACGCAACTTGGTGATGAGCCATTTAGGTGAGATTTGTTTCAGCTTTCTTCTGTCTTAGTGTGTTAATCATCTAAAATGTCACTGGTATATGCGTCCCATTCCTTGTTGTATTGCAGTAACTTCAAGAAAATGGCGAGAAGGCTGACAATTCTAGCTGATTCAAGCAGGGACAATGTAGGAGTATAAATCTATGAAGAAATTACTTGGTTTTCGTTCTAACTGTGCTGCTGAATGAATAAAACTTCTGGCTGCTGATTTCGTCCCGCTTCCAGACCTAACTTTCTTGGAATCCCTTTTTATGTAGCTTCAGGTTTGCAAATTGCAACCTGGGCCGGAGAAATGCGTATCGTATGTTAGGAAGATTTGCGATCAGTTTGTTTTCTAGTGTTTGTCAAGGCAATTCCTTTAAAGAGCAAGTTGGGACTTGCTTTGGAAGTAGGAAGATGCCGGCGGCTGATTTCAGTTTTTATCTATGCTTGTAACTGAGAAGGCAATTTCCGTATGCACTTTTTTCTACCTCATTGGTTGGGTAGAGAAAATTCCTCATTTTCTGTGTACAGTGAAAAAGTATGATATTAAATGATTATATTTTAACAAGCATGATCTCCCTCCTCACAATTTGTCTCCTTTCCCGGGTTTTACTGTGGGGGAAACAAACAAACAAACAAACAAACAGGTTGCACGTTACAAAGCCATCGATAGGACACTTGTGTAAATAAGTAAATAAATAAAGCCCTCATATTAGGCATGGCCACCTTTCTGAAACTGTCTATGAAAATTCTTAAATGTGCTCACTACGCCTGTGTATTTGCAGCAGCCAGGTAATATTCAAGATAAGGTTATGGTGTAATTTTGTTAGAAGAATTGCCAATATGAGATCTGTTGATGTAAAATAAGGTGCATATAATTTTAGACACTCAAGGCTCGCAGGTGCTCCTCCACCCCAAGAAAAGCCGTGACATCAATGGCGAAAGATTATTACCAACTACCATATAAAAGACATGCATGTTGGGTATCAGCCACAACTAGACTTTGTATGGTGGTTCTGTTTTTAATTTCGATTCTTTAACGTTCTCATTCCAGTTCTTAAAGTTTTAATTTTATGCAATTATATTTTATTAATTGTTCTTGTTAATTTTAATATTAAAATAACGTGACAAAACATTTAATATTTTAAACAAGTGTAAAATTTAAAAAAATGCAAAAAAAATAATATTTCGATTTTATTATTATTTCATAAAGTAAAAAATAAGTGATACAAACTTCATAAAATACATTATATTGTCAATTAACAAACATTTTAAGTAGAAAAAAATATACATAATTCATTTCACTACTTAATATTAATACAAATTAACATATTATATATATATATATATATATATATTATATTTTTCTATTTCTTGACTGTTTTGGTTGTACTTCTATTTTTTAAGAATTAAAACCAAAACTATTATGAATAGTTCTGATCCTGGTTCCACATCTGGTTCCAATAAGGTTTAGTTCCTGTAGCTAACGCCTACCTCATATTGACAGACATTTTTCTCTCTTTCAATAAGGTGTGTAAGGTAGAACGAAAATGTGTGCGTGTGTGTGTGTATTAACATGAATGGGATCTGCAGTAATTTTTCACGTGCACAATTATGTTATGTAACAGAGAAAACTGTAATGTGTGGAGTTGAAATGATGGAAATAATGTTAAAATTCAATAACTATTTTATAGAAAATGTCTAAATTTTTCAATGTTAGGGATTGTGTAGAGCCGTGATGTATTTTACAAGATGAATTAAATATTTAGATATTTTGTTATACTCATCCAAAAGAGAGATATTAGTGGAGTAGTTTGGAAGATCATTTATGACCCGGAATCAAATTAATTGCCACCATTCATTTGATAAGGTAATTAGTATAAATAAAGATTTATGTCATTTGAAATATATCAACCAAGTGAATTAGAAACAAGAGTGGGAAAATTAAGGAATGGTGAGAGAAAATGTGAACAGTAAGAGGAAAAAAAAAGTACGAGGATTGAATGTATCCTATTTATAAAATTTCTTCAATAATTTAATAAAATTCTCTTATTTTTATATCAACTACTCGTCCAAATTGTTCTAAAAAAGATGGCCAGAGTTGAAATGCGACCAAAAATGACTTAAAAAATAATTGCTTTTTGAAATTGACAAATGTTGGTCAAAATTTAAAGAAACAAGAACAGTTTTCGTTAGGGGAGATGTCACATGGTTAGAACAAACTCACCTCCTAACATCCAACTTCGACATTAATTAACTATTAATGCGGCGTGCTACGTGTTGATTAAAATAAAGCTTTTAATAGCCAAATTGTGATTAATTACAACTCTTATTCACAAGTCATATTTCTTGTATAAACATAAATAGCAGTTGCGTGATGTCTCTTTAATATGTAAATTTCTTTTTGAAAAATGGAAAAATCGTATTTTAATCTTCTAATGTAATTTGAAATGTAAATTTTACTGTTTATAGGCACAAATCAAAAGCTATGGATATGGTATTTAATTTTATAGTGATTTATTGATAACTAAATTAATTTTCCTTTTTGTTAGCAAGTAAAACAGGTTAAGAACGCCCACGTAGGAAATGGGCCATGCAGGATTTGTATCGTCTCGAAAACTGTTCCTTTTCCTATTTAATTATTTATGTATATTGTGTAAGTATTATTATTATTAATTAATCGGTACTTAGACATCAATTTTCACTCTCTCGAGTCTTGATCGCCTTCTCTTTTCAAATTCTGTTTATAGTTCCTAACTTAAATTTACGATTTCCATAAGAGCTAGAAAAAGAAAAGTGAAGCTATTGTCAAGATTTATATCTTGTTATTTTTAAAATTTCTCCATTATTTTTTTTTAAAAAAAAACAAAGAAACATTATTTTCCATGGGGCTAGGGATCAGTTAGAGTTGGAGTTGCCATGCATGATGCCCTGGTACTTTACCATATGGGAGTACTCATCGCTACCATTCAAATAATAGACCATATTATATTTGACAGACATGAGAATTCGATCATGACTCGGATCTCGTGAAGACCACCAACAACGTTGCATCGACGCCTTCTTGACATTCTTTTTCTCCTTTTATAAATAATTTAAGAATAAAAGGGCCACTGCTCCTCAGTTACGTAAGTAACCCGAGGAGTCACACTAGGGTTATGTTTGTTATCCAACTTCAAATCTTTCATTATCTTATCAAATTTTACATATATAATTAATTAATTATTTTTTAATCATTATATATATATATTCACAATTAATTAATATCAAGACTTATTCACACAAATACTCGTGTGTGTGTGTGTATATATATATATATATATTTATACCCTTAATTATCTTTACTTACCATTATGCAGTTGTTATTATATATTTTATATATTTATAAATAAATAAATTTAAATAAAAAAATACTATTCACACTGCCAAATCTTCTTTCAAAACATTTCATCACCAAAAACACTTAAAAGCGCACGTGGGAAAAGGGCGAAGGAGCACAGGAGTAACAAAAATTACCCCTTGTTTGAAGCACCTACATTATCAATTTGCATTAGTTGTGTTTCTGTGAAGTGTTTTAATCATTACATACATACATACATACATACATACATATATATATATATATATATATATCAATATTTGATTATTAAACAAAAATTAATCAATTATTTTGTACCTAATAATCAAATGATAACACGTTGTAATTTGTTTGAAGTAAATCTTGTTTAAACCTTTTTCTACCAAAGTTGTTAAATAAATAAAAAAAATTATATGCTATGTTTAGTTCGTTATTATGCATTAGTCATTCTTCACTCAAAATTTTATAAATCAAATATATTATTTTTTAAATTTTATTCAAATTTAAATTTTTTTCTCTTATATTTTATAACTAACAAATAATTTATCTATCATTATAACTATTCATAATCAAATCAATAATTATTTTTATAAATTTTCAACTAATATTCATTTTTTTAATTACCTCATAATCTATATACTATCACATAATTTAACCATTATTACATACTAAATGTATATAGATATAATTTTTCTACCAACTTTAATTTTACAAATTAAATATAATTTTTATCCTCGCTCGAATCATTCAAATTTTTTAAAACAAACATAGACATGGTTTTGGCTATACCATCCATCGATCCTAACAAAACACACGGTAATATTTTCTATGTGCTTCGCCCCATTCGGCTTCACCTGAAAATACAAAAATGAGCTTGAAATGTTGCACTGCTGGCATGGATAAATTGAATGCTACGGCAAATAGTTAGACCCGCATTTGTACAATAAAGAGCTGTGCTTTCAGTGGCGTAACTTAGCTTCCAAATTACGTTAAATGAAAAGCGTCTTTTTCTCGTTGCGACACTTGACCGTCGTTGAGTTTAAGACATAGAAAACGCAGTCTATAAATTTGTTGGCGCAGTTGACAGATCCAAGGTCCGGCCACAGTGTTGTACCACGTGTCATCCTAACTGAGAAACAAAATACGGGTGAATTTATGGAGGGAGATTTCTTGTTAAAACGCTGTTGGGATGTGACACTCGGTGTAAATGAGTAGCAAAATCTATATTTTTCAATTATTTTCTTTAAACATTAAAAAAAAGAAATAAATGAAAATAATATTTGATAAAACAATGCAGTTTTTAATAATTTTGTTTTCACATAAAAAAAAAATGCTTGACGAATAAAACAAACATGTGCAACAAAAAAATATTCTAACGTCAATTTTTTATTAATGCGGTTAAAAATTTAAACGTGCTTACATTTATTTATTTAACATTTCAAAGTTTATATTATATTTTATTTCTAATTTTTATTTGATCTAATTCTCCATTTATTTTTTATTTGATGCATTTTTTATATTTAAAAACAAAAAACAGAAAAATTAACAATTAAAAAATTGAAATTTTGCTATGTGTAACTCGGCAAAATCTGCCGCATTAAGTGTATGTAACCTGTCACGGTACTAAGAAGAGTAACTAGTTTTCAAGAACAGATAGAATTTGTAATTAAATTGAGATTCTTTTGATGTCCCAGAAACTGGTAAATTAGATAGTAGATTCGGTTGAAATATTTCGAATGCTTGCTTGCGTGACATTTGTCTAATCAAGAGAGCTTTATTTATGCAGACGTGCAATTCACATATTGGCCCACTCCGTGTCGTGGGAAAATTTCCCCCCTCAATGTTAAGGCCTTTTAATGATGGATTGAACCCATAGCGATTAAGATGATAATAAAATTCAAGTTGGACCAACATCTGCCTCAAACATTCCCCATTTTGGGGTTTTTGGGGCTTTAGTGTTGTAAATGAGCTTTGGTGACCTTCGATTTCAAGTTTCTGTTTTTTCGATTTCAAACTGTTTAATTGTTTTCATATATATAATTTCATAGACATTGGAAAATACTGAATTTTGTTTAATACTTATATTATGTAGAGTAGCAATAATGTTTTAGATTTTTTATTTATCAAAAATAAAAGAATTATACACGTGAACAATAAACAATCAACTTTTGTTAATAACACTATTTTATAGATTTTAAAAGGTTATAATACTGTTATTTGAAAAATATATATTATTTACATTTAAGTTGGATCTAACAAGTCGTGTGTGTGTGTGTGTGTGTGTGTGTGTCTATATATATATATATATATATATTTAAACTTTTGATTGAGTGAAGTGAACAAACGTAAACCCAACCACAAGACCCATGTTGAAATGTGGGCGCTCATGTAATCATTGAAATTCAATTTTGCACCTGTCCAATACTTAGCCACTTCAACCAAAATTCAAGCCACAATTTTTGTTAATAACACTATTTTATAGATTTAAAAAGTGTTCTATCGCAAATAAGAAATATTATATATGACTTCAGTTGGTTATTTCTATAAAATTTCCTGGAGATGAACATTTCTCAATTTGCTTGCTCCCCGTTCCTTTCTCAGTTAGGAATTGATATGATTGCAGATATGTTTTTAACCCTGGAACATGTGCATACTATAGTCCATTTACCTGGAGCATGTTAATTGTTTATGTGACGTGTTGACATTCTCTGTTAATTTAATTTCTCCAGCCTCCACCCTTGGATTCATCAGCTTTTAACGTTAATTCATTATTGCTGTTCTTTCTAATATGTTTTTCTGGGAATAAACATGGTAGCCTACTATTATTGAAAAGAGGACTTAAAGTGAACGACAGTTGACAGGAATTTTCACAATAAAAACTATAGGTATTATACATTTGTGTGCTCAAAGGATTCATCTTCCAGCTGGTTTTCCCTTAATTTTTTTCTTTCATAATTTTCACATCTCATTTGAGTGGAAATATATTATCCAATTTTTTATGTGGTATGACTGCTTTTCTATTTATTGAATTCAGATTTTAAATTTTTTCCAAAATGGTTATTTATCCCATCTGTTCTTTCAGATGCAAATCTTCGTAAAGACCCTCACGGGCAAGACCATCACTCTTGAGGTTGAGAGTTCGGACACCATCGATAATGTAAAGGCAAAGATCCAGGATAAGGAGGGAATTCCACCTGATCAGCAGAGATTGATCTTTGCTGGGAAGCAGCTTGAAGATGGGCGTACTCTTGCTGATTACAATATCCAAAAGGAGTCAACCCTTCATCTTGTCCTCCGTCTTCGTGGCGGCATGCAGATCTTTGTCAAGACCCTCACTGGGAAGACAATTACCCTTGAAGTGGAAAGTTCTGATACAACTGACAATGTGAAGGCAAAAATCCAGGATAAGGAGGGGATTCCTCCGGACCAGCAGAGATTGATCTTTGCAGGGAAACAACTTGAGAATGGCAGGACCCTTGCAGATTACAACATCCAGAAAGAATCAACCCTACATCTAGTGCTTCGATTGAGGGGTGGGATGCAGATTTTTGTGAAAACCTTGACTGGGAAGACCATTACATTGGAGGTTGAGAGCTCAGATAAAATTGACAATGTCAACGCAAAAATCCAAGACAAGGAAGGGATTCCCCCTGATCAGCAACGTTTGATTTTTGCAGGTAAGCAGCTTGAGGATGGCAGGACGCTTGCTGACTACAATATCCAGAAGGAGTCTACTCTCCATCTGGTTTTGAGACTGAGAGATCTTTGTCAAGACCTTGACTGGCAAGACTATTACTTTGGAGGTTGATAGTTCAGATACAACTGACAATGTCAAGGCAAAGATTCAGGATGAGGAAGGTATTCCTCCTGACCAGCAGCGTTTGATCTTTGCTGGTAAACAACTTGAGGATGGCAGGACACCTGCGGATTATAACATCCAAAAGGAGTCGACTCTACATCTGGTCTTGCGATTGAGGGGAGGAATGCAGATCTTTGTCAAGACGTTGACGGGAAAGACAATCAATTTGGAGGTGTAGAGTTCAGATACTATAGATAACGTCAAAGCCAAAATTCAAGACAAGGAGGGTATCCCACCAGATCAGCAGAGGCTCATATTTGCTGGCAAGCAGCTTGAGGATGGGCGCACCCTTGCAGATTACAACATTCAAAAGGAGTCCACTCTTTGCCTTGTTCTCCGACTGCGTGGTGGTTTTTTTTAGGAAGTGAATGAATATTTGGTAGTTTATGGGTAGTCTTGCCAGCATAATACTTCCATCAGCAAAACCCTATGAAACTTGCATCAATAAACGCCCTATGTGTATTGTGCTCTAGCGTGATTAAGCTAAAACGACATTATACCAAAACAACAGTATAATAGACTGCTGTACAATCTGAAGACTGCTATACTTATATTTGAAAGTGAACCACCCAACTTTGTATTTTCACAGTAATCATCTCAGAGAAGTGTTATGGATGCGAATTCCTGAACTGGAAGCCGTTGCATTGTACAACGAATAAGCTCTGCGTCTCCACTGCCAAAGTAAACCATGCTATCTCAACGACAAAACAAATATGCTTGTGCTCGGATGTTGCTCGACCTGAAATGAGAGATTGAATCGACATTTAATAGTTGAGGGTACAAGTAGGATAAGACAGGGAAAATATAATTTTTAGTTGAAGGCAGTCCAATCACAGCATACAATTTCATTACTTTTTCATATGAAAATTAAATAAATAATAAAATTATAGCATTTACTCGATGTGGAGTAGTATCTACAGTTAAAGAATAACGAACGTGTCACAGCCCTATACTTAAATTGGCACATGGTGGAATGTTTATGTAACTGGCGAGGGGCTATATTTTATGTTCTTGCGTGATTCATGGGCAGTCCGGGAACATCACTCCCCAGAAATATGGGTGAGCGCACTAACAAGTGGGCCCCACGCTTTATGCGTTTGACACTGGTCAAGAATAAACGTACTTTTTTTCCTCCACGTGTTTCTAAGTCCAGGAAAGAGGGAGAGTAGCAAAATCGCCGTGGCTGAAGGATCAACGCCTGCATAAATTAAAAACAAGGAATCCTCTTCTCGACGGGCTCCTAGTTCCCATACTCCAAAGGAATCCAATTTCTTTCAACTTCCTGCGAGTAGAGTTATTGATCATATTTAAGATTAACATTTATATTAACTCGTAGGTTGGTTTGATGGGCGGAAGCAGGCCGGCCGTGCACCCTGTGCCGGAGGCTTCTCTGCCGATACTTGAGGCAGCACCGCGCGGGGTTAGGATGAATGACCTTCAGGGATCAGTCGGAACCGCCGCCGCACTCTTCCTCCGCCTATGCCAATTCGTCTTCGCTGCCATCTCTCTCTGCGTCACGGTCGCCACCTCCGATTTCCCTCCCGTCACCGCCTTCCGGTTAAGTTTTATATGCTGTCGTTTGAACTTATTTTCCTGTATTTTGATTGACATTAGGGTTTAGGGTTTCGTAAGATTTAAAAAAAAAAATGATGTTTAGAGTTAAAGATGCGCGTTTTCCCCTGAATTCCCATTGGAGGCTGTAAATTCTGGAAATTTACTCTTTGCACTCTGCCTCTATATGAAGCTATGGACCTCTTATCGATAATAGACATCTAAATTCTAATATTATTTAATAAACCATGACAATGCTGAGCCCTCGTATATTTTTTCTTTTAAGTGGAAGCATAGGATATGGCCTTAATAAATGAGGTAAACCTTAGAGGCATGCAAAACACTTATTGTCCTCTCAATCGGACTTTAATTCATTTTGGAGAAAATGTTAGTTTGCCGGAGTAGTGGTTTGTTTTTCCCTCTTAACCAAGAAGTGAATTCACTTATTTCATGTTTTTATCACGACAACTCACTGTGATTTTCGAATTATGTTATATACTGACTTAGGAGGAAAAAAGTAGGAGGGGCAACCGGGTGGGTTGGTGAGTTAGCTCGAGACCCGAGTATTACATCTGAGTCGTTGATTCGAATTGATCCGATTACTTTCGTGAGTAAAAAAATCTAACCCGAATCCGATCGTTAATTTCATCGGATTATCTAAATCTGATTTGCCAATCCACCAACAAAAAAATCTTATTATTATTTAATTAAAATTAAAGTTTAATATTTTAAATATTTATAATTTTATTATTTAATTTCATCTAATTAATTTTTTATATTTAATTTAATATTTATTAAATTATTTAAAATATATTCGTGGATTCACAAGTCACCTGGCAGGTTAACCTGAAATTGACTCGTTTATCTTTTTAGGTTCGGAGATTTAACTCAATTTTGATTCGAACTCACGAAAGTTTGACCAGATTCCCACTAATTTCGACTCGGGTTAGAAATTGTCACCCTTAAAAAAAGTACTTATTCTAATTTGTGTTCCATGAAGCGGAATAATCACTTTTTAGAATATGCCATGTAAAGTGGAAATGTTTTGATGGACAAGGATTCACAAAGAGGTGAAAGAAAAGAGATGGAAGATAATTTAATTTTAAATTGCTGGAATACTCTAACGACCTATTTAGATGGAAAGATTTGGATTTGTAGGAAGGATTTAGATAGAAGGATTTCAAATTATTATAAATAAAATTTATTACAAATTCATTCCAATTACTAAAATTTTAGTCTAAAACGAAAACTTAAGGTTTTGAAATTCATTATTATCCAAACAAATATGATGGATTTATTATTATAAATTTGAAATATATCTGTTCAAATCCATCAATCCCAATACACCCTAAGTTCTTCACTCAAGGCAATGCATTTTGTGCTCAAAACAAGGTATTTGAACATAAAAGAGCATAATAATAACTTTGCAACATGACTGTAGTAATTTGCTTTCATTGCAACAATTATGCTAGCTATGTTTTTCTCTTTCTTTTGCCACTGCAGTAATGATGCTTGCTTCTTTAAGGTACTTGATCGTTTATATATCTCTTGTTGATAGAATTATGAGGAGTGATCGTGACTAAAAACTATTTTGCTCTGGTAATTAGCCACCTCGTTGCTGCTATCACTCTGCAAAGTTTATGGAGCCCGTCTCTGGCTCTTGCTGTCTTATATAGTGTTTTGGTGGGATTAAGTTTCAGAAATTCTGTTCTTTGGTTTGCTATTGGTGATTGGGTAAGAAAAAACTTGTCTGGCAGACAACTGAACTTCTCTGCTCCTAAAAGTCTGTAGTTAAATACTATTCCTTCCTGAAACAATGAGTTGAAATGAATGTCTCCTATTGTGTACGTATTTATTACAATAGATATCCTTTATCCAGTGTCAGGGCCAAATTTCTCAAAATTTGCTTCTGTTTTCCAGATCATAGCATAGCTAACTTTTCTGCAATTTCATGGAAGTAGAGGATGAAATTTTGATAGTTTACACTTGAGTATGTCCAATATTTTGTTTTCTAACTCTGAGATTTCGTCATTTGTTGGCAGTCAATAGTTGGTAATTGCTGTTTTCCAATTTATACATGTTTCAAACCCATGTAGCTTCTTTTTGCTGCTAATCAATTAAAAAGACGCAATACGCAAATATTAAGATGATTGTGAAGCTCAAAATATAGGTTATGGCAGCACGAAATCTTTGGTTACCTATTTTCGCCAACAATCAATTTCAGATATTTAAATCATAATTTTTTTTAGTCTTTTTGGTTTCTGTTAAGAATACAAATTTTCTTAATCTTCTAGGGAAGCTAATTATGAGGTCTTGTGTTAATGGAGTTCCCCAATCTAGCAGTGTTCTTGACATGTTGATTTTTTCTTTCTTTTGAGGGTTTTTCTTTCGACACCCTTCAACAATTTGTTTCATGCATCACGTGGAATTTTATTTTATCTTATTACTCATTTCCAAAATCATGTATTTATGTTCATTATCAGACACCATAACTCCCAAACTTTCCGAGGTTGTATGACTTTTTATATTTACCCGTTTTCCAAATGGCCAAAGGCCCATAAGCTGATGTACCATAATGTGCAGATTACTTCAATATTAACATTTTCTGCTGCTTGCGCCTCTGCTGGTGCCACAGTCTTCATTGGAAATGATCTTGATAAATGTGATGTGAACCATTGCACCAGATTCATGTCGGCTACAGCCATGGCTTTCCTGAGCTGGTTTGCTGTATCGCCATCGTATATGCTGAATGTGTGGTCTGTGGCTTCTCGATACTAGGGAATCCAAACATCGCAAAATAAAAGCTCTGGAGGGACTCCATGATTTGACAGGATTTTTGCTGCTTATACTTAGGGTGTTTTTGGCTTTGGCCTGCTAACTAAAAATCCCCTTGCTGCTAGGTATAGCACTGAATTCTGTGGTCAAGGGAATTTCGTAGTCCTTTTTACTATTATTATTATTATTATTATCATTATTATCATCATTATTATTGTTGTTGTTGTTATTGCAATCTTACTTCTCTCACTCACAAAGAACCACACACACACACACAAGGTGAAGAAATGTCACAAGAAGAAGACGACAGAAGTTTCAGAGATTCAAAATTGCTTGCTTCGTCTCAGAACGAAGTGGTATCTGATCCGCCGAGAAACAACTCGGGTAAATTCTTGCCACGTTAGTTTATACACTTTTTCCCCCATGGCTGGCTTTGATCAATGCTGAGTATGAAATCTTCCGAATCATGGAAGATGGCTGTCCCGACATTTTTGTCGGTTAATTGGTGCAAGCTAATAATATAAAATTATTATTGTCATTATTGATTTATTGATAAATAATTGTCAATGGTAACAAAGAACTTACAAACGAGCCTCCAGAGGATATCAAATGATTTTGCAAGAGCTCAGATCTGGGGAAGAGAGATGGAACATCAGATAGAATCATAAGCGACTGCCAGAAACGTGACACGTCACATACTCCTCCGAGTTCAGTCAGGTTACGTAGTTTTGTGCAGAGTGGCGATTACACTCCGATCTGGAATTTATCTTCCGAGACCACATCTCCAATGACTATTCCATTTATGGCTTACGTTTCATTTTCTCTGCTTCAAGCTCTTCTTTCTGAGATTCAACTCATTCAAGCAAATCCACGTTTTGCTGGTAATGTAACGCAACTCACAAATTTAAAGAATTAAAAGTAATTTCCAATTACAAACACTTGCAATATATTCGCAAAAGAGGAAGAAGAATATTGGAACAATGAAGAAGCTTGTGAGATGGGGTTCAACACAGGGAACCTTCCGCAACATTTCCATTTTCTTGTCAAGTGTAGGAGAAAACCAGGCAAGTTTATCGAGCTACGGGCTTCATTGAGCTCTTTGATAAACCTGATTCCAGCTCTTTGTTCAGCAATCATGAAATATTGGAACGGTTTCTAGTGCGCAGTTATAACTTTAAGGTCTGGATTTGATAAAATAGTTTTCTTTGGCACTCTCACATTCATGGCCAATTTTCGCATATTAGGAGTGTCTACTATGATGGCCTTCGATCTTTATTTTTCACTGCCTCAGCTCCACCGATGTCATGTGACAAATGGATGCCAATTATTGGTGCTGTACCCGTTTTATCTTGTCTTCAAAAAGTTCATGGCCGCTGGTTCTAGCTAGTTACTGCTTAAGCATGAGTATGATTAGTCACAGCTTATACAATGTTCCGCAGAGCTCAACAAATCTGAAAAATTAGGCAAGAATGTCAAACAAATCAAAGAATTAAGTATTTCTAGGACAATTTCCTTTATAATAATAAGAAAATTTGTACAAGATTAAATAATTTAAATTAAATTAAAATTTTATGGGTCCAATTTTTTAATTTGAATCATTTGATTCTTCCTTCAATTTGAAAAGTTTGAACTTTTAACAATTTTCAAGAAGGGTCAATGAACTTGATTTCTTTCGAAGTTGATTTGGCCACTAAAAAATGTTAATTTCTGAATTTGAGCTGCTTACATGAATCAAACATTGATTTAGGAGAAGTACCGCGATGAATACTTTGAATGTTGTAATAAACACTTAGGAATTTCTTTAAGAACACGACTTGAGATTTGAACAGTCTCTAAAAAATTGGTTTGTACTTGATTTTCTTTAAAGCTAGTTGAGTTTTCAGTTAACATTGATTTTTGAATTTAACATCATAATTTTGAATCGAATATCGAACTTTGAAAACTTTGCACGAAGAACGCCACAAATCTTGTCCAAACTTCAGAGAGAATTTAGGGACTTCCTTGCTTCAAGTCTTCAATTTCCTTGGCTCTATCTTCCACCGTGTTTATTTAAAGTTGTGGACGAGATAGTATAGTTATATTAACTTGTTAATATGATGCAATCTCATTAGCTATTACAATTTAAAATTTATTGAAGAAACTAACCAACAAGGCTAATCTCAATAGACTCCTTTGTCTTCTATGTATTTGACATGCAATTTGATTAGTTGGTTAAAATATTAATTAATTAATTAATTATTTTAAAAATTATTTTTATTTTAAAATCTTAAAATATAAATAAAATTTATTTAATTGATCCATGTGGCATTATTTAATTTTTTTGCGTGTCTACAGTATCGGCTGGTGCAAATAAAATGAAGTTATATCTTTGATTGTCGGAAGAAATAATTCTACTCATTTGGGCAAATAACTTTGTAATTAAAACTGCCATCCAGCACAACAGAAGAATGAATATATACAAATCACGGTGGAACTTAGCTTTGGGATATGCGAGGCGACCTAATCTAAGAGCTAAACCAATCACGATAAATGATATCATGTTGCAGGACTTGCAGACGAATTATCATAGGCAGATAGATAGTCGCCGATCCGGTGGGGATTTGGCACACTGAACTATGCCGAGGAAGATACTCTCGTCGCATGGGATACAAAGCCTTGAATCAGCAGTGAAATCGTAGGCTTCCCGAGCTTGATCCAGCAACTCCTGGAACCGTGGGTGCTTCAGCAAGGTAACTCTGATCACAAACCTCTTGTGATGTTCTCCAACGTACACTACCAAGTGACCCTTTGGGACGTCTCTGGGGACGATCTTCTCGTCGTGTAGTGAAGGCCACAGAGACCATTCACGGCACGTGTCACAGGCCAAACAAGGTATGACTCTTCGGCCCATTCTTTGCCACTTTTTCATGCATGCTTTGAGGATCCTTCCCTTCATGAAATTCATGGTCTTGTCCTCTCTTGTTGGGTGTATATGGCGTGTGAATTTTGGGCTGTGGAAGTCTTTGGGAATGATGATGGTTGAGATGTCAGGAAAAGCTTCATATAAAAGTGGGAAAGAGCCAATGTTCGAGGACATTTAATGGTTGACACGAGCGTGCAGCTAAGGGGAAGATAAGTGTGACAGTGAATTTAAAAGTATACTTGTAGCACAGGTTGCTCCGCTGTACCTTTCTCTTCCTGGTTTAGTATTCCATTTCCACACGAAATTGTACAAGTACGACATGCATTCCATGAATTAGAGATCGTTTGACTATATTTATTTTTAATAGTTTGTAAAATGATGTTAAAATTTATAAATTTATAAATTTTATTTGTTGAATAAGTTAATAAAGTATTTATAAAAATAGTAAATTTATTTTATAAGATTTTGTTGAAATTTATAATTATAATTAATTATAATTTTTTAGTGTAATAATAACAAAAATAAAGTATATATTATTAATATAATATAATCGAAAGTATTTATATTATTTTTAATATGTATGATGATGTAATTTATAAGATATTTAAAAATAAATAAAAAATTAACTTATTTTTAAATAATTTATAAATTTTAAATATTTTATTTAAAATTTTATATATTTTGATTAAAAATTATTGAATATTTTAAAAAAATTTATAAATTTATAAATATCTTATAAAATATTTTAAAAAACTTAACCTCCTTCATTCAAACACCGTCGTAGATTACTGTTTCTTCTAAACAAAAGTAATTAGCAACGGATGATCTGCCCCCCCCCCCCCCCCCCCTCTCTTTATAGAAGTTTTCAAAGTTGGTCCCACCAGTTGAATGTGGAATAGATAAGATATGACAGAGGGATGGCAGAAATAAGCCTCTTGGGCAAGGTGCATTATCCACTTGTTAACCCTCGTCCACGTTATTTGAGATATTATAAAAAAATAATGCCCCCAACAACCCCCCCCCCCCCTCCCCCCCCCCCCCCCCCCCCCCCCCCTGGCTCTCCCTTGTCCACGTTATTTGAGATATTATAAAAAAAATAATGCCCCTCTCTCTCTCTCTCATACATGGGAGGGGCATGGAGATGCTCAGATGCAGATGTTGATTTTTACCTAGTCACCTTTCAGCTATTTTGACCAAGACAGCTGCTACGGGCTACGGATTGTTTGGTATGCTATGTTTGTTTTCAAATTTTGAAAGGTTAAGATTTGATACGAAATTCATAAAATATAAAAATAAAAGAAAAACAGATATAAAAAAATAATCTTTTAATGTATTGTATAGATATATTTAAAAATAATAATTTAAATAAAGATAGATTTAGAACCAAAAATAGCATATGAGATTAGGGTTGAGAGGATTCAAATGATAAATATGCACGTTCGTTGGAGGCTTGTAATCAGCCCAACTGTCGCCCTTATGGTAACTCCTCGAAGTAATTGGTATTAGTGACGTGTACACATTTTTCCCATTTAGTCACCGTCTTGACATCACTTCATTGGGATTCACTTTTCCAAAATTTGCGATTGTCTAATCGTCTTAGTAAAAGTGCAAGCTATCAACGCGATCAGTACATGGAAGCAAGTACTGTCCGTACTGTGGTGTTCTCTATACGGGCACTCGCATATTTTAGCCTCTCTTGCTTCCTGTCAATAATTATATAGAATAAATTATTTTTTTCACATTAATTATATATTTTCTTTATTTGATAAAATCTTTGAATTAATAATCTAATATAAAATTATAAAATTAATAATCCTATTTAAAAATTATGATAAATAATTAAAATTTCATAATTCTTTTATAATTTATTTAAAAGACTATTTTGACTTTATGTGATCAATTGAATTACTTGCATAATAAAATTATAATGAAAAATTAAATATAATCACTTTACATAATTAAACTTATTAAAAATAATTATGAAAAATTAATTAATCCTTACAAAAAAAAATTTATTTTTTCAAAATAATTTTTTAGATTATAATCTCATCTAACAAAAGTGAACATGGCCTCACATTTCTGATCCAATGACCATACCAAGAAGTTTCTATCTCTTTACTACCATACTTGCAGTTGCAGGAAAGTGCATGAACCAGAAGACAAATAGTTGCAAGAATTCTTGGGTTTACAGAAAACAGACGACCAACTAATTGAAATATATGTTTTCCCACATCATTCTGCCTTAATTTCTCAGGAACACATTTATCTTTGTTCTATTTGTTAACCAATGTGTATATTTTTTGATGCAATATGTTGTTATTTGTTTTTCATGTATTTGTCCAGTACTCAAAGCCCATAATCATCGTCAAGAATATATTGACAATTAATCAACAGTTCATGTTTTGAAATCCTCGCAAGTGTATATAGCAATGCGGAAAGTAGTCTCGCTATAATTCTTGAAAATACGATTTATTCTTAAGATTATACTAAATATCACACTTTTAATATTTAATTAATTATTTTCATTTTCGAGATGAAATATACACTGGCAATAAACAGACCACATGCATTTTTAATAAAGCGCGTATTTTGATTTAAAGCATTTCACAACATAATGTACGGTCAAAATGCATCCAGCTCTCCAATTTTCGTTACATTCTATAAGTGAGAAATGCTCTCGAATTCTGAGCCGCGGAAATAAATGTGTAGTGCATTAAATATATTTTTGGGCGTCGACGGAAATATAATATGCATGCATGCATGTTTTATTTGATGCGACATATCATGCATCTGAGCCGAGACATTATTGAAAGCCAGCCAACTGATTCATCCCCCAAAGTCGTTATTACCAATGCTGTCTGTGAACCTCATCGTCAAGTCTTCACCCAATTCATCACGCCGGAAAGAAATCTGTCTCAGACATTTCCCGGAAGTTCGAGCACCCCAACAAGATGCACTGTTACCAACACATCATACCTACACTTGGACATATATTTTTAATACAGAAGATCCAAAATGGAGATAAAAATAATCGTCTTCATGCAGGCGTATGTGAACAGTAAGGAATCTTATCATGTGGGACTGTAAGAAATTGTAGTATAAATACAAATTATATACTGTTCACAACTGCTAGAAAATTTTATAAACTAAATATATTACTGTATAAATATTATTTAAATTCAAATTCAAGTTTGTCTCTCTTTTATCTTTTATAATTAATGAACAATTTTTCATTCATTAGTTCTATTAACAATTCAATAACACTTATTCTTATAATTTTCCTATTCACATTTCATTCTTATATTATTCTATAAACATATATACTATCATATTATTTAATCATTATTACATATTAAATATATGTAAAAATTATTTTCCTGCCCACTCAAATTTTACAAACCAAATGTAATTTTTATCCCCTTGAATTACTAAAAGTATCCCCCCCATCCTAATTAAGAAACAAACATAGCCAAAGCACAAATTATCCGAACTTTTACCAATACACAGTGGACGCCTGTTTATGTAATTACTACGCAATACAAATAAATGTGCGATAATATGTAGAAAGGAGGCACAAAGACTAATAGGGGACATGATAGTAAATATGAAGTTCGAGAACAATGCATGGTTGGCTACCCATAGGAAAGGATATTTTGGCGAAGAAATCCAACAAACAAACGGGGTGTCTTGATTAAGGAAACCCAACAGTTCTTACTCTGAAATCTTATTTTATAATCATACTAAAAGTAAAAAGGAATTTGGTTGCCACAATTTATAATATTTAAATCATCACTTTTGAATTTGTAAAGCTGTTACTATAATTTATAATGATTTCACTGATTATCAATGTGTGTGTGTTTTTTTGACACTCTCACGTAGCCAAGCCACAAGCCCCTCTCAAAAATTTGAATCATAATCTCATGATTGAGATAATGAATATCTAACAATTGGATGTCTTCTAAGAGATTATGTGTGTGTGCGTGTGCACTTGTGTTCGCATTAGTGTCAATAATAGCAACTCAAATACAATGTTCATCAATATTCATCTTTATCTTATTGTTGTTAAACAAATGATCTCATCACTTGGAACAATTTTTTGAAAAATTATATAATACTTTGTGACTTATATCTTTTTCCTCCATTCTTCTCTTATTGCAATGACTTAGATTCAATTTTTATATTTGTCACGTTACGAAATCATAGGTTTAAATTATTTAACAATCAATTTAAGTTTAGAAAAAAAAAGTTGATATTGTTGTGGACAAATTTATTGCATAATAACAAGAAAAATTGTATAAAATTAAATAATTTGAATTAAAACAAAATTTTGTGAATTCAACTCTCCCATTTTAGTCTCTTGATTCTCATTTCAAGAACGAAACTTAAAATTTGAACACTTTTCAAGAAAAAAGGCTTGTCTTTGATCTTTTTCGAATTTTATTGGATGTTGAATTAATGTTGATATCTTGAATTATCACTACAATTTTAAACCAAATGTCAAAATTTGTAGACTTTTTAATGAAGAACGTTTTGAATTTAATGCCGAAGTCGTGAATCTTTCTTGAACTCTAGAAGAATTTGTGGAGAGATTTCTTGGTTTCAATTACTTTGAGTCTTCAAATGTTTGCCTTTTTCATGAAATATGACTTCTGTTTATAACTATATGAGAGATAGTGTGGTTATATTAACTTGCTAACGTAGTGTGATTTTATTGGTCATCATGATTTGTAATTTATCAAAATTTTTAATCGATAAGCTTGATCTTCTAGGCCATATTCACTTTGTTGGATAAAATTATAATCTAAAGGATTGTTTTGAATGATAAATTTTTTTATAGATATTAATTAATCCTTAACAATCATGTTTACTAAGGTTGACTATTTGAAATGATTACATTTTTTTTCCCATTATAATCTTATTATAAATATTATTCAATTAATAATATTAAAGTTAAAACAATAATTTGAATGACATCCATATAATTCCTAACCCCTTCATTATTTAATCATGACTTTCATGTAAGATTATTTATCCTACAATGACTTATTTACTTTGATGAATAGGATTTAAGGTTCTGAGATTATTTTGAAGGATAAATTAATCACATGATAATTTAATATTGTATTCACTAATATAAATTAAAATGTGTGATAACTTAATAATGAGTATATAAAATGGGCCAATATGTTTGAATTATTTTATCATGCTTGTTGGATTGGACTATCTTATCCTACATTTTGTTAAAAAGTATCAAATTCCTATTTTATCTGAAGCTTTTATCATTGAAAGTGAACATTTGATTAACCTTAATAAATTAATTTATCAAACTTAATCTTTAAAAGTGAACATGCCCCAATTTAACGATTTAATAACATATCTTATTTAATCCATGAACATTTGAGTAGGATAGATAGAAATTATTATTCAAAGTGAACATGCCCCTAAAGTCTTTATCTTTCGTGCATTTAATAGAATTTCATTATTTAACCTGATTTTATTGACTGATTAAAATATATATTATTTATTAATTTTAAAATTATATTCATTTAAAAATTTAAAATATAAATAAAATTTATTTAATTAATATTTTATATCATATTTTTTTTGTGATACTGTTTAATTATACAGGAAATGTCTTATGAATACAATTGTATCAAGGAACTGTGGAGGGAATAAATATTTTATTTATTATGTGTGGGAGTGTGTGTAAATGATTGAAATGGGAATTTTTTGCAATTCCCACGGCAATGATTTGATTTGACTACTGAATTAAATTGATTATCACATGTATTTCTGATTATTTTGGTGTATGTTAATTAGCTGGCAGCACTTTAATTCCTTCCAACTAAACTAATGTCAAATGCTTGTGACCCTTATGTCCTCTATGATCTTCAACTTTAATTAAATCTTTTTTAAATGACATGATAACTACGTAATATTCTTCCAAAATTACCTAGTGTTACAACAATGCCAACTTATGTGCGCGCCTACCAAGTCAGTTGTCACGTTAGCATCACACCAACAATTTCTATTTGAAAATTTTTATTTCTATGCAGATTTTCATGAAAAATAAATTAAAATATTTAATTTTGATGTTTAATAAAGCACAATATTCTATCATATTCGTACATCCATGGTCTACACAACTAATTTGTTTCCTTTCATCTCTTGAATATTTGTTTAGTTATTAAGATTTCTACTTCTATTTTTAAAAATATAAAAGAGAGATAAAATTTGCATTAGAATTGAAACATTTTTTTTATATATTTCCAATGCCACTTTTTTTTTTCTTAAAGTCAGATACTTATTTCTTCTATATTCTCACATTTTTATAGTTTTTTTTGTCGTGTATATAGCTTTAAAATTTTCAGAAAATTGTAGAAGATACACATGTATATCAAGACGTGCCTTTTACCAGTTAATCCTCTAAGAGAAAACCAACTAACTTTCCATTAGATTTGAAGACTGTCAGAACCTAGAGATTATCCATAGATGAATTGGGTATGCATAAACATCACATAGCACATAATTAATTATAAATTCAGTATGTTTATGCAAATAATTCTCTTTACTTAATCCTTCCAGGTTAGCTACTTTGTTAGAAAATTGAGGTTGAATCAACCTCTGAAAAGTCTTGAAAAGAGGCAAGTCTCATGCATTCTCTCTCTCTCTCTCTAGTGGGGAAGACAAGTTGAAAGAAAGACAGGCAAGATTATTGGAAAGCATGAAAAAGTATAAGTACCTAAGGATAAAACTTAAAATGTATCATGATAAGTTGAAGAAAATTTTTGACAAATATTTGGGTGGAGAATTAAAGATTTGAGACATCGTCCAATATGTTGCACTAGAGATGACAACCATGAGAGCGAAGTGTTGGACAAAAAACATTGACATTGACGAGGAAAAAGATGTGTAATGCAAAGCTTGCAGTGTAGATATTGAATTAAATTTTATTACTAGTTTTTTTTTTCAAAGGTGATTGTTATATGAAGTGACTATTTTCTATATCAGTGTTTTCTATATTGGCATTTATATCACAAAAGTTATTGGCATTTATATCACAAAAGTTTTGTGTCTATACTGCACTAGTAATTTTTAGAATATTTGTATTAGATAGAATTTGGCTATTTAGGTTTGGTTTTTCATTTTTCCTCATGATTAGTGGAATAACAATGTAAATGATCATTTAAAAAATAATTGTTGAAACCCTTACTATTATTATTGTTGTTGAAAATAAACCTTAAACCCAAAAACGTCAAGGGATCCGATTTGTCCCCTGAACACTAGTATCCAAACGAGAGGATTAGTCTGTGCAGAGTCACACAAGATCGTCCCTAAAGTTGATGTTGGTAGGGGTTCATATTCTCCCCCACTCAAAATCCACGTATGACCTCGTGTGTGCGCAATAATCCTCTAAAGCTTTTGCCCCTCTAAAGCTTTTGCCCCTCTTAAGCACAACGCATGCACCAACTCCTTTCTTTGAGTCGCTATGCATGGGATTACACTTACACCTGACCCATGCTCCAAGTCGATCGCAAGGGCTCCCCATTTGGACATCAACGTAGTGACTAGGCTCTAATACCAAAAATGTCAGGAAATCCGATTCGTCTCCTGAACACCGATAAAAACAAATTTATATTTCAAAATTATCTCAAAATTTAGAAAGTTTGTAAAACTAGTAAATTTTATGTATTTTGCACATGAATTATTAACACTTACTCTATTTTATAAAAATAATTTAAAATAAATTTGGTTTATTTCTTATAATGTATTTAAAAAGTAAAACTTTTGAAAATATATAAATAACAATGATTTGATAATTTTATAACTTTACACATAATTAGTGAATAGCATGTGTTTTGCAAGTAAATTGTTAAATATCTTTAATCTAAAAAAATTAAATTCTTTTCAAATTACTTGCACTACCAAAAATTGAGCAATTTGGAACAGCAAATTTAGGACGGCTAAAATCCGTCCTAGATTAGGAAAAGCTTAATGATGGCATATTTGAGTCCATGCCACATTCGTCCTAAAGTTGTTTCAAATAAGATTAATTTTAAAAAATAGCATTGCTATTCAAAGTCATGCCAAATTTGACATTGATTTTTTAGCTATTCATGTGCAAAATCTAATGAGTTAACATGTCTTTACAAAATTTAGTTAGCATAAATATTCTTCTTTAAGGTTTATTTATTGTTTTTTAAGTTTTATTTTATTTTGTAAAAATGTTCTTACCGCGTTATAGTTTATGACCTTTATTTTTTAGTTATTAATTGTCAATGACATATTGATATTAATTGTCGCTATATTTTCTTTGATTGCTAATTTAAAAAGTGTTTATACTCTTCTTCAACTTGGCTTTTTCACACAATTGCCTTTTTTAATATGTATTGAAAATTTAATTTTAACAACATTATATTCACAAGAATTTATTAATAATTTTTAATCAAATATTATATTTTATCTTTATAATTTAAAGATAATAATTCTTTACATTGTCAACTTGGTTTAATTCATGATATTTGTATTAGAAATTATTACTATAAATGTATTTATTCTAGATATTATATAAACAATTTAGATTTGACAAAGTTTGTGCATTTTATTTGAAGGGTTTTATGCTTATGGTTTAATATATATTAACTATTTTTTCAATCTTTAGTTTATTATCTATTTGTCACACATTATACTTACTAAGTTTGTCTTAAATTATAATAAAATTTACCATCAATTTGCCCATTAATATACTTAACTTCAAACTTTTTCTTTAATATTTATTATTATTTTTAATTTTTTATTTGTTTTGTGAAAATATTATTATTACAATATTGTTTTTAAATGTTTTTATTAATTTCTATTTACAATAAATTTAGATTAATTACCTATTTATTCTTTTATTGCTAACTCAAATATTATTTACATTCTTCTTCAACATATTTTTTTCATAAAATCGCCTCCTTTCTCATTGATAATTTATATATTTACATTACAATAATATTGTATATATACGGATCTGTTACTAATTTTTTCATCGAGCAGTATATTTTTTCTTAGCAAGCTAATGTCAATACACATTTTATAGTTATTCTATCTCTATGGTATTATATTACAAGTAATTAATGTTAGAATAAAAATAATAATATCCCAACTCAGTGTAACAAGTTATTAAAGTTGATTGTCCTAAACTCGTTTGTTTTAAAATATTTTGTAACATATATTTTTCATAAGAACATTGATGTTTTATATATGTAATTTATTTATTTATTTAAAATTTTTCAGCACATTGTTGAAACATTATTTTTTTCTATTAGTTTTCTGTGGTATTGTATAAAAAGTATAATTAACTATGAAATAAAAAGAAAATGACACAAAGAATTGTCACATATTTAATAAAACTAGAGGCAAAGATTGGCTCATTTTAGGTATTTCATAGCATATACAAAATGTATTTATTTATTTAAAATTTTAGCTAATTATTATAACTTTATTTATGTTGCTATTTGTTTTTTCTTTCATATTTTAATTCATATTTATATTTATAAATTTTTCTAAAATTAATTTATTTTCTATATGTTAGGCCATATTTTATAACATAACTGTCTTCCAATAAATTTATTATTTTAAAAAAATATAATTATGCAATAATAACATATACAATAAATTTGATAGTCATACATTCATTATTTTTTTTAAATACTTTATAATACACTATGTTTACATGAGAATATCATTTTTTAGACATGTAATTTATTTATATGCCCAAAATTTTAACACATTGTTATAACACTATTTTCTTTTTACATGTTCTCTAATAGTGTGGTATTAAATATGGTTAAATGTGAAATAAAATAATAAGATACAGTAAATTATCATACATTTAATTAATCTAATGGTGACAGTTTCACCTATATTAAATATTTTATAATATATGGCTATAAGAATTGTAATTTTTTTAAATATAAAATATATTTATTTATCAAGAATTTAAGCATATTATTAAAGCTTGATTTATAATGCCTTTTGTTTTGTAATTATATTTATAAATTTTCAACATATCTATTTATTAGGCAATATAATTCGTTGTTATTTTTAAAGTGCAATTATGCAGTTACAATTTAGTTATTATAGATTTAGGTTTATAATTAGTTTAAAAATTTTAGAATTCTATTAATTTTCATAATTTTACTTAATTTGAAAATAATCAATTCAGATAATTTTAAATTCAATTAGTTTTATACTAATACAAGATTTCTATTTTACACAATCTATAAATAGCTACATAATTAGTTTTCATATATTTGAGCTGTACTAATTTTCTACTACTAAAAGATATTTATATTATAAAGACCTTCATTCTTACTTAAATACCCTTATTTACGATCAATAAATTTAGGTACTTAGTTAAGAATATACACGAATATATATGTCTTTTTACAACAGTAAAAACACACACACTATCATATATAGTATAGATTTACGAAGATGATTATATAGAGACTTAGTTCAAAGTATGAAGCTAGATGAAATAAAAGAAATGGACAAGCTATATTTATTTAATTGATGTAGCGCAAGTCACAAATATCGAGTTCGGTTGTAATGATCGAGAAACCCAAAAATATTTTCCCTATTCTAATTTTGTAAATCAAAACCAAAGAAGCCAAGCATATTACATCCATCATCGAACAATTAAGTAGATGTACAAAACGCGAAAGGCTGTGGCTGCTGGGATTCGAGCCCAGGTCTCCACGGCCACAACGTGGAATTCTTACCACTAAACTACAGCCACAAGAGATGATACTGATTTTGTCTAAAGAATCTGTGTAATATTAATTAAGTGGCAAGCTATATTTAAACGATGAAATCCCTAACTGAGGTCAGGAAATAAATTCAATTTCCATGGAAGAACGATCTAATTCTTGTTCGTCACATCTCTTATTGCGTTGCATGGTTGTCTGGCCTGTGCTTAAAAAAGCCTTCTCTACATCCTGATTTCCACTACAATATTAGATCTATGACATCATAAAGGGATCAAAACAGTAAATCGGTGAGCTCTCAAGTTAATTTTGTGATTAATGTTTCCACTTACAAAGTGGAATTTTCGGATTTGGGCAGCTGATCTGGGCAATGAATTTCTCTTTCCCCTCATAATTTCTGAACTTTCAAAACAAAGGAAAAGTAAATATTGCTCACCCCACTCACCCTGGTCTAGAACCTAATTAAATTTGAAAACTACCTAACCAAATTACAGTAACAAGTCTTCTATATTATCCAGTACTTCATCAGTTCCTTGTTTGTTTAGGATTCAGATTGTTTCTGCTTACTTCAGGTGACTGACCTTCAAACATGCACCAAGACCATCTTTTTCAAGAGTGCAAAACACAATCAATTACAAGCTTGCACATCTCCCTAAAGCTGCAACAATATTTCTATGAGCTGTTCCTCCATTTTAGTCTAATTCTAAAATTCTATGTTTAAGAGGTTCCGTTATTAGGATTTGATTTTTTATTGATAACAGTTCGTACGACTAATTGGACTAATCTCAAAGATTTAACCTTTCCTGGATGGATATACTGGCAGTCCCTCGGAAAGCTCTTGTTGGCAGTGCAAAAAACAGTGGAGAGGATAACAGAAATAGAGAAAAGATGAGAAGGAATGGGGAAGTGGATGGCACCACAGACAACCATCACAGCATTATCTAGAGAGTACTGTAATCAATGGGGTAGCGGTTCCAAAGGAGGAGGAGAAAATGGTAGCAGTTCCTGGAAATTCATGTCGACTGTATGGTAACACGATAGCATGTTGCATCGCAGTGCTACAAGTAATTGCTCAAGGGCCTTGATTTAATAAATTGTAGTCTTAACACCAAAGATTTGAGTTGTACATATGAATATCGGTTTCTCATTGATTATGAAGGCTTAAACTCTTAATTAACTCGTGCCCAAAAAATGTGTACACACCATATTCCAGCATGAAGCCCATTAAAGAACTAAGAAAGCAATTAAAGAAGCTTGAAAAACCTTAGGGTATTGCGTAGATACCATGAAGATAGTTATTTTAGATTGGCACTACGGTTAGAATCCTTGTCTAGACAATCAATTTCCAGAGAAAAAATAATAAAGTTATATCAAATTGGTTAGCCGTTCTCACATAGATCAGTTAATTGCCACAAATTCTAGCTAGGATTCTTCATTAGTTGCATGCAGAATGAAGGAATGATGTAGAATCGCATTCAATGATAATGTTTTCTAGATTTAAAGTCACTTCTAGAAGTCATTCCTCTTCAGCTGCACAAATTCTGGCAGACTATTAAAAGTGTTTCGTGCAACGACCAGAAAGCTATAAATATACAAACCTTGTTCTCTTACAATTAGGAGGAACCATCCGTCTATACCAGACAAAAGAAGGAACCATCCACGTTGAGCTTGTGCCAATTTTAGCCGGAGGTTGTAGTTTGACGACATTTTATGTTGTCTCTGTGGAGGTGCTAATCATGAATTCATCACAAACCATGATGTTTTTCCACATTATGTCTCTTTTTGATTGACTTTTTCGAGGTAATTTAATATTTGTTTTGCAGTCAATCCAAATAAGCCACGAAAGTAAACCTGATGAATTTGCATTGTTGTATTCTGCTTTTGAGGATCAAGAAATTTCCATTTGATATTAGTCATTTTGGCATTGCGTGCGCATGTCAAGAAAGACCATACAGGTTGAGTTAACAAAACACAGTCCCAGAGATCATATAGGAAGCTCATTAAGAGACGGAAGAAAGAAAGCAATTGACTTTGAAGATTACTGCACTGATAACATGAAACAATTACTTAGGTTGGCCCTATGGTCATATTTGTTTTCCTGGTCGTCGATAGACTAGATGAATTTTGATGTATCTCGCCATCTTTTTACACAGTAACCACAACAATCTTGCTTGCAATGCCCCAATTTTGGCAGCTAAACTGGTGTTGTTTGGTAATAGAGTTCTGAAATCAAGTTATTTGAAAAACTACTACCTGAATTAATTTAAAATATACATGCAAGTCCCGTTAATTTAATAAATATGTAATACATACACAATACATAATTAAAGATAATACATATGCCTTGCTTAATTAAATGTAAAATTACTAAATTAGCCTTATTTAAAAGAATTTTTTGTTTTTCATTTTTTAATGTATTTTGTTCCTTTTTATAAATTTTTTCCTTTATCTTTCATTTGACTTATTAAACTACCTTATTTTTAATTTTTTTTTAATTGTTTTATTTCTCATCTATCTCCTAATATATTTCCTTTTCTTTTCTTTTTTAATTTTTCTCTATCACCTGCTTGCCTTTGTTTTTATCTCTCATTGATTTTTTGAAAGTTTATCGCTCAAACTATTTATATATTATTAAATTATACTTGAAAGCTTTACACTAACTAATTTTTTCTTATTTTCCTATTAATGTATAAAATTTATTTTTCTTTAATATTTTCTTTTCCTTTCAACTTTTTATATTTATTTTTATTTTATAATATTATTTAATTTTGAAAAAATATTTTTATTATTTAAAATATTATAATTTTATAATATATTATAATTAATAAAAATATAAAATTCACAAATAATTTAAATATATAATGCTTATTTTCAATTGTTTATTTTTTAATTTATATAAATCCTTTAAATATATTTTTGTTTGTTGTTCTAATTAAGCAAAAGTTTATAACTTGTATGATTCTACTAATAACAAGATTATAATTAGCAAGACTGTTGATTTTAATGAGCATGCAAGTTGGATTTGGGAAAAAAGAGAAGAAAATTCACAACAAAAAGCTTTGATGGAAGATGACAATTTGCTGTCATGGGAACACCTGTGGCTGGGATTTGGCTCCCAACAACTATGCCACCTCACTTTACTAGTCGGAGAGTGAGACTTGCGAGTGTGAGATACATCTTCGTAGTCCTAGCAAACCACTCTGTGATTGCAATAGCAATAGTAGAGAAGTGGCACTCAAGAGTTAAACCTGTGGTTGCAGTAGAAGGCCTTGCAGTTGCAACCAGGCACCTTGCAAGTATGAAACAAGAGCGAGGCATAATGCTAAAAGCTGAGTTTGATGGTGATACACCATGAAGGAAATTCAAATCACTTTGGGAGATCTAAGAGGTTGATGATGATGATGCTCTCTTAATAGCTAATCCATCATACTTTGAGAAGGCAAAGAGAAGAAAGAGTGAAAGGATGCAATGAAAGAAGAGATGGCATCCATAGAAAGGAATGTAACTTGAGAGTTATGTGATCATCCTGAAGATAAAAATGTTATTGCATTAAAGTAGATCTTTAAAGCTAAATTTCATGTAGATAGAAGTGTTCAAAAACACAAGGCAATGTTAGTTAGAAAAGGCTACACTCAAACACATAGAGTAAATTACTTGGAAACTTTCTCATTGGTAACAAGTTTTGAAACTTTAAGACTTGTCTTTGCCTTAGCAACTCAATTAAAATGTAAAATTTATCAATTTGATGTTAAGTCTGTATTCTTACTTGATGAACTAAGTGAAGAGGTGTATGTAGCTCAATTTAAAGGCCTTGTGGTTCCCAAAAAGGAGGCAAAGGTGTATAGGTTAAAAAAAGCCATATACGGTTTGAAGCAAGACCTAAGGGTTTGGTATAACAAAATTAACTCCTACTTTGATCAAAATGCTTTCTTGAGGAGTAAGAATAAGTCTACCTTGTTCTTGAAAAGGCAAGATATGATATATGTTACCATTATTTGCTTATATGTGGATGATACTATTTACATGGGATCAAGATCATCTTTAGTGGAAGAGTTGAAACATGACATGATGAGAAAGTTTGAGATGATGAACCTGGGATTATTATTATTTTCTTGGACTTGAAATTTTGCAGGTTGAAGATGGGATTTTCAAATGCTAGAAGAAGTATGCAATAGATCTTTTGAAAAAGTTCAAAATGATTCAAGATGGCATCGGACAATAATGGAGTAGTTTCAAGGTTTATGTTTAATCCTTCTATGCAACATTTTGGAGCAGCGAAAAGAATTTTGAGATATATTGCTAGAACCTTGACTCATGGAATTTGGTCTATACATATTGAAAACTTTGGTTTGATCAAAATTAGTGATAATGATTGGGTAAGTTCAATTGAGATAGAAGGAGCACCGACAATGTTTTTACACTTGTTTCGAGAGCAATCACCCGGAATTCAAAGAAACAAGATACCATTGTCTTATCTATGGCCGATGTTGGATATATGGTGACTACCTTAGGGGCATGTTAATGTGTTTGGCTAAGAAGAATGTTGTGTAATGTCCGACAAAGGCAAGAGTAAGGAATAATCATAATTCGTGACAAAAAATCTACCATTGCAATGACTCAAAATCCAACCTTATATAGGATGAAAAACATATTGAGTTGATGTTTCATTTCATCCAAGAATTGGCGAAAGAAGATGAAGAGGCTATGGAGCTTTATAACACATAAATGCAAGTTGCCAATATTAAGTTGAAGGCATGAATTTCTCAAGACCTTGCTTGGAGTATATAGTTTTGAATTAAAGGGAGTGTTGAAGATTTGATTCAAAGGCTATGGGAGGAATTATTTTCATATAACTGGGATTTGGAAGACAAGATCCTGTAGTAGAATATTTGACCCAAAGTTACAATCTTGGCAGACAATTAATTATCGTTATGCACAGATTTTTTTCCAAGTTAACGGTTACCTTAATTTTGGTAGCTAGTAGGTAAAGTAATTACCTTATTTTACATTTTTCTGAATAAAATAATTCTGAGTTAGGTTTATGACTGCACGTAAGAGAAAGAAACGTAGTAGCCACCCCTTTTCTCTGGTGTAATACTTGTAGGACTTGTTTGGCTGAGAGTTTACAATAAAGTTTGAGTTTTTTCCCTCAAATTCCTACCTCGCCTTGGTTAAATTCTTGCCAAACTTTCTTTCATCTTTTGGATCCAAAATCCAACATTGAAGGAATGGGTCCAAGAGTGAACTTAAATGTGATGGGACTCCAACAAGCTTCGAGGAGATAACCCACCACGAAGACGATACTAGATTCCAGACCCCTGCCGTCCAGAGTACGTAGACTTCGAATGTCAACTCCGCCTAATTGTAGCTTAGGCAGATTTGTGATAATATAGTGAGATTACTGTGAATATACTTGTATAGGGTTGTTGACCATTAACAACGGATCAGACCCACGACCATGTCTGATTGGTCGACGTGTTTGCTTACCCAATACGCAACATACCACGTGAGCATGCACTGTCCGTTCTGGCCTTCAGAGTGACCGACTTATTACAATGGATACGTGTCCGGTAGAAATTCACCTGCGAAAATAGTTTCGTGATAAAAATGGTTTCTACAGTGGCCATAGATGTTCCCCTCCCCCCTAGATGGAAAAGCGATCATCTTTATCGGTTGTACGTGAGAAAGGAATCTTTTGCCAGTAGAAGCACTTGTGGTGGATAATAAAGTTCCTATCTTTCTCTGAGGTTATAAAAGTCGCTTGAAGCCTTTCAGATAAATCGTTTTGTTGCTTACCTTGGAGATGACCTTCAGTGGAAGCAAAGAAGAAAACCAAGCAAATCCACCAATGATCTATGTGCTATGTGCGTTTCAACCCATCATCATAGACCTATGCTTTGGAATTAAATTCTACGAGATAAGAATACCATCACTTAATATCCTTCGATCACTTATGCTCCGTTTGATTCTCTAAATCCAATAATGACACGAGTAAGATATAAATGAGTAAATAAATATGTTAGGAAGAGTTACATGCTCCATGTTTGTGTAAAATTATGTGCTTCAATTACTTATTGCCCTATTTGAATCTCGAAATCCCATAATGGAACGAGTTAGATACGTATAAACAAAAAAAAATATAAATATATATATATATATATATATATATTAGTAAGAGTTGCACGTTTTATGTGTGCATAAAATTATTTATAAATCATAAAGTCATTATATTTTATAAAATTAAAATTATTTAACAATTAATGTATAAAGATATTTAAAATAGAGAGAGAGAGAGAGATTGCAAAGAAGGAAAATATAAGTAAAAATCATAAGTTAAAGAAAAAGAAAATAATAGAATAAATAAAAAATTAAAATAAAAGCACTTGTTTAATTTTATATTGTGAATCGAAAAGCCTTATATTTTTAATAATATAATATAAGTATTGATATGTTAGCAAATAAATAATATAATATGTCTTTATATAAGTTTTATCAGATGGCATCTATATATCATATCAAATTTTACAAAAAATGATAAACTTGTTAATTTCTCTCAAAACATTAAAAAAGCAGCATTACAATATTGCATTTCAATTCTTAAAGGGTACTAATTATTATGTATACTTATTTAATATCCAGTTGCAGTTACTTCTCGTATTAACCTAAAGACTAGGACCTACGTATATTTTTCAACCAGTTCAATTCTTTAACCCAGTCGGCCATGGCGTCATGGCCCATGCTTATATCTGGAGAGTAGAAGATTAAAAATGGCGGGGCAGAACGACTCATGCCTAAACTCGTTTATTTAAAGACAACGGTGTGAAGCATACTGTTTAATCAAAGGCAATAAAAAAATTCACCCTGCAACCAAATTATTCTCAAAATCTTAATAATGTAACTAGTATAATAGCACACTTTTGTGTGTGAAAATTTATTTATAAATTACAAAATTATTATATTTCAAATGATATAAATATAACTATTTCGAACTAAAACAATAACAATATTTAAAATAAGAAAATACAGATTAACAAAAGAGAATTTAAAAATTGAGAAACTTTGTTAGAGAATACAAATTATTATAGGAAGTTCAGAAGAAAGAAAGAAAGAAAAACATGGAAAATATAAAAGAACCTAAAAAAGGTATAATAAAGAGTAATATTTATATTCACTGTGTGTAACCAAATTATCCTAAAGACAAACTATTAATACTATAGTGTGTGTTTGTGTGTGTATTTATATTTAAAAAATCGCAAACAATAGTATTTTACGCTTTATTTTATACTTAATTTTTCCTAACTATAGGTAACAATAGTTTTATTTATTTATTTATTTTGGAAATGCATGCACGTCTCATTTGTTTTCAATTTTACTATTAATATGTACTAAACATGGTTCTTTACATCATACTTGGATTCGTGACGTATCAATGCATCAAGGATGTTTATCACGCTGAATTTTTGTGAATAAGGGGTGACAGTGGATCAGCCTACTAAATTCAAGCTTAAGTTGTCAAGCTTCGATTATAAAAATATTCTGCAATCAAGTCAAGCCTAAATTGGTTGGGATGAGCTTGAGTGACTCATCGCGGTTTGAAGAGTTCAAACGCAAGTGAAAAATTAAGTCTAACTTGAATTATGCAGCAACTCGACCCAGGTCGTGATGTTCCAAAATGAGTCAAGTTAGAACTGAACTTGATTTACAAATTAATACGCGTAATTTGAATAGCCTTTTGCAGATATTCACTTACATGTTATTGTTTTACTTAAGCAGTGTGTGTGTGATCAATTAGCATGTGCAATCTAACATGCACTAATTTCTTCATTTCCGTAAGAAAATTGGGGGGTCCATTTGCAGACTGAAATTGTACTCATGTGTGTGCTCAGTCTGTTCATGTGTCATTTGTTAGGTAAAGCACAAAGGACTTGGACCACGTCACTTATCTAAAGTAAATTATAGAAGCAACAACAATAAAGTTAGGGAAAATTTTTATCTTCTTTTTGATGTTTTTAAACAAAAAGTCTATTAATTAGTGCTTGCACAATGTGAGCCAACCAAGAAAAAAACCCTAAATTGATGCTTCTTTTTCAAACAACAACCAGCGCATCGCACCAAAAGCCACATGCACCCACAAATTAAAAAAAGTTGAGATTGAAATAACTATTTGCTTTTAAGGTTGTGTTTGCGTCCTTACTAAAATCTGATTCGAACTAAAATTTAAAATAATTTGATTGATTATAAGCACATTGGAAAAGAAATAATTGCAAAATAAAATAATATTAATGTCGTTTTTAGCTTAAATCAATGTTGAGAAATTATGTTAATGATGAGTAGATCTTCCGTCAGACCCGAGAAAAAGGAATAGAAACGTAAATCAAGTGTACATATAAAACGTTATTTTTTGTGCAGATCTAGAATGTTGATGAATTTCATGTTAAGTCAAGATTGTCGACAGCCGAGAAACAGTAGAAATATATGTAAACTGCGTATATTCAAAGAACCGGACCACATCTTTATGAATGCAAATTCCAACATGGTTTAGGAAGGTGTAGAAAAACGCAGTAAAACCTGTCATAATTATTCTTAAATGCATACCTAACTTTCGAGGAAAAAAAAACAGGAAAGATCTGGTCAAACCACGTAAAGTTAGGCAAAATGATAGGTTTGATATTTTTTCTTTCATCCTTAATAGTCTTATTATTATTATTATTTTAAATATTTGCTGGAGAACTAAATAATAAATACCAAGGAGAATCAGTCTAATGATTTTCAAACTAAGATGCTGAAATTCAATTTGCCATAAGTTTCAAAACTCCTCGTTTAATAGGAAGTCCAGCGCGTCGCGTCCCATTATATGGATATTAGTTTATTCTTATGTAATTTATTATCCCTTTAATTTTCTTTTTTTTTCCCCACTTGCGCCTCCTCTTCAATTTTCTTAAGAACCCGTTCTTTATAATCATTTAGTTTCTGCGAATATTTTTTTTATTTAATTTGGAATCATGATCAATTTTTTTCCTTATATACTAAATGATGTAATCGATTATATTTATAATTAAATAAAGGCTGTATTTGGATGTAAATTTGCAAGAACTTTTCTCCTATCAAAAATCTACCCTTGCAAATATATTGCCAAAAAAAATAAGTATTCATCTTTTTCTCTTTTTGCTTTTACCTATTCCTGAATTTATGCATTTCACTATAATTGCGTTCAAACAAAGCCAAACAAATCTTGATTCACATTTTTCATAAAGAGGCCAATGATTCAGTACTTTTTCCGACTTGGAATTAAAGAAATTAGTAATAAATGCCCTATGGTATCGATATAGCCAAAGAGTTTTCTTTACGTAACAAAATTAGATTTCATTATGATAGTAAAATCGGAAGTTATCTAAATATTCTTTACACACATGACAGCGATTTGATAATAAAAAATTAGGCGTGTAATAGCGACGAGTCATGCCAATCTCGTTTCTTACCTAAACAGTGTAGCAGACGTCCCACAACCCTCCATGAAAGGCTGTCTTTCGGCCAAGTCAGAAGGTCATCCCAACCATAGAGGCTTTCCCGTCTTCGACAATTCCCCTGAGTCTCCTCACTTGCCCAAGTTCTCTATATGAACCCCTTCAAAATCCGTCGTCCCCTTTCCACCTCTCCCCCCTCCACATTGTTGTCTGCTCTTCATTTCCTTCTTTGTTTCTCTGCGACACGCTCCTCCCTGAGTCGCCGGTTTTTATGCTTTCAACCATCCGCATTTCACTTGTGGTGTTTTGGATGTGTTGCTGGAACTTAATTGGAGGTGGGTTTCGGTTTTGTTGAATTCTCTTTGACGTTGAGTGAACTTTCTGTTTGGCTTCTATTGGATTTCCACTGTGATTTGGAATTGCTTTGGTTCCAAGTTTCGGATTCTTCTGGATATTGATATACTTAGATTCGATGAACATTTTCTTCCCCATTATAAGTTTCTGATTCAATTAATTTATTTAAAACGGTCATATCTGTGTTTGTGTATTGAACATTTGATTGAAGGATCAATTTTGGAAGATGTTTGCACTGGTGTCGTCTAATTTTTGGTGATCATATATGTGATATAGCTGATTGCTGTACGCCATCGTTATTTTCTTTTCCCTGATTGATTGGGCAGTCCGTGGTGTAATTTTGGAATTTTTAGTTTGGAGCATGGAAGTATGACATTTTGTCCCGCAAGACTCTAAAACGAGTCCTTGAATTATTTTTTTTCCGGTTCTATAACGGAAACTTCTATTCACACATGTTTGGATAAGTGTATCTAGGGAAGACTAATGGATACAGATATGTGTGTGCGTTGAGTAAAAGTTTGAATTTGGTGTTCTTGCTTCAATTGCTATGCAAATTTTAGTTGTAATTTTGTTGACTCCGGTTGGTGACACTACTCTCCTTTCAATTGTTTATATTTTGATGGCTTTTGGTAATTAATTTCTTTACTGATATTCATTGTATTGTGGCATATAATTCTCTTTGTCGTACATTTCATCCCAAAATTAAATCAACGTTTTCTGAATAGAGAGTTTTAGCATTCTTTCCTGTAATTAGTCTGGATTGACAATCAACCATATAGATGGATTTGTCTTTCAGGTTTTTGAAAATATATTTGGGAATCTTCTAAAATGTTTGTAGCTAGCAATCTGATATTTATGCACAAACTGTATCAGTTCAAACTTGATAGAAACATGGTGTTCTCTTTTCAAGAATAATTTGTGAGACTGTTTTGACATAGAGGAGAAATAGTACACTTTATGAGCTGATTAACAAAGAACAATGTTGAATTGATTAACATTTTTCTTTGGATTTAAATTGAGCAGTTTGTGGAATGTGAAACCAATCTCTAAAGCCACAATCAAACAATTTTCAGCAAGAGGACATTACAGATCATATTTGGACCGTCCATAGTAGATGTTATTGAAGGATTTTAAAGTCTTGTAGGACATGAGGCGACTTCTGACTCATCTGCGATCTATTCTTAACATTGTGGTGACGGCCATTTAACAAATAAACCAGGATATTTGCAATTGTTTTTGTAAATTCACTATGTATTTGAAAGGTTAGATTCAATTTAAATAGATATAAGCATCGCTCAACCTTATTTACATTTAGATAAAAGGATGTTGGGGCATTTGTGGGTCCAACAGCTTCAGGGTAGTTCTTATTAGTTACTTTTAATTATTCAAAAGATATTAAGGTAAAATAGCTATACATTGAATGTTTATAATACAAAATGAAAAGGGAATTTTTTGGCATCTGTATAATTTTTACTTCTAAAGTAGTTAGTTAATCTAAATGACATATCTATTGGGAAATTAATTTCTATTTTAATAAATTGAGCCTTATTTTAGGACATTGTAAAATGAAAATATGATTGGTAAGTTCTCTATAGTGGAAATATGAAAAATCTGAATCTACAGAATATTGTCACGCAAATTGCTGAGCTGATGGTCAACCATATGCTTGCTGCATTGTTTGTCAAGCTGATGCTCTTCTTTGGGCTCTACTTATGCAGGCAAATATTTGCTGCTCCTATTATTTAACTGAATAATTTTTTTCTTTCCTGTTTAGTTGGGAACGCAAGCTGACAAGCTAGGTAATACCACTCTTTTTATTGGGCGATTGCACATTTGTGGTCTGCAAGCACTCACTAGAAGAAATAAATAATGCATCAACCAGAACCAGATGCTGCTTTGTGGAGTTTTTTCGACATGGACAATATTTTCAGTAACAATTATTATGGAGACAGCACTCAACATGATGTGAAAATTTGCCATGAACAGTACATTAGAGATAATCATTGTGACACAGAATATGTCAACATTGAGAATGATGAGATCATTGCCCATACTCTTCTTGAAGAAGAATTGTCACAATTATCAATATCAGAGTCCCCTGAAGCATCACATTCTGGGAAGGAATATTTGCAAAGTTCCACTGTTGTCCCAAATTGGCATAATTCAAATAACTATTATATTGGTATGTTCTTCGTTCTTTTGATTATTGATTGTTAATCATGGCCAGATCATAATATTGAAAATGACTGAGAAACCTACAAAATTTTCAGTTCAGGAAGGGGGCATGCATGAGACTGATGATGTGGGAAGTATATGCTCCAGTCCCGGAGATAGATCATGTGATGCAGATGATTACTCTTATTCTTTGGACATAACACATGAGTCTGAATTTGACGGAGAAGTTGAAAAAAGGTTGTGTCAAATGATTCCTGTTCCTGTAAGTACTGGTTCTGTGAACTCTTCTCAATTTCTTGTTATGGAGAAGAGATTAAATAGTACATAATTTCCCGAAGGAGATATAAATCTGGGACTATGTCTCACTAATGTATTTCAGGCTACTCCTGGTTTCTGATTTTGTTTAAATGAGGATTTAATATTAATGATCATGTTAACTGTTTATGCTAGAATAATACTGAGGAGATGTCAATTGTGTGTTCATGCTTGCAAGGGTAGGTCGAATCCCACCTAGCCATTTATTATGTTTCTTTTATTTACTTTTTGAGGAGGATGAGGAGGATTTCTCTTTCAATTTTATGTTTGTAACTGTTTGAGTTATTAATAATTAGGTATTCCATTGCCCAAGAGGATGGTGCAGTAACATTCGTAATTTATTAGCATGAAAAATCTAATTTGAAAAGGTAAATTATTTTTAAAATATATCCAAGTCAATGTTACATTATAAAATTATTGACAGCTCTTTTGAGCAGATCATACTATGGATTATCAGGCATCTTATATTATGGAGCTAAAGGATAACCCTGGATATGTTTAAAGCTTCTATTGATTCTCATTGATGTACCTTATGTATTAAGAGCGGAGATCTACTCAACTTCTAATGTATCAAGTATTGATGTCTTGTTGCTTGTGTGCGTGAACATTATTTCAATTTCTTTAAAAGAAAAGGGAAATTGAACTGTTTTATTTGTATCATGCAGCATATTCCAAGAATTAATGGAGACATACCTTCAGTAGATGAAGCAACTTCAGATCATCAAAGGCTGCAAGATAGGTAAATATTTGTTCTTGTTATCTAACTAAACTAGGTTCATCAGATGTGTTACTGTTTTTCTTCTACTGCTATCTTTTTGATTTCCTTTGTCGATAATGTGTGTGCGTGCTTCTGTGTTTTTGCTTATACCACCATCCACTATCGTCCTACATCCCATAAAACATCCTTTTTAATCTGATGTGATTTCTCAATTGGCTCTATTAATTTCCAACGAAATGACCTTCACCAAACTGGCCAAAACCATCTTTCACTTGGGACTTGTTCACTTTGATGTATAGGATTAAAGTTTTGGGGATTATTTTGAAAGATAAATTAATCACATGATAATTTAATGTTGTGTTTACTAATATGGATTAGAATGTAGGATAACTTAAAAATGAGTATATCTAATTAGCCAATATGTTTAGATTTTTTTTATGACATTTCTTGGGTTGGACTATTTTATCTAATATTTTGTTAAATAATACCGGACTCATATTTTATCTTGGGCTTTTATCACCCAAAGTGAACATTTGATTAGCTTTGATAAATTAATTTATCAAGCCTAATCTTTAGAAGTGAACATGGCCTTGTAGTATAGAGTAGTTCATAAGCTGAATCTTCTCTTATCTCAAGCTCTTTTCCTTTCAAACTGGCTCTTCAAGACTGTATGAGGGCAATACTTATCAATAAGCTTTATTTAGTGTCATGTGATGAACCATAGTGTGAAGTTCACAAGATTGTTAAAGATGGCTAGAGTTTTGATTGTGGACTGAAAGAAGGTAAAGTTGGGGTGCTGATGTGCTCTGCTGAGGATGCTTATCTCTCTTATCAATTTTGTGATTAATTAGTTGGTGGAGCACGTTTGTGATGGTTAATTTGGATGGTGATTTGGCTTCAGGTTGCAGTTATATGACTTGGTTGAGCACAAGGTTCAAGGAGATGGAAACTGTCAGGTTAGTTTGCTTCCTTTTTACCTTGTCTAGTAACAGTGCAGACATCTGTTTTCATAGTCAATGTGGCCAGGTAATCCTATTTTAAAGTAGCAGATTACACGGAGATAAACATTTGTAGTTTGTCATACAGAAAAATCAACCATCTTGAGATTAGGAGTTATATTGATTTTTCTAATATGGTAATGTGTAGGCAATGCTATAGGAAAACTGCTAATGGTTTTTTTTTTTTTTTAAATTTTATAATTTAACCCAAATTAAAAATAACATTTTTTAAAAAAATCCATTAAAATTTTTTTTATTAATCTAGTATTAACCACTATCTCTTTTAGAAAAATGAAGAAGCCATTTGATCTATTTGCTACTTATAATATGCAACATTTACTTCTATTGACTTTCATGAAATGCATCCTCTCTTACTGCCTGTTTTTTCCCTATTCCAGATGCTGCGTGACTTATTTACCTGTTAATTAATGGTCCAAGTTGAACATTGCAACTGACCTATCCATGTATAAAGTTTGGATTCTTCTTGTATCATTATCAAAGAGTATGTACATGCAGTCTTTTTGTTCAACATACAAAAATAACAATAACAACAAGAGGAAACTGTCAAAAGGCCCTAGCGAAGATTAAAACTTCCATTAGTCTTTTAGCTGGCTGTTGGCAAAAGTTTCAAATATCATCAGTTTGATCTTTTGTCTATCCATTGTGAATACATTTTTGTGAAGGTTTTTTATTATGTACAAATTAATATAATTATATTTATCTTTCAATATGTCTAATGATATGTAAATAAGATAAAATATACTTGATTTGTACATTATATCATATAGTTTTCTGATATGTGCTATAATATCTAAGAATGTGGTTTGGATTGTTAAAAATCATAAAATGGGCTTATTTTATTTTATTTTTATTTGGGTTAAGTATTTAATGTACCCACGGCGTGATTTTTTGTCTTATATGAAGTTTCAAGCAAAACCATGATCCGTTACAAATAATATTGGCATATTTAATTTTTACTTTGTAGATACAGTTATTCATAACTACCTTTTTGCAGTTCCGTGCTTTATCCCATCAGTTTTATCGGACCCCTGAACACCACAAGTTTGTGAGACAGCAAGTTGTCCATCAGGTGGTTGTTTTGAAGAAATATCCTTCATTTTTGTGTTTTTCCCTTGCATTCAGTTGCTTTATTTTTGATTTTTCTGTTAATCTGATCTCATGTGTTGATTTGGTATTATCAGCTCAAAGCCCATCCCGAATTTTATGAGGGATATGTTCCCATGGAATATAATAACTATCTGCAAAGGATATCAAAGTATAGTTCATCTTGATTGTTATCTTCTATATAAGTTATGACCTTATTCTTTTTAACTCCTTGAATTCCTATGATGCTTGCATGTTTTATGAACAGGAGTGGGGAATGGGGTGATCATGTCACACTGCAGGCTGCTGCAGATTTGGTATTAATTGCCTTTCCATAACAACATTCTTGTTTATCTTCATCTTCTTTAGCCTTTTTGGCTATGCCGAGAAAATGTATTTGCTGTTATAACTTAGATATGGGTTTTCTCCTTTTGACAGTATGGTGTGAGAATTCTTGTAGTAACCTCATTCAAAGATACCTGCTACATTGAGATTCTTCCCAAAGATCAAAAGTCAAAAAGAGGTTACTTTTGCTTTTATTGGCATAGCATGAGTTATTCTGTTACATGATTATGATATTGGGTGGTTCTTATCAGTTATTGGCATCTCACAATTGCTGTGCCTAGTCATTTGGCAGTTGATCTTATGCTTGTGTATCATCTTATTTGTGTCGTCATGTGCAGACATATACTTGAGTTTCTGGGCTGAGGTACATTACAACTCAATCTATCCTCAAAATGGTAAATTGTAATATCTTTTTCTTCCTATCTGATTACAGTTGATGTGGGAGAAGGGTCAGATGCAGGCTTTACTAGAAACTAGTATATATTAGATGCATGAATGGATTCTCCGAACAGTCACATCCAATCTTCACCCACACTCATGCCTATTAGTTACCCGCCAGAAGAGTTTAAACCCATAAACTTGCAGTGCGGTTGGGTAGAAATATAATTATAGAGTTGTTTGAACTGCCTGAGTTTCATAGTAGCTTCAAACGAGTTTTTCCCTCTTTCTGGACTAATACAATTTATTTAAATTTTATTGATCAGATATAGCCCCAGGTGATTTTAAGAGGAAGAAGTGGTGGAACTTCCGCAACAAGTAGCTCAACAGTTAACCTTCTGAATCATATACTGATCTTCGATACTGCTGCATCCTGGCTTTATTTGTACAGTCTTCATAGTAAAGAAGTTTGTATTTCATTCATAACTTAATAAATTTTCTAACTTCGGTATTACATATTATTAATTATGCTTCATTATTTTTGGCTAGTATATCTCATATGGTACCACATTGATATGCCTGTTCTTTTGAGAGAGCATTCATGACCTGCCTTGTAACCGATTAGTATCATTGGAGTAGGTTCATGGGTATGATGATCTTCATTATGCCCCTGGCTGCCGTTAAGAATCCTCTAAGAAATGTACCTGAGATCAAAGTGTTTCTTGGTGCTTGATGTGCTTATGCTTCAGACAGCCGAACGTTTGTCAGAAACTGCAGTCCAATGAAAAGAAATGGCGACGCGGTGCCAGTGGCCACAACTTGGAGACCTACTGGTCGATGGCTAGTGGTCTACCCCAAATAGACCATTTTTAACGAGGCAGGCGTCTCAAGTGAATTACATTCACGTCATTGGTTATGCCAATGCCGTACCAGCATGGCTGCAAATAGCAAAAATATATCAATTTCACCCCAGCCCAATAATATTTTTAAAACTGGACGGAACCAACCGGTTGCACCGGGAATCGGTTGGTTTTTTCTCCGATTAACATTAAGGTATAAAAACAAAATATTTATAAAATTAATCCAAAATTAGTAAAATCCGGTGAAAAATCGGTCAAAATAGGTTTGAACTGGTCAAAATTAGATAAAAATCGGTTTTATTTAAAAAATTAAAAAAAAAAGAAATTTTTAACAATTTTTTTTTAAAAAATTACAAAATAAATTTTTAGGCTTTTTTCAAAATTTTCTTACATTTACAACTCTTTAATATTAATGAAATATATAATTTTTATTTTAACTTTTGTTTTTAATAATTTTTATCCTTTTATTTTTCTAATTAATATTTTAAAAATTAAATTATTGTATTTTAAAATTAAAATGGGTCATATTAATTAATCTGTTTATTTTTCAAAACTATTTTTCTAATTTTATATTTTTAATTATTTTGAATTTAATATATTTTTTAATTTGTGTAATAATATTTTATTTTAGTTGAATTATTTAATTTTTAACATTACATTTAAAACTTATTTTATAATTTATTGTTATATTAAATTATATTTATTTTGTAAATTATTTTTATAGTAATATATATAATATTATATAATTAAAATAATTAATTTTTTTAATAATACAAAAACCAGCGACTCAATAAATTTTTCGATCTAGTCAGGGATTTTTTAAACATTCCCAGCACTTCTTGAAATGGAAACCCCGATTATCTCATGGCCAGATCTGCTAAGTCTTGCGCAATAATGCGGTTGCTTTCGACAGAGGATTGATACCTTCAAGATTTTATTCGCATTCTCAATCATCATTTAAACGATCAACCGATGATCATAGTAACTGCAGAGGTGATCTCTTAAAATACATAGAGCGAAAAAACCCACCTTTTCGGCTTCTCTGTCTCTTTTTTAATCCAAGAAAAGCCTGAGGTCACAAACAGGTTTATTACCATCTAAATGATAATTACTTTCTACGACATTACATAGCTTATAATCTATCTATTGATGATCCCCGGCTACTCCACATTGTCTCTCCTCCGACGCTTCTCTCACCGTCTCAGACCGCAGCAGCAATGTTGTGAATGGCATGTGGCGGCACCCATTTGGAAGGAACTTCAACTCCATTGGCGGTTGGGGCGGCGGGCACAAGTCCATTCTGCAGCCTCGCCGAGGTGGGGGCACCGTAAACGGGCCACTCCCCGGAATGGACGCCAGCGACTGCGCCACCCTGGTTACCTGATGCAAAGGCCTCGCGATCTCCGCTTGGAGGGTGGCCGCGGTGGGTGACGGCGTGATGGAGCCGGAGGAGATGGATATAGCCTCCGTGGGAACCGTTCCGCTACCGGTGGCGGCTATTATTGAAGGCTCGGCCTGGCGTAAAAGCCACTCTATAGTCTCGCCCTCGGAACGGTGTCCAAGCTCCTGCGTCAGGTGGAAAACACGGGCGGCGCGAAGGGCAGGCATCCTGACCCGGCGGCCCCTGCCGTTAACCTTTGTGTGGCAGCATTCCTTTTAGAAACTCCATTCTTAGGTCTTGGATTGCCAGCAGCAGCGGCGGTTGGCAGAGGAGCGTGATGGTGCCATGGTGGAGGTTGGGTGGAGAGTGAGGGTCGTGAGAAGAGGGGACTCTGGGTAGAGAAGACATGTTGATTCCGTTGACTAATGTCGGTGAGGGATTTTTCGGTACTTTGACGAAGGAGACTGAACTGATGACCCCACACATTACAGAATACTCTAATACTGAAAATGGCGGGCCTTGGGCCCACATCTTCCGAATCGTGGGCCCTATCATGGCTCTAAAGCAGCCACTTCGTCCGTATCCCCTCATTGTGGGTCTCACATTGGAAGCTTGGTTGCCCTTTTTCTTTCTCAAGCATAATAAATAAATAAATTTACGTTTCGTTTCGTTTCTGGCGAAAACGAATTATGGACTTACTTTTAAGAGAATTAGAAAGCATGCAACATTGCAGCAGGCAAAAGCAAACTGACAATTATTACCAAACAAACCTTGGGAATTGTGATCAGCTTCGAATGGTTCTGGGTCTCTGCGCTGTCTCTTCACCAGAATTGACCCCTTAAAATGGCATCATCATATAATTCTAATATTCATAATCACACACAACAAAAAAGTTAAGCTCCATTATAATCAATTATTCATTAGTTATCTTTGTTTTACCCTATCTGTATCAGTTACACCTCTCCCATTTTACATAACGAGTTACAAAGCTTGCAGATAAATGTAATGTACATATATTAATCTATTTTACGCAGACGTGATAAGTGTATAATACATATGGCACTAATTTTAGGGGACGACAGAGAATTTTAGGTACTTTTTCAAGAATTCGTTACTGTTGATTTGGTCTGTATAATACGTGTATCTTGAAATCGTGCTAACATTTAAGTTAAAATTTATATTAGGGTATTTAATTTACTGAAGCTTTCAAGCAACCAGCTAATTTATATTTGTGCTTCATATTCGCTTTTTGATCATTGCTTTTAACTTTTGCATACGGACATGTAAAGCGAAGAATAATAGCATCACAAGCATAAAAATTTCCAGTATATTACTGATCATGAGCGTCGATCACCCATTCTGATGTGATAGAGGTATCAAGTGGAAGTAAACAAATAAAATCAAGCCCAATTTTAAATTTTAAAGACGACCGTGTATTAACGTGTTCAATCTAATATAATAAAATTAAAATTAACTCTAATGAATTAGATAATTGGGGTATGATAAGATGGTGACATGCCAAATCGGCTGATATGATTTAAAAAGGAACCATTCTTATTAAATTGATTTGAAAATTGTTCAATAAGTATAAAATTACTTAACAAATTCAAGAACCTAAAATAGAGAAATTTATTTCCCAAGAAAACTCTAAATTACATAACTCCCAATTGTCTTTGTCTTACAATTAAGTGAAAATAAATATTTATAGTAAAACCTACTTCTAAAGGTTATATGACTCAAAATATATAAAAAAATAAAAATTCGATTTTCCCCTAATCATGTGGCATTCTTAGTAGTGCATTTAGTCTTGGGGAAAAGAAAGGGATTGGTAATATGGGAGAAAAGAAGCTGGAATTTAAGATGAAATTATTGTGTGCTTTTTAATATCTATATTATATTATTAAGAGTTTAAATCTAATTGATTACATTATGTGAATTTACAGTTTTGCTCTTGATTAAATAATGTGAATTTGCATCGTTATCCCTAAACTAATGAATTAGCACATTGCATTTTCATCCCAACTCCTTTCCATCGTTCTAAGCTCATCTTAGTAACTTCATCCTAACATTCTCCATATCTCAATTTTTCATCTCATTCTATATAAATTATCTGATGCAATTTTGAACAAGTTATTTTCATCATTAAATTTATCAAAAAAAATATAGTAGATTTCTATTTTGTTGTGATAATTTTAATGTTATAATAGATCATTATTATTACATTTTTAAACTATGATAGATTTATATATTTTGTGGCAATAAAAAATTGTGTACATGTATAAAATATGTAATTTTTTTAAATAAAAAAATTAATATATTTATTTGTACAGTACAAATAAAATTTTACGTATGATAAAAATATTATAATTTGAGTTATGATGTACATCTTCTTTGCACTTACAAAGCTAGCATTATCTTATTTGTCATCATCAAGAGGTGACACTCAATATTTTTATTGCATCACTTATGCTCAATATATATATATATATATATATGTATATATATGTATGTATATATTTATTGTATCACTTTGTTCTCATTTTAATGTGACTTGTCAAAATCATTAAATTTCAAAATCTTTCTGAAAACACTGTTGGGCTGCCGTATTGTTTAAATTACTATAAAGATATATCATAGTTGATACGTGTGTATAATTATATAAATAAATACATAATGTTATATTTTTTCTTACAAGATAAGAGATAAAGAAATTAGAAAGTAAGAAAAAGTGAGAAAAATAAACTACACTGAACTGAAACATTCAATGCCTGCACATATAAATAATAATACTTTTTAAGTATAAATTTTATTTTATTCGTAAAATTCATAAATGAAATAGAAAAAAAGAAGTTAAATAATAACTAAATGAAAAATAAGGGAATACAGTAAAGATTATCCATAATTATGCGATCGAAAAAGAATGAGGTGTTAATTTAATATTGAATCACACCTTCAAACATACCCCAAAACAAGAACAAAAGGGACAAAATTAAAGAACACATGATTTTATGTGGTTCAATCAATTGCGTAGAGTGTGGATGAGATTTTTGCATATTTTATTCATGTAGAAAGAGTTTACAACACAGAGTGTCCTTCTAAATGAAAAAAATAAAAATAAAAATTCCCCTACTTTTTCTGTAGAAGATGATAGAATAAGATAAAGCTCTCAAAGAATCTGCCGATCCCCCATTTTCTCCTGTCACTCAGAAACTCCATCCGTGTACGGTAGGCTACGAATTGGAGTAAATGGACAAATTAAGACTAATAAATGGATGACTAATCAGGGCTATAACTCACTCACGCGCACACAATTTAGTAATTACGCATGTGCAACTAATTTTAATTACATTCTTAATATACAGTGTGGGTGTATACATTTATATTATATCAAATTAGGAGCTTTCTTTTCTGTTTTTTTTTTTTTTTCTATTCCATTCAAGAATTAGGAGCTTTCTATATCGTTTACCCAACTAATTCCCTAAACACCTTTATTTACCTTACAACCTGAGGTATAATTGTTGTAAATACTTGTTATTGGTTTAATGCATTCAATTTGTACCATAATAGTTATATATCTTACAACATGAAGAATATGATAGAAACAATAAGGATTAGTGATATATTTTCTTTTATTAATAAGCACCAGCCTTTACTACTCATATTTCAAGTATAAAACCCATTCAAATTCACGAAAAAATAATTCATCTTATACTTCACCTAAAATAAGCATAGTTTTACTAGTTTATGCTTAAAGAATGGCATCTTATTGTCTGTATGCTGCCAAGTAATTTTAAGCTTAACAGAAGCCCACTTTATTCAGTTGAAGCAAGGTAGATCTAAAGGCCTTGCATTTGGCCCAAATCCGCCTCAGTTGGGCCCAGTTGCTCATAGGACAATACTCAACTGTTGAAGCCCATAAAGACTCGCAAGGCTTTCGTCTTAGCGTACTTTTTGAGGGCATGTTGGTCTATCCATGGAGAACATGAAGACAAACCTCATCCAGTTGAATGACGGGTTTATCAGCTCTCAAACCTGCAAAAGGCAAAAAGCCCTCCTTATGTGCTTTGTATTCGAACGGATAACAAAACTAATTCACTGAAAACCAATTTTTTGTTTTGGGTTGAGCAATCGCTTTTCTTTCTTTTTGAGTTCTCCCCACCCCAGGAGCTGGCAGAGAGTAACTATAATGGAGTCCGGCAGGAGCTTCGTTTCTTCTCCGCCACAATTTCTTCTCAGAATCCAGCGCAGAAATTGTTCCTCCTCTTCCGCTTCAGGTATTTTAACTAAATTTTGTACTTCTGTTGAATTCTCAACGTGAGCTATGCGTCGTGGAAGTGGGGAGAGCGAATGGGATTGGACTATACCGGCTCAGAGTCGTGCACTTGAATTTCCTTTAAATTTCGCTATTGCTTTCGGCGTTGATAGTTTGATACCTAACTGAAATGTCTCTATTCAGGTGACAATTGTTTAAGGAAGATGCTTGCATTCAAAAATGTGGAACTCGCTAATGATTTTAATTACTTCTAGTGATGAATTTCTGTCGAGTATTATATTTGTCTGACTATGTGTATTGAGAAACTCATAAATTAAGATTACATCCTCTAATGTGGATATGGTCCGACAATTGAAACACGCTTCCAAGAAAAATGGCGTCTCGTGTGGATTCATTGCTTCTCAAATACATATCTTTTCACGTTATTCCTAGGTTGTTTGGACAGTATTATTTTTTATCTCCAACTTTATGAGATATCAATATCAGGCTACCTACGAATTTTTCAGTGTTGCTGCTTCATGAGCAAGTCACTCCTGTACGCACCTCTATGTTGACTAGTTCTGTTGCTCGGTACTCTGCCACTTCCGTTCTTCAGGATCAGCGTAACGAGAGCAGGCCATTGTTATGTTTAAAGGAAGACAACACATTTCAGGTGGGTCACTCTGATGAGCAAAAATTAATTAGAAAAAATTATTGCTCCTTTTTGTTGAGGTGTTTTTGGTTCCTTTACAGTCAAAGCAAACGTTGGAGAGGAGGCAGGTGGTAATGGCACCTGATTCTTTATCTCATGAAATGAATGACGACGCAGATCTTGATCCAAATGATTTTCGGATTCAGTTGCTACGGAGGCTGGAGTTATGGTATTTGTAAGAGTAATCAAACTGACTGACCTCTCTTTTTTGATGACTGACTATTAGGCCTACTGTGATGTTACTTTTCCTGAAACTTTGATATGAGTTTTTGTCTGTTACATTCTCTGCACTGTAATTATTTCCTGTAAGGTCACTTGGTTATTTTTATGTTATTTCAGATGGCCTTCATTACAGAGAAAGGAGAGATACTGTCCTATAAAAACAGAGTCCATTTCATGTACCAGTGAACATATTACAGATGTAGAAGCAGACTGTGTTGTTGCACTTGCAAGAGAAGCTTTTTCTGCATGCAAAGAGGCAGCTACTATTGGCAAAGATGCCAGACTGTTTGAATCTCATTTTGATGATTCTTCTATAACAAGGTGTGATGCTTTCCATCTTCACTTTCACCTTTTGTTTATGTGCTTCAAAATATCCTTGCCAAGTTTTATGTATGACCTTTCTTTGTGTTGGATTTTTAGAGGTTTGGCGCATGTTTCTGTGCAAAGAACTGTCAGGTCAACGCGCCTTTTGGAGAGGCAAGCTAAGAGGAGGAGGGTGCCCAAACCAAAAGTTGAGTTTCAGGAGATCAACCACCACAGTAAGCTAGACCAACATAGAAAATTTGATGAAGGAATTGATCCCAACGATCCTCTTCGGTTATTCTTATGGAGGCCAGAAACAACTCAACTTTTAACTGCAAAAGAAGAGTCTGAGTTAATTGTGAAGATACAGGTTTCTTACAGTCCTCATGGCCTTTTCTGCAGTGACATGTTTTGGGTCTGAACCTCATTATAACTACTTGTAAGAAAATTATTTTGTACTAGGATTTAATGAAACTACAAGAAGTGAGAAATCGGCTTTGGATTCAATTTTCACGTGAACCTACTCTAATTGAATGGGCTGCCACTGTTGGGATTAGTTGTCAATCCTTGCAGTCTCAGCTTCACTGTGGGAGCAGGAGTCGAGAGAAGTTAATTTATGCCAATTTCCGTATGGTTGTTCATATCGCCAAGCAGTACCAAGGGCGTGGCCTCAGCCTTCAAGATCTCTTGCAGGTAAATTTGGAGGTTGCATATTTAAGACTTCATCTAGGTTTGACTTTTCTGTAGGAAAGACCTTGTATCAGATTTTGTGTTCACTTTCATATTTGTTCTTGAAATGATATGCTGAATGGAGTAGTTTGATGATCATGGAATTTGTTGTGTTGTTTGCTTTCTCGTCTATTGTAGGAAGGAAGCATGGGTCTTATGAGGAGTGTGGAGAAATTCAAGCCCCAAGCGGGTTGCAGATTTGCCACTTATGCCTACTGGTGGATAAGGCAAGCAATTAGGAAAGCCCTGTTTCTGCATTCTAGGACCATCCGCTTGCCGGTAAAGCCCTCATAAAATTTGCAATATTCCATCTCGAACAAAACCTTCATTTTGACCAAAATAATCCAATGGCTGCTATATAACTAAAATTTGCATTCATCTAACCACATACTGCTATGTCCGCTTTCATGCTGTACGAAATTTCTATATTTCTATTTTTGGCTATATCCTAAGATTTTCTTTGTTGTCTTCCCTTTCATTTTCTAGTTTTCTGAATATAAAATCATTCAGATAAATTTTTATGCTTCAGGAAAACATTTATGGCCTCCTTTCCAAGGTAAATGAAGCAAAGAAATTGTGCATTCAACAAGGTAATCACCGCCCAACAAAAGAGGACATAGCAGCGTGTGCTGGAATATCTGTTGAGAGATTGGAGAGATTGCTATATACTGCTAGAATGCCTGTTTCAATACAACAGCCTGTGTGGACGGATCAAGATACTACTTTGCAGGTAGTGATGCAATTATAAGCTTTTTTTGGCTCCTGGTGAAACTTCTAATTAGAGTCATCGATATGATTCTAATTTAAAAATTTATGGGTAATCATTTTCTGAAGAGCAATAAATCAATTAAAAAAAGTTACGCAAAAATGCATCTTTCCTCCCTTCAACTGATAACAAATTATGTATTTTAATGAGCAACTTAGTTTGTGGACAATTTACTTGGAAGAGTGTTAAAACAGTTATGTTCAAATAAGAAAGTACTTGGTTAGAACTTACCGAAATACGGTTAAGTTCCCAGACCAATTACGATACTTACTGGTATTGTTCACTGAAAAGTAATGTTTTAAGTTTTCAAGCCAATGGTACTGTTACTTTGTTGACATTTTACCTTTTACTATATCAAGTACAGACCTCCATCATTCTGTAAGCCCATTAATAGCTGCACTTGAAGAGCTAAATTATGGGAAAAAACATCTTACAGATTAGTCTTATCTAGCTAGCAGTTCCGCTGCTGGTATATGTGGGAGGTAGTGTTTTTCCCCAACATAAAATGCAGTTTCTGGCTTTGCCATAGATTGATTGATACATGCATTGTCATTGCTACAGGAGATCACTGCCGACACCGCAATTGAAGTCCCAGACGTGGGTGTAGCGAAGCAGCTGATGAGACAGCATGTCCATAATCTCTTGAGCGTTCTCAATCCTAGGGAGAGGAAAATTATTCGACTGAGATTTGGCATTGAAGATGGCAAACAGAGATCACTGTCTGAAATTGGTGCAGGTTTTGGATTATCGAAGGAAAGAGTTAGACAACTGGAATGTCGAGCATTGTACAAGCTGAAACAGTGTCTTGGCAGCCAAGGGCTAGCAGCATACGCAGATATGCTCATTTAGTATGGATGCAATTAACGATTGGAGGACTGGCGTTATTCGATGGGTGTGGTTGGAGTGCACATAAAACTTACACCATGTGAAGATTAAATTGTGCCGCGTAGAATATCAATTATTGGAAGCTTGAATACCATCTTTGAAATTTGAAACAAGAAGACAATTAATGGTATTATGACCCATCCTCGCATTCCCTCTCAAAGAATCCAATAATTCTAGCGTACATAACTGCTTTGAGGCTGTAAATACTGCAGTAAATGTACATACACAACGGAATAAGGTCTCAAGCATGGTACAATTTGGTGCGGCTTCACAAACGAAGGACGTTGAAACCAAAAAACTAGCTATTGTTGCCTCACATCAGAAGCATCTTACCGAACGTGAGCTCAACCTGGGTATGGTGCTAATATTAAATTTTAGTACCATGGAGGCTGCCCACAAGAGAAGAGTACACGGTGTCATCAGGTGTGAGACCAGCCTCTTTCATCTCATCATATAATTTGAAAGCTTCATCTGATCTTTCTGCTTTTGACAAGCCTGATATCAATGCCGTGTAAGCTACCACATTCGGAATTATGTTCTTTTCCTGCATCTCTCTGAAAAGCTTTAGAGCCTTGTCTATCTCTCCAACTATACATTCTCCATGGACAAGAGAGCTGTATGTATAAACATCTGGCAACAGCCCATTTGCTTCCATGTTCTTTCTTATCACACTTGCTTCCTTGATCTTACCCCTTTTGCAGTATCCATCTATTAAAGCGTTGTATGTCACCACATTCGGTTTCTCTCCCACTTTCTCCATCTCATGTAACAAATTTTCCGCTTCAAGAAAATTACCTTCCTTGCTGTATATATCAATCAGTGTTGTGTAAGCAACCGCGTTCAGGGCCACTCCCTTATCCCCCATCGAGAACAGTAATCTTTTAGCTTCCGCATGCCGCTTTAGTTTGGACAAACCATTAGCAATTATGTTGTATGTATAAACGTCAGCCTCAAGTCCTTTCCCCTCCATAACACCTTGCAGTCTCCAAACTTCATCAATCATTCCTTGCTTACAATAGCCATCCATCAATGTGTTGAATATCACTGGATTTATGTCGATTCCTTTGCTTTGCATGTCCTTAAGCAACAGTTCCGCTGCCTCCATGTTCCCTGCTTTGCACACGCCATGTATCAACGAACCATAAGTGTGTGCACCGGGTTCAAGGCCTTTCTCTACCAATTCGTCAAATAAAGCAAATGCCTTTTTGACATCACCTAGCTTACTATATAAGCTAATCATTAAGTTGTATGCGTGACTATCTGCCGCCACCCCCTTCTCAGTCATTTTCTCGAACAGTTTCTCTGCACCTTCAATCTTGCCATTTCTCGCACTCCATACGATCAAAAGAGTATACGTTGCCACATTACAGTCCACCCCAGCTATGTCCATAGCAGCCGAGATTTCTTCCACTCCTCTGCCATCGGATTTCTTTATATAAGCATCTATCAATGTGTTAAAAGCATAAGCATTGGGTTTAACGCCTCTGCTAATCAAATCACCCATCAGTTTTCTCGCTTTCTCGATTTCCTTTCGTTTACACAATCCATCAATCACCAATGTCATCGAATACACTGTGATCGTCACATTGCATTCCACCATCCTTTCAAAGAATCCATACAACAACTCAAACTGATTGCATTTCTTGAGTGCAATCAAGTAAGCCATGCAAGATCGCTCATCAATCGCTAACCCATTTTTCACCATATACTCAAAAACCTCCAAACCCTCATCGAACTTTCTATTGTCGGCACATAGCCTGAATAACATATCCAAAAACTGGGTCTTTATTTTGGACTCTGCACAATTTTCACTCAGCAATGAAGCTATTTTTGGAACGGCGCATCGAAGATTCTCATCGAACACAGCAGCCTTCAAAATATTCTTGGCCTCGGCAAATCTTCTGACCCCAAATAACCGCAGAACGAGTGTTAGGTGGGCCTCAAGACTGGGTTTCTGAACAGACCGCTTCGCCAGCAGAAATTTGAAGAAGCGGAGGCAAGAAGAGGTGGGAATTCGCGGGTTCGAGATAACGAGGTCGGTTATGCTGGAATTAAGATTGGAAACAAGAGAGGGTGAAATGCGGAGAGATTTTGTGGTGGAATTAATTAGGGCTTCGGCAATCAAGTTAGCAGTCTGCTCATTGGATCTTGAAAAACTGGAGCTCAGAACTTGCTTCAGAGCAACGTAAACTTTTTGGTTCGACATGGAACTTCGAGAGTGGAAGCGATTCAACTGCCAGGCATAAATTTTAATGGCCAGGTAACCAAACTTTGAACTCAATATATATATACGCACTATTTATTTATTTATCTATATAATGATGTCAAACTTTGTGCAGTCATTCCAGTGACTGATTACCATCCGAATTCAATTTTTTTAAAATTAATGTCAAATTGAATTGTTATATGCGATTATACGAAACGATAAATTTAAATGAACGAATTATTCTCAAATTGAATTAGAATATGTAATTTTACAAGACAGTGAATTCAAATTAATACTGTATTTTACTTTTTTTTTTGTTACAAATTAAGATTTTATGAATCGAGCTAAGAGTGCGGTAATTTAATGCAATTTGGCAATGTGAAAATTGATTCAATTCTGAATGATTTAAAAAACAACCAGTGATCTAATGTAATTAACAAGATGTAATGTGTTAAAAGTCTCGGTTGTGTTATAAATTTTAAATAAAAAGCAATCTTAGTATGACTACAGAATTGTGAGTTTCTAGAACTTATACACACACACACACACACACATAAAAGTTCCCCCTTCCCTTTTTCCAGATATGGATTTTACCGTTCAGTAATAATGATGTCATTAATTTGAATGTGTATGTGTGTATACATGTGTTTTTTATATACACACACAAACAAAGAAATGCTCATATTTATTCATTCATTCATTTATATATAACTGTTTTGGACTGTTGGATTTATAGGCACAATTCTTCTAAGGATTTGAACTCAAGACTTTAGTTGTTAAATGCCCACCAAAAACTCTATTTTATTATTTTAATACTTTACAGCTTTACCAAAATTAACAAAAATTGAACAAATTAATATTCTCAAAAAAACCAAACCTCTGATTAGAATAAAAATGAAAATTTGTTTTTAAATGTGGATCTGATTGATTGGTTTAATTAAGAATTGATTCGATTGACTATTGATTTTTTTGAGGGGGGAGGAAACAGGAAGTGTTGGTAAATACCAAAAAAAAAAAAAAGGAACAAAGACAAAATAAAAATGTATAAAAGAAAAAAATTTCTTTCCATTATAATTGTTCCAATATATATTTTTATTTTTTATCTTTGAATTTGATGAAATAATTAATCTATGCTAAATGAACAAGTTGTTTAGTTAGTCATTTAAGAACTAATTAATTAATTAATATTTATTCTAGATGTTTCATTTTTCCAATCATTAATTAATCAATTATAAATTTTTACTCAAAAACAATACTATTACAATGATTTGTGTGTACCAATTAATTACACAAATTTGAAACACTGTCAACATTATTTAATTATTTTATTAAATCAACATATACGTTATGAGTGTTAAACTTGTTAGACCATAATCAGTGAATTAGTATATTATCCAGCTTTGGAAACATGCGATTAAAACTCGCATTTGCATGTTATATTAATTTGGATAAAGGTTAGCCAAGTGAGTATGTACAAACTAAATCCTTCTGTAAAATAGGAGTGTTAATGAATTGAGGTTGAGTCATGAGGTCCACAATCATTCGAATTTTAGTTGTCTTAATTTTGTGAAATTCGTAATCAAACTAAAAATTAGTGTTAAGGAGTAAGATTGAGTTTAAAAAAATGTTTAAATCCAAATTTGAATTTTGTTAGGTTCCAAAAATATTGTCAAACTACAAGCTAGCGATTAAGAGAATATAAAAGGCACCCGAAACTGAATCATTGATAGATCGAACCTGCTAATTACCAGTCGTTGACCTTTGACTGGCTGGCTATTTCCATCTCATCTCAGGTTGTACTAGGTAGGTGACTGAAAACTCGCAGGTGGGATCGTTTTACCATTTTGTTTTACCTCATTCCATGATTGAGATTTTGAAATATGGGATCTACACCGATCATCAACCGAAGGGTCGTACTAGCATCACTCTGGAATTCTTGAATTGAGAATCCCCACGTTGATGCTATTCTCCCAAACAAGAAACCCAACTAATTAAGCTAGTTCCCAGGAAAAAAGTGTTCCTCAAATCATTACACCTGCTATGTGATTTAATTTAATTTACCTAAAAAACTTCAGGAAATTTTTGACTGTTAAGTAGACAGGAACACAAAATCTTGCATATGGTCGCACTGAGTACCGATCTATCATATTTTCAAACCATCCTATAAATAAATAAGATATAGCAAATTAGTTCTTGCTCCATCATAGCAAGATTGAAAAGGGCAAGCTCCGTCTATAACTTACCGTGGCTGCAAATCATTAGTCTGACCGCGCGATGTCTGTATGCATCATGAGTCGGTATTTGCTAATGCAGCATCATCAAGATTCTCATCGCGCATCTGCAAACAGTCTGAATGTGAATCTTGATGACGCTGCATCTGCAAACAACGACTGTGTTAGTCCATCCTTCCTTATGAGCTATATCTTTTAAGAATACTGAGGGCGAGAATTAATCGACATGGGAGAAAACAGTTGTTCATGAAATCAGCTTACAAGTTGAGCAGGAACTGTTTGAGAGTTCGTACGTATATATTAGGTAAAGGGGTTTTGGAAGCCAAACCATGTGTTTGGGTGGAGTAATCACGGATCCAACAGAAACCCTAGAATAAGAAACTTGTATATATGTCAATCAAAAGAAATAAAAGCGGCTAGCGTGGAAACAACTGATGAATCTTTCTCCGGCGGGGACACAGGAGTTTAAGACGGTGGGTTTGTGGTGTGGTTTTTTTCCCCAAACTGGTCGGATTTGTGATGTTGGGCTCATCATCTCAAGAAATATCCTGTAGGGCAAAAGAATTACAAAAAGCTAAAGACAATTTCATAAACTTGAACACTCAGTTTACAAGATCTATTGCTCTATTGCCTGAAAACATGATTTTTGAGGAGAAGGATATCAGAGAAAGATGTGTGAGTGTGTGTGTGTGTGTGTGTGGTGGGATTGAAGTGAAAGAGGAAGTGGAGAAGTTGGGAATAAAACATATATGAAGATTAGATGCCCACGCATACTTGTCCATATGTACTAGGTTTTATACTAGGTTTGGCTTACATCTCGCCATTTGGCATCAACCTCTATAGAAGTCTTGCAAATTATCAATTTCTTGTTTAAATTATTGTTACAATTAAATATGATAGATAGCTTTATTTGTTATTTGTTATTTTAATTTTTTATTTTGGACTGTACGAGGCTGTTCAATTAGTGACATCCACGTACGTCTGTTTCGAATATGAATAGGTCATCAAACTTGTATCGTTAATTCATAATTAAATACGTAATTGCTTTTTTTTTTTAAAAAAAAAAAACCTAGTGTTCGGTTTGTATCATACTTAATTGTTTTTTTAAAAACTAATGCTCGGTTTGTATCATGTTGCGTGTTAAATTTGATGTAAGATTTTTAGAATGAATGGCGGTACTGAAAGAGGATAAGCTTGCAATTTAATAAAAAGATGTCGAATTGATCGGTCGGATCCATTCGGGTCCAATGGGTGGGTTCGATTTGGAACGTCTTGGAATAAATTTAAATAATTGATTGGATCGCATAGCAAATTTTAGATTTTTCCAATTGTGAAGACGGACTGAACTTTAATTTTTACAAAAGGATAAAAGATAAAAAAGAAATAAAAACAAGAATAACGTACAAAAGCATAATTGATACTGTCCTTAATTTAAGTTTAAATGCAAGAAGTTATCGTATTTATCAATCTGAATTAATAATATCGGATAAGCCAGTTTTTTGGCTAATTAAACTTATTTTTAAAAACTTGCAATTTTCTATCTGAACGATGATAAGAAAACACAGTATTGTTAACATAACATAATTGAAGGATGTTTTTGGTGTTGTTGTATATAATAAGATATTCAAAATAAGATGAGGCAACTTTATTTTTAATTTTACACTAAGTTCGAAATATATTATTTTTGAAACTAGGAGTTCTATCATAAAAAATTTATCATTTTTTAAAATCTCAAATAATTTATAAGCTATTTTTGAAAAGTTTAGCCAAACGCCGTTCAAATAGTATATAGCGTTATCATAAACTACACAAACAAAATAACCCAAACCACCGTACAGCTACTTTAATTAAGCTATTTTTTTAATCTATTATATATCTTTATTCTCTGATTTTTCTATTCTAATATTTAATAGTTCATTTGCACACTTAAAAATCTGAATCTTATAATCACTTTAAACGAAATGATTAATGATTGGATATAATTAAGGTGAAGAATATATATTCTGAGCGGCTCCTGGTCCCTTATTGGTAGCAGGAATCTAATAATAATAATAATAATAACCCACCTAATTTACATAAAATATTTATTTTTAAAATTTCTTTTCTTGTTTTTTATTTCCACCAACAAATTTATGCTTTGTAGTTTCCCATCAAAATCACTAGTTTTAATTTCTCAAAATCATTTGCAATATTTTTTTTACATTTTTTGATTTATTTAGTCATAAAGAAAAATACATTCCAAACATACAATATCTCAAAAATAGCATTTATTGTCTCTTTATGTGTATAAAAATATTCAAAATTCAATCATTATCCACATTTAAAATCAAATATCTACACATGCACACATGCTTATATCTACTTGTCCATATGCAAAACATATATCTTAAAAATTCATTATTTATCTTATATTTTATCATATTATTCAATTATAATAAAATTTTTTGTTAGTTAAGTAATAATGTGATAATATCATAATGACGAAAAACTGACAGTTTATTGCATCATAATATATTAGTGTTTCTATGACAATATGAACACTAGCCATTATCGTGAGAACATAAATATTCTTGTCAACTAACAAATGAACTGTAGATAACTTTCACATTATTGTCTAGTATTTTATCGTAAATATTTTTTTTTTCTTGCAGTGACAATTACATAATTGTACGCCATTGTACGAGATAATTTGATATTTATAATCCAACAATTTGATTAAAAATATCAGAAGAAAACAAAATTTTCTATAGTGTGATGAACTTGCATAACCCAATTATTAGGATTAATTAAGACACCTCTTCCACTAAATCTAATTATTAGGCATTACACACACACACACACACACACACATATGTTAGGTAGTATTTTCTAAGATTTTGTTACAACAACGATTATCAATTGTCGAGGATTAATTAAAAAAAAAAAAAAAAGGAAAGACACAATGAGAGAAAGAAAGAAATTAAAGAAAAATGTTAATCCAGAGCGATTAATATAATGCTTCACTGCCGAGGTCAAAATTCTTTCGATTTCGCTATTAAGTAAATCCTTTTTTTCTTTTTTACAACGATGCTTCTGATTCCGAAATATTTGAGGTTACATCCCTGCATGTTGATGAGGATTAGTTACGTAATATATATTAGATTAAAAAAAAAACAATAAAAAGATTATTTTTGCATTTGATATATTATCTAAGACACATGGAACAGAACTGAAACATTCAAACTGTTTTTGTTGCTTTCGTTGAATTCATCTATGGTTGTCCCACTTTGCTTTTGTCTTTAGCTCGTAAAAAATAATAAAGGCTAAAAGTAGATTCCATTGCAACCAGTAATTGCCAGCTCCGTGAGATGATGATAGCCTGCAAGAACAGAAATTCACTGATGGGATGCATAGCATTATCTTTTGTTATTGTGGGGCCTCTCTCTTTTCTTCCATTTTTTTTTTTTTAACTGAAAAACTATGCAAATTTGCGGGGAAAAAAATAGTAGTAAATGTACCCTATTCTCTTAGCTGCCACAATTCACTGAATTTCGAGGGGTTCAATATGGTGATGTTTTTAACATTGACTTAGGACATTGGTGATGGATCAATGGAATTTCTGCAATCTATTCTACTTGATGCTCCTATTTTTACAGAAGACAAAGCCCAAATTTGCATAGTTTTTGTACATTTATATGAATAATTGAAAGGATGATAATTTTTATTTAAGTTGTCCAGCCAAAATGATAGAAGTATTATAAGATTTTGGACTCAAATCCTACATCAAGATCGGTAGTACTTGGACATGAGAGAGAGAGAGAGAGAGAGAGAGAGAGAGCTCTTATTGGGCAATTCATATGAATTGTGGGTTCATTCTCAAATCTTGTTTGATTTTATCAAATGTTTGATGAATCATTTTTCTCTTGCTCACTATAGGATATACATAAAATTAATTTGAGGTCGTCTTAGAAAACTATCAAGTTTTCCCCCCCTTTCCACTTGCAATTATAGAAATGCATATTGGAACTGTCAATTGTTCTTTTTCATGAATTGATGAATGATTCTACTCAATCCCAATTCTTTTTCCCAAGGTCTCCAAACGAAAATATATTTCAAATTCACAAAGTGAGTGGTTCACTGGATTCTCCACACATATTGTTCATGATATTAAAATTTATAATTTCGAAGTTGATTTAAATAGATCTTGTCGTGTTCTTCAAATCTCAGCTCTAAATCTTCTCTTGTCATTAAATAGATCTTGTCGTGTTCTCTCCTCTTCAAGAGCCAAACATAGTGAAAGTCTGAAAATGGATTGACCTCTAGAGGGTAAGAAACCAAATTCAAGCTGTGGCTAATGTCGTAAGCTGACAAAAGTATATTTATTTGGGCGGCTTAAAATAAGCCATAACCCAAGCAATCCCTAAGGTTGTAAGCTGGCAAAAGGCATTGTGGTACAATCAAAAGCAGATTTTGGGAGAGATGATCGTGAATGTCTCCGTCATGGGAGACAACCTAGTACCAGAACAAAACCAGGTGCGGCCATCTCTTCCCCTCCTAAGCTAAGCTAAAGGCACGTAGAAATCCTGAATTCGATTATTTTTCCTTTCAATTAAATCTCAGGGTCTTTAGATGTAAGTTTTTCAAAGCATTTTATGACATGTTTGATAATTTATAAATTCTTTGTAAATATTTGATAATGTTTTTAGTAAAAGACAACAAACTTTAAAAATAAGTTAAATATTTTATCATCTTATAAGTTTTTTTATTTTCTATTTTAAAAGTAACACACATACACACACACATATATCTATATATATGTATCTTTAAATTATTTTTTATTAATGTTAGTTAGTTTATTTTCATCGTTATTGTAATAAATAATTACAATAAATTATAATTATAAATTATAATTAAATCTTATAAAATAATTTTATTATTTTTATTTAAATACTTTATTAGTTAATTTTTAAAATAAGGTGCATAACTTATAAGTACCTTATAAATTAAATGATCTTATAAAGTTATCCAAAATATGCTTTGCCCAACACCCTCTAAGTACTGACAAATTCTAATCACTGATAGGGTGAAATTTGATCTAGTGCTAACAGATTATTCTCTGTTGCCCTTTTTCTAACGTTAGTGCTGGTACAAATGATATAAAGATAAGATAACAAAGTTTATTTTGTTGAGTTGATCATAACGCTTAGGAAATGGGAGTGTATATCTATAGCAGATTTCAACTTCCTTTTCCCCTGTCCGACGAACTCTCGTATAAAAGAAATGCTGCATGGAATCAGAATGATGGACAGGTAGAACAAGTGTAAAGCACAGGGTGAGTGCCGTAATCGTGGTGGCTGGTAGTGATTGGCAAATAATAATCAATGATTAACCACATAGATTCGCTATTTATTAATCACAAATGGATTCTCTAGTTGATTCTCGCTGCTAAGTAAATACGGCCCATTAGCTGTCGGCTTCTGTCATTGCCGAGTGGTTTAAAAGTATGGGACCGGGGCCCACTGGAGAATGGATTTAGACCATGTGTTATTGGGCTTCAATTTGAGGCATGTCTCTGGGCTGAAAATGGTTTTCATTTGCTAGTAACCACCTCACCATTTGTCTCTTCTCAATGCTTTTCAAAAGACCTTTGTATCAATTTAGTCTTTTCTTACTTCTGGGCTATTTCAAGATTAGGACAAATACCAACGGGTGAGATCAATGGCAAGTAATATGTTGCTGGCAGCTGGATGGCCCAACCCAACTCATTTCAGTTCTTGGCTCTTCCATAAAAGTCTTCATCTCCAATTTTAATACATGATTGGTATATAAACACGTCCACCGAAAAAGTAAGAAAACACAAATAAAATAGTATTGAGAATTGATCAGGTGCTCCATGTTTTTATCCTCCAGCAAAGCACTGGTCAATCGAAGATCGACAGGACTCTGGCGAGGGGAAAAAAGCCTATATAAACTTGAAACTGGGGCTCTCGTTACTAAATTTGTTGTTGTTATCACGTTGTTTGTATTCAACTTAATATTTATTTGCTTTCTACTTGGCAGTTTATAACTCTTTTGCCAGTCCCTTCGAGACTAATTTGTTAGGCGAATTGTGACTTTTTTGCACAATGTTCGTGGCGTGCCATGTAATGTTATCACTGTGCAATAATCTTTAATTGACATTTGATTTTTGTTGGTTTCAGAATTTGTAACTTTATGAACTCACCCGCTCCCAATAAGTTGTTAGAATTTTGAACTATTTTAGAGTTGTCCATCTTTTCTAGATATCTTAAGATATTTTCTAGAAGAAGAGTAAAATTTTTAGATATTTTGTATGTTAAGAAATATCTAGAGTCGGGTATCTTTTAGAATATAAATAAAATATTAAGATATTTTAATGGAGCAGTCTAGAAGGCCATTTCTAACCATTAGGTCAAATTAATCAAATGATGGGGTGACTAGTATAAATCGGGGTCATGTCATTTGCATATATCAACCAAGAGAGTTACAGTTTAGAGTGAGAAGTAAGAATCATAATGAGTAGTGAGAGACAGTGTGAGTAGTGAGCGCGTCTCATTTGTAAAATTTCTCCAACAATTTAATATAATTTCTAGTTTTTCATATCCACCATTCTTCCTAATTTTCTTACGAGTGATATCAAAGTTGGGGGTTAGGGACCGAGTACCACGTGTTCTTTTGGCAATAATTGGTCGAGGACCAAGCTATGTGAAAGTGTCGTTAGTGTACTGTCTGGGACAATGAAGCTAAATGTTTGGGACAAAGCTTCCTTAATAGATTGAGAGAACATCACCAAGACAATATGACGGATATGCAATTTTCGGTAAGTGGTATTGAAAAACTTACTAATTAAAATTATAACACCTGGAGCATTTGTATGCAATTTTACTTGCTTGGACAAGATTTATGAGAAATTGTTGGAGGTATTGAGACTACATTGCCAACGAACGAGGAAGACCTTAGAACGTGGAAAGTTAAAAGTGGCAAAGCCATGTATGTCCAATATGTGGCTGTGGAGAATGATCTATTACAATGCATCGAGGATCCCAAAACACCTAAGGGGGCATGGGACACAATAGCTGAACTATTTGCATGAATGAATGATGCCAAGTTGTAGTTACTAGACAATGAGTTGTTGTCGATCTCGTAGCATGATTTATCAGTAAGTGATTATTTTGTGAAAGTTAAATCACTTTGACAAGAAACTTCAAGGATTGATCCTCAAAATTCAATAAGTGAAATAAGAATGAGGAGGATCATTATCCATGGGCTATGATCCAAAATTAGTGGGCTTATCAAGACAACTCGTGGGTGGGCTAAAGAGCCAACTCCAAATGAATTAGAAAAATATATTAGCCAACCAAGAGGCTTTAGACAAACAAATGTCTAAAGTAACTATAAAGGAAGAAGAAAAGGCTCTTTCTACCCACAAAAGAAATCAAAAGGTTGTGAAACCTAAGAGCAGTGGAAAGCAAGAATGATGGTTAAGAAAATAACTTGAGAGAAGTTGGCATTAAAGGGAAGATGACAAAAATCAAAGGAAAGAGAAGTCAAACCAAAAAAAGAATGGCAAATGCTAAAATTGTGAGAAGAATGGCCACTAAGCTTGAGACTATTGGTATAAGAAATAGAAGAAAATGCTAACACTTAAAGACACCATGATATTGAAAGCAAAGAAGAATGGGATACCCAAGCATCCTTTGCCACAGAAAAATCAATAGAAGAGTCTGCACTTGTTGCGGTCTGAGGTAAGTTAGTAATTATTATATTGATTGGATGGTAGACTTTGGATGTTCTAATAATATGATAGGTGATAAAGAAAAATTCTTGAGCATGATGGAGTACAAAGGAGAACGATGTGTGGTTACTGTTGACAATTCAAAATTGCCAATAACACACATTGGCAATGCAATGGTAGTACCTTGTTACAACTCACAACAAGTACAACTTCAAAATGTTCACCATGTGCCAGGATAAACAAGAGCGTATTGTTAGTATTGCAGTTGACTACCTCAGACAACAACATGGTGTTTGGACTAGATGATGTTAAGTTGTACGAGAGTTTAAAGTCAACAAGCCCACTAGTGATGGAAGGGTGGAAATTAGAATGTGTTTACATGATGCCAGCGCAAGAGGCATATGCTGGCAAGGTTCAAAAACATAAAATTGTTGATTTGTAGCATGTACATCTTGGGCAATTCAACTGTCACAAGCTAAAAATAATGATGAAAAAGTCAATGCTTAAAGGGCTTCCCCAACTTAAAATTCAAGAAGGTTTTATATATGTAGGCTATCAATTTGGAAAAGCACATCAACTTCTCTATGAGGAATCCAAAGTCAAAGCAAAAGAGCAGCTTGAGTCAATCAACTCAAATGTCTTTGGTCTCGTAAATCAAGCATCCATTAGTGGCTTTCGATAAATGATAACATTTATCTATGATTTCTCTCAGTATATGTGGTTGGATTTTATGAAGGAAAAATCAAAGGCCTTAGCTAAATTTATGGAGATCAAAGAAAAAGTCCAAAACGAAGTTGGCAAGAGAATTTAGTGGTTGCATATAGATAATGGAGGTGAATACACCTCACAAGAATTCTCAAAATATCTAGAAACATGTAGGATACAACATCAATTGACTTGCCTAAACACTTCACAACAAAATGGTGTGATAAAAAGGAAAAATAGACATCTTGCTGAGATATGCAAGAGTATGATGCACGCAAAGAATGTGCCACCTTGATTTTGGGTAGATGCATGAAAATTGTGGCGCACGTTATTAATCGAATGCCACAAGCCAAGCTTGAATTTGTTTCACACTACAAGAAATTATGGAAGAAAAAACCCGTGGTAAGTCATTTTTGAGTATTTGGATGCATTTGTTATGTCTTTGTACTTGACCATTTACAAAGCAAGTTTGATAAGAAAGCCATTACAAAATGTTGTGTTTGACAAAATGTCATCATGGAGGTCAGTCTAAGCAATTGCTCTACCAGACTCAAGTGAAATTGAAGAAAAACTAAAAGAAAAGATTGATCAAGAGGAAATAAAAATAAAGGAAGAAATATAAGAGGCTACCAAAGAAGAGATTGGTGAAGAAAGAAGATCTATAGGAAAACCTAAATCTCCTTGGCATACAAGAGTGTATCATGAAGAAAAACCACCAAGTCAATATGAAGAAGACGAAGGCAATGACAAAGTATCAAATGAATCTTAGCTGTAGTTAATGAAGATCAATAGGACAAAGTAAGCCGAATCTTAAGTATGCTAATGTTGCCCTTGTTGAAGGTAAAGGAATGAAGGAGCCCACAATGTTTGAAGAAGCGTCATTGGAGAAGAATGACTCAAGGCTATAGAAGAAGAAATTAATGCCCTAAAGCAAAACGAGACTTGGGATTTGGTGCCAAAGCCTAAAGATGTAGAGCCTATATCTTGCAAGTAGGTATTTAAAAAAAAAAAAAAATCTCGACCAGGTTGATTAGTTAAAAGATACAAGACACGATTGGTGGCTCAAGGCTTCTCACAAAAACACAGGCTAGATTATGATGAAATATTCAGTCCAATAGCTAAAATCACCATCGTACGTGTTCTACTAGCACTTGCAGCTGGTAAAAGCTAGAAACTTTGACAAATGGACATAAAGAATGCATTCTTGCATCGTGAATTGGGTCAAGAGATCTACATGGAGCAACCCCAAGGATTTGAAAGTAAATCACACCTAGTATATATATATGCAAGTTGAAGAAAGCATTTTATGGGTTGAAATGAGCACCTAGAGCGTGGTATGGGAAGATAGTTGAATTCTTAGTCTAGGGTGGTTACATAATGGTGTTGGTCGACTCTAGTTTATTTGTAAAGAATCAACAAGGAAAGTTGGCAATAGTACTTGTCCATGTCGATGGCCTAATTATCATAAGAGATGATATTGAGGAGATGAATGCAAACCATAGTCTAACCCAATTGAAGTTAACACAAAGTTATGTTCAGTAGAAGGAAAAGATTTAGAGGAAGTAATGTACAGACAACTAGTTGTCAATTTGATCTATTTCACCTTGACAAGACTAAACACAGTAGATGTGGTGGGCATGGTGAGCTGAGTTATACAAAATCCAAAGAAATCTCATTTGGAAGCAATAAAGAAAATTATTTGATATGTGAAGAACACAATGGATTATGGCATACTTTACAAAAGGAAGCAAATGTTGAAATAGTTAGATAGTGTGACGTTGATTATGCCAATGACCATGATACACAGAGATCAACCACAAGATATGTGTTCAGCCTTAGATTAGGACCAATTTCATGGCGTAGCAAAAGACAACCTATAGTAGCGTTATCAAGCATAGAGTTAAAGTATAGAGTAGCATCAATGGCAATTCAAGAATGCATGTGGTTGGTACAACTATAGAAGAATCTTGGACAACCAATTAATTATCTAGTGTAGGTATATTGTGATAATAAATTAGCAATTAAAATGGCTGAGAATTCTATTTTTCATTTGAGGACCAAACACGTGGAAGTACATTAACATTTCATTAGAGAAAAAAAAAATACTTTGAGAGGAGATTCAAATGAAGTAAGTTAACACTAAAGACCACGTAGTTGACATATTTACAAATGAGGTCTATGGCCCAAAGCTTGAGGAGTTCAAAGGCAACTTGGGATGGTGAAGAGACATGAAGCAACAGAGAATAGTTGTTGATGGGGAGTGTTAGAATTTCAACAACTATACTAGAGTTGTCTAACTTTTTTAGACATTTTTTCAATAATCCTCTTAGATACTTTCTAGAAGAATAATAAAATATTTAGATATTTTGTATGTTAAGAAATATCTAGAGTTAAGTATCTTCTAGAATATAAATAAAATATTTAGATATTTTGTAATAACTTTTCAATGGAGTGATATTTTAGTAGAATAGTCTAGAAGATCATTTCTAACCGATGGATCAAATTAAGTCACCACCATTCATTTGACAAGGTGACTATTATAAATAGGAGTCATGTCATTTGCATACATCAACCAAGAGAGTTAAAATTTAGAGTATGACATAAGAGTAATAGTGAACAATGAGAGAATATGTATAGTGAGTGTGTCCCATTTGTAAAATTTCTCCAACAATGTAATAAAATTTCTAGTTTTTCATATTTGCCACTCTTCCAATGTTTCTTCGATAAGTAATAGTAGTAACATGTTGTCAAGTTTATCATTGTATTGCACCACCAACTTTGTGAACTCGCGAGGGCTTTCTGGTTCACACTTGCCCGGAACCGCATCGCGTACGCGTCCCGCAACTCTGCCCAAATAATTTAAGAAACACAGCAAACACACGACTTTTACGCGCCCTTCGTATTACATGCTGCACCGTCTTTCACTACAGTTTTCATTTATAAATAATTTTATAGTCTCTTCTAGCTACTTAATTAAATAATTATATTTTTCATCAAGGAGCAATTATATTTTTTTCCTACGTCACGTAAAGCCTTATAAGTGATCAACTTACTCTCTGGTCGCCTTATATGATCCTCTCTAGATTCCGTCTAAGATTTTGTGTCAGTGTTAATTAATGTCACAGCCCAATTTTCAAATGCAAAATTGAACAATATATTTAATTGGTTAATTTACGGATAAATCATAAACGATGCAATCAATATTCTCGAACAAATTGAACATTCAAAAATTCTAAGGAATGTGGTGAAAACTCTGTTGCTAGAAGGTTATGTATCTAAATTTCACGCTTATGAGTATTTATCTACTTAAATAGTAATTATATTAAGCATTTCAATTATAGCAAACCATATAATTTATAATATTTACCGTATGAATTTAAAATATTGGACTAATTCATATATACACAGCCACCTCCGATAAAGTTTTATCATTTAAAATTTATTTAAGATTAATAGGGATATGTGAAATATAATAAACGATAAAGCAGCGCAGATTTTGTGTGTGTATATATATATATATATTTTTTTTTTCTTTTTAATAAAATAGCAGCTAAAATTAACCTAAAAGTTTGTTGTGATGCACGCCTTACATTGGCAGGGCACCGGTGTACCCAATAATTTTTTAAATAATATTAGTATTTTTTGAATTTATTTCCTGCTAGGTTTGTCTTTCGTGCAACTGGCACAGAGCAAGATAGCCAAAGAGCCTAGGGACCCCACGCATCATTCTAATCACAATGCTATAAGTATTTACCACTAAGAAAACGAAAAAACAGGTCAGCTAGCTAGCCCCCTTTTCCCCATTCATGGCTTATCCCTCTCAATTATAGCTCATCGATGGTGATCATTAATTCGTACTTCCTAGATTTCCCACGTCCACACACCCCTCAAATACCCTTAACCCAGCAGTCTCCACCAATATATAAATATCCGTCCCATCTTCTTCACTTCCAACACCCATTAAAATTATACTGAATTTTTCTGCTTCTTTATTTAATTATTCCAAGAAAGTGCAAACGATAAGCCCATGGCTGACAGAGAAAAGAATATTGACTACAATTCAGGGCCCCAGGCAACGAGCACCGTCTCGTGTAGATCTTTCGGGGAGAAATGCAGCCACCTCGCCAAGAACCAGCGAGCCAAATTTTACATTCTCCGGCGTTGCATTGCGATGCTTGTGTGCTGGCACGAGAGAAACGAGCCTTGAGTTGTTGGCCTAACAATGGGAGCCTTCAAAGCTTGCGCTGTTGTGCAGAAGATTCAGGGATTCTAATCATGAAGATATGATAGTGTTTTTAAGTTGTACGTGCTTTGACACATAGTTTACTTCATGCTTAGCTGATATGTAGCAGTTTAATTTGTCTTTAGTAAACTTGATGCAGTTCTCATCACTTGCGCGTAAAGAATGTAGGCTAGCCTTTGGGAACTGTCCTTGAATAGCTTAGGTTGTGTATTTGAGGAAGCATAAGAAATTATATTATGCCAATCTAGTAGAGTTGTCTTCTTCCCATTTCTTGCAGGAAATCATGATACTGAACTATAACATAATCAATGGCATGGGTGGTTGTTTCTTGGAGGGCAGCCAAGTAATGCGCCACAGTCAAAGATCAGAAGTTTCCAGATGTCAAAGATTCTGTATTAAAGACAATATATGCTCACTGATAAGATGCCTTTCCAAGAATTTATGTGCATTTAAGAATGGTTTATAAAGCTAGTCAGAGTCTTTATTCAGATTTCTTATCCTACGGCTTTAATTTGGTGTACTTGGACACAATTCTGTCGTGCTCATTTCTTCTTCCTCCACCCCCTTCCTTTTTTAGAAAAATGTTGTAATTTGTTGGTTATTTTTTATTGCCTTTTCACCTCCATTTTATTTTAAAAGATATTGATTCAGTGTATTCACGCAACTAAATTAGTTGGAATACTTCGTTGTGTAAATATTCCAGTGAATAAAGTAAAGAGAAAAATATATAACTGGTGGTATGGCCCCTTCTTTTGTTCTTATTCACTGAATTACAAATTTTCATTTTTTATATTTGGAAATATGTATTTTTTGTAAAAGAAAAAGTATGTGATTGATGTGAGATGAGCACCCACGTTTAATTAAAAAATTCATAGTGTGAAGTTATGTCAAATTTAAACGGAATCACATGCTTATAGATAACCAAAGGGCCCTTGGGGGATGATTAAACCCCACCCATCCCTTTCATCTGTCGAATTGGGATGTTGCTACTGCACTTCGAACTTGTTTAAATCAATTATACAAGTAAAATTTGCAGTGCGTTTACTGATTTATTTATAAATTATTAAATTATTATATTTTAATTAATAAAAATAAAATTATTTAATATTAAAACTTTAATGAATATTTAAAATAAAGATATATAAAAATTTTGGAAAAAAAGAGAAATTTTGAAAGAAAATACAAATTGAAAAATTAAAAAAGGGAAAAAAGAAAAAAAAATTACAACAATAAAATTGTGTAACCTGACATTGTGTAAAAATATTTAAAATAGAAAATTGATGAAAGATAAAAAAAAATTTAAAAATGATATTATTTGAGAGGACATTCACACATTTTATGAGTTGGATAAAAAGATATAAAAAATAATAAAAAAATAAAAATATTTAATATAAAAATATATATGTTAACTTATTTTAAAATACTTATTGAAATAATGATATAGTATTGATAGGCAAATAAAGCTCACATGTTCAACCACGTGGGTGGCATAAAATAAGGGGGTTCCCAACTCAACTCTTGAATTTTCATAGGTATATTTTCGAAACCCATGAAATTAAATTAAGGAGAAACTTAAAGTGCTTTTTGTAATTAGGTTATGCAACCATTTGAATACAGGACTAGTCCAAATAATGCACGACACTAGTGGCTCGATGACGTGACTGGATCAATTATAAGAACAATTTCCAGTGGTCACGACGAACATATGTGAGTTGGTGGCAATTAAGAAGTGGGTTGCCGACAGCAATAATCGTTAGAAGAGCGTGCATGGGAGTAGAAGCAGACTTGCAGCACCAGCTCATTATGATGTGTTATTATTATTATTATAATCATCATCATCGTTGTCGTTGTTTTTCCATTTTCCTTGCTTATTTTCCACCATCCCAATTTCCGGACGTCGTCCTTTTTTTCACTTTTCCTGTTAAAAGGACAGAAGAAAAGCACCATGTACTGTCCTTTGTGGGTTTTACATTGTCAAATGTCAGATTTCAGGTTTCCAGCACTGATCAGCTCAGGGGGAATTTCGGAGGCGTGATGCGTAAATTTTAACTACGGCAAAGAAATGTCAGAGGACAAGTTCAAGCAGCATTGCATGAAGCCTTGAGGGCTCGACAGTGTTAGAACAGACGTGATTCTTTGAATCTCTGCCAATTGGCACATGTAACCTTCCAGCTGGTTTAAAATGAATGATTTCCCTTCTCATGCAATTTTCCTTCATACACGTATAGCCCGAGTTCACGTCATCACATGTACATGATCCAATAATTAATTACTTTTGAATTAAAGACTAATAAGTAATCCAAAGTTTAAATTAATTACTCTACCGATTCAAATTCATGCTCATACATAAATGTGTCTATTTATGTGAATGTGAGTCGAATCGATCTAGCGCTCTGAATTCACCCAAAGTCATTGATTAAGTGGGGTTAGCTGGAAATAAGCACCCACCCCTCCCTTCTGGTGAGTAGTCATTAGGACCAGCGCACAAAGGAGTAAGAAAAGTAAAAGTGTAACACGTGCAATTCTGACAGGTCTGAAAAGTACTCCTATAGCTAAAGGTGTGGTCTGGTGTCTCATCCCATCCAAGAATAAAGACTATTATTGTTGCAACTCTTTTTCAACAGTCCCCCTACTGGAATCTCAGTTGACGTGGCCTTATTATTTGCATTCATATATTTACATGATTATTATTATTTAGTTCTTTTCACAAACATACATACATCCATATTTTTGACTCGGGTATTTTCCTATTTTGCTTCTTTTCCTAGGAATCGACACAGAAAATTAGAAATGAGCGGAGGGAGAACAATTTTACACTACTACAATTTTGAAATTTAAAAATAATATACGGTTGAAATAAGAATTTTTCGTAAGAACATCTAGTTTGTTATTATTATACATCCCTTACATTTCATGTCCATAGCTAAAAGCTCCAGTTCTCCATAAAAGATGCATGTCGCGAATTCCTAATTCTGCCAAGTCCTTAAGCAGCTTGGCAAGTGCTTGTACCACAATCCTCTGTGGCTTTGACATGAAAACAGGGCCCCGATAAATCAAGATTTCTAGTAGGACTACGCATAAATCAAGACTTGTCGCCACTTCATTCCATGCTCGACACTACAATTATCCATGTTTTCCTGCCTCATATTTGTGTCTCCGTGATAATCAGGATCGACGCACAAACTGGTAAGAAATATGGATAAAATAATGAGGTTACATTAACTCTTAAACACTTTAAATGAGGTTTTGAATCTGCAATACCAGTAAAGTGGCTTAGGCTTAACTTGCTCGCTTATATTACTCGTAGCATAAGTATATACAGTGACTAAAAAATTCTTCAAATTCTAAAAATCAAGTGGATATGGATTGAGAAGAATCCAAGCTTCTCTAGTCATGTTATTTTGCACAATTGGTTACAATTTCGTAACAATATAGAAGAATTAATCTATATAGATATTAATCAACAAGAAGATGCCATTAGGAGATTGAAGTTGAAAAGTTTTTTTAGACTTGGAGAAGACACAGGTAAAAAGGAATAACAGTCCATCCACATTATGTCAAATTATTGGTGACATTTTCGAACCAACAGAGAAGATTTAGCTTAGATTTTCAAAGGCTGGTTTTGCAGCACATCAAATCCAAATTGCATTAGGATTTCTTGATGATTTCCATAAATAGAAGGTTATTGATAGTCAGATTGCAACAATGAAGGACAATCAAGCAAGATGAGTGAAAAGAGTTCAAGGTTCTTTTACTAATGTTAGAGTCATATTGTACTAATGGGAAAACAATATATCAAGGAAGGCTTACTATGATAGAATGTTAACCTTAGTAGGTGCCAACAACACTATTAGGATAGTATGTTGTTAATAAGTTAGGAATCTTAGGATGGGGTAGTGAGGTGAATGAGAGATTTTGTGATTTATCTCTTCATTTCTATTGCTTAGCAAAAACATTTTTACTAGATTTTGGCCCAGTAGACGTAGAAGTTGTAGGAAATGATTTAAATTGAATGCATCTTTGAAACAAAGTAGAAAGAAGCAGGGATGGAGAATGAAGAATCAAGTTGAATTCAACAGAGGCAGTGTTATTGTTACATTGCCTTGTGGGGAGCCTTGTTGACTTTTATGGATGATTTTACCATTAAAACAAACAGCACACACATACAATTAGGTACAACAGTCAAACTAATTACAATAAATATTCTAATCAAACAAAACCATAAAAAGAGAAAAAGATCTCCTACTGCAAACAGAAGCTAAAAATGGATGAGTGAAGAGTTGATTACCATTCCCATCTTGCTCAAGTGGTTCTTAAATAGATCAAATGCTAGAGGCTTTGTCCTGACATCTCCAATTTGACTCCTAATAGGAACATGACATGTGACAATCTTCCCTTCTTGTAGTTGTTCTCTTACATCATCGCAATCCATCTCTATATGTTTGCTACATTCATGGAAGACCGGATTAATAGCTATGTGCGTAGTAGCTTGGTTGTCACAATGTAACAAAGTTGGTTCCGGATGTTCAATTCCTAAATCCCTTAAAATGTATCTTAACCAAGTTAACTCATTGCATGTTATCACCATGGATTGATGTTCTGCTTCAGATGATGATCTAGAAACAATGGATTGTTTCTTTGACCTCTAAGATATTATGAACTGACCAAGAAATATGCAATAGTCGTGCAAAAGCCCCAATTTGAATCACCATAAGCTCTAAGTCTCAAATCATATTCTAAAGGAAAGAATAAGCCTTGTCCTAGTGCCATATTAATGTAGTGGAGTACCTTGTGTGCAACCTTCATATGTAGGTTTGTAGATACTTGTGTAAATTGGCTTAATGTCTTTACGAAATACGACTATTTGCCAGAATATCCAAAGCATACTTTTGTTGATTAATATGTAGGCCTTTGCTACTTCGTTCAATCTCTATCCCTCGAAAGTACTTTAAATGCTCCAGGTCTTTAATCTTGAACCTTTCATGCAGGAAGATCTTTATGCCTGCTATATTCTCTTTTAGGTTGCTTGGTATTGTAATATCATGTACATATACTAATAGTGCTATGAAAGAGTCTTTTTTCTTTATGATGAAAAGGCTGTGATCAGCTTCATATTGCTGGAAACCAAACTTCACCAAAGTAGAGGACAGTGTTGCAAACCATTATCTTTGAGGCTTGTTTAAAACCATATGATTTTATTCAATTTGCATGCTTGACCAAGTCCTCATTTATTATATCCTAGTGGTTTTTTCATGTAGATTTCCTCATTCAACTCTTCATGTTGCAAGGCATTGTTGACATCAAATTGGTGCAACCTCTAATTCTTTGCTAATGCTACTACTAGAAGGCATTTAAGTATGGTTAACTTAGCCACTGGTGAGAAGGTTTCTTGATAATCTTCTTCTTCCTTTTGTGGGAAATGTTTAGCCTCCAGTCTTGCCTTATACCTCTCTATGCTCCCATTAGCTCTAAACTTGATTTTGTAGACAAATTTGCACCCTATTGGTTGCTTCCCACTTGACAAGTCAGTTAGGGTCCATGTTTGATTTTGTTCAAATGCCTTCAAATTCAGTATTCATAGCTAGTCTCCAGTTTGGATCCTTGACAGCCTTATCATAAGTTTTTGGCTCTTCCTATAAAGAAATAACAACTAAGAAAATTTGATGATTGGAAAAGAACTTATGATTACTTAGCACGTTTCAAGTGGGTGTAATGTATGATGTTCCAGTTTTGTGTGGATTTGACATACTGGTAGAGATGAGGACGAAATGACCAGATGACAAAAGTAATCTCAAAGGCATTCAGGTGCCTTCCTCACCCTATAGGACCTTCTCAAGCTAGAAGGTTGGTCAACATTCAATAGAACAATGTCTGATGTAGTGGCTTAATGTGGGTCCAATGGAATAGTGTTTGGTGTAATGGCTTGATGGTTGTCATTGTGCTCTTATTTTGAAAGTTTTCTAAAGACAATTAATTGGGAATATCTTTAGAGGGAGTCTAATCAGCAAAATCATGGTAGACGTAACAAGGTGGAACAAGGTTAGCTTGACTTAGGAATGGTTGGAACTAATCTGATTGATCAGGACCAAGATTTTGATCTTTAGATTGGAATGGAAAAATGTTTTCACAAAATGTCACATCCCTTGAAATTGATATATGTCTGCTTTCCAATTCTAACACTTTGTAACCTTTTACCCCAGAAAGGTAGCTTAGAAATACACATTGTTTTTCTTTAGTATCAAACTTTCTTTTTCTCTAGTTTAAGATGTTATATAACACAAACTACCAAAGACACTTATGTGTTGATAGGTTAGTTTAATTCCAAAGAGCATTTCATAAGGTGTCTTATTTCCTTGGGTAGGGGTAGGTATTTTATTTATGAGGAATGTTACTGTCAAAACACATTCATTCCAATACTTTATGGGAATGTTAGACTAGAATTTAAAGGATCTAGCCACGTCCAACAAGTGTTGATGCTTCCTCTCACTATCCCATTATGTTAAGGTATTATTCATTTTTCTCAATAAAAATCTCTTAGCACAAATTTAGAGACATTGTCTATCCTAATCACTTTTATTTTCCTGTCAAATTGGTTTATGACTAGGTTATAAAAAGACACAAGACACTGTTTGGTTTCTGATTTTGTTTTCATCAAATATACCCAAGTTGTCTTAATGTAATCATCAACCATTGTCAAGAAATACTTGCTTCCATCGTGTGCCACTTCGTGGAATGGAGTTCATAGGTCACAATACAACAATTCAAAAGGATGTGATGTTTTGTCTTCACTAAGGCCAAAAGGCTTTCTGTGCATTTTAGCCAAAGAATAGATGGAACAAAGATTTTCATTTAATGCAAGAGAGTTCAATCTTACAATTGGATCATCAATAAGCTCTAAAACTTTATTTGATGGATGTCTAAGGTGGTAGTGTTGTATATCAGGATGTAAGTTAAAGTTTACCGCAGTGCAAGTTTTAAGAAGGCTAGAATCCAAATGTCTTAATAGGTCTACAACAAGTTTGTGAGTCAGGATCTACCCTTACAACAATTTGTATTAGCCATTTTCAACCTCACCCCTTTTAATCGTGGTCCAAGTAGCTAGGTCTATAGAAAAAAAAAAGGAAAAGGTGAACACAAAGCAAGAAGGGGTAGTTTAGGTTATTTTTTTTTTTTATTGAGAGTAGATTTATTGAAAAAGAAGGCACAAACAGCACATCATATAAAGTAACACTTTATTAAGCTTTACTATGCCTATGTGTGTGGCTGATGCATGTGATCTACTGGGGAGGTTGATTGGTTTGGAAATTTCAGTAGAAATGGAGATAAACAAGTTGGGGTAATAGATCATGTGATCTGTTGCATTTGTGTCTACTACCCAAGAATGATCAATTGTTTGAGCATAGTTGAGGTTTCACAAGGTTGAGGTTGAAAGTTACTTGCCATGTTTAAGGAGTTTGCATTGTAGGTGATTGGTACACTGGTTGCAATGTTAACTACTGACGTGGTTTGAGGTTGGTCCTTATCACCAATTTTAATGGTTGCTACCTTTTTAATAGCAAGAATTGCCATCAACTCTTAATTTTGTGCTTTGGTCAATGTCATCTTCTCATCACATTCAACCTATGAGTCAATTTGTTCCTGCTGCATCACTTGTGACAAGTTAGCATAAGCTTTATTCTTACCACTTTTCTAGTGGAATTTTTGCCCCGAGGGAGAGGGGTACCGCTTTAGTTTATAGCATTTCTCCATCACATTCCTTTCATATGGTAGTGTGAACAGGTGGGAATCTCAGCATTATCCACCTTGAAACTGGTCTCAAGGTTGTGGTCTAAGATCTTACATTTTGTCTAATATAGTTTATCCTTCTTTGCTATTAGTTTGGAGTTGGAATTCCCATCTGTATAGCTAAGGCCACGCTATCTGCCCCTTGCATGGTGCCAAGGAGTTGGTGCTGCTTCTCTTGTTGTTGCACCATTGCAAACACCTTGTTGACAAGAGGAATAGGATTAAGCATCAGAATCTGGTCTCTTACATGGATATAGGTTTCATTTAGCCCCATTAAAGATTGAATCACACAATCCCTTTGCATCTTTTCAGTCAAAATTCTTAGTTGCGAGAAGTGCACTCAGACATTGTGTCATACATTGAAAGTCCATCCTAAATCACCTTCAGCTTACCATAGTAAGTCACCACCAAATCATCCCCTTGAACCAGTGTGGTAAGTGACTTCTTCAGTTGATAAATTCTAGGGCCATTGTGCTGAGACATTATCTCATTTAATTCATTCCAAAGCTTATAAGCATCATCAAGAAATAATAAACTAGATTTGATAGTAGGTGATATGGAGTTTAGGATTCAAGAGACTACCATATCGTTCCATCTTTCCCAAGCTTCCACCAGTGCAGTGTTTACTCCTGCTAGTTTTCTGGTTTGTCCATTAACGAAGCCAAGTTTGTTCTTAACTTTAAGGGCTCTTCTCATGGTCCGTGACGAAGCCAAGAAGTTAATTTTTAGTGGTCAAGGGATCTGGAACTAGGGCTACCATTGGATTATCACAGTTGTCAATTCAGAAGGGGTTAGTTGGATCACCAAGGTTTAGAAATCTACCTGTTAGTTCTGCTAATATGTGTTGCTAGTTTCCATTGGAAGATGAAGCTTCATCCATAGTTCTTGGTTGATTATGCTACAAGTTTCCTCCTAGCTAGCTCTGGTACCATCTAGGAAATGTTTTAAATTGAATGCATCTTTGAAACAAAGAAGAAAGAAGCACAGATGGAGAATGAGGAATCATGTTGAATTCAGCAGAGGCAGTGTTATTGTCACATTGCCTTGTGAGGAGCCTCGTTGACTTTTATGGATCAATCTACCACTAAAACAAACTACACATATGTACACATTAACAATAAGTACAATAGCCTAACTAATTACAATAAATATTATAATCAAACAAAACCGTAAAAAGAGAAAAGATCTATTGTGGCAAGCAGAAGCTAAAAGCGAATAAGTGAAGAGTTGAGAGCTGTTGTGGCTTGCTGACTAAACTTCAACAGAAGTGGTTACTCAACAAAAGCTAAAAGCATATGAGTGGAGAGTTGAGTGCTATTGTGGCTTGTTGACTGGACTTCAACAGGAGTGGTTACTCTGACTTATGTTAACCATTTCATGACTTATTTACCTTTTTGTAGTGTGTGTTCTCAACAAGCTTTACAACGACGTGCTTCAACCCATACCAACTAGTCTTAAGCCATTGACTGAAGGAAATAATAAATTCAAGCAGAAGGGAAGAGGCTAAAATAATTAAGGACATGTATGCCTGAAGGTGGAAAGTGGCCATTTTCTTTGAGGAGATCCATGTAAGAATCAACAGCGAACACCATAGCTCGCCCTGTGCAAGACGATACACTAGCTAGGTTATATTTCATGGCAATTTCTCCAGGCCATGAATAAACAGTAACGATTCAAACGACTTGATCAGATTGCCTACAAATTATTCGACACGAGATGGAAAATCATGTAACATGGACTTTTGGTATTCGAGGGCGTTAGTAGTTCTATTATATTCCACAGGAAAACCATCAAAAATCGTTGTGTAACGTACGTCCAACCCAGAATTACGCGTTTTGGAGAAGATGTTGGTTTCATTGGCACTGTGGTGCTATAATTTTGGTGTGATTTTGAAATCAAATGATGAGTATATTCAGTGTGGACAAAAGTGATGGTAAGGCGCTTGAAAGCTAGTTTGATCGCCAGATGGACAAATGGGTTGAGACACCTTACTTTATGCACAAGCTTGGGCGGGTTTGATTTGAGGTATGGGTTGATTTTGTTGGATGCTTTTTCTTAGGTTCAATGCTAAGTTTAAAGGGACTAAACTCGTAAAAGAGAAAAAAAGATTAATGGTAGTAAATCTATGGTTTTATGATACAAATGCACATAAGAGTTTCAGCCACTTGTAGGGTGTGTGGGTGAACTTATAAACTCTTCAACATCAGTGTTGAGTAAATTTTTTAATGAAAGAATTTAAAAACTTTTAAAATAAAATATTAGAATTTATAAGATATTTGAAATTATATTTAATTTATTATTATTATTATTATTACACAAAAAATTATAATTAAATATAATTATGAATTTCAACATACTTTGATAAGGCGATTTTATTACATTTGTCCAAATATTTTATTAGCTTATTTTATAAATAATATATGTAAGCGTATAAGTTCCACGATCTTATATGTTTTTTATAATAAGATTATCCAAACACCCTCTTATGTATTTGAATAGGTAGTATGATAAATTACTTGAAGCATATCATAATATAAAAATATCATCTCTCATGAGTGTGAATAAAATTGAATCCTCATTAAATCTTGTTTGATGTCTAGCTTTCCATCAAGCTAAGAAAAATTAAAATAAAACATATAGGTGTAATAAGCTTTGAGAAAATCTTGGATGTTTTCATTTCATAATAGATTCATATTATATGAAATATGCATGAGAGGACACTACGAATTGCCACAGGGAATCACCTACCCGCACCATGATTAACTTGTAATATATCCGGAAAAATTCACGAAATGATCATTCTGCTCTGACAAAACATCAATAAAATATGGAGTATGCCCATATTTCGCAATGACACTACATTAAATTTAATGAATAAAACAAAGAGAGAATGGAGAAAATGACGTGCATGCAAACCATTGAAGGAACGCTAATAATATTATTACAAACAAAATGGTACCAAATAGTTATTGTTTAACTTAATTTGTAAACAGGACAAGTTTTTGACAGTGACATCAAATATAAATCACATAAAATGTAACTTTCCAAGCATTTGTCCCTTAGTCGAAAGTCCATATTACTTGAAGAACAGTCATAAGCTGACAGTAACAGACTTTGTTAAAATTGCGCCATTTTCTTGTGGACTATAAGACATGGATCTAATCTATTTCTACGTTTTTGTCCTCATATTTTTATATAATAAATAATGATTTTAGTAAGGTATAACTATACGTTGTGCGTCATGGTAATGTGTTTCATGCATGTAGTTTCCCAAGTTATGTAGAAGATTAGAGAAATTAAGGTTGCAATTGCTTAACCTCTTAGGTGAATAGTAAGCATGTGTGTCACTGTTAAATTCATTTGCTTAATTTCTTAAAAAGATATATAAGAAAATTTTCACATTATTTTGCCGTAGGACTTCTCTTTCCCCATTTACTAATAGTATATTATCCAATAAATATATCATTTTTACAAATATATTATACCAATGATTTTTTATTCAACTATTGCATCACATCATTTTTATAAATATATCATACTAATACTAATAGTATTTTATTCAACCATTATATCATGTTATTCTTATAAATAAATACGATAACCTGTCATCCCTTTATTTTGAAAAACATAATAAATAATGTTTTTTTCCACCATTTTCATCCAATCATACCTAATCTTTTACTATTTACTCCCAAAAATTAAATCTCATTCAATCTATCAAAATTAATTTTTAGAGGTGGATCTCATCCAATCACAAGCCAAGTGTTCATATATGAGTTTAATTATTGCAATATATAGACATACTAGGACTTTTGGGACACTCTATGAATTTACTTAAATTTATATAATATAAAATTTAAAGTAATTATTTAGTTTAATATATTTGTAGAATATATTAGTTTATTTACATATTTATTTTACACTTGTGCATCAAAATGTTACAATTAGAAAAAGAAATAAAAAGAAAAGGTTAGTATTGTCATTATTAAGTTATAGAAGGGTGTACATGTAAATTTATTTAGCGAAACTAAATTAACTCTTAAAAATTAATAATATAGTATAGGCGCATTCAAGTATGGATGAAAAAGTAAATTTAAGTTTCATGGCAACGTTAATCCAGAGATTTTTTTCAGCAATTTCAGTAGTATTTGGGCTTTATGTACAGTGTAGTTATTTCAACGATTTTCAGCAAATTAATATAATGTTGATTTTTTTTCAAAGTTTCCGAAATTCTGTTGAAGATCAAGAGATCTATGTCTGGGAGAGTTGAATTTGTTGGAAATGATGTTTAATAGGAGTTGTATTGAAATAAGTAGTATGTTTAGTTATAAAATTTTGATGAGATTGAAAAATTTAATTTATTTAAATATATAAATAAAATATATAATAATAATTAGATGATGTGAAAGTGGATAATAATTGATTTTTATGGTATAAATAAATATAAATATTAGTATACTTGTAATATATATAGATTTTGTGTGATGGCCAAGGCTTGTTTGGTAGCAAGCATTCAAAAAAAAATAAAAAAATGACTCCAATAACAGTGCGCTGTCAAGTCAAACAAGTGTTAAAAAGAGGAATAAAGAATAGCGAAGCACGATAATCGGCACGCAAAATTGCCAGCACTTTCAATGAGTGGGTGGTGAAGTTAGGTAGGAGTATTAAAAGGGAGAAGAAGTTAAATTGGAAATGAAGGTTGGCAGAAAGTGTTGAAGGTTGGCAAGAGTAGAAGTGATTTAAAGATGGTCAAATGGAGAAATGAAGAAGACTTGGATAAACTTTGGTTCTCTCTCAAGATAAATCCAATGAGAAGTAACGACTGGTCAAGAAATTTAAGAAGAGAATGAGAAATTTTGGCTGCAGTCTTGAAGAAAACGTGTGCTCAATGTGAGGGAATCACTTGGTCAAAACAATGAATAAGGATTGACCCCAGACAAGAGAGCTGATTTGGTAAAATTTAAACCAACAGGGCATAGCTGGAGCAAAGAAACCTGCACACAAAATACCCGTTCCGCAACGGAAGCCAAATGAGGAGGAATGGACGGATAATGTTGATTTCCTTAGGCTTAGCACATAACCCCATTCATGGAGCAAATAGAGAAATGATCATCACGAATATTAATGCTAATTAAGGAAGGCTGGGTGAGGAATTAAATTACACCCTCTTACATCCAGAAGCATATTAACCGAGAGAGAAGGGGGATAAAAGTAAGAGGGACGTGTTCAACTCAAAGGCGATTGGACAACGTCCGAAGACACAAACGAAAGGAGAAGAAGGCTGAAAAACAGGATTCACCTTCTTGCCACGAAGTTGGTTTGGAGGAATTGCTATAGAATAGAACCAGCAAAGGAAGGACATTTTACAGGCATTGGTGTTGAGGTTGTGAGTTCATGGAAATTAGAGAAATGTGAATTAGAAGGCTTGTCATTTCTGCGCAGCAACACATGATCAGTTGAAAGAGAAGGAGAAAGGGAAACATTACACGGCTCCGCGGATAGGTAAACGCCAATGAAACCTCAACTTCAATCGAAAATTCTAGGAAAAGAATATTAAACACGCCGTTCCTCTCTCTCTCTGTTTCCAGATCATCAGACACGTGGTGTCACTCTTCAAATCATCTCGACACCTGCAGATAAAGGCGAAGGAAATTCTTCTGTGAATTCGTGCGATTCTTCGTTAAGGTGATTGCCGACGAACCTTAATTACCTTCAATGGAAATTTCAGGAAAAGAGTACTAGACTCTTTGCATGAATTTTTCAGCAAGTATGTTGATTTCCAAAGCTGTATATGTGCCTAGATTCATGAAATTCGACAAAATAGAGATTTGTATTCTTGTTAACCGAAGCCTTAATGGAACAAAAAACGAAGATTCTCGTAACGTACGTATAGATTTAACCGTATGTGTTGGGCTGTTTCCACGAACAAAGGATTTTAGGAGATTCAAGCACACATGCATAGGAGATAGCATAGATTGTTCAATCTCAAAAATATGTTTGTCATCAGTTAGCAGACACTCTTTCATGCTAGTTGAAACTGCCAGTTGCTAGAAACTGATAGTAGGTTAAGGAATTTTCATATTGCCGATTTTAGTCCAAAGCTAGCAGTTAAATTAACTTAACTTCTAGCTTTAAGAACTAGAGACTAAGATCTTTGTAGATTTGAGTGGAAAGTTACTAGAATCCTTAGCATGCATAATGATTATATTAAAATTATAAAATGAAAGCTTGTGCAAGGACAATAACATGTGCGAATCGATCTACTACAGGCACCAAATTTCTTTGAATTGTTATTTAAGTGGACATGGCATGTGATGTCCGGTATCATCATCATCATCATCATCATTATTATTTTGATAGTAGTGACTCATAAATCCACCAACAGCTAATTGACCTATTAATAACATTAAATGAGAAAACAGTAGTCAATTTGGAGGCATTTGTTTTTGCGTTTCCCATGCTTTCGGTTCATTTGGGTGATTGACCTTTAGAATTTGAAGATGGTCGAGTAGGAGTGATTTTGAATCTAATATGGTTGATTTCAGCAGGCGCAACAATGTTTTCCGCGATCACGACACCCAACGTTGTGGTTGCGAAACTTAATTTACTACGGATGTGGCTAATAGGCAGGATTTCCTACAAACTGCATATTGAATTCTAATGTAGGTACTAAATTTGCCAATTAATATGATGCGCCACCTTTATAATTGATATTATATAGATATATAACCTAAACAAGAAAATGCAGAGCAATGATGTTGCAATTTAGGGACCTAAGTTTCATGTTAGGTGTGAATAAGAATTAAATTTCTACGATTTGAAATTAAACTGGGTATTATTTGATTGAATAGGCATCTAAACGATCGAGCTCGGTGAACCCTCAAGTTAAGTGTATTAATACCAAGTAAATGAATTACCTATGAATTTTTTACAACTACCGTATTTTAGGGAAATTGTTTTATTGTACAATTGAAATTTCTATCTTTGAAAAATTTGTATCATTGCATTTATTAAATTTTTAGATTAACTAGAATTTTCTAAATTATTTGCAAAAGTATGTTTTTTTAAAAAAAATTACTTAGAAATTTTCCTTGAGAAACGCTCATGTATTTCCACAAATGTTTATGCTCTTATGCTGAGATATTTATATTATGTTGAGCCAAAATAATTTTCCCTGAATGTGTTTTGGATATAAACAAGTATCATGATGTAATTATAAAAATGTTTTGGACAAAAATTTATGTTGAATTCTGATGAAATAAACTTTTACTTATGTACAATATTTATGAAATGTTACAAAAAAATATTTTATATACGAGAATTAATTGGAAGTGATTTTTAAAAATGTTTTACATTGTTCACATTCCTTAAAATAAGTAATACCTTATTGGGTATCTTTGCTCGCAGACTTCTTTTTTAAAAACCTTTTGCAGTTGAGAATTTCTAGAATGAGTTGACATGGAGTTGGTGAAACAGCTACTTGAAAAATAGTTTAAGGGGAATACTTTGATTTTCAATAAGTTGTTGAAGAGACATTGTGAGCAATTTTATTTTATGTACATTTCTTGGAATCACAACTCAATAAGTAGTTTTAGTCTTTCTGATCTAACGGGCTTTGATATTCTCAATACCAAAGTTTTGAGGATACTGTCATGTTACTCAATTTGGGATGTGACATAGTAATCTAGTTATGAATATGCATAATAATTGAAAAATAATTAATTAATTTTATATATAGTAGATGAAAAAATTTAAATTTGAATTTGAATAAAAATTATATTGAATAGTATATTTAATAGTGTGTAATTTGGTAGTATCTACTGAAAGTCTGGTGGTGTTCACGTACGAGTTCAATTATTGCAATATATATTTTTAGTGTAGTTATGAGTGAAAAATAAAATTAAGTTTCATGGAGATGTTAAGCTACTGAGGATTGTCAGCAGTTTCAGTAAAAGTAGTAATTATGTTAAGCTACTGAGGATTGTCAGCAGTTTCAGTAAAAGTAGTAATTTAATCAGTCCGACTGAATTAAAATACATAAAAGTAGTAATTTATTCAGTCATACTCACAATCGAATTGGATATTATTAATTGTCCCGAGAACAAGAATGAAATATCCATTTTGCACGTCAAGCCCAAATGCTTAATTAAAATATTCTCCATCCGTGTCGTAGACAATCTTAGAAAGTGTCTCACAAATCTTAATTTTACTTATAAAATCATATAGATGTTTTGGCTTTGTTTATTTCCTTATCATCGCCATCCACTGTCGTTTAAAAATCTTATAAATCAAACGTTATACTATATAAATTTTATTAAAATTTAAATTTATTTTTTTTTATTTTTTAATAACTAATTAATTATTTTTTTATTATTATATTTATTCATAGTCAAATTAACATCTACCCTACTTACATTTATTTTGTATACTCTATTAATTTATATATATTATCAAATTATTTAATCATTATTATATACTAAATTTATATAAAAATAATATCTCTGCACACCCAAATTTTAATAATTAATATAAATTTTTCTTCCATTCAAATCACAAAAATTTTCCTACTCATTTTAATAAGGAACTAAACATAGCCTTTAGCGTTTTATAAACTTACATACTTTATTTTAAAAATAAATTAATAAATCATTTGAATAAAAATATAAAAAATTTTATTGAAATGTATAATTAGAGTTAATTAATTATTTTTTGATTCTATAATAATAATAAATTAAGTATCTTTATTTAATGTGAAGTAATCCAGAACTAGCCTAAATCGGGTCCTTTGGAAGCATTAACACTAGCATCTTGATTAGGGCATCCTATACAAAGATGTTCCGGATCACCAGAAAAAATAAAATTAATAAAATAAAATAAAATAAAAGCTGTAATCATCTACAACGGTCATCTAATTTAAAGGAAGTAATTGTCTACAACGGCTACCAAATAATTCAAATCTCCATTATAACTTCCTCCGCTCCCCGTGAAATTAGCACTTCACACACACACCCAATGAAATTTCAGTAAATGGGAAATAAAAGGAAGAAGAAATCACTGAGGAATATAGAAAACGTTGCCGCTCCAAGCGCAATGCAATCCTCTTGTTTCACTGAGCTAACCACTCTTCGAAAGAGCCTCCTTTGGAGAACTGTTCGGATACCGCCGGACGTCTCCCGAAGCCAACGCCAATGTCCCCGTTCCCAAACAGCCCTTGATCGCTGCTTCCACCCTGCGGTGCAAAAACATCAAGAAATTGCGGCTATGAAATAGGCTTGGATAGTCATTTTCCGTGACACCTGTTGATGGTTTTGTGCTTCTTGGGAAGATGTTTACTTTAAGAGTCTCGGAGATTGCCCTTTAAGTGTAAGCATTTTTAGAACTGTTTATTTATGTTTAGGCACATTTGCAACATAGAATATTGAAATGTAGATTGAAGAAGGTTGTAGTTCTTGAAGAATCAATTCAAATTTAAGATCTCGTGTTCTCTTTGTGGAATCGCATATATGAGAGTATAATACACCTAAAAACACACATTTAAAAACAAAATCAAACATTGTATGGGTCTTTTGCAAAGTCCATGAATGTTAGTATGAAGTTTGTTTAGGCTTTGTATTAACTAAACGGGTTTATTGCATTCGTTACACCTGTCGAAATTGTAATACTTAAAATGCTACCCTGTAAAGCCTAATATGTATTCTTTTGAATTTATCAGATACTAATTTTTTTGTTTGTCAATTTTGATTTTCAAAAAAAATTGTTATAATTTATTTGTGAGAATAAGTTACCAGAATAGTTTGATAGGAGGAACTGTTAGTACTTGAGCTACCAAAGTTTTTGATATATACGAGGCTGCATCATGCAGAAAATGTCTGGAAACACTTGTATCCTGATTAAAACAACTAGGAATGGTCATGCATGAAGAGGAATCATCAGTGTGGTGGCTATTCTTGTCCTTAATTTATGTATATGAACCAGAACTTTTAGTTTTTAACTAATGTAGCGGAATGCGTTTGTATTTCTAAAATACCTTTTTCAATGCGTGACATATATCCGCCAAGTGTTGTGTAGATCTTCCTTGTTTGACGAATTTTGATTTTTCACTGCCCTGGATTATGTCAGGCAAACGGCCTTATCTCCATAGGATGCAGCATTGATGCTGAAATCTCCCAAAACGTTGCCTGTTTTAGTAGCTGCAGCGGTTGAAGATGTCCTTGCTCGGTTGTTGGCGTGAAGTCCGTTCAAACTTTGGCTTCTAAACTCAAAATTCTGTGAGTTCCTTGCTCTTCACTATGTTTTATTATTGCAATTGTTCTTTGTTTTTCTTTTCTTATAATTTGATAGACACAGGCTGCCGTTACTTAGGAACACGGTCGTTTGAAAAGAAATTTTAATTAGCACATGATATTTGGTTATGGAAGTGAAAATGGGTACTGACAAATACTGGTGTGCTGTGATCACTACACATCCTTGTTGCTGTCAAATGTGATAAAAATAGGGTTTCAATTAATCTTTCGCTTTTCAAAATGTGGTTGATCTGTTGCTTTTGTCATGAAGCCATAATTTATACTAACGGATATGTGCCTCTTTTTTATGGATAGACAAGAGATTGCAGTGCCCTTTAATCTATGGTATCAGAGCTATAGACTTAGTTTCTTCAAATTAGAGTTCATTAATTCTTAGTTTATTTGAATTGCTTATGGTTACAGATATGTTGGCAAGCCAAGTCTTAAGTGGTAAGCCTAGGAGAGGTGTTCCTAATTAGGTGTTTCTCGTTTAGATAAAATTGTGCTTTTGGTCTAATACTTAGATTATTTCCAATGACTTCTAGATTGAGAACATTATTTCTCAGAAACTCTGTCAACAAAAAGACTTAAGTACAATATCTAGAACAACATGTTCCAATTAATTATTCTAACCGGACTATTCCAGAACAACAAATAGATTTTAAAACTGCATTTTCTACTAAAACACATGAAGAAGCTATATCTATTCTAGAATAATTTAAATGTATACCTTTATTATCAAAAGTGTCAATACAAAAATACATAGAAAAAAGTTATAAATGCATTCATTAAGGTTCAGGCCATGACATGACACTATTTGTAAACCATCTCAACGAATACTAAAACTAGTAAGTATCATAACAACTAACTCATCAAGTTCTTTTATTTCAAGTATAACGAAAGTTTATCACTTGGTATTTGTTTACTATCCTTGGAGTTCATTGGCATGATTCTCTTCGTTTCTTATTTATACTAAATAATTCTTAATTTAATCATTAATCCAATGGATGTTTAATGCCTATATGCTCCTTGGTGAAAAATTCCTAAGTGTTATTGTAGGACAAAATCTTGCTGACGCGATCCAAGGATTCGTCGAATTTTATTTTAGTATTTATTAATTTTAGTTTTATTGGTTAATAGGCTTAATTAATAAATTAGGCAATATGGGCTTTTTAGGTTAGAGTCTGATAGTTTAAGTATAAATAGTAGTTTATTATTCAGTTGAAGGGATTTTTTTCAAACAGAGAGTTTCCAATTAATTCAGGTTTCTTTTCAATTCCCTGAAATTGAGTCTTTCAATTTCTCGTGAGTTTTATATCCCAAATCGAGTCATTCCGAATTGGTTCGAGTGATTCGTAACGTATCAATCAGCAATCGGTGTGCTGATTGTGGTCATTTCTTATCGGGTTCAATCCAATCCTACCACACTGGGTCGATGTTCTTCGCCTGGTTCGCGTCCCTGGGGTTATTGGATTCGGGTCCGGTTACACCGTTGTACGTGATCAACGATCGCGTCGGATACAACGGCTGGCGATTTGTGGTTGCAAGCGGCGGCGGTGCGGTGCAGATTTTCCCTTTCTTTTTTTTTTCTTCTCCAGCGGCAGCTGCGGCGATTTTCTTCTTTTTTTATTTTTTTTAATACTCCGGATCGTGTATCAAATTAGAATTCGACACAAGATGGCTCTGATACCAAACTGACGTGATCAACGATCGCATCGGATACAACGGTGTAACCGGACCCGAATCTGATAACCCCAGGGACACGAAACGGGCGAAGAACGCCGACCCAACATGGTAGAATTTGATTGAACCCAATCAGAAACGACCACAATTAACATATCGATTGCTGATTGATACATTATGAATCACTCGAACCAATTCGGAATGACTCGATTTGGGATATAAAACTCACGAGAAATTGAAAAAAACTTGAATTAATTGAAAACTCTCTGTCTGAAAAAATCCCTTCAACTGAATAACAAACTATTATTTATAATAAAACTATCAGACTCTAACCTAAAAAGCCCATATGGCCCAATTTATTAATTAAGTCCATTAACCAATAAAACTAAAATTAATAAATACTAAAATAAAATTCGACGGATCCTTGGATCGCGTCACTTGCGTTTGGATTTCCATTAACAAGAAATTTGTACAAATCGATTACAACTTGAATCAAATGAATTTTTTGGTGTGGGCTCTGTTCTCTAATTTAGTCCTCCGATTCTTCCTTAAAAAATGTGACTTTAACTTGATCTTCGAGCTTGGCGTTTGGATTTCCATTAACAAAAAAGGCTTGTGCTTGATCTTCCTTGAAACTTATGGATTTCTTCAATTAACGCTGATCTTCGAGCTTGGCGCCTTGATTTCGGATCGAACGTTGAATTTGAAGATCGTTGATGAAGAACGCCTTGAATTTGGGTTTAGTATTGAAGCTGTGGCTTTAATTTGGACTATCTTCAAGAAAATGGTTTGTGCTTGATTTTCCTTGAAACTTGTTGATTTCTTCAATTAACGCTGATCTTCGAGCTTGGAGCCCTAGTCTTGGATCAAACGTTAACTTTGAAGGATTTTGACGAAGAACGCCTTGAATTTTGGAGATGAACTCTTTGAACTTGACGAAGAACACCTTGAATGTTCTTGAGTATCCTTGAGAGAATTTGTGTCTTCTCTTTCTTCCTCCTTGCTTCTTGTTGTTCTTTCTTTAAAGATGTGACTTTAATTTGGAGTGTCTTCAAGGAAAAGGCTTGTGATCTTCCTTGAAACTTGTAGATTTCTTCAATTAACGCTGATTTTCGAGCTTGGCGCCTTGATTTCGGATCGAACGTTGAATTTGAAGATCGTTGACGAAGAACGCCTTGAATTCTGATATGAGCTCTTTGAATTTGACGAATAACACCTTAAATGTTCTTGAATGCCTTGAGAGGATTTGTGTCTTCCTTTCTTCTTCTCCTTGGTTCGTTGTCTTCGTTGTCTTTTTTGGCTTCCTTTTTTTTGTGGAGTTTTAACCCCTATTTATGGTTATAGGAGAGATAGTGTAGTCACCTAACTCGCCGACGTGGAGCGTTCTCTTTAGCTGCTAAGGTTGTTGGCCTCTTGTTGGATTGCACCACTTGTTACCTTCTAATCAGTTCAGTGGATCATTTATTTGTCTTCTTTTAGATTGTGTCATTTGTCGTTATTTGATTTGATTAATTTTTGATTGATTAATTATTTATTAAGAAAAGTATTTTTAAAATTCTGAAATAAAATTATTTAATTCATGTTTTTAATTTCTTTATTTAATTTTATGTTATATTTATTTATTTATTTATTTTATGTGTATACAAAATGCCCCCTAGAGACTCATTTAGGAAGAATTTTTTTTTGAATGATTGAGTCTCGGTTTTATTTATTTAAATATTATTATTTACTTATCTACTTATTATATCTATATATTTTTTTTTTGACACACGCGTGTATATATATATGTGTGTGTATGTATGTATGTATATGTGTTATATATCATTACTGGTATTTATTAGTTAACGTTCATTCCCATGCAGCGAGAGTTGTGCACGCCAATTCTCGATGTCTCCACTGGGCTTTATATATGCTGGGTCTATAGATCAGCTGATCGTCTGAAGGCTTTGTTGAGGTAAGTTGCTGCTCCTTTCCCCTTTCTCTCCCCACTTCTGTTTGTCTTCTTCTTTTTTTTCTTTCTTTTTTTCTCTCTTTTTTTTGTTTTCTTTCTTTCTCTCTCTCTCTTTTTTTAAATCGTTGGTCGACCGTTCCATCCGTTGCCTCCGTGCTATGTCAATGAACAGGGTGTCGCGCGGTTTCGGCGGCGAGTTCAATGGCGACAGCGTGAAGCAGCGGGGCAAATGGCACAACGGTTGTGTGCGGCGGCGGATGCGCGCGCGGCGCAGCATTTGACCCTGTCCCGCAGTGTCTTGCTCTGTCGGCCGCGTGTGGCTCTATGCTGGGTGCGGCGTGGTGGTTGTGGCTCGAGGTTCGGTGGAAGATGGGCGGCGGTGCGGCTGGGCCTGTGGGTACGCGCACGCGGGTGGTTGCGTTGGGTGGTGCTAGGTGGGGGCTGCGCTTCAAGCAAGCGTCGGCGGCTACGTCGGGTGGCAGCGCAGGTTGAGGTCGGTGGAGGCGCGAGGCGCTGGGTCTGCGGGATTACGAGTGCGTGGCTGGTCTTGCGGCGTCATGTCGCGCTCTTGTGCGGCCCTGCGGTGCTGCAGTTGATGGGCGGCGGCTGTGCTACGAGCAAGCGTCAGCGGCTACGTCGGGTGGCAGCGGGTAGGCTTGAATTTTTGGGTCTTCGAGTACCAGGCTAAGCTTGAACTTTTGAGCCTTTGAGTACCAGGCTTGATTTCAGCCCACGTGTACCGGTTAGGCTTAAACTTTTGGCCATTTGAGTACCAAGCTTGATTTCAGCCCACGTGTACTGATCAGACTTGAACTTTTAGGCTTTTGAGTACTAGGTTTAATTTTGGCCCACATGTACCGATTAGGCTTAAACTTTTAAGCCTTTGAGTACCAGGTTTGATTTCAGCCCACGTGTGCCAGTTAGGCTTAAATTTTTGGGCCTTGAGTATCAGGCTTGATTTTGGCCCACGTGTACCAGGTAGGCTTGAACTTTTTGGGCCTTTAAGTACCAGGCTTGATCTTAGCCCACGTGTACCGACTAGGCTTAACTTTTGAATCTTTGAGTATAAGGCTTGATCTTAACCCACGTGTACGGCTAGGTTTGAACTTTTGCGCTTTGAGTACCAAGCTTGATCTTAGCCCATGTGTACCGGTTATGCTTGAACTTTTGAACTTTTGAGTACCAGACTTGATCATTTAGCCCACGTGTATCGGCTAGACTTGAACTTTTGGATTTTTGAGTACCAGGCTTGATCTCTTGGCCTACGTGTACTGGCTATGCTCGAACTTTTGGGCCTTTGGAGTACCGACTTGATATTCCTATGGTACCGCTAGGCTTGCAACGATCGAGCTTTTGAGTAAGGCCGTGATCTTAGCCCACGCGTACCGTCTAGGCTTGAACTTTCATGCTTTTGAGTACCAGGCTTGATTGAACCCTGAGCTTGATTTTAGCCCACATGTACCGGTTAGGCTCGAACTTTCGGGCCTTTGAGTACTAGACTTGATTTTAGTCCATCAGTTGAATGATGCTGATAGTCAGCTTCGGGAGGTTTTAGACCAAGAAGCTAGGGGGGCCAAAGAGCTTAAGCACTTCAAGGCTGAGCTGAAAAGTGCGGACGACTAGCTCGAGCTTTTGACAAAGTAGAAGTAGGAGCTATCCTTGTCCCTTGTGCAGCAAAGGGAGTTCTTGCAAGAGATAACGGCCGAAGTTGGAGAGATTCGTAGGGAGGTAGTTACCCTACAATCCTTGAAGCCCTCAAATGAGGGAGCTACTGAGGCCTTGCGTGTTGTTAAAGAGGAGCTGGTGACGACTAAAGATAAGCTAAAAGGTTTGAACCCTTTTACTTAGCTTTTATCAAGATCATTTTTCTTTTTCAATTCTCTGGATGTTGATGTATTTCTTTGGTTAATATCTAGTCTTATCAATAAAATGTGATCTTTTGCTCCACCGTTTGCTGCTACTTCTTTTTGCAAATGCCCCAAATGGTGGCTACTAGAGCATGACCCCTTTACAAATTTTTGTAACTGAACTTAGAGGATGTCTAAGCTACCTACGTACCCGAAAATAGGATTAAGTCATAATGTAGTTCGAAATTTCTTAAATTTGCAAGAAGTAAAGGTCATTCATAGTTTATACACTTGTGGACTAGGAGTGTGTACAATTTGTGTATTTTGTTTCAACATTTTTATGCCTTGCCTTCAAGCATAATACTAAGTCTCCAATTTGAAAAGATTGCGTATACACCCTTTTGTTGAAGGCTTTGGATAGGCGAGCTTGGTAGAATTCAAGCTTCTGTTGCGCATCAAACCTCTTCTCATCCAGTGCCTCTAGTTCTTCAAAACGCAAGCGGGTGTTTTCTTTTTCAGTTAGTCCTTGTATAGCAACTCGTAGCGATGGGATTTGCTGCTCGAGGAGGACAACCGCTTCGACTCCATATACTAGAGCATAAGGGGTCACTTGTGTGGGTGTCTAGAAAGTGGTCCGGTAAGCCCACAGAGCCTCCCCGATTCTCTCGTGCTATAATCCCTTTTGAACTTCGACACCACCTTCTTCAACAGGTTGCATAGGGTTTTATTGAATGCTTCTTCAAGACCATTGGCCGGAGCGTGGTACATCAAAGATTTTCTTTGCTTAAAACCGAACTTCTAGCATAACTTGTCAATGGTGCTGTTGAGAAATGGTTTCCCATTGTCGGTGATGATATACCGGGAGACCCCATACATAGATGATGTTAGTATGGATGAAGTTGGCAACGTTCTCCTTTTTTACTTCCTTTAAGGGAATCGTCTCCGCCCATTTAGAGAAGTAGTCAGTGGCTGGCAAGATGTGGAGATGACTAGCGGATGACTTCATCATGGGTCCAACGACATCTAATCCCTAGGCATCGAATGGCCATGAAGCCTACCGACGGGTGTAGCGGCTCGGGTGGTTGATGAATGAAGTTGGCGTGGTACTGACATGCTTGGCATCGGCGAGCGAACTCCATGCAATCTTTCACCATTGCTGGCCAGTAGTACCCCATTCTCTTGATTCGAAAATAGAGTTTTGGCCTAGACTGATGAGCGCCGCAGATCTCGGAGTGTGCTTCTTCCATGGCTTGAGTAATTTCATCATTGCCTAAGCAACGTAGGAACACTCAATTGAACACTCCATAGATGAAGCGGGCTGCTCGGTGTCGGATGAACTTTTTAGCGTGGATCATCTGGCAATTTCTCGTATTTCAGATAATCCACAAACGATAAGGTGAAGGCAAGCTTATCCAATGCGTCAGCTTATTTGTTTTCACTTCTTGGCACATGTTTGATTGTGACGTCCCCGAGCCAACTCATGATTTTACTTACATAATTGTGGTATGAAAGCAATTCGGGCCTTTTGACTTCATATTCCCCCAGTAGCTAGTTGACCACTAGCTGAGAATCTCCAAAAACCTCAAGGTGTAGCTGCTTAATATCCATAGCGATCTCGAGTCCGAGGATCAAGGCTTGGTACTCAGCCACATTGTTTGAGCACTTTTCTGTAAGGGTAAATGAATGGGGCAGGATTTCGCCTTCAAATGTTACGAATACTACCTTGGCACCAGCTCCTTCCCTGTGGGAGGCTCCATTAAAGTACATCTTCCATGGATATGTCACTTCAACCAACAGAGCGTCTTCGTCAGGTAGGTCGTCAGAAAGATCCCATTCAATTGGGATAGGGTTGTCTGCCAAGAAGTCTGTTATAGCTTGTCCCTTTACTGCCTTTTGTGGAACATATATAATCTTGAATTGTTGGAATTGGAGGTACCATCTTGCGAGCTTATCGGAGAGGACGGGCTTTAACATAACGTACTTTAATGATTTGCCTTAGACACCAAATGAATAGTGTGAGCTTGGAAGTAGTGTCTCAACTTTTAGATGGCAAAGACGAGTGCCAGGCATATCTTTTCTATTGGTGAGTACTTCAACTCATTTGGTGTCATCATTTTGTTGAGGTAATACAAGGCATTCTCATTCTTTTCGTCATTTTCATGTGCTAGCAAATTTCCCACTGAGCATTCCTGCGCGGCAATGTACAGGATCAAGGGACGGTCGATCACCAGGGCTGCCAACATCGGAGGTTTTGTTAGACAGGACTTGATGCTCTGCAGGGCCTTTCTACAGGACTCGTCCCATTCGAAAGGGACTGATTTCTTCATGAGGCGACTAAAAGGTTGGCAGCGCCCTGCCAGGTTCGAGATGAATTTCTGGATATAAGCCAATTTCCCTTGCAACCTTTTGAGCTCGTGGATGTTTCGAGGCTCTGGCATCTTCAAGATGGCATCGATTTTTGCTTGCTCAATTTTGATGCCACGGTGGCAAACAACAAAGCCCATAAATTTACCAGAGGTGACCCTTAATGCACATTTCAAGGGGTTCATCCTTAGTTGGTGCTTTCTCAAGCGTTCGAAGACTTTCCTCAAGTCATGCAGATGGTCTCCTCGTTTCTTTGACTTTACAACGAGATCGTCGATGTAGCATTCAATATTTTTGTGTAGCATATCGTCGAATATTTCCTACATGGCTCTTTGATATGTTGCTCCGGCGTTTTTGAGGCCGAATGACATAACCTTGTAACAGTATATAAGGGTACGAAAAGCTGTGAGTTCTTCATCTTCGAGTGCCATTCGTATTTGGTTATACTAGGACGATCTGTTCATAAAAGATAGTGCTTCATGCCCTGTGGTGGCATCGATCATGAGCTCCGTGATGGGCAGAGGGAAGTCGTCTTTGGGGCATGCTTCGTTGAGATCTCTAAAGTCGACGACATGCATGTATGGTTAGACCATTCAAGGAATGCCAATAATACTACAAACAAAATTATACCAAACACCTATTGTTTAACTAAATTGTAAAAAAGGGCAAGTTTTTGATAATGACACCTAATATAAATTACATAAAATGTAACTTCCCAGGCAGGAATGCCCCTTGTTCACTAGTGGAAAGCCATGTTCCTTGAAGAATATACCTATAAGATGACATTAACCGGCGTTTTTATTATAATCTCATTATTTTCTTGTCGACTATAAGGTAGAGATCTAATTTATTTCTACTTCATTCAATCTTTTTATAAAATTAATAATGTTTTATTAAGGTATAGCTGTATCGTGACGATGTGTGCAATATATATGTTGATCTTTTCTAAGTTCTCGAAACTATGTTGAAAATTAGAGAGATCAAGTGCACATGCTTGAGTTTAACGATTGCAATATAAGTTGTTAGTTTAAGTATGGGCAGTTTCACGGCAATGTTAAGCCAGAGAGGATTTTCAGGCAATTTCAGTAGTATTCAAGCTTTATGTGAAATAAAGTTATTTCACGCGTGGATTAGGGACATGCAATGTATTGGCCAGAAGAAGAAATGGGGCTGTTTCTTTTGTTTTTATTGTTGTAACCGTTGAGGCTGTTGTGTGTGTGTGTGGGCACTCAAAGGAACACTATGATTTAATGAGAAGACTTATGCTTAGGACTCAACCGCCTGCTGATGTTGCCTATGGAAGTTTTAGGGGTGCAAGTTGTATCCATTTCATTATCTACACCTATTTCACTACCAAATAGAGAAGAGAGAGAGAGAGAGATCTCGCACACCAAACAGAGAAAAGAGCGAGAGAGATCTCCCACACCAAGGGATTGCTATCAAAGCCTTGGTATCTAATTGAGAGCTATGGAAGCAACAATATGCAAAATTATCAATTTGAGTGGCATAAATTAGCACGCATCGAAGAGTAAAATGAAGGGTTTCCTGTATGTAATGAGAATGCATTTGTCAGTGTTTTGTACTACTAAACCAGAGGGCAAGTCAAATGAGTAAAGGAAATTTGAACATGAATAGGTGTGTGGGTTTATCCAATAATTTCTCTAAGATACTGTGTGCAACCACATTTGTAACAAGACTCATGCATAGACCCTGTGAAACAAGTTTGAAGAGCTATATGCCTCCAAAACCGGTAATAGTAGATTGTTTTATTTGACAAAACTGATACAAATGAAGTACCAAGAGGGTAGATTGATGGTAAATATCTAAATGATTTGCAAAGAGTTGTGGAGTAGTTGACATGGATGTGAATAAATTTTGATGATGAGGTGCTTGTTTTGTTTGTGCTAGTCTCACTATTGGAGTCATGGGAGATTGAAGATTTCATTCATGAATTCTGTACTGAATGGTGTGGTGAGTATGAAATTTGTCAAAAGTAAAGGCTTAAACGAAGAGATAAAAAGAATATCACAAGGTGCTTCTTCATCACAACAAGATCTTCTAGTTGCAAATTTCAAGTGAAGATGCCAATTCAGAAGTCCAAAACCAAAGGATAGGAGTAGAGAAGAGTCAAACAAATATGCCAAAGTTGAGTACCATTACTACAAGAAAAACGGTCATATAAAGAGAATTTGTTGGAAATTTAAAAGTGACAAAAAGAAAATCAGAGATAAAGACAAAATTAAGGATAGCAGTGACAATGAATAGATAAGTGTTGCCA